>JANBPO010006803.1:1098570-1698570 GCA_024336825.1 Amorphophallus titanum
ACAACTACCTCGCCCTGGAGGGCAAGGCCGGGAAATTCCGGCTGGGCGAGTTCCGCACGCCGGTGGGCTGGGAGGACGCCACGGTTTCCGGCAGCGCCAATACCTTCGTCGAGCCGGCGCTGCCGGTGGAGATGGCCTACGAAGGCCGGCGCGCCGGGCTGGACTGGACCTGGACCGGGTGGCCGCACTGGTCGCTGCAACTGGCCTGGTTCGCCCCGCATGACCTCAACCACGACGGCGCCGGGCGCACGCTGGCCGCACGCCTGGTGTTCGCGCCGGAAGCGCACGAGGACGAGGTGGTGCACCTGGGCCTGGCGGCATCGGACGAGGATCGCGACGACGGCAGCGCCCAGCTGCGGACGCGACCGGAAGCGCACCTCACGCCGGTGCGGCTGGTGGACACCGGCGAGTTCGCCGATGCCGACCACATCGCGCGCGAGGGCGCGGAGGCGGCGTGGATGCACGGGCCGCTGCTGATCCAGGGCGAATACCTTACCGCGCAGGTGGCGCGCAACGACGCGCCGGATGTCGACGGCCATGGCTACTACGTCGCCGCCAGCTGGATGCTCACCGGCGAATCGCACACCTACAAGGAGACCGCCTTCGGCAACCCGTCGCCGGCGCGGCCCGCCGGCGCATGGGAACTCGCCATGCGCTATGCCACCGTCGACCTCGATGACGGCGGCATCGAAGGCGGCAGCGAGCACGACTGGACGCTGGGGCTGAACTGGTACATCGGCAAGCACTTCAAGCTGCAGGCCGACGCGGTCCGGGCCTTCAGCGACCGCGGCGACCTCCAGCTCGACTGGATGCCTTTGGAGATTTACGTTTGACTGAGAGTTGCTGACGCCCGTTTCCTTTGATGTGGTTCATTGAACGTCAATTTAGGTCGCAACAATCAATTGTCCAATTCCGACGAAATCGGTGGTCTTCAAATTCTTAATCCACTGCTAATTTCTGTTCGAGGAATGAAAAGGCCTCCTTTCCGAAGGCTATGCCGGACGCATAAAGAACCCGCCCGAAGGCGGGGGTGGCAGTTCATTTGCAATTTCCGACCCGATTCCAAATCGCCTACCCAAAGAACTGGCACGGGAACAATATCGGCGAATCGGAATTTTGAGACGATGCTTACACGGTCTTCAAACTGTATTTACCGTCAGCCAGCGTGAACACCGCAGTTACGGCTGGCGTGTCTGCTTCATTTTCCTTCGCAACTTCCGCTCGCTGACATTTTCAACGGACATTTCGCCATCAACGGGATTCCAATCGTCCACTTCATCCGCACCGATTTCATCGGCTTTGCGGCGGGCGTCTTCAAGAGAGCGTGCCTTAATTAAAACTTCGGCACGGTTGTATTGAACAAACGTCAATGTGGCAGTGAAAGTTTTCATGTGATTTGAAATGTGTCCCGCCACCGGCGAGTAACGGGACACCGTTGTAGCCTTGTTATGCCGTCTTCAAAGAGTATTTCCCGTCAACCAAGTTGAAGATGGCCTTTGCACCTGTGGACTTCTTTTTGAGGATGTTCTTCACTTTCCAAGAACTCGCGGTATTGCCGACAGCCGTAATGATGGATTCAACTGTCATCGGCCCAGCGGCGAGAATCTCACGAATCTTGTCGTCCACCTTTGGACGAAGCGAAGCCGGTTTCCATATCGGGTCGAGTTCGCTAATTTCGTTCTCCACCTGCAACAGTTCCGACCGAAGTTCGGCGTGGCGGGCCTTCATCGGTTCGGCGAGTGAGGTCTTCTGTTTCTTCAACTGCTCGATTTGAGCATTCAACTCAGCGAGTTGTGCGGTGGCGTTTTTGGTTCCAGTCGTTTTTTCGTTTTTCATAATCGTGTTTGATTTGTTATTTTGTTTAAGCCGATTCGTCCGGCAACAACTGGACTGGAACACGGGGGCGCAAATTCGGCAAGCGACCCTGAAAATTATTTTGTACCGTCAAAAAGTAAGTTTGCTTGCCATTTTGCGCATGTGCTCGCGGTTCAAAGCCTCGACCTCGAGCGCCGCGAGCAGGCCGAGCCCGCGCACGAACGTCCTCGCGCCGACGCGCGCGGCGACCGCGTCGAGCTCGCGCCGCAGCACGGGCCCGAGCGCCGTCGCGTTCGCGTACAGCTGCTCGTCGTCGTAGAGCTTCAGGGTCTCGAGCGCCGCGGCGCACGCCGTCGGGTGCGCGTAGTACGTGAGCCCGCACGCGAGCACGTGCTCGTCGAAGTGCTTCGCCACGCGCTCGTGCACGATCACCGCGCCGATCGTCGCGTAGCCGGACGCGAGGCCCTTCGCGCACGTGATCAGATCGGGCGTGACGTCCCAGTGCTGGAAGCCGAACGGCTTGCCCGTGCGCCCGAACCCGGTGAGCACCTCGTCGGCGACGAGCAGCGCGCCCTCCGCGTCGCACGCCTGGCGCACGATCGGCCAGTACTCCGAGTGGATAGGCTAGAATTAACGAAATGGCGAACGTCAGGGCGAGGCAGTTCCCGAAAAAGCCGAGGTCCATCTGAAGGCTCTTCGCGAAAAAAACGCTGAACATGTTGATCGGCATGAAGGCCATCCAGGAAATGGCGATGAAGAGATAGAACCACCAGTAGTAGGGAATGCCGAAGCACTCGCGAAGGTAGCCCATGGCGGCGACAAAAAATCCGACGACTCCGCGGCTTGGACCGGCGGGCGGTGGCGGCGGGTATTCGCCTTCCTTGACCCTGAAGCCGACCATGCCGAACCCGACGCCGTAGAGAGTGGCCAAGCCCAGAAAAATCCAGACGTAATGGTTCTCCGCCATTTTCAACAGCCAATGATTGAAGGCCACACCGGCCAGCAGGCTCAAGGCTCGGAAAATGCCAAAAAATCGCCCGATCACCTGCGTGGGAACAACATCGTTGATCAAGCCGTTGAAGACCGAATTGGCGATGATGGTGGCCACTTCGAATACCGTCCAAAACAAGCCCAGGCAGAAGAGGACGGCCGTGTTGGGACCCACTGAGGTCAAACCGCAAACCCGGTGGAAGAAGCCGCCGATCTCCGGGCTGAAGGCCAAGCCCAGCATGCTCAACACGACCAACGGCGTGGAGACAAGCAGGAAGGGAATTCGCCGTCCCCACGGCCCGCGATGGCGGTCGGATTTATACGCGATGATGGGCCCAAAGATCAGCCCCAGCACCTGGGGGATCGAACCGATGAGCCACCCGGCAAGCGTATCCGAGGCTTGGAATTTCAGGAACATCAACTGCACGACCGATGTGACCGACCGCTCTTTCATCTGCCACGCGAAATCACCCCAAAGCAGCCAGCAGAAGAGCACCACCAACCCGGCGGTGGTGTATGTCAGCGTCCCGGCCCGCCAGAGCTTTCTTCCGTCCCGCGTAGTGGCCGGAACATCTCCGGCCACGGGCGGGGAAGTCTCTCGGGTCATTGGCAGTTATTGAGAGACCGTCGAGCCTTCGGCTTTTGCCTCATCGATGATGATCTTGGAGATGCTCGGCCAGAGTTTGGGATTATCGCGGCCGTGCCCGTGGTCGGGATCGGACATGACTTCCTTTTTCCCGGGAATGGCATTGTAGGCGGCGAAGCTGCCGGTGGGCGGCGTGACCGAATCGAGCAGTCCAATCCAGAAATACGCCGGCGCCTTCACCCGGGTGGCGAAGTTGACGCAGTCGAAATAGCGGGAAGCCTGGAGAATCGCTGGGTCGGGCTTGCCATCAGGGCCATTGGGAACGAGCTTCGGCCAGCCGGCGATCCGATTGGCCACCATGCCGGTATGATCACACTGGGCAGGGAATCCGGCGAAGAGAAAGGTAACGCGGGGATCGAGAGCCGCGCCTGCGATCGCCTGGGCGCCGCCCTGGCTGACGCCCATGATGATCAGCGTGTGGCCGTCCCACTCCGGTTGCGCGGCGAGGAAATCGAGGCCGCGAATGACGCGCAGGTACATGCCGAGAAAATAGTACGTGTCCCGGGATTCACGCCCGTGCGTCCGGTAGTCTTTCAACTCACCGTTGTTGAGGTCCGCATAGTACTGTTTCGGCTGTCCGTTGAGAATGCCGTGCGCGTTGATGTCGAGCGCGATGAAGCCCTTCTGCGCGTAACGCGTGGGCGCGAGGATATCCGTGCTCAGCACTCCCGCCCCTTCCACCATCAACAAGGCCGGGCAGCTCTTCGGCTTGGCCCCGGTGGGGCGCGCGAAATAACCGGAAATGCCTTTACCTACGCAATCGGCCTTGATGTCGAAAATTTCGACGCCGGGGCGATTCGGCGGTGCAGGCACGGGCGTCATCGTGGGATTGAGCGGGACGGCCGCAAGCGCCTTCTTCTTCTCCGCCCAAAAGGCGTCGAAATCATCCGGCACGGGCATGCTCGGTTTGATCTCGAGCGGATCAATCGCGGCCGATGTCGGTGCGGCGAAGGTGTCCTTGTCATGCTTGAACGTCGTGTCGATGCGCAGAATTCCGGGCTCGTCGAGTGTTCCGGTGACCGTCGCCTTGCCGTCCTGCAGCGTGGCGGTCCCCTTCTCGATTGGCGGGGTCATGCCATCCTTGGAGAGGACCCAATCCACGGTTGCGGGCTCCGTCGCCGGCTGCTTGTTGTGCTGCAACTCGATATTAAAAGTGACCTTGTCGCCCTTGTGGTAAGTGGCGTCCGCGCGGTCAGGCTCGACCGTCAGGACGTACTCGACAGGCGCCTTGCCGTCCCACGACGAAGCCGCCTGCGCCGGAGAGGAAATCCATACAGCCAACGAAACGGCAACCAAGCCGATTTGAGGAAGAACGCCGCGTGAGCGGCCCGGCAATTTTTTAGCAATGCATTGAATCATGGTGAAACCAGGGAAGGCGGTGTCGCCGGGGTGATCGCCATCTTAATTGTGGCGGCAGTGGTTGGCGAATTGAGATCGATTCCAAGCCGGTTAACTTTGCCCGCACGGGCTTGGTCCTTGAGCTCCTCGTTCGTTACCGTGAAGGGCTGGTTGTCTGCTGTGATTTCCACCCGCACGGTTTGTCCATTCGAAGTCACGGTCCAGACTCCGGGCTTTTCTTCCTTGGCCGTGCCAAAGGTGACCAGGGCCGTGCCGAACGTTTGCGCAGAGGTAAATTCCACATGGTCCGTTACCGTGACCGAGCCCTGGCCCTCGCGGGAGTAATCGAATTTTCGCGTCAGCGTCTTGAGTTCCGGCACCGCATAGCCCTTGGTGATGTCGAGCGTCACGCTGTCGGCGGCATCGGTGAAAGTCTTGTCCGTCACCGTGGCGAAATGCTCCGGGCCGACCTTCTGCCCCTGCCCCGCCACCTTCGGCACGGAGTGGCCGTACGAGCCGATGATTTGATTGTCCCAGCGCTGGGCGGAGAACGTGGTGGAACCGTAGGTGGTGGCCCCGGGATCGACCAGGACAGGCTGCTTGTCCATGACCACCACGAACGTGCCCAAGTCGAGATGTCCATGACTGGCGCCATTCGTGCCGCCCTTCAAGGCGAGGCTGATGCCGGTCTTCCCTTCAGGCAGGCGGCCGATGAGAACCTGGCCATCATCGAACCAGTCACGTATCCGGTGTCCATGTTCTGCTTCACCACCCTGCGTGTAAATCGGCGGAGCATCGGAATCGAAAGTGAGGTTGGTTCCGCTGGCGTAAAGCAGCGCGGAGTACATGCCATCGACGGTGGTCGGCCTTACGGAATGATCGCCCAAGCCGTAGCGGCAATCGATGACGTGATAGAGCCAGAGGCTGGGCTCCTCCCCAAACATGCTGTCGCCAAAGGCGGGATAGACGCCGGGGACGATCTCAATCCGGCGTGGGAACTGGGCGACGAGGCGCGCTTTTTCACTGGCGTACAGATTCACTTTGCCGTGCGTCGCGTTCAGGATGGCTTCCGACAGCATGATGAAATGGCCGAAGCCGTATTTCCAGTAGCCCATCCCTTCCATGGAGTAGCCGTCCTTCGGGAAACCCTCGAGATAGAACTGAATTTCCTTTTCGACGGAAGCGATGATCTCCGCGCGCTCTTCCGCCGAATCGTCCAGGGCCACCGCTGTTCCGGCGACACCGCCATGAACGACCGCATTCCAGTTGAAATCATTGGTCCTCCACCAATCCAGATGCGTTTCGCCCCTCGACTCCGCCAGGTAGGGCTGGATCACGCGCTTCTGGCATTCGTCGCGAATGAGCTTGCGGGTTTCCGGCGACAAATGCGTGGTCAGGATAGAATCCGCCGTCGCGAGCGTCCATGAGGTCATTCCGGCGCCAAGGTCGATGAATTTCACGGTCCCGTTGAAATTGAGCATCTGCTTGTCGTGCGCCGGAAGGACCCAGGTGGGCTCCGAGCAAATCGCGGTGATTTCTTTCTCGATCGCCGGAATAAACCGGCCCTTGTTTTCCATGCCCTCGGCCTGGATCCAGGTCGCGAGTCGGAATCGCCGGCGGTCGATGAAGGGCTCTGCCTTGCGGTCGCTCGTGCGGCAGGACTCCATCCAGAGTTCATTGCTGATTTGTGGCGTGGGCTCGTTCAGGAATCGCTCGGCGCGCTCCATGGTCTTGGTCTTGAACTCGGCGTCGGACGCGAGGAGCTCCCACGCTTTCCGGTCCTCAAGAGTGGGACCGATCCCCCTGGGTTGGGCGTCGAGCGACGCGGCGATCTCCTTGACCCGATCGGGATCCAGCGCCGGAATCGGCGTGACGCCGGGAGCAGGCGCGGAGGCGGTCGCAGGCGCGGGCGTGGCCGGCGCGGTTTCGGTCGTGGCCTCAATCGGCGCCAGGCTGAAATCGTCGAAGTAGGCGTCGCATGCCTGCTTGGAAAAAGCGTGCACGGCAACCCGTAAACCCGCCGCTCCGTCCGGGGCTTTCGCATCCAGATGGGTTTCGGTCCAGTCCGCGGGGCCCTGGGGGACCTGCATCGAGACGGCTTTGCCGATTGGCTTTCCATCCTCCCCGAAGAAAGTGATGAAGACGCCAACGCCGCTCTGTTGCACTGTCTTCACCCAGAAAGTCAGCCGGTACGTCTTGCCACCCTCGACGTCATTGCGGGGACTTTGAAACCACGACCCCGGACTCGTCGCGTCGGTCTTAACCTCCAGTCCGAGCTTGCCCGCATGCGCCGCGGCGGGCACGACCTGGCTCAGCTTGCCGGCGGCATCATCCTTGGAAGCTATCCAGCCGGCGTCTCCTCCCTCGAAGTCACCGTTGGTTATGGGAACCGAAGTCTGTCCCTGGCAAAGGGCGATTGGCAGGATCACCAAGGCGCCTGCGAGCGCCAAACGAATAGGAGAAATAGAATGGATAAGAGACATTATCTCTAAAGTCGTAGATATCGCATCAGCAACAAACAAAGATTTTTCCACTCTATCTATAGAGTTAGCCCAGCGATCATCGGTGATAATGACGCGATTACGGATTTTCCCGAATGACGATTTCCGAGGTAAGCGTGGCGTCGTTCGTGCCGGCCAGGGTCCAGTGGCAATTCTCGCATTGAAGATGGGCGACGCCCACGGCCCAGAACGGCGCGGTCCCTCCAGCCATGATGGATCGCTCCTCGTCAGCGAACGGACGCAGGTCCAGGTTGCCGCCCCATGCATCAAACAATTCGCCCCGCCGGAGCGTGGACCGGACGTTGATCATCTTCACATCGTCGATGAAGCCCGGTTTCTCGGCGAACAAAACCACCGCGTTGTCTCCCGTCGCCTCGATGTTCCTGAAAGTAACGCGGCGAATGTGGAACAGGCCGGGATCGCCCGGAAATCTCACCGCCGAGAGATGAAGCGGCTCCCCTCGCCCCCACCAATGGCCGTGGAAGAGCCGGGTTTGAATGCGGCAGTCCTCGACCAAAATATCTTCCGCATCGGCCTGGCGCGCGAAAATGCCGATGCCGCGGTTGCTTTCCCGGATGTCGAGCCGCCGAAGCCGCACGTTGCGGACCGGGTTATGACCGTAGCCGATGCGCACGCCGGCCGAGCGGCTGGTCAGCACGCAATCCGAGACCTCGATGTCTTCGCAGACTCCCACGATACCGCTCAGGCCGAACGCAATCTGCCGCTCGCCGAACGCCTCGCGAAATCCGGTCACGGCGATGCAATCGTCCCCGCAGGCAAGCTGGCAATTTCGCACGGCCACGCGGCGGCACGTCGTGAAGTGAATCCCGTCGTTATTCGGAAAACGGAGATCATTGTCGATGCGCAGATTTTCCACGACAACGTCCTCGCAGTCGGCGCAATGGATTGTCCAGTAGGCCGCCCCCGTTACCGTCAACTTTTCGATTCGCACGTTGCGGCATCGCGCGAATACCACCATGTTGCCCGGCCGATTCACCCAGCCCAGCGGGCCATGGATCGTTTCCTTCGTCCCATACGGCAGGCCTTGGCGTTTCTGCCACGTGTCGCAACGGGAATAATCAGCGTTGGGATCGTTCAGCGTGTTCTCGTCGAAGAAAATCCGCCCATTGCCGTCGAGAATCCCCTCACCGGTCAGGACGACATCCTGAGCGTCCCGGACGTAAAGCAGGCCGACACTGGCGCCGTCGACCCAATGGTCTTCCAGGCGCGGACTGGCGATAAGGCTCCCATCTTTCTCCACCAGCAGCGTGGTGTTCCCGAATAATTCAAAAATCCCGGTCAGGAACCGCCCGCCCGGAACTTTCACCACACCGCCTCCCGCATCGCGGCAGGCATTGGCGGCGTTTTGGATAGCCTGGGTATTAAGTGTCTGACCGTCGCCGAGCGCGCCGTAATCGCAAATATCGAAAGTCTTCATGGAACGTGAACGTGTCCATTACACGAGGACGCGCACATTCACGCGGATAAATTCGTTCTACCAATAGGACTACTCGAGGCAACGGAGCCGCACCGACAATAGCCATCCCAGACGAAGTCCGGTATCGCGGGAGGCTGCTAGATGTGCTTCGAGTCGGCTTCGTCCTTTACGGCGTAGCCGGTGTCCTGGCGCTTGAAGTTGACTTCGTTCTTCTTCACGTAGGCGTTGAAGACGTCGTCAGCCGACATGCCGAGGACTTGCGCCATGGAGATGAGGAAGTGAAAGAGGTCGACGACCTCGACGCGCGCGTTTTGCTGGTCGAATTTCTGGTACTTCGCCCACCACTTCCACGGCACGCTGTCGATGAGCTCGGCCATCTCCTGGCTCATGGCGCGGGAGTAGTTGAGCAGCCACTTGGTCTGCTCTTCCTCACTCATGCCTTTAGTATGCACGCCGATGCGCTCGTTAAGCGCCTGTTGCATGCGGAAAAGCTCTTCAAATTTGTCACTCATGAGGGCGATTATTCCTTAGGCGGGGCGTTTGAACAGGAAAATGGCGGGGAACGAACGGAATGACGGAATTATCCAAATTAACGGAATGATGGAGGAGGGGGAAAAAAACCTTAAAAATTCCGATTCAAACCCTATTTATAGAATTTGCCAAGGGTTTGGGGATTTGATCAAACTTAGAGTCCTAAATTGGGATAGAGCTGATCCCTGGAGGGTTCTAGAGAGTCTCCCATGCTAGATAGCTTCGATCCAAGATGATTTGGTTGCCAAAGATCCAATCTTTTCACATTTCTCCAAAGTCCATTCACGAAACATAGTAGCGGTTGTCTATGGATCACCTTAAGGCAGTAGCGATCGTGCGATAGACAACCTTTAGGCTTTTAGTCTAAAATTTTTGGATTTTCAAAATTATCATCTAATTATCCCCTTAGAGAGGGGAAAATCCACAGCCCAGTTACACGCGCTGATCGGGATGACCAAACCAGGTCCAAACTGGCCTAATTAGGCCCAATGTGACCCAACCAGGCCGAGCTCCCCAAAGCGATAGCCCCATGTACAGGCCCACCCATCTCAAAGTCAAAACATCCTCGGAGCAAATCTTCCTAGATGGCCGCTCGACCTGAAAGTCCAAGCATCAGTCACTCAAAAAAGCCTAAATGACGCCCGAGCGTAACCGATACAGCGCCACCCTCGACTTGGGAGAAGCCTAAATACCTCACTGGGGGATATCCTAACGCTCAGAACCCCATCGGATAGGGCATAACTCCCGACGGGAATCTCACCACCGCTCGAACGGGAAAACACCAAAGGGTAGGGGAGAGGAAGGGTCTTCCCTTGTAGCATAACGCCCCTAGTCCCTTCAAGTACCCTACAATGGTAATTATATAAACTCCATGGAAACCCTCTGAAAAGGAGACCCTGAGCACTCAGCACCACACCCCTTGGTGGAGGGCAATATCGTGCCCCCCTCTTCTTCTCCTGCCCTATTTTCCACCTACGCTCTACCAGTTCGCTGACTTAAGCATCAGAGGGTTTTTCCCAGGGTTCCAACCCTGGGCTCCTCTGATCCATTTCCTACCTTACAGATCCCCCATTGGTGGTAACGTCAACTATATCGACGGATCAGGATAAGGCGCGAGATCACCCCTCTTCATATGGTGTCGTCTGTGGGAAACATACGAAGAGCCAGCATGGTGCGAAGAAGTTCTAGTAGGAGAAACGTCGGAGACAAGGGAATGGCACCGGCTGTCGCGGAGGGGGAGAGTACACCCGTACATCCCTCCATGGACCCCCTCCTCGACCAGCAAGATGACACCCTACCTCCGATGACCGTGGGGGGACAACCTGCCCTTGAGGCCCCCGATGCCCTCCAAACCCTCAACGCCAAACAGGACACCCTTGTCGACCTGATGAGGACCTAGGTGGTCAGGGAAGGAAGGTCACTACCACCTCAGGTGAGTCCCCCCCACGCAGAAGCCTCTCGACAAATGGCTGGAGGCCACTTCACCCTCCAAGATAGGCGGCTTATTCGCCATGGGCCAGACGGGCCCTCACAAGTCCCACCTCCAGAGCAAGAAGCCTCCTCCAGTCTGAGAGTGAAGAAACCTGGGCTGCCCCAGCACCCTTATAAATAAAAGTGCCTGCCGAAGAATGGGGGGATGACTACCAGAGGCGAGCTCGTAGCCTTCCGGCAACATGCTTGCCAGAGCTGTCTCTTCGCCTGTGAGACTTCGAACACTGTTTCGCCGAGCAGGAGCGTGCCCTCTGCACCATGCAGAAAGGCTCCACCTCAGAGGGCGAGGAGTGATCCCCATTCTTCGACCAGATCTTGAGGGCTGACGTCTCTTTGAGAGTCACCCTCCCAGCCTTCAAGCCCTATGACGGCCAGGGCGACCCGGCCTACCATTTCGATGGCTTCGACGCTCTGATGATGATGCATAGAGCTACTAACGCTATCAAGTGCTACGCATTTGTAACCACCCTGGTGTAGGGGGCCCAAGCCTAGTTCCGTGCACTCACCCCCGACAGCGTCACCAACTTCCGGTAATTCTGGCAACTGTTCAAGGAGAGCTTTGCCAATAGCGGCCCTCCAAAGTTGATAGCGGGATTATTGGTCCTCAAGCAGGCATAGGGGGAGAAACTACGGGCTTACATCAACTTTTTCAAAGTGGAAGCCCTCTTCATCTCCCACCTAGATGTGGCCTCTGCCATCACCGCATTAACTAGAGGCACCCGCGAAGAAAATCTTTGACAAGAACTGGTGCTCCACCCTCCCTCCTCCCTCGCGGATCTCGTGACCTTGGCTCTACACCATGTGGAGTGCGAGGAGGTCCTTATCACTTGTCGAGGTCCTACGAGCTCGGGATGGGAGGGGGAGAGAAAGAGGTCATCCGACCAGCAGACTGGGCAAGGGAAGAAAAGGAACCGAGAGGGTGACCAAAAGGAACCCCCGTGCAAGTTCGAGCACTACACTCCTCTGTCTGCACCTGTCTACCAAATTTATGAAAAGATAAAGGATTTAGGACTACTTCGCCACCCCGAGCCAATGCAGACCGACCCAAAGCACCAAAGTCATCGGAAGCACCATCAGTTCCACGATGACCACTTCCACCATACTAGGGACTGCCAATGCCTCAAGGATGAGATCGAAAGTCTCGTCTGCCAAAACCGCTTATCCCAATACGTGGTCGAGCGACAAGAAGACTGCGGAGTCCCGCTAGAAGAGATTGAAAACCGCCCTCGTAGAGTCCACATCAACATCATCACAAGAGGATCCACCTCAGAAGGAGATAGCAGTCGAGGAAGGAAGCGCCATGTCGAGGGAGCCTCCTAGGCTTTCGAGCCCCCTAAGGCTTCGCTAGTGACCAACCAGCAGACCTTGGTCTTCTCAAACCAAGATCTTGAAGGAGTGGTCACTCCCAATGACGACGCCCTCATTATCTCGGCCACAATAAATCATTGTATTGTGGACCGGATCCTACTGGATAATGGCAGTGCCCATAATGTTTTGTCATACGGGTGTTTGCTAAACATGGGTGAGAACTCGTCAAAACTACGTCTGATCCGAACCCCCCTCTATTGGTTCAATGGCCAGGTATCCTACCCCGAGGGAGCCCTAAGCCTACCTGTTACCCTCGGTACCCCACCCAGAGTCATCACCTTTGTGGCAAACTTTGTAGTGGTCAAGGAGATATCGGCCTATAAAGCCATTTTCGGACGAGGAATCCTCAGCCAAATCAAGACAGTGCCCTCCACCTACCACCAAAAAATGAAGTTTCCCACCAAATACGATACCGGGGAAGTCTGAGGTAGTCAGGCAATGGCTAGAAGGTCCTACGTGATCTCGGTGGAAGCGATAAGGCCAGAGGACCAGGGTAAAGAGCTCAGGACTATTGAAGACAAAATGGCAAGCCAGCCCGGGCAAGAGCTCTTGTCTATTTTCCTCAGAAATGATCTGGCCCTCGAAGTGAAAATAGGGTCAGACTTGTCACCTGAACTCCAAACTCAATACAGAGACTTCCTTTCAAAGTATGTACATATTTTTGCCCGAGCGCGCCACCCCGCGTGAAAAGGCGCTCGACTACTACATGGGCCATATGGACAAGTATGTCCCGCCCGAGCCTAACCGGTCCAAGGTCGTTTCGCGCGACGTTGCGGATACCATGGGCTGGCTCATGCCCGATATCATGCGCGTGTTCACCGCTTCCGGTCGCATGGCCGAGGCCCAGCCCGTTGGCCCGGAAGACAAGGAATATGCCGACGAAGCCACTGATGGCATGAACTACGTGTTCTGGAAGGACAACAAGGGCTACGAGATCGTCTATGCGGCCAGTTGGGATGCCCTGCTGATCGGCAATGCGATCATCAAGACCTATTATGACGACACCCCGGTCTACACCACGTCTTTTCATGACGGACTGACCGAGGATCAGGTGGCGCTGCTTTTGCAGGACGAGGATGTTGAAGTCCTGGCCCGCACCGACGAGATGGCTGTGGTTGCTTATGATGAGGCAGGCCAGCCTATCGAAGCTATGCTCACCGAAATCAAGATCAAGCGGAAGAAGGCGGATGGACGTTTCGTTCTTGAGGCCATCCCCCCAGAAGACTTCCTGATCGATGAAGACGCCATAGCCACCGATGAGGCGGCATTCACCTCGCACTGGCAGCGGCTGACCCGTTCCGTTCTCGTCGGCATGGGCTATGACCGCGACGAGATTGCAGCCATTCCCGAGGCCGGGCGCGCTGATACGCCGGAAGCCCTTGCCCGCGATATGGACCGTGATGGTGAAGCTACCGACACATCCATGGAACTGGTCGACTATTTCGAGTGCTTCATTCGCGTTGATGTGGACGGTGATGGCGAGGCCGAACTGGTCCGTGCCTGCTATGCTGGCGGCGAGAATGGGACGCTGCTCGATTGGGAAGTCTGGGAAGACGAACACCCGTTCGATGACATTCCCTGCGAGCCCATTCCGCACCGCTGGGATGCCAGGTCGGTCGCGGATGAAACCATCGATATTCAGGACGTGAAGACGGTCCTCACCCGGCAGTTGCTCAACAACACCTATTGGGCGAACAATCCCCAACGCTTCGCACAGGGTAAGATCAAGAACCCCGACCAGCTTGAGAACCCCGAGTTTGGGGGCACGGTATTCGGTGACGCTGGGGCGACCATCACGGACCTGCCTGTCCCATACATTGGCGACAAGGCATTGGCTGGCATTACCTATATGATTTGAAAAGCATGCATATAGTTAGGGGTAGTCAACAGTTACATAATATTGTTTACATGTTTAATTTTGTTTGATTCCCTTGCACATCATTTGTAACAAAAATGTCAAAAAGATTGCTTGACATGTATGCACATATATAGGGGGAGTTCCTACATTTTACAGTTCGTTCATGTGCATTAGGTTGCTCATAAGCATAATATTGCCTGATCACTGAGTTTTCACTCTCACCCCTTGGCTATCATTTTTGATACCATTAGTTCAAATTGCCATGTCTCTGGAACCTCTTGGTTGTTAGCTCCTGCACTTGCTGAGGGGGAGCTTTGTATGAAGATCCTTGAACCACTTTGCATCTCATGATCATCTTTTCATAAGAACTGATTTTATCCCTTTCACCTTGAAAATTAAAAATCCTTGATGTCTGCTAAAGATTCTGCACATCTTCTACTTCATGGTCAACCTAGTTGCCTTGGTTCACTCTTGAGATAGTTAACCGAGGAATCCTTCACAATTGGTGTCCTTGAAATTATTTCTGAAATTATTTCTACCTGTTGAATCTTGAACACTTTTGCCATACCTCGACCCAGCTGCCTCCAAGATACTTACATACCTGATGTATGCTCATTGGTGCATTTCCTATTGAAAACCTTTGTCACTCTTGCTACTTACCTTGGTTGCACTTTAATTTTTTCTTAATGCCTGCCCACTTGACTGCTTACCCTTGAAGTCATCTTCATGATTTCTACATTTTCTATGGCTGTGTTCCTAAAATTTTTCAATCACCTGAAATTTGGGAAGATTTCAATTTGTGTACTATGATCATAAAATTGGAAACAATATAAATAAGGAATCTTCTATCATACAAGATTATGAATGTCCAAAACATTCAATTGGTTTAAGTTTAATGTATTCAATAAGTTTGGATATAAATATCATGAAAGTATCCATGTCAATTTTAATATGCCTTAACTAGCCTTTTCATGTTGTGTCTTGAATAATCAGTTGAATTCTAAAAATTCTAAAATCAAGGCTTTCTTTGGTTGAGCTACTTAAGTTGAGTATTGTCTTCACATTTGGATGATTTGATAATTCCTAAAGGTTAAAATAGTCAGAGCAATGACATTGGTCACTGAGAAACCATGTCTCTTTCCCATGAAGAAAAGTAGACTGTGCCATGAAGTGCCATTGTTCCCAGGGGTAACCCCTCCCTCCGGGCCGCCGGCACTACATCTTACGGAACAGTCGGAGAAACTTGGCAGGCTCTTGCACCTGCAGGTGCACCCACACCATCGTGCACCCCGCTCTCTCTTCCCCTACTAGACTCTCGGTACCCCCTTTGGCGGCCATGTCCCCCCCTCTTTTGTTCTCCCTCCTCCTCCTCCTCTCTCTCTCTCTCCTTTCCTCCACCTCTCTCCCTCCCACCTTCTCTCTCTTTCCCTTATGCCATCAAAGAAGATTATAAGGGAGGAGTAGGAGGAGGAACCTGGAGAGATCCCCTTCTGGGTCATCTCCCTTCGGGGGGGGACCCCTATCTCCGTGGACACGAACTCACGGAACAAGGTGAGTACCTCGTCCGTGTTTCCTAGTTTCCAGTGGGTGTCCATGATAGGCAAGTAGCACCGAGGATTCGGGAGCACATTAGCAGCCCGCATTTGGTCGTGACCCGAGCATCCATGAGTCAACCCTCTCTTTCTATCTTTCTCTCTCCTATCTCTCGCTCTCCCTCCCTCCCTCTCTCACACTATGCGAACCCACACAATAGTTGCAACACTCATTCGTCGCAGCACCCTCTACCCTCGGTTGCTCTGTCCACGCCTAGTGGCCTACCCTGCCCATCTTCCTCTACCCCTCACGAGCTAGTCCACCGAAACCCCGACCTTCCCGACAACCCCACCTTGTATCTTTGAACCGCCCCCTCTTTACTTCAATGGAGGGTCATGGACTACGCCAATGGGTTCGTTGTCCACCTTGCCTCTAGTGTAGCTAGCTTAACTGCAGCTTATTAGATAAGTACTAAACACCTGACACTCCTAGTGGAGGTAGGCTAACACCGATCCCACCTTAGCTAGAAATCACCGCTGGTGGTGCTAGGTGAGCACCACCCCCGAGGCTACCTGGGGCTCGAATAGGGCCTTGCCTAGGCTACTAGAGGAGCATGTAGTCATATACTAGGAGGATCTCCCCCTTCTCATGGCACCACCTCTAAAGCTGCTGTAGATTCCTATGTCGAAACCTCGTGATAATGGGGAGCTCTAAGAGGAACTCGGCCTTCCCCTACCCCCGTCGCCACCCCTGTTGATGCACCTCTTCACTGCCACCATCGTCCTTGTCTCCGGGAGGATGCCCTTGTACACCGTGTCCACATCGACAACCCCACCGGATCGATGAGCTCTGCGCTTGTCGCTTTGATATGTTTTCGCATCAGGTCCGGCAGGTCGATGTCCCTCAACCACAGCAAAGGGGCGGTAAAGACCACGGTTTTGCCGTTACCCGGAATCGTGGGTCCATAGCTGACCTGTTTGAACAGGGCATCGTCCCCGCGGATGGTGAACTCCGCGATGGACAATTTATAGGCGCTGTCCCGGGTAAGGAATTCGATGTTATTGAAACTCATCCGGATGCTATCGGAGGTAAGGGGTTTGGGTCCGTATGGGTCGATGGTGAGGTTATAGATGCGAAGATTGGCTTTACGGGTGGAAGCATTATCCGCGAGATCCGCCTTATTGCGTACCAAAAGGCGGCCATCGATCACCCGGACGAAACGCACGTTGATCCAACGATAGATGGTTTGCCGGATGGCGTATTGAATGGCTTCTCCCTGGTTTTTTTTGCCGCTTGCCGGAATGGACAGGCTGGGGTTGATACACACCAGGGTATCCAACAGCAATTGCAGCTGACCATCTTTTTCATAGACGGCCGGAAGGCGATTCGAATTGAAAAAGAAGCGGGGTACGTTGAGGCGGAATTCGCCCCTGGCCGTATCTGCGGACTGATGAAAAGAAAACGAATCCATTGCAAAGCGGTGGCCTTTGCTGTCGAAGGTGAGCCTGGCGAAATCGATAAGCTGGCGGCCACCGGCCAGGGCCCAATGCTCACGGCCAAGGGCGATCGAAAACTCATCCGAGCCCAGCAAATGGCTATCCGTGTGGCCAAACCGGGCAAAATTCGAAACGGAAACGTCGATATGCTCGGTGTGCAGGGGTTCCGTTCCGGCCGGCCCGTGCCAGGTAAACGAAAGATCTTTTAGCGAAAAGGCGTGGACGTTGAGGTGCTGTAAGGTCGCTTTGAGTTTTTCGGCCAGATCGGCGATATGCCAGGGGGGCTTTGGTCCCTCCGGGTGCGTGACCACATGAACGTCCATAGATGCGCCAATAATGGCGATGCTGTCGAGGATGAGTTTTTTATCGAAAAGCAACGCCTTCCAGGAAGACAAAGAACAATAGATCTGCGGCGTGCGGAGGTTACACCAGGCCTCCGTGCCGGTGGTATCGAGGCAAGATAATTGCGAGCCTTTGAGTATGACCGTTCCTGTCCAGAGCGAGATCGAGGCCTTTTGGACGTCGACAAAAGGGATTTAAAACAACACCAACCAAGTGTGTATTTGCTCATAATTTCACTACTTTCATCACAAGGGACTAATACTACATTACCATTGTTTCTAATTTAGTTTGATATTTATTTTATTTTTTACAAGAGATAATAAAAAAAACTCTCTTCATCAGCCCGCCGAGGGAAGAGAAAGAAGGAACCCTTCAAAAATCTCCCGCATCCAAGGTATATGCACAATCAGTTTTCTTTCCATTTTGGAGTCCTCGACCCCTAACGATCACATTTTATGCAACACACGCACTCACGTGTGATTCTATTTTTCTATTGAAACCTGCAAGCGCAACTCTCTCGACCACTTCTCTCTTTTTATTCTTCTTTTCTGTGACGTTGTTCATAGGCACGTGTTGATCGCTAGGGCGTGATTCCCATTAATTATGTACATAGGAAAGATCTAATCTACCTCTACGATGCAAGAATCGTAGTGAAACAAAAAGTGATCTCTTGTGGCAGTAATGGACCACGCAAGTGCTCGGCCTCTAGTGGTATCTACACGGGCATGGATGATGAAGTTCCCTCTACGAAGTGCTCCACAAATAATCTCCTCCATGGTACTCCACCATAGTTTCTACACTAGAGATAAGATGGAGAAGAGAGGAGAGAGGGGGTGCTCCTCCCAAGGAGGAGAGAGAGAAGGGGGCAACCTATCCGAGAAAACTCTGGATGCTTGACCTACGGCTCCCCCCATGCAACTACTTATAAACTCTTTAGTTTTTCACCAAAATTTTTGTAAGTCTATACTTGCATAAATACTCCTGCCGTCCGTAAATCTAATATGTGTGACCCTCTAGGTCTTGTGCCAGTCTGATTTTAGACCTATTAAACTTAAGAATCCCTTCTTAGCCTTTTCATATTAACACTTAACATGGAATTAATTATATAACCATCTCATGACTTAAATAATTAACTCATCATCTCATGATAGATAATCATGTCATGACTATTCCTCTATTGGGCTCTCAGGCCACAGTAAGCACCAAGCAACACTTTGTGATCCCAAAAGATAAAGTGTGTCTATACAACCACTCTGAGACCTTTCTATCCACAGTTATCACACACTTTGTAGCAATTTGATTATGAAATTAGTAAATAATTAATTTTAATAATTAAAATTTTTTGATTTAATGATGAAGTTAAAATTTAAAGGGCACTGGCCAACCATCGGCACCGTCAGCGTGCCGTCGAGGACGCCCTTGAGCACCGGCACGGCCCCTTTCAGTCCGAGTTCGCGCAGCTTCGCGCGGATCGCATCCGGCGGCCGCCCGCCGCCCGGATTGCCAGGGAAGCCGCCCCGCGACAGCGCACCGCCATGTGGCTGTGGCACGAGCACGGGCCGAGGGCGTTCGGTCATTTTGACCGAAGTCTTTGCCGGAGTTTTTGGGGCCGCTGGCCGCTTCTTCTTCGGCGTCATACGCGTCTCGTCTCGATCGTAATCTCCACCGCATACTGCTTCGCCGCGCCCCGTCGCTGCCCATATTGCCACGTGACGCGCGGGTCGTTGTCCGCGACCCCGAGCCGGTCAGCGATGCCATCGCGAACCGCTTTGAATGCGGCCGCGAGATTATCGTCGTCGAGTGCCCGCGGAGCGATGCGGACCAGGCGGACGATGCAGGGCAGGGGCTCGACGGGCACGAGGCGGCCCAGCGCCCGATGCGCGGACACGCGACGATGTCGCGCGGACCAGTGCTCGCGCAGGTTGGCGGCGCTCGCGAGTTTGACGGGGAGGCGCGTAATGCTCATGCGACTTTCGTGAATGTGTACGCGATGACCCACGGGTTGTTGGCCCACGGGGCACGTGTGCCGTTGATCCGGTCCCAGAGAAGGCGAAACGCCTTCCACGCCCAGACATTCCATTCGCGCTCTGGCGTGATGCCGTCCACGCCGAACACTGGCCAGCCGCCCTCGCCGTCGTACTGCTCGAGCCCTTCCGCTTTCGCGTCCTCCTCACTGATGTCCTGCACCCGCTGGATGCGCACATCCGTAATCTCTAATGTGATCCGGCTCGCCCAGCGGGGCAGGTGGATCGGTGAGCGCCAGCGCCGATCCGCCGCCTTGCCATCAATCGCGACGTTCGACGGTTCCGAGAGCACGGCCCAGGTCTCCACACACCGCTGCGCCCATCGATCGCTGGGCAGTTGCTCGACGCATCGCACCGCGGCATCCGCTCGATAGCGGAGAAACGGAACTCCATCCTCGGTCCAGTCGGCGATCTGCCACGCCTCGCGGACCCACACGCGGTCCCCGATGCGGCGCCGTGGATACAGGCGTTCGATGATCTCGTCATCAGCGACATCGACTCCGTCGCGGTCCCGTAGCACATGCGCCTTGAGATGTGGATGGGGATTGGCAAAGGCAAATCTCCATCTGTCGAGAGAACAATGGTTGTACCACCTCCCCCCTCTTCGGTTCCGCCAATGATTGTGACCTCCTCCGTGGCCAGAGTAGATTGGGGCGTAGGAGCTAAGATGAAAAGGTGTAGATTAGCCTATGGCTAAAGACAAGATGATAAAATGAAGGGCTATACTTGTAGCGGGATGTTCTTATGACCGCAAAGCCTCAAACTCCTCAAACATTGGTATCCTCGGGAGCTGCATCACGGGTTCTGTTACTGCAGTCTTCTCCTGCTTTATAGCCTCTGTTCAAGCCTTTTTGGCTTGAGTCATAGCCTCTTTGATGTGAGGCCTTTCTCGTCTCTTAGAGCCATTAGTCGGCAAAGGGGTAGTCGTTGGTGTGGCAGCCGAAGCTTCAGAGTAGCTCGGCTTCTGAGCTTTTAAGATCAAATTCCTATACTCCCCGATTCCCTTTGAATCAGGGTGATCTGCATGAAATGCACCCATGGGGTGATTACATAAACAGAAGACCATATGTGGGCAAGATACGTGTGGATGGACAAGTCAAGAGAAACAAACCTGTCGGCCCTGAATACAGAGGGGAGAGGGGCCAGTAGAATAACGGGGGCTCCTTATTTTGGGATGCCTCTTCGTGAACTAGCCAGTGAATATCTCCAATTGTCACGTAGTGCTCGGCTAGTAGAGCTAGGTCTTAATGACCGTGCAATAGCAAACAATGATATAAGCCAAGGTGGTCTATACCCCATCCGTCGGTATATTTAAAGGCAACAAACAATGGCCAGCTCAGAATCGCCTCAGCTTTGTCATTCATCAAAAGGCCATGGAGGCGCAATAGCACAAATAGCTAGGAAGTTTGATTATAAAAAGTGAGCTGTCGGTCTTCCTTCTTAGTAAATGTCTTGTAAGGACAATGGCGGTCAGCCTCCAGATGCCAGGGAACAGGAGATGCAATGGGTTCCTCCACTGGCAAGGGGAAATGTTGGAGCGCAAGTCTTTCGCTCCCTACATGGCACAACCCCTGCAAGGTCATCAAGAACTCATCTTTGTTAATTGCGGAGAGTTCAGGCGGTGGCCTCAGTACTCTACGCTTTGAGGCCTTCCATGCGTCCAAATAAGCTTGCACCTCAGCATCCTTCCGATACTTCAGCCTTTTTAAGTGGGCCGGATCTTCCCTCGCTAAAGGGACGACGAGTGAGCTTGCCTTCTGTTAGCGATGCTAGCCCTAGGATCTCTTAGTGTCGGGCCCCCAAGCCCTCATGTCGATGTCTTACTGGTCGCGTCTCACTTAGAGTCTGAGGTCCGTAGCCTCTAGAGTCGGTCTCCCGTGTCCGTCCCGCATCATTTTCTTTTTCTTTTTCTTTCCTTTAGTGTTGCCATGTAAAAATTTCCCTTGTGTATCAAATGACATCAATATTAAATACTGAATTGACTACTTCTTACCATGTTTTGTGCAATTTGACCACCATATCTGTAGTTGTTTGGGAAGGTGGTGATTTTTTCTAAGGATATCTCGCATGTCGATTGGTCAGGCGACTGGCATGGCATTGGCGCCTGTCTATCTTCCCATGCTTTGAATCCCTTGTCGCTTCGCATGTTCCCATTGAGGGGGTGTTGGTGGAAACGAGGTAACTGCCTTGAGGAAAAAGTTTCTGCCTTTCGCGTTTCTTCAAGGGGAAAGTCATTTAAGGCAATTGCTCCCCTTCGGCCTATAAAAGGTCTTGAAGGGTGTCTCCTCTTCTCTTCATTGCTTAAGGCCATCCCTTATAGTTCTCCCTTTTCGTGAAGTGTTGAGCTGTTGGTCCTGGTGAGACATGGAGGGCACTTCAGAGGGTGAAGATGCTGACTGCGGTATGGGGGAGGCTCCTGCTATTCCGGCTTGAAAGAGTGCTCAACAGTCGACAGCCAGTTTGAAGGAGGGCTCAACATGAAGTGGCATGTCTTCTCCCTTCTTCTGGACTGTCGAGACTATCTTGGAGGAATAGTGGACCGATAGGGGCATCAGGCATTGCCCCCTTGTCCTGTTCTCGCCTCTCCTCCTCCCCTCTCCCACTTTTTTTTTCTTCCGCCGTCGATCTCATCCGCGAGAGGGGCAACTCCTCCAGTTCCCCTCTTTGCCTCTTTTCTCCCTCTTCTGTTCTTCGACTAACCTCAGTTCCTTTTTCTTTGAGTCTTTTCTTTTACCATCCTCTTTTTCATCGTATCCCGTAAAGGGCTATTCCAAAGAGTTTACGGAGGAGGTTTTCTCAGGCCATTCCTTCTTCTTCTTCTTCCTCTCTTCCTTTGATACCTTTCCTCTGAATTTCCCGAGCAGACAGGGTTAGTCATCCCATTATCCGAGCTCGTTTCTACACTAGGTAGAGTCAGTGGCTCAGCCTGAGAGTGCCAGTCGAGTTCACATCGAGTGATCAGCTTGTACCAGTGGATGTTGTGCTTTTATTATTTCTTTTAATCCGTACTGTAATGGTTGTGGCCTATCCGATGTATCAAAGAAGTGTTAATGAAAGGAAAAGGGATTGTTTTTGCTCTATATTACTTACATGTGTGTTTTTGAGAGAGGCTCAAAAATAAAACTTGCATAATGTTGTTGCGTTCCATGTCCGAGGGATAGGTGTTCCTTCCATGGTGGATAGTCGGTACGTCCCTTTTCTGAGCGTCTCGACCACTCGGTAGGGGCATTCACAGTTAGGGGCCAGCTTGCCCACCGCCTCCAGTGGTCGAGAGACTTCGATTTTTCTTTGGACAAAGTCTCCTGGCTGGAAGTGTCTATCTCGGACTCTCGCGTTGTAGTACCGAGTGAGGCGCCGCTGGTATTCCGTGGCTCAGATGCTTGCGATCTCTCGGATCTCGCTCGCCAAATCGAGGTTCTCCAGTAATTTCTGCTCGTTCACCTCGGGCGAGAAGTTGGTGACTCAGAGAGAGGGGTTGCCGATCTCCAACGGAATCACGGCTTCCGTGCCATACACCAACTGGAAAGGGGTTTCACCGGTGGCCATTCTTGGAGTAATTCGGTGTGGCCATAGTACGCTCGGTAATTCCTCGAGTCAGCTTCCCTTGGCCTTGCCGAACCTAGTTTTAATGCCTTTTAATATAGTTTTGTTGGCATTTTCGACCAGTCCGTTGGCCTGAGGGTGGGCTACCGAGATGAAGTGGTTGCGAATATTTAGGTCGGCACATCTGTCTCTAAAGTAGTGAGAATCAAATTGCCGACCATTGTCGCTCACAATCACCCGAGGGATACCATAACCGCAAATGATCAACTTCCACATGAAGCTCTATACGACCGACTCGATAATCCTGGCAGTGGCTTCAGCTTCAATCCATTTTGTAAAGTAGTCGATGGCGACGATGACAAACTTTTTCTAGGCCTGAGCCGTAGGGAATGGTCCCAGGATGTCGATTCCCCCTGGGCAAAGGTGTACGGCTCGGTAAGGGTGACGAGCTTCGAGATAGGCTGGTGGACCATGTGGTCGAAGCATTGGCATCGGTCACATTTTTACACGTAGGCCGAGTAGTCACGCTAAAGAGTGGGCCACCAATAACTCTACCGAAGCAAGATCCTGGCAAGCGATCTTCCTCCTTGATGTGCGCCGCAGATGCCTTCGTGAACTTCTTAGATTGCTCGGCTGGCTTCATCGGCCTCGAGGCATTTGAGGAGGGGACCGGAGGAAGACCTACGGTACAGGGCATCATCTAGGATGATGAAGCGTCGGGCTTGGTACTTCAATCTTTGAGCTTCCCAAGGGCGGGGGGGCTCTTGGGAGTCCCAGAGCCATGATATGTAGGGGGTCCGCCAGTTGCTCGGGGGTGCCGGGTCAATGACCATGAGCTCGGATTCAATGCTCGGTCGTTCTAGCTCCACAAGGAAGACCGACCGAGTACCTTTGGGGCCGAGAGAGGAGACCAGACGAGAGAGGGCGTCCGCCCGAGAGTTTTCCTCTTGAGCTATTCGGACTACCTCAAAACTCTCGAATAGTTGGGCCAGCCCTTTGACTATTTGGAGGTACTTGATCATTGGCGCTTCTCGAGCTTTGTAGTCACTGTTGACCTGGCTGGCGACCAATTGGGAGTCAGTGCGGATTCTGACTCGCTCAGCCCCTAGTCATCGCGCCATCCGGGCTCCCGAGATGGGGGCCTCATACTCAGAGCCGTTGTTGGACGTCGGGAAGTTGAACTTCAAACCGTACTGTAGCTCTGCCCCTTCGGGAGATTTGAGGAGGACTCCAGCGCCGCTTCCAGCCGAGTTGGATGACTCATCGACGAACAAGTCCCAAGTGGGCCCGGTCGTGCACGGAAGGGTTTCCTCGATCGGGACGGTGCTCTCTGCGATGAAGTCAGCGAGGGCTTGTCCCTTGATGTCTGAGCGGGGTTGAGCTTCATGTTGTACTTCAGGAGGGTGTCGAAGGTCTCGACTAGGTCGATGAAGTGATCTTCGGCCTTCGGCGTTTTGACGAGCATATCGTCGATGTAGGCCTCGACGTTCCGACCAAGTTGTCCCTCGAACATGTCGTTGACCAGCCGTTGATATGTTGCTCCAGCATTCTTCAACCCGAATGACATCCAGGTGTAGCAGTGTACGCCGAAGTCGGTGACGTGGAAGTCGGAGAAACCTCCGGTTATCGCAGCGCTCCGGTCTGTTTCCCGGAATCGCGGGCATGGCGTCGGTTTGAAAGCGGCGAGGCGCCGCTTCTACCTTTTTTACGCCGACTTCTTCTTGAACGGATTTTCCTTCGGCCACTCGAATTTGTCGCCGTTGTCGTGGATGCAGTGCGCCGGGCAGCGGCTCATCATTTTGTGCGCCTCGCCCTTGTCGGCGGAGGTCGCCGGCTGGTGCCAGACGTAGGCCTTGTTCGTCGCGGCGTCGTGATGGAAGGTCTTGTGGACTTTCGTGTAGCATTCGCCGCAGTTCGTGCAGGCGTCCGTGACGTAGAACATGCCTGCGACGTTGTGCGGGATGCGGTGGTTGAAGGCCAGGATCTTGTCTTTGTTCATGGGCGGGTCGGATTCCGGGGTTGCGGCGGGTGCGTCCGGACGACGTCCGGATTCCGCCTTGGGAACGACGTTATCCGGCTCTCCCGGATTCGCAACGGGCGCGCCGATTATCGCGATTCGTTGACGCCGTTCATACCGGGACCCCGTCTCGTTTTTCGCTTCCGGGCGGTCCGGCCGGCCGCCTTTGGACTTGGCGAGGCGGACCCGGTTCCCAAAGTGCGCGCGCTTCACGGGAGGACGAACCTCCCGGACCTCTTTTCCGAATCATGCGCCGACGCGCGGTCATCGCCGGTTTCTTCATCCTTCTGCTGCTCGCCTGGGAACTGGCGTTGCGCGTGGGGCCGGGCCACTCGTTCATCATTCCGAAGCCCTCGGACGTCCTCCGTTATTTCTTCGATTCCAAACGTGCCGACGGTACCGGGGGGGCGTTTCTCGACGGGACGCTGCTTTCGGCGACGTGGGTGACGGTGCGCCGGCTGGTCGTCGGCTACGTTCTCGGTCTGCTGCTCGGCGTGCCGCTCGGGTTGTTCTGCGGCCGGTTCCGGATCGTGCGCGACACGCTCGGGCTGGTCGCGCTGTCGTTGCAGACGTTGCCGAGCATCTGCTGGGCGCCGCTGGCGATCCTCATTTTCGGACTGAGCGAGCCGGCGATCCTGTTCATCGTCGTGATGGGGTCGCTCTGGGCGATCATCATCGCGACGCAGGACGGCGTGCGGAACATCCAGCCGATCTACCTCCGGGCCGCCGCGACGATGGGCTCGAAGGGCTGGCACCTGTGGACGCACGTATTAGATGACAGAGGACAACTTCAATGGCCGCTGAGTTTGCTCATCATCCGAATCTCGATTTTTTTTTCTTCATTTGGATATTTATCTCCTTATGTCTCCTCCCCAGGAGCTGTTGACCGACACTTCGGACGTACCAGCGGCCCCCGCGCAGGGTGACCAACCATGGAGTAGTTCATACTTCATACTAATATTTCAGAGTTCCCCCAACTTTTTTAAAAAGAAAATTAATAACTTGATCAAGAGTTGGGAAGTGCACGCCCACAAGCAATGTTAGTGGACTTACACTAATTATTACTATCTGTAGAGGCAGAAAAATAGTTTCTAAGTCACGTACCACTTTTTCTATTTATTTGTTGGGGAAGTCGTCTCGCGCCAGTAAAAACCTACAAATCACCAAGAAGCCAATCAAAGAGGCGTTAGAAGGAGTTCCGGATATTATCTCAGGAGACAACCCTCCGATACTTAAGTCAGTAATGGAGTAACAGAGTTCAGAGAAGAGCAAGAGAGAGAGAGAGAGAAAGAGAGGGGTCACCATAAGAGGTCGAAGGGCCGATGGAGGGCTCCCAGACGGGTGCTCGTCGGTTCCAGAGTTCACTCAAAGAGTGCTCGCTGAGTGGTAAGGTCATTGGGGAGGGACTCTCGCAGAGTGTATGCAGTCGCTCTCTTCTCCTCCTTGTGTAGCAGGGTTAGTAGCTCTATACTCTGAGGTGGCGTAATAGCGGTATGAATCACCGTACTCTTCTCTTCTGTTGATCTCCCTTTTATATGGGGTTGTCTTGGAGCGAGAGGCCTCATCCCTTGATAGGGAAGGGCACTCGTAGTCGAGTAACATTTCTCCGCTATTGTGACGGGAATTACCCGTTGGAGGGCGATTACCCCAGCATCGGTCGGTCCTAGGATGAGTCTTACGGCACTCATGGGGCATGCTCACCCGTTATAGGGTCAGGGCCAGCATTGTGGGGGCAACGGTCTGTCGTCGGATAGTCTTCTGGTGATAACTGTGCTTGGGCCATGACCATTATGCATTGTAGAATCCGAGGCTCCCCTGGGCCGGGCCTCATCTTATTAGGCCGAGCACGTGTTCCTGTCCCTTGGGAGGGCTTAATGCGCTTGATCCTTAGTGGGCATGCCGCTGCTGGGCCGTTTCTAGGCCTAACTGGATTTACCCTCCTCAGACTGCCTTTGTCTGAACAAATTTTTTTGTGTAATTTCTTATTATTTTAGAGTATTACAATAGTGTCTCCCCGAAGACATTGGGACAGCCACAAGAGCATATAAGTAAACCTAGGGCTATGTGTGCAATGCACCTTTTTGGGGCATCAAAAATAACACAAGGCACAAGGCCCAAATCTGTCTTGGTAGAGGCACAAAAAACACTTGGGAGATTGGCTCCCATGGCTTCCAATTTTCATCGGCTTCAATCCTTCCAATTTTCATTATGCTTGGACATTTCTACAGTTTTTTACCCTTCTTGGACTTCTCTATCATTCATTGACTTTCTTGAATGCTCTTGTCATTTGTTGACTTTTCAGGGCATTTTTATCATTTCTTGACATTTTCATGGTTTATTTGCAATTTCTAGATTTTTCTCAGTTTATCTACCATTCCTTGACCTTCCAAGGTTTATTTGTAATTTCTTGATTTTTTTAGGTTTATCTGTCATTTCTTGACTTTTCAAGGTATGTTTGCAATTTCTTGGCTTTACCGGACTTCTCTATCATTTCTTGACCGTCCTGAGTGCCTCAGTCATTTCCTGACATTTTGGGATGTAGTTGCAATTTTCTAACTTTTGTGGACTTCTCTGTCATTTATTTGAGGATGTTTCTGCTACTTTCTGGCTCCCTTGAACTTATCTGTCATTTTTTGACTTTTTGGAATATATTTGTAATTTTTTGATTTTTTTCTGGACTCATCTGCCATTCCTTGACTTGACAGGGTTTATTTGCAATTTCACGTCTTTCTAGGTTTTTTGGGTATGATAGTTCTTGGGCATGGGAAGATACATGGATTTGGATGACGCACGTTGCTTCAAGGAAGTGACATGGTCCCGCTCTGTTGAGTGGTGCAGAAGACGTGGACTTGAACAATAGTATTTTGATAATTTTGGGACAGGCTAGGAGTTTTGTGCAATTTCTGGACTGAGCAGGGGCATTTATGCAATTTCTGAACCCCAGAGACTTTTTGGTAATTTTTGGAATGTTCAGGGGGTAGTTTGAGAATTTCTGAACTCCAGGGGCAGTCTAGGAATATCTGGAGAGTTCATAGGCAGTTTGGGAATTTCTGAACTCTAGGGACAATTTGGTAATTTTTGAACTCCAAGGGCATTTTCATAATTTCTAGCAAGTTTAGGGGGGAATTTGGTAATTTCTAAACAAAAATACTCTTGATATATCTCGAATAATTGTAATTCTACCTCGGTGGTTTTCAAGTCGACATATAGCAAGTATTATGAGAATATGTCACAAAAAGTGTTAAGAGTTTGTGAAGTACTGAAAATGCGTTACGTGGACCACCCTGTCGTGCCCTGTGACTTCAAGCTCTTATGTTCCCTCACCAATGGCACATTTTGCATTATCTACCTCTGTTGTCTGCCCGGAGATGACCGCCACAATGGTCCCCTCGTGCCCACCATGCTGACATACTGCGTCATGAAGATGATGGACAAGCAAGAGTTAACCAAGAAGACCGAGTGGAGTTGGAAGTCACACCCTAGCCGCCTTCAACCACCACTTCCTACCCACCCTCTATGCTATCTTCAATGCCCCACCTCACCTCTCCTATGCTGACTTGGAGTTCGGCAGTGGTGGCAACCTTCACTCCCTTCGCCACCGCCTACCCTCCAAGTGCACCCCCCTCTCGATTGTCACGTAGGACCCACACCACACACACCCCCTTGCCAGCCATTTTACTACAATCTGTCCTAGGATGCCTCGCTTATCACGTAAAATGTAATGAAGTGTGCCATGATCTTCCCTAGGTTCTATGGTGCAAAGGTGCTTCTAGCGATGGAGTACCTACACATGCTGGGCATCATCTACGATGACCCGAAGCCCGAGAACATCCTCATTAGGTCCAACAACCACATCATGCTCTCCAACTTCGACCTCTCCTTAGAGTTCACAGCCTCCTTGGCCGTCTACTTCTCCCTCGACCATGGCAGCGGGTCCTCCCCCCCCCCCCTTCTTCGCCTTCCCCTTGCCTCAATGATGATGAGGATGGCCACAACTGATCCTCCTACCTTCTCGGTGGACTCTTCCACGTCATGAAAAAGATCTAGGAGAAAATGTAGACAAAGGGACCCTCCATCATGACATGGAGCCCGTCGACGAGGTCTTGATCGTCATCATCAAGCATCGTGTTTGACACGGAGCCGGTGGCGGCCCAATCGAGCTCCTTCATGGGGACCTACAAGTATGTGGCCCCTAAGGTGGCCACCATCTACTGGTGGGCCTATGATTTTCCTCTACGAGCAGCTCCCCAACCTCCGACAGCTCAAAACACCAGTGTCTGAGGTCAATGCAAGAGAGAGAGAGAGAGAGAGAGAGAGAGAGAGAGAGAGATATTTACTTTTTTCGGTTCATATTTTGCCGGTTCAAATTTATCTTACTTCCCCGGTTGATACATATTTCGTCACCGGTTCAATTGTAGTTTTGGTCGGTTCAATAGTGTTTGATTTGAGTACGATTTCTTCGTCACCGCAGATAAAGGTTTCTCCCATCACACCCCCCGTTACTTCCCTCTTCCTCTCCTCCTCTACGGCTCCCAACCAACACCACTTGGCGCTGCTGTTTCCCTCTTCCTCTCCTCCTCTACGGCTCCCCACCAACACCACCAGCCACTGATTACCATGAAGCTCTTCCCGTAGTAGATGTGGAAACTGGAGCCGCCGCATGCGGACCCTGCAGTAAAAATAGGCAGGAGGAGAAGGACTAGAGGAAGAAAACGGCCATTGCAGAGGCCGAGACGATGGTCTTGCCGTTGTGAACGACGACCAGAGACGTCGATGGTTCTCCTGGGAAAAAACTGACAGGAGGCCATGAAGAGCAAGGGGGAACTCTGGGAGGTCATCGTGGAGGAGAACGAGATGTGTCGAACGTGGCTGGAGGAGGTGGCGTAGTGCCGGTTCATGGACGGCTTGCTCAACGTGGAGGACACCTATTTGGAGTCTTGGACTGCATGAACAAGAGCAAGGAGCATGGCTTCCTGGGGTTCAGGCACTTGGTTAACTCCTTCGTCCACTGGATCGAGAAGATCAAGTCTTGCAATATCGTTCCTCCACCAGAGAACCACGATTTAATTAATTTGTGATTCTTACTCCTTCGTCCACTGGATTGAGAAGATGAAGTCCTGCAATATCGTTCCTCCACCAGAGAACCTCGGTTTGATTAATTTGTGATTCTTGCTGTGGAACTGGGTTTGACCTAGTAGAACTTCTCCATGTTTTCACAGGGGGATGGGATAAGATGCACTGGTGCATCAAATTTGCTCTGCCGACTGCAGTTCAAATAAACTTCATGTGTGCTTCCTTCGTGTGGTAAAATGAGAAATGCGAATGCATCATTTGCTGCTAAAAAAAAAGAAAGCAATAGAACCAGTCATCGCGGCCTTCGTCTATCCCCAATTTGACAACAATATCACTGGTTGCACCAATTATGACAGGTATCCTAACACCTTCATTCTTCACATCCAGACGAAAAGAAAATTTGATAATGGAAACAATCATAAAAAATTGGAATAAAAATCTTGCCAGTTTCAAATGGTGGTTTATTAATTAATTTGTATAGAAATCAATTCTGAAAAGGTGTCTCAAAGATGAACTGAGAAAATTTAATTGTTGGTTAATTATCAACTTATTTGTCGCCATTCCTACCCCTCTCTCAAACTCACGCACGACTCAGTACCCAGTGAAGAAATTGCTAGCTTTACGTTTTAACACAAATAATATGTATTATGAATATGATAACATGACATGATAGAAATTACAAGTAACTAACCTTTTCTGAAAGAGCTTCGGTTTGATAAGAGAATTTCCAAAGATGTTGAGTTTTCTTTTTCAACTGCTGTCACTTGCATTCATAAGCTTCCATAGGCAATCATTAGAATTTTGTCATAGATCATCACGAAAACCTGCCTGCTGGCGTGGATATATACCCAAGAAAATGATGGCATAAAACTTGAAAAATAGAACTTGATACATATATAAACTATGTGATGACTTTTTTTTTTAAATTTCTACACATCCTGTACAGGAAAATAGTAAAGTTTGATTGTTTTTATTGCAGGAAAGAAACTTGGAATCACTGATTTTATTAACCCCAAAGACATTGGCGATACGCCTGTTAGTAAGGTGATTAATTTTCTAGTACCATTGGTTTCATTAAGTGGAAGGACATTAGTTGAATGAAACAAGAGTAATCAAAAGTGCTAGCTACTTCATGTGACACATTATATTGTTGGTTGCGTTTGACAGGTGATTAAAGAAATGACAAATGGTGGTGCAGATTATTCTTTCGAGTGCATAGGATTAGCATCCCTAATGAATGACGCATTTGAAAGCTGTCGACCGGTACTAATTATTTCTAATATCTTGTTGATTAGCTCATTAATGTCACATATTAGTGGAATATATATGGCAAATAGGAATTTGGCACTAATGATTGGACAGTTTCAATCTTATAGGCTTCATTATCACTAATTAAATTGGCTAGCTTTAATTACTTGTGCGACGTAATTTAATTAGTATATCCAACTTGAAGTCTATATTGGGAAATTCATGACATTTGATAGATCATTTTTCTGAAATATATCAACATCTACGTATATTATCTAGAACCGAGCATGATAAACTTATTTTTAGAAATTTAAGCATATAAAGCATTGAAACACTTGAACTTTCTTGAGGTAAAGTAGGAAATAGAATGATCGTAAGTTACTCTGCGGGTTACGACGTCGTGGGTTACGACGTCGCGCTTGATCGGCCGAAACTCGCGCCGGACTCGGTGGACGTGCTGGTCACGGTGTTGCCCGGACCCGTCGAGGCCGAAGCCGCGCTCGCCGGCGGTGGGTTCGCCGCGCTGCGATCGGGCGGGCTCTGGCTGGACCTGACGAGCAATGCGCCGGATGTTGCGGAGCGATTGGCCGGCTCGGCGGCGGTCGCTTCTGTCGGTGCTCCGATGGCGGGCGGACCGACTGCAGCCACGGACGGATCGTTGCGCTTTTATGTCGGCGGCGAACCGTCCGCGGTGGAACGCGCGCGGCCAATCCTCGAGGCGCTTGGCAGTCTCGAAGTCGTTGGAGCCTCGGTGGGCGACGGGTACACCGTGAAGCTGCTCGCGAACCTGCTCTGGTTCGGGCAGGTGGTCGCGGTGACCGAGGCGTTGCTGCTCGGGGTCTCGCTGGGCGTGCCGTTAGAGGTGCTGCGGTCGACGCTCGCGGCGAGCGCGGGTGCAAGCGCGTTTATCGATGAGTATCTCGACCGATTGCTCGAGGGGGACTACCTCGAAACCTTCGGGATTGCCCGTGTCGTCGAGGAGCTCGAGACGCTCGTTCGGCTCGCGGGGTCAAAGGGTGTGCCGTTTGAACTCTCGACCCTCGTTGCTCGCCAGCACCGCGAAGCGCTTGAGCGTTTCGGTGCTATCGACGGAGAGCTTCTCGCAGCCAAGCTCCTGGAACAGCGCGCGGGCGTACGGCTTTCCGAACTAGCTCGCTGACCCGCGCCTGCACAGTGGCTGCACGGACGGGCAGCCGTTGCAGCACCTCTCGCGTTCATCGGCAGTCCGGGCGGAGCCCCTTGTGGATAACTCACGCGGTCGAGGAGCGCGGTGCAATACGGTCATCGCCTGACTGGTTCCGAGCGTGCTCGGCACCGAGCAACTGACCCATGTGGAAGGAAACATCATGCCCCGACCCGCACGCCGCCCCATCACAGTGCTTGGATTTGTCGCCCTGCTGGTTGGCGGCACCATCCTGGTTGCCGCTCCGGCTCACGCGGACAACGCGTCGACGCCCGCGAATCAGACCTCCGCACTTGCGTCGATGGGCATTACGGTGTCAGCAGATGGCTGGATCACGTATCGAAGCGCTCTTCCGCAACGAGTAACACTCGCCGGCGCGACCACAACATGCGATGCGTGTACTGGGTCTCGACGACCTCCACCTCACCGATCTCCCCGCGCTCGTAGGCGGCACGCTGGCGCCGCATCGATTCGAAGAACCGGCTGCTCTGCCCGACCATCAGCTTCCGGTCGGTCGCACGGGAGACCTCGAGCACGCGCTTGGCGATCTCGACGTCGTTGACCACGGGCTTCGTGCACACCACGTGCTTGCCCGCTTCGAACGCCGCGATGATCTGCTCGCCGTGCAGCGGGTCCGGTGTGTAGATGCCGACGATGTCGACCTCAGGGTTGGCGAGCATCTCGGCATACGACGTCGTGAACGACACGTCGGGAAGGTCGGCGCGCACGTTCGCGATCGCATCCGAATCCAGGTCGCATCCGGCCACCGGCCGCACCCGGCTCGTGCGCAGGGCCGCGAGCAGGGCGGTACGGCCCTCATGCAACCCGACGACACCGAGCCCGAAGCGCTCGGACGCCGGAACCGACTCGTCGAGGGGATAGGAGTGCACGCCACGCGCGACGCGCGGGTAGTAGTTGGTCATGGTGATTCCGTGTTCTCAGTCGGCCTCGTGGTGAACCATGGCCCAGATGGCACGGTCATCGTCGAGGGTCTTGTTGTCGCCGGGGGCCGGCGGATGAGCCACCGCGATCGTGGCGATCGCGTGGGGGTCGAGTTGCAGCGAGACCGAGTCGCCGTCGATGTCGAGCGGATGGAGCACCTCGCCGAGCGCGGTGCAACGCCAGGCGCCCAGCAACGGTTCGCTGAAGTGCAGCACGACGGATGATGCTCGCCCGTCGAGCTCGACGAGTCGGAGCAGCACCGGGTCTCGCGCGATCCGGTTGACATGGGTCTCGAGCCCGACGGCTTGGAAGTCGCTGTCGCGGTACATGGCGGTCAGGGCGACGGATGAGTCACCCTTCGGCTGCACGAGGGTGGAGGCGACCACGTCGTTCGACTTCGCGTCCAGGCCGGCGAGCACGACCGCATCATCGGCTGCAACGGTTACCACATGGGCCGGCCGGGCGAACTCCTGTGCCGTCTTCCACCGCCAGGCGTCCGTGACCGCTCCATGGGGAACCACCCGTACGCGTGCATCCAACTCGCGGACGAAGTAGTGCTCGTCCCAGGGATCGCGCATCGAGAGCACGTTCCAGACCCCGCTCTGCGCACGGTGGAAGGCCTGGCTGCCGTCGAATCTTGATCACCTGACTGTAGACGGAGGACCTTTATCAACTGAGCCACTCTTTTGAGTTTCAGGCTGGGCCACTACAAGGAAATTGAGTAATGACGGCAACTTATTGACGACGGCTTCTACGGTCCGTTGTTGTTAAAATTTCTTCGCAACGGCTCCAAAAATATTCGGCGTTAATGTCCTTTAAAGATGACAGAAATAAGTAGTTGTCCCCCGCTATGACTAATAAAGATTTATTCGTGACGGCGCACAATTAGCTGTCGCGCTTGTTAATTATTAGTGATGACTCTTTATACTAGCCGTCCTTGATATGTTTTAAAGATGACAATAATAAAAAATCATCACTAATAATCTGTAGTCGTTGTTAATAAGATATTAGTCGTGATGGTCTCAAGTATGCCGTTGTAAAAAAGTATATCATTTTTGATAAAAAGTGAAAAAACTAACGTACTAACGAGGACTTATTCGAGACGATGCATAACCAGCTGTGGCAATTTGTGATTATTCGCGACGACTCTTGCTAATAATCGTCCCTAATATGTATCAGAGATGATCGTAATAAGAAAGTCATCGCTAATAATTCACAATCGTCGCTAATAAGATATTAGTCGCGACGACCTCAAATATGTCATAGCAAAAAAATATAATTGTTTAAGACAATCAAAAAAATTAGCGTTAGCGACGGTTGACTTACACCTGTCGCTAATAGTGAATAAAATATATTAGCGATGCCTGAAATATAGTCGTCACTACTAGTTTATCATTAGCGGCGTTTCTTATGTTTTACAACTGCCGCTATTAATAGTTACGCTTAATAGCGACGGTTGTGTGCCGTTACTGATACATATACAATGATCTTTAGCAACGGTGACAGTCGTCACGTGTACACAATAGCGACGGCTACACCCGTCGCTATAACCTAATTGCGACGTCTGCGATACTTAATAATGACGGATGTCATTGTCGCTAGTGTTTATGCCGACCAGCACCCCGCCACCCCCGGTACAGCCCAGCCAGGGGCCAACGACGCTGCAGAATCCCTCCAGCTTCCCCGGACTACCTTCTAGGATGTGGGCCCCATGAGTGCGCGTGCCAACCTTGTCAAAGCGACCCCGAGTGCTGCCCGTCAACCCGATCGCGTCACTCCCGGATTCCTTGTGTAGCCCTTTACCTCCCTGTGTGGAGTGCCTCCACTCGGCATCGCCGAGTCACCCACGGGTTTGGGGTGAGTGCCGTGTGAGTTGGCCGCCGACTTCGGCCCGTTTGGTTTGCGATTGTTCTTGCTTACTTAGGTCCGAGGTTCTGTCACATCAGGGAGACTCACAAGTTGCTGGAGCCCGTCGTCGACTTGAGTGGGCAATTCTGGTTGGTAGGGACAACCTGCATGGAGTTGCCTTTTACAGCTTCCCGAGCTTCTATGGTGACTACTGGAGGTAGTGTCAGTTTGCCAGTGTTGAGTGCCTGGGCTTCTTCAGCGGAGCAGATCAGTTTGGAGTCCAGGTCAGACTGATAGGTCCTGCTTCTTGGGACTTGCAAGATCACCACCAGACAGTGATAGAGGGCGCGGCTGGGCTGGTGCTGGAGCCATCTAGACCGCAGTACACTGGAAAGGGGTACGACGACCACAGCATTTTGGATGGGATTCTATGGTAGACCGTCGTCAACTGGTATGGCTGCTGGGCGGTGATTCCTTCGCACTGGTATCGTCAGGGGGCCACTGAGTGGCTGATGGGTGTAGTGCACCACTACCGAGTGTTGCTGGACAGAGCGGGCCTTAGTTTGACTGCGGCATTGTACGTGTACCTGTGTTACACAGGGCTGTTGCAGGGATTGTTGGAGCAGTTCAACCGCTAGTGGAACACTATAGCGACGACTGAGGGAGAGACCTCTCTTGACTTGTGGTCTTTGTTTCGGATCCCTTGGCTGTCGATCAGCGGCGAGGGTTGCGAAGAGGTCGTGCTGGACTACATTCATCGCATCCACACTAATGGGCAGGGGCGGTACCGAGTTCCTCACAGCTATCTATACCTTCTGAAGACCTAGAGGGATTTAGTCCTGGTCGGGAGAGATAAAGCCATGCAGACTCCAAGGGTGCCACGGAATGCGTGGGTCCACCTCTTCTACAACGGGCCCTTCAGCTTTTACGAGGAGTTTACTAGAGACCGGACTCTGTGGGAGGAGTACACAGAGGTAGAGCTGCGATTCAAAACATACTCTAGGTACATTTATGCACCGTAGGAGGGGTGGAACCCCCATAGGTTGCCCGACGTGACACACTTGGCATCTTAATTGGCTTACTGGTTAGCGACGCTCGTGGTCCGTCATGAGGGGGATGGTCTGCTGAGGGCTGAGCTATTGTGGCCAGCGTGCTTGCTGGTGGAGGGACGACGGCTGGCCCTTGCTGCCGCTGCACTAGCTGGTGTGTAACCGGGGCTGGGTGTACTAGCGGCGCATCCGGCACCGCGAGAGAGGAGTTTGCTTCTGTCGACCCATTACCTCAGTACATGGGCCGGTCTGCTTTTTCTGGGGTTGGTTACTCGGGGGACTGTGGTGAACCCGACGGTGCTTTTGTTGTTCTACTTCACTGGTTAGCCAGACGGAGATGCTGAGGCACAGCTAGAGACTGCTAGGAGAGCCCTGTGTTACATGCCCGGCCGGAGCGAGGAGGGTTACCCTTTAACTGAGCTACGAGGGATTCCCACCTGGTCCTAGTGCCATCGAGTGGAGGGGTGACCAGTGCCCTCCCCTACCACAGGGAGCCAGACGCATCACTATACACAGAGTGGGTGATGAGCACCCGGCCTGCGGTGTTGGTGCTGCACTGGTCCGCGATGAGTTCCTTAGAGCCATACTACACGCACAGGTTCGTGAGGAACTTTGGCTATGACCAAGGGATCCTGTCGAACTGGGAGTTTCCTTTAACGGGCCGACAGTACAGGGGCTGAGACACCCACTTGCTGGCTGTAGCATGGTAGGATTTTTACTACCACAAGGAGTCGGAGCAGCAACTGACGTCGGGATTGGGGCGTCGTGGCCGGTTCGCCATTCACTATGCCAGGTGGTGGTTGGAGCACAGCCACCTGTACTGCCAGAAGGCCTCAGTGATCAGGAAGGCTGAGGTGGACCATCTTTTGAGGGAGGATCTACATCCCATTACGTTGGACGATGGGTATCTGAGGACTCGTGTCACCTGGATCTGTCGGGAGGTGGAGAGGCTAGCACAGTAGTGGCTCGGGGGTACCCAGGGCTTGTCGTCTAGCCGCGGGGAACTGAAGCCCCTGATGCAGGCATATGCAGTGATAGCTAGAGCAGGGGCCCCCCGACCAATGGTGCCAAAGAGTTGGTTGGCCCAATTCCTAGCCGACTGAGGCTTTGGGAAGAAGGGCGCGCAGGACTGGGTGCTCCCTGGGAGGAGCTTTGCTAATACAGCGGTCGATGACTGGAGGCGACACATCGGCCATGCGATCGGGTCGGCTGGACCCTTGGAGTTTGTGTCCCATATTGAGTGTGCTCATACTCTGAGGGATATCTGAGAGGCAGTCGCAAAGGCGGCTCATGTGTTGGCACTGAGGCCGGAGTAGTTGGTTCCTCTTTCGCTGACCCCCTTCGGGGTCTCAGGTAAGATCCCTTACTTAGTGCATTGTCTCAGCTTCATTATTTTCTGGGGTATGTAACTGAGGTGTTTTATATTGCTATGCTTATTGATAGTCTCTACGGCGGAGGGTGGTCACCCCTCCATGGAGACATCCTCAAGGAGCGGAGACGGGGGCTGACAGCCTAGGTGGAAGTGCCCTCAATTGGATGCTGAGGTTCGAGGTGGAGTCGGCTTTGAGTAAGCATTGTATTCACCCCTCTGCTCCTTGTTAGTTTAGCCACGATTGCTGGCTAACTTTGCTTTGCTGGGTTTGTTTCTCATAGCCCCACTGGAGACTGGTGCAAAGGTGACTTTCTCACCCTGCCGGGAGGTTGACCCCCTACCTGATAATCGGGTCGAGTGTGAGATAGATATGGAGGGGTTCCTCTGCGTGATGGATGAGATTGCCCCCCACATCGAGACATTCCCCAACTTTGAGTCGTGTAAGGCTTCGGAGGAGGCCTACCCATGTGGGGACTTCTGACACCGGATAGGTAGGGGACCCAGCACCAGTTGTAGCCCGAGGTAGCTCCGGTAAGTGTCGAATTGCTGTGAAAGGATTGACCTTGTCTTTTTTGTGCTTTTGACATGCCAAGACTATAAATTGGGTTTGTGTTGTTTGTTTGCCAGGAGAGGATGCGGTTGCCACTCTGGAGATGATCCATGAGTTAGCCAGTGTCGGCCTGTCTGTGGCTCTCCCGTCCTTTGAGGGCGAGTCAGAGCAGGTGGTCCCCTTACCTTCGTCTGTTGCTGGGGATACACCGGGCGCACTACCACAGCTGCTCGCGAGGGTGCCTCTCCCACCTTTGCCCACTGTGGTGTCAGCCTGCACTGTGGGATTGGTCGAGTCCTCTAGGGTGGGACCCTCAGGTATGCGATTGAGCGCTTAGTCATTCATGGTGGGGGCTTTCTGGGTTGCCCGTCAATGCTAAGCTCCCATTGGTATTGATTGTAGGTACCTCTTCCCCTCTGGAATGGTGGAATGCATGCTAGAAAGTTTCATGCTAGAAAATTTCCTACTAATCAGAAAAAAAGTTCATTGTTATTGTTGTAGAAAATCAGGACACATGGCTGCACAATGTTGGTTTGCTAAAGGAAAATAAAAATTTCATTCTCATGCTAAACACATTAATTTTCCTGCAAATTAGTATGTTTTTAATAAAAGTAAAGTTGCTTCAAGAGGCCAACATATGAAGTGCTTCAACTGCGGGAAGCTGGGCCATAGGGCTAGTGAATGCTGGTCAGCAGTTGAAAGAAGAAATTCTTTTTCATGTTTTAATTGTGGAAAGCATGGCCATACAGTCAAAGACTATTGGCATGCAAAAGAAAAGAAAAATTTTCATGATAACAGACCTGATTATTCACAAAAATTCAAAAAACCTGCTTATCAAAAAGATCTGAAAAATTCAAGTTCTTGTTACTACTGTGGTAAATTTGGGCATTCAATGTTTGATTGTCAATTGATGAAATCTGATGATTTTGCCGCCCTGAATTCATGGAGAACACCCACTAGAGGTGTTGCTAACCATTCAAGGCCCAAGAATTCTTGGGTACCTATATATGAAAAATGAAAATTATCTTGCAGGTGTGCCTTGGAGTGAGAATAAAAATAAAATGAGGTTCAATAAGGCCAAGGCACCCGTGATTGGTAAAACCCCATTTATATTGTTGTCTATTTAGCTGATGTTTTGAATAACTCCCTTCTTGATAAGTGCATATCATGTTTTAAAACTGGTCAGATAAAATTCATGTGTTCATTTTGGTTGATTGTTTTCAATTGGTTGAATAATCAAGGGGGCGTCTGGTTAATTTGATATGTCATGCAAGTTTTTTTTAAATTGAAAAATCTGCATTATATATAAGACTACACTGCATTTGCTATACATCTTCATGCATGATCACATGGTATATTAAATGATGAGATGTCGAAGGATAGGTTAAGCTTGTCTGAAAACTATCACTGTGCGTGAGGTGATCTTAGGATCTAAGTTCTCTGCCTAATACCATGGATCTTAGTCAACTTCCCTGTGTGGTTTTCATCTCAAGTTTAATGTTTTAGGCCCTCTTTGATAAGAGAATTGTCAGGTGGGTTTCTTAACCGACGAGAGAGAAAAATGGAGGGGCCCACCTGCTCCCCTCACACACAAGCGTGGAATCCGACCTTTGCTGATCTTTGCGCGCCGGATTGGACGGCGCCGGTGGAAGGGAGCGTGCTGGGTTAGCTCCCTTTTGCGTTTGTTCGGGCCGGAGTCGGCCTGCGGGTCTCGGACTGGCTCAGGGAGTCAACTTGAACCTTCATCTCATCGTGGCCCTGTGGAACAGTCATGAGAAGTATCGGGAAAACCTTCAGGCCACTGACCGGCCAATTCCGACGCCGTCCGTGCCCTTAGTTCAGTCACTCGGGTTTCTCTTCGACATAGCCTTCGGCATCGTGATCTGTGCTATTAGGCTGGCTTCATTTATATTCGCAGCATCCCAAGGGAATGGGTCACCACCCGAGGTACTTCCGCCCTGGTTGGGCAGCTATTTGGTCACTAATGGACCTATCCGGTAAGAAGACGTACCCGCGCCGGGTCACTCGGGTCTTCCACTGACATGGCCTTCGGCACCTTGGTCTAAGGAGAGGGGGACGTTCCTTCACCTCAGGAGGGTTTGTTATCAGGTGGCGGACCACCAGGTATATTCTCGTCCTGATCAAACTAAGGATGGGATTTGTTCGACACGACCGAGTCGACGCCGGTTTGTTGGGCAGGCCGTACGGCATTGCCGGTTTGTTGTAGATTTCTTCCGTCCATCCCGAGGTGATGAATCGTGGAGTCCCTGATGCTCTTGTCAGGTGACCTAAGGCTGCAACAGTCCGAGAGGACCCTTGTTTGTTGATTTCCTTCGACTTTTGCACTTTGGCGGGCCGTATTCTTCTGTCGATCAGGCGTGATTGCCATCTAATTATATTTCGGGCGCCAACACCACCCTAGTAAATAAGATAAAAGAGTTGACTATTCTCAGGAAATGCCTCTAGCTGTGACATGCCAGTCCATTAAACTATTGATGCAGTTTTGGATAATAGAAGTTGGATGGTTGAACTTGTCACTGCACACTCTACTATTTCTTTCCCTCCAAATGGCCCAGAGCATGGCTGGGAAGCACATGCCCTAGAGATCCTCCTCCTCCTTGAAGGGATTCAGAAGAATCCTGTCTGAGCACCATTCTTCCATATGGATTTTGGAGGGCCAATTGACCTTAGTAGTTCTGAAGAAATGGGCCCAGATATTCTAGATGATGCCACAGGAAAAAAGCAAGTGATCCAAAGTCTCTCGGCACCTCCCACAGAAAAAGCAGTCAGGCCTTGTTCACCGCAGATCGCTTGACGACACGTGGCGGCAGGTCATTCGCCACTTCGGCGGCGATGACGAAGCCTTGTGCGGGCCGCGACATGACGATCTCGTTGCCGCTAATCCTGCCGATGCAATTCGCTCCACACCGTTCGCCGAGCGAGACGACATCATAGAGATGTGCGCACAGTGGCACGATGCTCGTGCAATATGCCTGAGAGCTGTTGCCGCCAAATGGGGTGACCATCGGAGCACAAAGCGAGTTGCCCTCGAAGCTCTAGCGGTCGCTGATGTGCACGAAGACAGCGCCTCTTCCATCCGCTCCCTAAAGTCCCAGCCTGCGCAAAGCGAGGAGGGGGAGTGATGGAGCGCGAGCACATCCTAAAATGTTGGCCGGAATACTTCGATGCGATCAAGGCTGGCATCAAGCCGTTTGAAGTGCGGCGCGACGATCGCGGCTTCCAGCGCGGCGACATACTGATTCTTCAGCGCACCGGAAACGGAACGCTCGGCACGCGTGGGAATGTCGATCGCGACTATCACGGCAAAGTCCGCCACGAGCTTCGCAAGCGCATCACCTACATCCTGACTGGCGGCCAGTTCGGTATCGAGCCCGGCTACGTCGTTCTTGGCCTTGAGGACATCCCATGACCCCCGAGCAGGTAAAGGAACTGGTCGAGAGGCTGGAGGAAGAAGGTCGCCATCTCTCTGGCTCCAGTCTCAACCATGGGTGTGCTGCGTGCGGGGTATCGGCCAATCTCGCCGATGAAGCCGCCTCCGCTCTCACCCTCCTTGCACAACGCGTTCAGAAGCTCGAAGAGCGACTAGAGATCACGCATTGCTGGGCGTCCGACGAAGCGCGGAACGAGCTTGTCATGCAGGAGGCGCTTCCACGCCCCACGAACCACGACGAAGTTAGCGCCCACGCGTCCCTCGCGAAGAGCCGGTTCTAATGGTACCTCCCACATCTTGATCCGCGGCCGTTGGCGCCGTAACTGAGAGAGAGGGAGATCGCGTGAGAGAGAGAGAGAGAGGGTGAGAGAGAGTGTGTGAAATGCGAGAGAGAGCGTGTATCGTGAATGAGGGGAGAGAGAGAGTGAGGGCGACGATTTTAAAATTTTGATTTTATTATATTTTTTATTTTTAACCTCTGATTGTATTAAAACCTTATAAAAACTAAAATTATATAAATGCCCATCTTGACGGGTGTACGAGCCATATTCACCTAGCAAATGAGCGCTTTCGTCGTAATCGAATCTAATGGTACTCGCCGCCACCTTGCCAATGCGCTCACCTAGGGCATTGTAGGTGTACGAGCCCACTGTAGTGTCGCTAGCTTGCGCAATGGTCAGGCGATTGCGGGCGTTGTAACCAAAGCCGTAGGTGTTTGCTGCTTGCGTGATTGCCGTGGTATTTCCATCTGCGTCTACTGCGCGCGTTAGCGTACCGGTGGAGGTAAGTTGGTGTGTGCCAGGAGTGTAGGTGTAAGTGCCGGTATCGAGCGCGTTGAGGCTCAAGCCGTAATCGCGATAAACGGTGAAGTGCAACGTTGCACCGGACCAGCCGAACATCTTGCCGAGATCGGCCACCTTGGCCTTCACCGGCTCGCCGACGAACGAGCTTTGCAGCTCGCGGCCGCTCGAGTTCGTGATGTTGGTGAAGCCCTTGTAGTAGCTCAGGTTGACGTGCGCCAGGACGCCGACGGCGCCGACGCTGAGACCCGCGATATCGCTGAAGAAGTCGGCGATGGCGGTCTGAACGTCTCCGGCGTAGCTGGTCGACCACTGACCAGGTGACGACAGGGCGGTGTAGTCAGGAGGCGGCATGAACATGCGAGGCTTCCCGCCGCGGTAACGTCGCGCGATGCCATATTCGATGTTCACGGCCACGTTGCTGGGCACGCTGTTGCTCGTCATGCCGCCGGAGTGAGAGCCGGTCCACTGGCCGCTCGCGCCTGAGTCGGAGGCGATATCGAGCACGTCGATCTCGGTCAGCGAGTAAACCTGATCGATGTAGGGCGCGAGGCGGGTCTCCCAGAAGCCAGCGATATCGCCAGCGATCGTGATGCAGTTACCAGCCGTCGGCGCGGCTCCCGCGTAGCTCAGGAAGAAGCGGCTTCCAGCGAGGTCTGAGTCCGCCTGGGTGTAGTCCAGCTTGACGCGAAGGCAGGGGGTGGCGGGCAGCGGTGGTGTGGTCATAGCTCGGAGTGTAATTCAGATACGCACATCAGTCGACTTGGGCCGGTACTTGCGGCCGCGCGCTCCCATGCCCTTGTGGATCTCCCTCAGCGCGTGTAGGTGTACGTGGAGCTCGTCGGAGAGCGTTTGGTCGTTGAGTCGCTCCGCTTCGGTGGTCGCGTACTCAAGCATGTGGATCGAGGAGAGGAGCTGGAGACGAGGATGAATCAGGGAGCGTGCGCACCCGACTGTCACACTGCGCCGATGAAGCTTCCAGACGAACCTGCTAGTACAATCACAAAAAAAAACACTCCACGCAGGGAGGGGGGAGATTAGGGGAGGGCGTACTCAGTACAAGCACTACCCTCACGCAGGAGGGGGGGGACACGGGGAAGGGAAGGCTCAATTCACTCCCTGCACGCTATTTTGCAAGATAGAACCGAAGTGTGTCGACTAGTGCGCAGCACACAGAGTTCAGAATGAGGTGTCGCTTATGCCAAATCATCATTGATGAACTACAGCAATGCCCCACAAAGTTTGGTGACAATCTGTGGTCGCTGGCAGGCTAGACAGGGCGACGAAGGTAACCTATGCAGTTCTGTCTCGTAGGACAGGATGGCCCAGTCTTAGTGCAGAAAATGGTACGCTCGTTATAGGTCTCAGAAAGAGACGGGATCAGTAAGGATGGATACAAAACAGAGATCTCTACATACCATAAAATTTTGGGCATCTTCTAAGCAACGATCAATGCGTGGTCGTCTCTGTGGCAAGGGTCTATTTTTTGGGTAAACAGCCAGGCAAGGCTGGGATGTGTAGGGCGGTACGGACAACACGGAAATCAGAACGTGACCAAACCACTTGGGATGGTTTTAGGACATCGAAAAAGATGCCTCAGAGAAAAACCTAGACCAGAAGGTCAATGGGGAAGGTGCAATGCATTTTGCAAACTCGCTTTACGTCCTGGGCGGACAGATTCGCATGGGCCTTGCGTAGTCATACAAAAATGGACACCATGATCTGCGCTGAGGTTAAAATGGCACGAGACCACTTCTGGAGCGAAGTAGACTCAGAGTAGAACAAACCCATAGAAGAGGGTTTGTACTGATTCGTGACTTGGATGTCAGTGAAGCTTATGCAACAGGGACTTCAGGTTCTGCCTCGGGTCTGCAGGCAGCAGAACAGAAAGATCTTCAAAACCGAGGACGACGACGAGGGCTCGCGGTGGCTCCGTGGATGAGTCTGGATGACGAGGGGCGTGGGAGGCAGTGGGGGATGGGCTGATGTGGCTGGGGAGTCGTGGGTGGCAGAGGGGGCTGGGCTAGGTGTTGTCCCTAAGGTTCTCGTATGGACAAGAAGGGGGGTTGAATTATCCCCGCCAAGCACGATGGTAGTTTTTAAAATCTTTTTCGGGCTCAAGGTGCGCGGCCTGCAGAACCTGCCGAAGAACGGGCCGGTGATCGTCGCCAGTAATCACCTCTCGGCGATCGACTCCTTCTTTATCCCGATCGCGCTGCCGCGCAAGATGACGTTCCTTGCGAAGGCGTCGTACTTCACCGGCAAGGGGCCGGTGGGGTGGTTCGTCGGGGCGTTTCTGCGTTCGATCGGGCAGATCCCGCTCGACCGGTCGGGCGGCGCGGCATCCAGCGACTCCCTGAACTCGGGTCTCGTGGCACTGAGCGCGGGAGCCGCGCTCGGCATCTACCCCGAGGGAACACGCTCGCCCGACGGCTACCTGTTCCGCGGCAAGACCGGAATCGCGCGGATGGTGCTTGCGGCCGGCGTGCCGGTCGTGCCGATCTCGGTGAGCGGCACGGATGACATCATGCCGAAGGGCGCGCGGTTTCGCCGGCTCACGAAGGTGACGGTGATTGTGGGGGAGCCGCTCGACTTCTCCCGGTTCCACGGGCTCGACAACGACCGTTTCATCCTTCGCGCCATCACCGACGAGGTGATGCTAAACATCCTCGCCCTCGGCAAGCAGGGCTACGTCGACGTCTACGCGTCAACCATCAAGAAGAACAGCGAGTTCGACCCCCAGCGCGAAGAGGTAACCGCCGCCGCTGCGAGCGCCTAGTCGCATAACTCCTGAAAATCCCGACTCGGCCGGGCGATTTCCTTGAAAACAGGCTCGGCCGCCATCCGCACTGCGCGAGATTCAGGAGTTATGCATCCAGGGCACCGCGGGGGCCCAACTCCGGCAGTTAGGCGGCGTTGTCGGGAGTTGTGGGGTGATCAGAAGAGGCGGTACGACGGTTGGATTCGCGGCGCTGGTCGAGTTGTGATTCGACGAGAGCAGCGAGGTCTTCGAGACTGGCGACCTCACCCTCCGAAACCAGGTGCGGTTTCGTGTCGAGAACACTGAGAGTACCGATGACTTCCCCGCCATCTCGACGAAGCGGAACACCCGCATAAAAACGGATGCCAACGGGTCCGGCGACGAGCGGGTTGTCGAGCGTCGTCGTGTTGGCGAGCGCATCCTCGATCACGATCGTCTCCTGCGGCAGTGGCCCGGGAGCGGTGAGGTCGACGACTCGCACTATCTGGTCGACCTCGCGGCCGAAGTGCGACTTCAGCCACACCCGGTCACAATTAGAAAAATTTCTAATTTCTTATTATTTAAACCAAACCCACCCCCCTTCTCTCTCTCATCTCACTTACGCTCTCACTCTCCCTCACTCCCGTCCTCTCTCGTTCTCTCAATCCATCGGCTCTGGCTGCAGACGGAGGCGACCGTGGGCGAGGTAGCGACGCCGGGAGGTTGCTAAGACGCGTGGTGGAGAGAGGAACGTCATGGATTTTGCGCGATCCCGAATGGTGGATTCAAAGCAGACGGTTCGATTCGCGTGGTGGTTTTCAGCGCGGTTTAGTCACCTCGGCACTCATTTTCATCGGTGGAGGTAGGGAGATGGACCGCCACTTCGTCCTCTACATTTTCCCTGTAATTTTGCATAGATTGGTGCTCGATCGGGGGAGATCGGGCCAGTTTAGTGAAAGTCGTAATTTTGGGGGTTTGTAATGTTTGCCGAAAAATGGCAACCATTCGCAGTAAAATTAGTGTCAAATTGACCACTAGGATGTCAGGATCCCAACCCCACCAGTTTCGTGTCGATTGCTCGTCATTTGGGGCCAGTAGGAGTCTGAGAATCCCGGTGACTCGTTTAGGGTCGATTCGTCGAAATCGCCCTGATCTCGCATTTTAGTGGATGCATGTGCCATTTTTCGACTCCAGGGGTGTTGTATGATCGTTTGGCTTTATTTCCCCTGCGCTATGGCGTGCATGGGACGTGGAACGGGCCGATTCAGCCGTTCTACTGTTTTACCTGCCAGACTGATTTAGCGGTCCTACCAGAGACCGTTATAAGTATAACGCTCCCTCGACAGATCATTATGGTTCATTCATTTTCATCTTTCGAGGTCATGGAGCATAACGGACCAGGCCTGGTCTGTTATTTGAGTATAACGCCCCTGTCTAGGCACGTTATATCTGGGTTATTTTTAAGGCATGCTGCTATTGTCAGCCCCTCGACGACCGTGCTTCCTCGAAGACCGTGTCATTCGGTTCACTGTAACGGACCTCTCCCTGTGCGTTATAGTAGGTAATGCACCTGTGTGGGTCCATTACATTGTGTTTGACCAATGTTTGATTGGGGTTGGTGATTGATATAATGTGCCTAATCCTGTGCGCCATGTGGCTATGGCGGACTCATTGTAGTCCGTTATATGCTTTTTGTCTATATTAGTGTTTTGGGTCCGCTGGCTTTAAACACCTGTTGTGGTGTGTTAAGCTAGTATAATGCGCCTATGGAGGTCCGTTATATTCCCCTTGGTTTGAGGTTTGGTCTGTTGGCCATAACGCGCCCGTCCTGATGCATTATGCTGACATAGCGCCCTTGTCTTGGTGCATCATATTGTCTGTTTTAGTGTTTTGGATCTGTCTGCCATAACGCCCCTTCTGTGATCCGTTATAGTAGGTAACGCCCCTATGCTGGTGCGTCATAGTCATGTTGTTGGCCATGATGGTCCTTGTTTTGTCCTATGTGTTGGTCAGTCTTAGGTCATGTTCTATGGCGGTGTATGTCTGTTGGTGGTTGTCTGGATCGGTTGATTTAGGTGACAGGGTGTGGTCTTTTCATTGACCACGATAGTACCCTAACGACTCAATCTCGAACTACCAGTGTCCTTGTCTCTAGTTGCGTAGCGGCTGTGCCTTGACTACCGGGTTCACCTAGCGGTTGAGTGATGGTTTGCTTTGCCCAGAGTGTTGTTGTCGTCCACTGCTCCAGTTTCTATTTGTACATGCAGAGTGTGTGTCTATATGTGTCATCTTTGTCATGTTCCAGTCAACTCGGGGTCACCCAGCAGTTGACGGGTAGCCTTGTTGTGTCTCGACAGCTTTGTCCAATTCGAGACCGTGTTTCTGGATGTCTCAGGGTATTGTTTTACCTCAACTTATGTGTCCAGGTGTGCTGAGGGTTCTCGGTGTCCCCTTAGGTCTCCCTGTGTCATTTTTCCGGAGCGTCGTTTTCCCTGGCTTGGGATTAGACCGATTGGCGGCTTGTCCTGCTATGTGCGACGATCCTGACTAAGAGTCGTAGGACTCAAGGATTGTTGTAGTTTTGGGTCTAGTTGTCTTATCCTGAGTCTGTTGGCAGTCTACTGTGCTACCTTTTGGTGCTTCGAGGTACGTGTTACAGGGCATTCTTGCCTGTATGTACTTTGGCACTTGTGTTTTCGAGTCGGTATTGTGTAATACTACCTTAGTTCACCGATAGATTTGCCTCCTCGTCGCTCGTGATGGAGCCACTAGTCGTAGCCTAGGTCCTTCAGTGTCTACCCACCTGGGAAAGGTGGAGGGGTGTTTCCCGCTAGACAGTTTTTAAGCTAGTTCCGTGGGCTCCCGCGATTATCGTTGCGTCCTACGGGGGGAGAATACTAGCTAGAGGCCTGGCTCTAGGCAGGAGTCAGTGTATGCATACATGGTCAGAGACTTGGACTAACACTGACGAGTGTTACTCTGACTAGTACTTGGTTCGATTCTCATACGCCTCTCGCTTGTTGTGTTTGTCTGACTTGTGAGTTACTTGAGATGTAGTGTAAGCCGTCAGTGGATGCATCTGGTCTCTCTCTTCTAGTTGGTCTCTTCTTTTTCCTATCTCTGGGGAGAGCCATGGTTTTTCTTCTATTGGTGGATGTAGCTCCTACCACTAATATATATTTAGTTAAATGCATGCCTTAATTACTTATATGTCTACATGCCTGTCTGGTGACTCTCCTGTTTCTCGAGCATCGTGACCTAGTTGGGTTGGCCTATCTGTGGCGTTACCCGAGGTCAGCATTTGTCGCCTACATGACGTCCCAATTTTATATGTGGCAGTGTGCATGACGTCCTTGTCATGTTGTCCATCATCCGTGTCGGTCGTCTGTCTAGGTTTTCCTAGGCTTTCTTGTTGTCCTTGCAGGTCTTCATTTGGAGTCTGGCATCGTGTTGACAGTTTGGTAAGCTTCTGACTTCTTTAGTTCAGAGTTCACCCATCTGTCTTTGCTTGCTGTAGTGTCTTGCTTGGAGTTGTTTAGGGTATCGAGGTTAGTTCGGTAGCCATTATCTGGTACGGCTTCTCCCTTCCCCTTTTCCTTAGCTTGTTCCCTACTCCTGCCTCCTGCTCTGTTTCTTTTATAGCTTTGTAGTTTAGCTTTCCCGCTTTACTACTACCTGTTGCTTACCTGCTGTTGCTTGCTATTTTAGCATGTTACTGTGTATTTTCCTCGGTGGGGATCCGTGTGACCCCTACTGGGCCAGTGACACGAGGCTCACGCCTGCTTTATAGGTGTTGGTCATTCATTTGGCTTCTGTGTGTACCTGGGGAGCGTGCTCATAGCCTCTAGTTGTGGTCAGTTGGTACCCGTGTCGGGCTTCCCCCGACTCTCCGGTATGTCTTTTCTTTTCTGTCGACTGTACTTGGCACTTGTTGTCTTTCCTTTGGACTTGACTCTGGGCTATAATTGTTAAAATTTCACCAACTTGTTGTTGGTATCGACGGTCGTGATAGCCATAGACGTTTTCCTTTTGAGCTATGGGCCGCCCAACAAAAAACCCGCCTCTTGGGGCGGGCTCGTCATGCTTGTTCTGGCGGCTGTGTTCAGCGCATCGCGTGTGCGAACAATGCCTCGTCGCTCATGTCGCCATCTTCGGCCGTTGCGCCTTGGGCCGATGCAACCTTGTTGAGCGAAGGCGGGAGTTTCACGATTGGTTTCCCGGAACCGTTGGGCTGAACACCCGTTGCCGCGCCCTGGATTTTCGCCAGAAGCGAGCCGGCAAAGGTCGGGTCCTTCATCCGCTCTTCGATCTGCTTCTCAAACCAAGCGTTGGGGTCGTTGCCGATCTGCTGATAGACGGACTTCTGCTGATGCCAGCGCACGATTTCCCCGAACGGGTCCATCGATTGCATGGCGCGCTGATACGTAGCGAATACTTCCGGGTCGCGAGACTGCATCCCGTCCGCAATCGCCTTGTACGCCGCGTCCACCTTCTCCTGACCAAATTCGCGGACGGCTTCGCGACGCGAATAGAATTCGCGCAACTGCACCATTTCGGACTTGATCGGGTTGATAGCCTGCGAAACGCCATGCTCAAGAAACCGGTTTGGATCCTCGAACACATCAGGCGCCGACTGTGGCTCCTGTTTCGGCATTTGGCTTTGCAGCTCAGCAATCTGGCGCATCAGGCGCTGTTCGGTTTCCTGAGACCGGCGCAGGGCCGCGTCCCGTTCCTCCCTAAGCTCCCGCATACGCCACGACGGCACTTGCGCATCCTCGCCGGCCGGCTGCTCCACTTGCGCGGCCTGGCCTTCCGGTTGTGCCTGAGCCTGTTCCGTCTGCCGTGCGGCAAACCGGCCATTCTCATCACGCGGCTGCGCCGCTTCCGTTCCGGTCTCGGCTACAGACGCTTCCGCCTGCTCCGCCACCTGTTCGGTCGCGCCGTCATCACTCCCTAACGACTGTTCAAAAAGCTCCTGATCGTTGATGTCCATTGGTTCCTCTTTCGCCGTTTCGTGGCGGAACGTATGCCTGCGCTATCGCGGCAAGCGTGCGTGATGCGCCGTCTCGTGGTCGCCTACGATTGAGTTTGCCGAGCCGCTACCCTGCGATCCTCGGCACGATCCCTGATACCTTGTTCGAAATTGGCCGCGTCCATCGACCAAAATGTTCATACTGCCGGACGGCACGGATCTCACGGACGTCACCCCTGAGTTTCGCGCCAACTTCGATTCCCCGGAAGCGGTCAACGCCGCTGGATTCTATCGTCAATTGCGCTGGGGGCGCTGGACCGTCGACCCCGAAACGGGCGACCCGATACGGCTCGCCGACACGGACGTGACGGCGGGCGCAGTCAAAGTCGGCGAACGAGTCGTGCGCTTCACCCCTACGCAAGTTCGCCAAGGTGTGGGCCGAGCCCACCTCGGCTCCCGCGATACCGACCCGCTGCAATTGCTCGGACGCGGCGAGGTCGCCATGACCCCTTGGTTCGTCAGCGACCTGATGAGCGTAGGCAACACCTCCGGACTCAACCCCGACCTGCTCAGTTGGTTTCCGATCCCTGCCGGCTCCCCCGATGCGGCTCCGGTCGTGCAGTTGCAACGGCACTACGCGTCGATGTCCGTCAACGTCGGCCTGCGACCCAAGGCCGAACGCGACAAAGTTTGGGAAGTGATGCAAGGAGTCACCGACGCCAAGGCCCGCGATGCCGCCTCGGCTCGCATGGTTGCCTTCGGATTGGCCCGCTTTGTTGATCCGGCCACGCTCACCCGCCTCGGTTACAACGATTACGTGCGCACGATCCCCGCCGCGTTGCGCGACGTTTACCGCCGCATCGACAACGGTGAAATCAAGAGCTTCACGGAGCCTTACCAAGGATTTTGGACAACCATGGATGGTTCGATAAGCCGCGAAGTCCTCGGTATTCTCATTTCTCAAAGCGGCGAAAAATTCGACTATGCGGCCGCGCTCCGCGCCGTGAACATCAAGGCCAATTCCGGCGTGATGTTTGCGCGCCCAAAGGCTGAACTCGACGAACACCGTCCGCTCGCCCGCGTGATCTTCGCCGTGATCGCTGCGGCCTTCGTCGGCTTTGCAGTGATGATCGTTCGCTCGATGTTCAAGAAGCGCTCGGCTGGCGCAGCCGGCATGGTCAACAACAACGACGACGATGTCGACATTGACGACCGCGAGGCGGCGGCGGAGAAACTCGTGCAGCGCGCCGTCGCGGCGAGCGAGGGTGCCGCGTCGCAGCTGTCGCGGCTGCTCGGCGACCTGATTTACCGCTACTTCCACCTTGTGGCGCTGCTCGCGCTCTTCGCCGCCGCGGTGATGCGCGTGTGCGCGCTGCGAACTTGAATCCACTTCCTGCCGGTTTGGCAGTTACCAACGATGGAGTTAGAGTTTCAGCCACGATAGATTTAGGGTCAGGTTCGACTCCATAGTACAGTTCTTTTTCCATCTGATCGACTCCGTTACGGAGCATCTTAATCAGGTTGGCGGCACGTTCTCTGCTTAGCATATCGCTTCTCCTAGTTGACGTAGCGTTCGAGGATTCCGGCCATGACAATCGTCGTGACCGATCCGATTAGTCCGAAGATGGTAGCGCGTTTGAGTTGCGGCATCAGGGGTGGCATGTCGTTGATCCAGAATCGCCAGCGCCATTGGAACCACCAGTATGCGAATGATACCCAGAGGGCAGGAATCAATCCGCCCATAAGTAGTATCACGAAAAGACTCATCCAGATATTCATGCTTGCACCTGTTTCTTCTTAGCCAGCATCGCTGCGAACGCATTGACAGGCTTGGGTTTGGGAGTCGGTTCTTGAGTGAATTGAATCTCCGAGGCGCGTCCCTCGACGATATCTTCGTGGGCTTGCTGATAGAATCGTTGTGACCAGTGCCGCTGATCGGTAACGCGCAAGAGAGGCTGCCTCAATTCAACCAAGCCCTCTGTGGTAACTTCTTCTGGTGCGGGCTCATCTTCAGTCTGAGTCACCGTGGTAGCTGGCTTGGCCTCCCGCTCGACGAACACGTAGATGGTTTTGTGAATCGTGGTTGGTTGCGGCTCGGCTTGCGCTTGCGCTTTCGCCCTCGCTCGCTCAGTCAGTGCTTGAAGCGGATTCGGTCTAGCACTCTGAGCAGTTTGCACCGGCGTTTGTGATTCTTTTTGTATTGCCGGTACGCTATCACCCACAGTATTGCGCAGCAGGTCCAGGCCAGTCCGGCTAGGCTCGGCTGATTCAGAATCGTCGTCGCTGTCGTCATCGGTCGGTTCCTCCCCGAGTTTGCGGGCCTTGGGCAGGGTGACCTTGGTGTAGTCACTCCACTCGCCCTCGACGGGCTGGCCCGCTACCCGGTCCGCCTCGAGGGAGACGACGTCTTCGTTTCTCCAAACGAGATCTCCGAGCCGAAGAGGAAAGCGCCCAACGAAGCGCGCTCATTTCTCATTGTCGGCGCGGGGGCTGCGGGCGCAACGGCGGCCGCCGCGCTGCGTGAGTTCGGGGTCGGCGGGCGCATCGTTCTCGTCGGGCGAGTTGAGGCGGGATCGAAAGCGAGGTCGCAGTGAGATGGCCGCTTTTCAGATCAATAAGACCAAAGGAGAGCGACATGCCTGACGAAGCAGTGTTGGTTCTGGCGCTGGAGTCCATTAAGGCGGCGCTGGAAGAGACGGATGAAAACGATGGATTGAATGCAGCGGAGGCCGGAATGTTGGCGGCCGCGCGAACGGCCCTTGAGATGTGGAAAACTCGCAAGGTGGCGTGAACTGAAGGACCGCTCGCGGCACGGTGGCCGCTGGCATGGAGGCCTTTTTAGGAGACACAGATGGGTCTGTTGGTGCTGAAACGCAAGGTCGAGGAATGGGTCAACATCCATCTGCCGGATGGCCGGGTGGTTCGCGTCGGCGTCATCGACCTGGGCTATCGCAACATGCGGCTGGCGTTCGACGCCCCGCGCGACGTGAGTGTTATGAGAGCGGAGATTGAGCAACCCGTCAGCGGCGCGTCGCAGGTCGAAACCGGCCCGCACGACCTCCGCGCTGCTGGCGGGCTTTGAGGTTTCGAGTCCTTTTAACAGGAGGCAGACCAGTGAAAACGAAGGGGCCTAAGGCAGACTTCCGTGTCGTCGTTTGGCCGCGACGGATCGGCGACCTTTGCGGTGTCCGCATCTCGGATCATCTGGCCGCTGGCGGCGCAGAGAACGTCGCCCGCGAATACGAAGAGCGATGCGAGGAAATGGTCCGCGATATTCGCCGTCATGTCGAAAACGTAGGCGAGGTGGAGGTCGCGTTCTCTCAGGACGACGTGTGCTCGCACTGTGGCATGAAGTGGACTGAGGACGACGAGCAATACAACGGCGGCTGTTGCGCGGCTGACGAAGAGCACGCTCCAGCGGAGAACGCTGGATGAAGCATTTCCCCGCCGGGTGTGACGAGGTTAGCCCGGTACTGATGCGGAAGGTAATCGGAATGACCCCGGCGAAAGCTGGATTTGCGACCTCGAACGTGGGGCGGCGAACAACAGGCTGTGAAGACCGAAGAATCATCAGCCTGCGTCGTCGGAATCGGTACATCCTCGCAATCAGCCTGTTCGACTCAGGCCCGCATCACTGAAACAGTTTCCGCGCGGTGCGTTGCCGCGCATGTTGTGACCCGCCGCCTCTAAGCGAGGTGACTGCCCAGGATCGGCGCTTGGGGGCGGCGGTTTTTTAGGAACAGGAGCCTCGTTGGTAGTAAAAGCCCCAAATTTTGTAGGGTATCCAAGGAGATTTCGAGGCATTTTTGTGAGCTGTCCAAGAACGCCCCGAATCTAAGTTTTCTGAGTTCTTTCTCCAAATCAGGTAGGTTATAACAGACTAAATCCTAATTTACATACATGAATGTAAGCATTAGCATGTGGTCTTTCATTGGGCACCGAAAGCCCCAAATTTCATAGCTCATGCTTAGAGTATTTCATGTTTTATTAGAAGTATGCAAAGAACTAGGTTTTTAAGTGTTCACCATAGATAGGTTATAAATTGATCAATTTTTTGACCAATTTCATGTTCTAAATCCTTGTATTAGGACCCTAGCATGTTCATTAAGAATCTCAGAGCATGTGGTTAAGTTCCCAACCCAATTAGACCCCAATTGGAAGAGTTTGCATTGATTTCTGTAGTCACGTTCAGATCTGGAAACCATAGGGTTAACTCAGCCAGCCATAGGGTTAACTCAGCCAGCCCACAGGGTTGACTCAGCCAGCCACAGGGTTGACGCAGCCAGCCACAGGGTTGACGCAGCCAGCCCACAGGGTTGACGCAGCCAGCCACAGGGTCGACGCAGTGAGCAGCAGGGTCGACGCTGTGAGCAGCAGGGTCGACGATGTGAGCAGTGGGGTCGACGCAGTGAGCCCAAAGGGTCGACGCAGTGGGCCACAGGGTCGACGCAGTGAACCCAAAGGGTCGACGCAGTGAGCCACAGGGTTGACGCAGTGAGCCACAGGGTCGACGCAGTGAGCCCAAAGGGTCGACGCAGTGAGCAAGGGGTCGACGCAGTGAGCCATAGGGTTGACGCGGCCAACAGAGGGTCGACCCAATGGGTCAACCCATCAACCAAGAGACCCATTTTAGTCGTTTCTTGACCCGAGGATCGATCCGGACCATTATGGGATCGACCCATTCAACCTTTTCTAATTGAAAACTATACTTTGAGGGACCCATTCGTGCCAGAACCCCGTTTTACGCCCGGAAACCATTAAAAATCCTATTTTTGAAACCCAATGACCCGGACATGCAACCTTAGGATATTAAACATCAAAAAGTGAATTTCTTTACTTACAAATCTTGGCCAAACTGTAAATGGTTAAAATTGAGAACCCACTTGATAAATGGTAACTTATGCAAGTAAAGTTCTGAAATTCTTCTTTTCTATCCCCACGGCCAGCCTCTTCTTCTTCTTCTTCTTCTCTTCCGCGGGTGGTCTCTTCTCTGTGGGTTGCTGTGTGTTGCCCCTCTGCGTGGGTCTCCCGTGTGTCTCCTGTGCCCTCTTTTCTTCCTGTTCGTGTAAGGGGGGCTTATGTACCCCCAACGGCACACCTTGTTTCGAAGGCGTGGTGCCTTTGGCGGGAAAACACCCATTTAATGGGATTTGACCCACTGTACCGGGTGACAGGGCAGTAGATGGCGTGCCAAATTGCCAAGGCGACACGTCGCTTGGCCCACTGCGCGTCGGCGATGCATAGGGTACGGGCACAGGATCCCCCACCGTCGTTTAGAGTGTGCCGGGGAAGAAAGGGCCCGTGCCGCTGAAGGGGCCAGGGTGTGTGCCGTTGAAGGGGCCACACCCTGGTGTGCCGCTGAAGGGCTTGCAGGCGTGCCGCTGAGGGCGTCTGGGAGTGTGCCGTTGAAGGGCACCCTGGTGTGCCGCTGAGGGGCTCCAGGGGAGTGTGCCGTTGAAGGCCTTCATGGGTGTGCCGCTGAAGGGCTCCCTGGGCGCTTGCCGTTGAAGAAGCACAGGGTGTGCCGGGGAAGCCGTCGGGGAGGGTGTGCCGGCAGACGCTTCGGGAGCAGGGTGTACCGGTGAAGCTCCGCACGCGGGGGTGTGCCGGCGAATGCCTTGTGGGTGTGCCGCTGAAGGGCAATAGGCCGTGCCGTTGAAGGCGCTTGGGGGTGCCGTTGAAGGCCATTTTGGGCTTTGTTTTGAAGGGGATTTTGCAGCTTATTCCGGACTCGATTGACGATCCGCCTGATTCTCTTTGGGATCCACGAGCAGTGGGCTTCCCCAGGGGTTGGCTTCTCTTCGCTGCTGTGATTCCGGAGGCGGCTTCACAGTAGCAGGTTGTCTGTTCGGAGGGTCCGGACGGGACGTATCCTCCAGTGACTGACTTCTCTTCGCCGTCGTGATTCCGGGGATGGCTTCTCGTCGGCATGGTGCCTCTTCGGAGGGTCCGGGTGGGACGTGTTCTCCAGAGTTTCTTCTGTTGAAGATTTGTTGTTGTTGCCGGACTGGCGGGGACATATGGGCGTGCAATTTTACACGTCCACAAATGCCCCCCACCCACGGGTAGCGCGGGCGAAGGATGAGCCGAGCGGTGCCCGTGGGTGCACTGGTTCTTGGGTACCCCCAATCCAAAGGATGAGAATGGACCCACTCCACCAACGCACCAACTAAATGCTGAATTTTATTTCTATGTTGAATCAAGAGTACAAATGAATAAGACCAAAATGGTCTAAAGAGTATACATTTGGTGATGCCTTAAGGCGAGAAACAAAAAATACAAAGAATAGGAAAGTGACTATACAAAAATTCTGCGAAAATTGGGAATAGGGATGGTATCCGCAGTAACATAAGCTTTCACCATCAATGGGAGATCTTTGTACTCTTGAAAATCTCTATTTTGATTAGTGGTAGTCGCCAAATTAGCCAAGGCATCGGCTACTTGATTCGACTCCCTGTACGTATGAAGAATGGTACAACCACAAGATGAGTATAGCTGTAGTAATTCAGCCCACCATGGTATAAGGGACCAAGGTGGGTCTTTCTTGCTGCCGATTAGACCAATTAGTGCCATAGAGTCTGTATATATAACAGACAGTGGGATAGAGAGATGCTTGGCGAGGCGAAGACCATCAAGAAGGGCTCTCCCTTCAGCTGCCATATTAGAACCCAAGCCATAAAAGTAGGAGAAACACCACTTGATTTGTCCCAAAGAGTTTCTAAAACAGCCGCCCCCCCCGCCATCCCTGGATTCCCTTTGCTGGCCCCATCTACATTCAGAGCATATTTAAAACTGGGAGCCTTCCATATAACACTCAGGATGATTGGTTTCTTACACTGAATGTCAATACCAAAATCTGCAATAACCTTCCGCTGGCCATCGGTAATATATTTGAACCTAACTTGTTGTAGAATGCACTTAGTTTTCCAAAGGATCCAATCTGTAACTTTTTGAAGATTTGGATGGGCATCTTCAAATCTGATGGAACATCTGATTTTCCAAATTTCCCAGATGCTAATTAGAACTATGACAATTACAGTTAAGCCAATCGGGGATGACAATGAGGAGGACATTATAAATTGTTTCAACCATTCAACAAAACTTAAATGCTGCAGATAAGGAGGATCAGGAAGAAAGGGTTTGAAAAAGTCCCAGACCATGTGCCATCCTTCTTCGGGGCTAATAAGGTGGGAATAGCACAAGGGCTCTTGCTATCCCGAAGAGATCCCCGACTCATCAACTCCTCGACCTGCCGCTGAAGCTCGGCGTGGTCCGCGGGACTCATCCTATAATGGGGAAGATTGGGCATTTTGAAGAGTTCGTACTCAGAGGTGAGGAGGTTTACCTTGGTTGCCTTCACCTGGGATGTACCTTCGTAAATCAGCGCTAATTCATCCCACATCTTCTTGGCCATCTTGCATGCTAAGATGCAAGGATGCACTGGATGATATTCCAGGCCGTCCAGTTGAGAGTTGAAAGCTTGATATGATCTTCTGTCCAGGCGTCTTCGTTCGGTGGGAGTTCGTATGGGCCAATGGTGATCACCCTCCAGAGTCTGTGGCTCTGGGCTCTGATAAACACTTCCATCCTGTTCTTCCAAAAGAAGTAATTGTTACCATCAAAGAATGGAGGACGACTGATGGACTGTCCCTCAGCCATAAAACTGCGTGGACCATTAGATGCAGAATTACCCTGGCCATTAGACCACATACTGGGCAACCTTCTCTGATACTAATTGATATTGATAAATCGTGCGGAAGGTGAGTTAGGCGACGAGCCAGAAATCGTGCAAGTGGCATCTTCTTTTCTGACTTGAATTGGCGGGGCTTTCAAGGTGCCTGGTTGCAATGGGCCCCTTACAAACTACTGACAGTAATCCCAAGTCAATGGCATTGAATCCCCCAAGATTGACAGTGGCGACTCTTGATAATCGAGGCCCCTTTTGCACATCTTTCTGCCCCTGGGGACCGGCTTGGTCCGCCCCTGTAACTGTGTGCCGAGACCTCTTCCTGGCTGATAGTCAAGTTTCAATATCATATTCCAGCCCTTGGAATCCCTTATCTTGGGCTTCTTCTTAATGTTCACTTGTGTAATGGCAAGCTTGCGTGATGCATAGGCCCATGGAAAGTTGAGATCAAATATCGAAATGACAGGTCAATTACTGGGCCATAGTGTCGACAGGATCTTATCGGAGAGAGCTTTAACAGACTGGACTTTGGAGATACTCTTAAACTTCACCACCCAGCCTTGAAATGGGAATTTGAGGCACTGATGGGTGGTGGATGGCACAGCATTAAGGTTGTCTATCCATGGGCGGCCCAAGATGGCCTTGAACATCAGATCAATATCCAGCACATAAAATTCAATGGGCATTGTCAGTGGCCCAAGCTCGGCTTGCACAGTGATCACCCTGTGGCATGCCCTCCTTGAATTATCATAAGCTACTATAGTGGTGGGAGTGGGCCACAACAAGTCTTCTGAGGCTCACAGGGTGCTCAACAGATAAACATTAATGGATGCCCCGGTATCAACCAAAGCTGCATCAATACTGACTTTATTCAAAGTGATAGAAATGCAAAGTGGCATCTGATGAGCTTCCGGGGGAGCTAACTCAGTTTCAGCAAACGTAATGGCTGGCCGTTTAGACAGTGTGGCCAGTGCAGATGGTAGGCTATCAACAATCATGTCTTCATTCACCATGACCTTCTAGAGGAAATTCTGCAAGGCATCTTGATGAAGCGTGGATTGCTTGATCAACTCCAGAACTGAAATCTTCATGGTCATCTGGTCGAGATGATGTATGCTCGGTAGTGGATCTGCTTCCTCCTGGTCAGCATCCTATTGCGAGGACTAGGGATTGAGTGTAGATGCACCAATTGTAGGGTAGTTCCGATGGAACAAATGCCCGCTCCGAAGGGCAAGGTTCTGGGCCAGCATGACATTGGATGGGCTCATGGTGGGTGGCTTAATCGGCCCAATGGGGTGGATAAGAGGTGCGGGGGTAGGTGTATTGATGGTGGCTATGGTGATGGGGGTAGTAGGGGTGTGAACGGGTCCTGTTGGGAGGATGATAGATGGTGGATTAGATGGTGGAGGGACAACAACAGGCGGAATGAGCACTTGCGGGGGAGCAAGGACAGGAGGAACAATGAGATAGGCGAATGGTAGGATGAGGGGTTTGTGGGGAATGGCAGGCGTGGTTGGTATAGTAGTGGTGGCTTGGTGGTTTGGCAGAAGGATAATAGGGGTAGAAGGTGGAGGGGAGTTGCGGTAGGTATGGTGGAGGGCCATGAGCCATTGAACAGAAGACTCATCATCATAATACCACCTGGCGTTGGGGGCCAGGTGGTGGACAATGTTTACCTGAGCTGGTGTCGGTGGCTGAGGTTGCGGAGCGGGTAGATGGTTGGACATCAGATTCTAGTGAATCCCTAAATCTTGCATAGGCTGCTGCTGCTGGTGTGATGGCTGTGGCTGCTGCGGCTACAGTGCTTGTTGTCTTGGTGCCTGTCTTCTCTTCTCTTTGATCTCGGTAATAACCTTGTGCATTTCAGCCCAATCAATGCACTGCCCTTCATGCAGATCATAAACAAAATCTCTAAAGTGGAAGCAGTTCTCTATCGTGTGCCTGGCTATTGGTAAAACATGTAATATCTAGACTGATCAACGGCTGGGTTCCAATTAGGTCGTTTCGGAGGAAGTTGCAAAGCACCAATGGACATGAGGGCCAAAAAGATGTCCGGGAGGGTCTCAAGTAAAAGAGGGTACTGATCCCTCTTTGGAGCCAGGCGCTTAGATGCATAGCCGTTGGGAGGCAGAACATTATTGTATTGTGGTGGTTGTTGCGGCTGTTGGGGAGTGGGAAAAGATGGTTAGGCATTTTGTGGAGCGGGGAAAGATGGTTGGGCATGTTGTGGAGCAGGGAACTGAGGGTTGCCAGGAGGTTGTTGGAAGCGAGGTGGAGTGGATTGGTTAGGGAATGCAAAACTGATGTCTTGCACTTGTTCATTGGTTCGGACTCCTTTAGTGACTAGCCCCTGAGGTTTTATCTTGTATTTGGGCTTTTGGGCCTTGAAAGGGTATGAATAGGGGAGACCTTGAACTGGGTTTGAATAAATCTGGCCCGGCTATACAACTGGTGCATGTTGGCAATGTCATTCATGGCTAGGATGTTGTAGAAGGTAGGAGTGGCAATGGAGATCAACAACCTAACCTTCTCTTCCTCCGAAATATGACCGGGCACACAGGCAGCCATCTGCCTCCATTTGTCAGCATATGTAGCAAAATCTTCATCAGCCTTCATCTTCTCAGCGACAAGATCAGTGAAAGAATACTCTGGGATGACTCGGTCTTGGAATCTTTGAATGAACTTTTCTTTGACAATCTTGAAGCTCTCAGCATCTTCCAGCGGCAAAGAATAAAACCACTCCATTGCTACCCCGTCCAACGAGCAGCGGAATAAGTACGCCATAAGGCGATCATCATATTGAAACTATGCTGACTCGTACATAAAATCCCTCACATGAATGTATGGATTGTCATTCCCATCATACTTGCGATATGTGGGGAGCTCGGATTGAGGAGGGAATCATATGTTATGAAAGTTGGGAATTGGAACATCAGCCAAGGATTGTGGGCCGACCCGCTTTTGGAGAGAGTCTATCTGTTGTTGCATGGTGGCCCACTTATCAAGAAGGTCCTGCTCTTCAGATGGAGTAGGTGGAATGAAAGCTCAAACCCTACCAGGAATTGGCTTCTGCCTATGCTAAACTCTTTACCAAGCTTATCTTTGTTCATGTCCCTCGAGAACAGAACATTCTAGCTGATGCACTCGCCTCCCTTGCTTCCTCTCTGACTTTCTTTCCTAAAACAGATTTCCGTTCTATCATCGTTCATAAACGCCAAACTCCTGCCATTAAGGATCCAGCATTCCTTAGGATTAAGGAGGAGGCGCTTAGAAAGGTTAGGGAAGGAGAGATCATTGAGAACAATGAGATTATGTTGCTAGATCTCGCTACACAGGTTCCACAACATTTCATTTCATGAAGATAAGAAGAGATGACAGAGACATAACGGTTCTCCTATAAATATATTTCACTTTTAGTGCGTTGCTCGCGATCATGATTGCTGATTGGATAGCTGCGGGCGACCACTTGGGGTGGGATTTCTTGAGCAGGGCAGCGATGCCGGCTAGATGGGGGGATGCCATGGAGGTACCCGAGTCAAACTTGAAGGGGCGCTCGACCCAATTTCTGGCAGCCAAGACGATGACACCGGGACTGAGGACGTCCAGCTGTAGGATGCCATTGTTCACTGAGCTCGGGCCCTTAGAGGAAAAGTAGCCGACGACCAGGTAGGGATGGATGCCCAGCTCGGTGCCCAAGAACCTAATCTCCACGGTCGAGTCTTGCGCTATCCTCACATAATCTCTGAGGATCTCGACATTATCATCAGAGACGATCACTGTGGGGGCGCACAGTGGCGGGGAGGGGTGGGGTGCCGGTCATGGCTGTGCGGCAGGGAGGGGTGTAGGATGGTGCCGCTGGGTGAGGGTCAGCAGGGGTGACGAAGATAGTGCTGAGGCAGATGACGCGACGAGGTGAGAAGGAGGGGCGTGGCGCTGTCTTCTTCCGGCAGCAACCTCCCAGGCCAAGTCTGCTCCAGAATCAGAGGCTCTAGTCAGATCTCTGCCCCGGCCAGCATCATCAAGTCGAGGCTTCCCCAAAAATTCAGCGCCATCCCTGGTCTGTCAGGGACGTTTTGGCACCAGTCTCGTCAGATTCTGAGTTCGGGAGCGATCTCAAGAAATCCAACAGTGCGCACCTGTCAGCAGGACGGAACCGCCGGCAGCACCGCGGAGTGGCAATAGTGTTTCCCGTTTACTCCATCCCGTCCCCGCCTGGCCGGCTTACCGTACTTCTCAATGCTCAATTTGCTATCCTTTTCATAGGTTTACATTTTGAGCTTCATGCTATCAATCTCATTTCTCAATTCCTCATTTTCAGTTTCCAAGTCAACCATTTCTTTTCTACCTTCCTCCAAGTTCTCAATTATTTTCTTAAGATCTTCAATTTCAGTTTCAAGTGAAGCATTCTTAACATTTCTATCATGATCATGCACAAAAGAGTTAATTTTCTTTTTCAATGATTTATTTTTCTTTTTGTACATGTCATATTTTTCCATGAGTTGTATATATGCTTCCTCCCAATCATCAATTGTATAACCTTCAAAAGGAGAGTTTACCTCCCTTGTGAAGAATGTGCATTAACCTTACCTTAGGTCTGCCCAAATGTGCTCAGACCTTACCTGAGACTTAGCCAATTGTCCTGTTCTGAGACACTACTATCCTACCTAGGGATTGTGGGGACTTATGAACCCCAAAAACTTAATGAAAGATAGAATCCAAATGAACATGATGGTGGCCCCCACATGTCCTTAATCCCTATTTTAGAGTGTATAAAATATTTTTTAAAACCATTCTAATGCATCATTGACTCCTACAGTTTGAGGTTAGATGCCTACCTTTGAGATGTTAATCGACAATCCGGGGATAATATCCAAACCCCAGATCCTCCACAGCTTTGCCCTTCGATTCGAGGATGAGATCCACACCCCATACCCTCCTGAGACTTTTGCTCTCTGTCATAGGAGCCGCAGGTTTGCCCCCTTTGCAGGGCCAAGGTCCCTCACCTCTCTTCTCTCTCAAGTGGAAACGCAGATGGTGAAAAAATTGAAAATGGATGTTTCTAAAGACTATCCACCCTTAGAACCCACTTCCTTATATAGGTTCCAAGCCTCCCAAAGCCTTCCCACATCCAGCAAGGCCCAGTCCAGCCCCCCAGGTTCACTGGTTTAAAGAGGATTAATGCTTAGCACCCCTTCGGGTTTAAACAGGTGTGACCCTTCGGCTGCTGGTTATAAGTGCTAGTGGGCACTCTTTTTTGTTCGGAATTAGGTTGGCATGTCTTCATATGAAATGAAGAGAACTTCGAGATCTAACTCCAGGTCATAGTTTCATCGAATTTCATCAACCCTAGCATGAGTTATGATTTTCTAAATATTAATGTTATTTCTCCTCTATTCCAGTCATGACCCTTCATCAGGGGCGTGAATTAAAAGGCGATCTCAGATTGAGGATAGAGAAACGAAGGGGTAGAGACGAAGGGAGAGAAAGACGGTGGGAGAGACGGTAAAACAACGCCCCCTTCAGGGGCGTGTATTACCATCGTCTGATTAATAATCTGAAAGGACGCCCCCTGATGGGTCGTGAATTAAGAAACAGACGACAAAGGTGCCGTCGTCAAAACCTGAAGAACCCAGTCAGCTTTAAATGAACAACGCCCCACATTGGGGTGTTAATTAAAGAAAAAATGACCAATGGTTGGTCGTCAATTAAAGTCTTAATAAAAACACCCTCGTTTAAACCTGAAATTCCTCCTGAAACAACGCCCTGCTTTGGGGCGTTAATTAAAAAACTGACGACCAAGCATAGGTCGTCAATCGCCTTTGATGATTTCTCATTTTCTTCTTTATTTCTGATGCTTGGAACAGGGACTTATGAGGACTCGGATCTCCTGGATCCAGGTCATGGCAGCTTACCTAGGTCTCCCAGATTTTCAGCGTGCCAGGGTAGATGCTATGGGCTTTGGGGCATTCCTCAGCATAGAGCCTATTAGACCCGACCTTCCCCTTATCCAGGTCCTGAGGGAGAGATGGGATAGGTCTAGCAGGGCTTTCCTGATGCCCTGGGGGCATATGCTACCTAGCTTAGAGGACGTAGCTAGGATTACCGGCCTTAGGGTGGACGGGGAGGCAGTGAGCGGAGTGACCCTTCCCGATTATGGTGAGTTGGCCGAGCGCCTGCTGGGCTTAGAGACCATAGCGGATGGTGAGTGCAGGACCATCTTTAGGACAGACCTGACCGGGGCCATGGGGTTAGAGGCCTGTAGACAGAGGTCTGGGGAGACCCTGTCCCAGTGGTTGGAGAGGCTGATTGAGAGAGCCCGGACGACCTACTGCCATGACCGGGAGCAGAGAGAGAGAGTCGACATCGACCTGAGGCGGTTCCTGTTCTTCTTGCTGGGCCGGCTATTGATGGGGACGAAGGGCGACATCATGAACTGTCGCTTCCTGAGCGTGCTAGAGGACCTCGATGGCGTTGGGAGATACGCATGGGGTGCGGCGATGCTGGCGCACCTGATTGCCGACTTGTCCACCGGGACAGGGAGAGAGACGACCGTCAGCGGCTTTTCACCATTTTTACAGGTATGCATGCTTTTTCTAAGTATCTGCGTTAGTGTGTGTGTGGGTCTATTCAGATCCATTCTGTCTCGAGTGTGTGGATTGCTGCACTTGTGGCAGCGGGTGTTTGTGTTGGTGTTCCAGTTGTCGGATCGTGTTGGAGACATCATCTCCATGTGTGTGTGTATGTGTATTGGGGCGCGTCCCCGTGTGTGTGTGCGGGCGTTGTCCCGTGTGTGTTTGGAGCGTCATCTCCATTTGGGGATTTATCCCCGAGTGAAGCCTCACTGGGTTTGGTGAGGGGTGGACGTAGGGAGCCCGTCATGGTCCCGAACCACCTTAAAAATCCTATGTCTTATGATTTACATTTGTGGATGTGTGCTTAATAGTGTTATCTGTTTATCCTGATCATGTGTGAACGGTGAGATTGAGAGAATTGATCTATCTTATTCAAGTTAAATCTTCAATCTCGTCAAAGTGGTTATTTCCGTTGCATAAGCATTTTAACTTACCATCATTCGTAGGGGACAATTCAACCCCCCCTTCTTGTCTACTCGCCTACCCAGGGACCCAACATTCCTCCCTTGCCCGGTGAGGATTCCTTCTCTCGCATCCCTCATCTGCTGCAGTCATGCCTCCATGCAAGGGAGTCTCTCGAGTCAGTTCTTCTTCCTCCGAAGAAGTGTCTCACGGTCGAGGTGGTGTGCCGAGCACTTCGGGTGCCGGTGCTAGTCAACCCAGCTCCCCGCCGTTGGTGTCATATATGGTGATCCACGGCCTGCGGGGAGCTTTCCAGATTTCCTCTGAGTATGACATCATCTTCCCATCGGTGGGAGATGAGATAACGAGCTATCCTGCTGGCGGGATCATGGTCCCGGTGGCCTCCTTCCAGGCGGGCTTTCGCGTCCCAATCCACCCCTTCATCGCGTATGTCCTCCATTACTATGGATGGCATCCTGGAAAAATAATCCCCAATTCCTATAGCATCCTCTGTGGGTTTGTCTATTCATGTCATAGAGCATCGGTGGAGCCAAGTGTTGACCTATTCCGGCACTACTTTCTTCTCTAGAGTTGTCCGGCCGCTTCCTATTTTGCCTATTTCAAGACTCACACCCACCAGCATTTATCAAAGTTTCCCGTACCGCGTCTAACCACAAGGGTTGGGCGGAGCGGTACGTATACCTCATCAAGTCGAAAGACTGGGAGGAGGCCTCCGATAGCTGGATGCGCACCCCTTCCCCACAAAATCTTTCCCTCCCCCAAGAAGATCTCCATCTTCCCAAGGTGGAATCTCACCCCACCCAAGGCCAATTTGAATCTCCCTCCATCCCCTCCACACCCCTTGACCACCAAGACACCCACCCCCAAGGGGAAGGCCGCCCCCTACCTCTCTCCTCCATCCACATCTCTCTTCCCCCATCCCACTCCCTCTAGTGCACACCCACTCCACCATTCCATTCCTACAGCCACAGCCCATTCCATCCCCTCCCCCTCTGCCCCCACAGCCCTCCAAGTGACCCCAACCACGTCCACCCTCTCCCACAAGCCTCAGCCACCCCTCCCTTGCATTGCAGCCCCCTCTTCTTGCTCCATCGGTCAACACAAGGTTTCAGCTTCAGTGGTAGTTCGCAAGCAGAAAATAGGGTCGTGGAAACTGAAGCTTCTCCAGCCCTTCCTCAACTTTTCTGGTGGCAAACCATACATCAATGGAAAGGTCGTCCAGGGGGATTTCCAAGCAAGGTGGTTTCATCTTCATCCGAGCTCGGAGCAGCCTGTACGAGCGAATCTCCCCCGACTGCGCAAGAGTCCCCAGGTAACGAACCAGCGCCCCAGTAAAACATCCACCACGGTCACTGCTGAGACGATCTAGATGTGAAACTTGGCTGAGATTAACCTCTACCAGTCCTATTTCAACCCCAAGAAGAGGAACGACGATCGGATCCCGGCCCTGGAAGTTCTGAATTTTCTCCCAAGGTTGCGCCAGGTTGGTTCCTCTGTTCCCGAACAGACCTACCTCCACCTTTCTGGTCAGCACGATCTCCCCTGACATCTTCAGAGGCTGCCGTTAGTCACATCAGAAAGAAGACTCATCCACGGTCGCTTTGGTACCAGCCTTGCCTCAATCCGAGCTCGTGACAGCCCATGGCACCTCCATCTTCCAGCAGTAACGTTCCTAGAGCAGACTGTACCAGCACCATCTGGCCCTGCTCCGAGACCTGTCCCATCCGGCAGCAGATTCAAGGTGGAACCAAAAAAATCACACTTCTTCCTAGGCCAGATAGGAGTACTCCGGCTCTGGTCTCGGTCCATTCGGAGTCCGGGAGTGTCCGTGGAAGTGTATTCTTCATCCATCTGTCCTGTAATTCCAGAACCGGGCAGCACCGGCTAGAAGCCCGACGCTTGAAGATTTTAGCTCATTGATGTTCATAGTCCCAGGATTGCCATCATCAAAAAGGGGGAGATTGCTGTCCCTCGGATTTTGATGATGACAACCAAAGGGTTCTAATATGATAAACTGAATTGAGAAGTTAACTTTCGGCTTACTAACTTGTTCTTTTAGATTGAAATATCTTCGATAGCTTCTGGTAAAATGTGCTAAGGCGTTAACTCACTTAAGTGAAAGCGTGGACGCAGTAGTGTTCTACCAAGACAGCTACTGTACCTGCCTCTGTACTTAAATGAACTAAAGCTCCAAGGCGTTGACGCTCCGCAACAAGCAGCGTGGACGCTGCAGCTGGAGCTTTCATCAAGATCAATCATCTAAAGCTCAAAGGCGTTGACGCTCCGCAACAAGCAGCGTGGACGCTGCAGCTGGAGCTTTCATCAAGATCAAACATCTAAAGCTCCAAGGCGTTGACGCTCCGCAACAAGCAAGCGTGGACGCTACAGCTGGAAGCCTGATGTTACTCTGTGCAAACTGCTTACAAGGAACTGGCAAATATTACTACGGCGTCAACGCACTGGATCGGATGCGTAGACGCAGTAGGGTAGCAGTATGAGGTCAAGGTGGACGTTTGCTGCTGTTCTTGCTACACTGAATAAAGCACTTACAACGCGTCAACGCCTTCAGCTCAAGGCGTGGACGCAGATGCTATAGCTCGTCGTACCGAAAGAATAATTCAGATAGAGTGGGGGCCACTATTTGTCTGATTAGTTCCGGAGAACCGTGCGCACGTGGGGTAATATGGAAACCTTCGTGCGGGACCCAGTTCTGGGCGGGAAAACGAAAGAGTGAGAGTGAGAAGGGGATCTGGAAGTGCTGAAACAAAAGGTAGGGATATATAAACATAAGTGAGCTAGCTGAGACGCTGATTGATGAATTAAGAAAAGCAGATACGAAGAAGTCAAAGACAGGGACGAACAAGGAACGGGAGAGAGGACGAGACAGCTACAGCAAGGCAGACGAAATTCAAAAGAAGAATCAAGTGAGATCAATGTGCTGTCGAAGAACCTGCTCCACAGATTGATCTGATAATCGGTTATCCACTTCATCTTATATGAATGTCTCTATTTTTGTTTCTTATTCTGTTTCGATTTGAATATTGTATTCGAGGCAAGCTGTGAGGCAGCAGTCTAGGATTTGATCCTAGAAGAGCTTAAGCTGGAGAGCCTCAGGAGAGGTCGCCCGTGGAGAAGGCGCTTGCCGCTGCCAAGGTGGCTGCGCGGCAGGAGGTCGAGCGACAAAGGGCGGAGGTTTTCTAGACAACTTCAGTTTCCCCTCCTCCGTCAGTTCCCTCCTTTGCGAAGTTTGCTGTGCCCGGGGCCAAACCGAGTCGTCCTGCTGGTGAGACTTTTGGATGCCGATGCCTTTCAGTGTCCAACCACTTCCGGGGGAAATTTTTTTATGCATGCATGACGCACGTGTTTCCTTCTCCCAGTCGGAGCAAAGGAGGCGCGTTCTATGAGGGTCCCTGGCAAGGCAGTCAGTCCGTAGGAGCTAGAGCAGAGGAAGGCCGAGGTCGAAAGGTTCGTGGCTGCGCTTGCGGTTGCTCAGGCTGAGCCCAGCCAACCCTTAGGTTAGAGATTTTTACCAACGGTTCCACCTAACACTTTCTCGCCTTGTGGGACAAGATCTTTGATATAGGTTTCTTCTTCCAGTCCCTGCGGAGGAGCCAGTACTTGCTTTTGCTCTAGACGCGAGCGAAGCTATCACACCTGGGGTTGCGCCCTCCGTGGAGGAGACAATCCCCAGCCCGCCTCTGGCCGCGAAGATCGAACAGGGTAATTCCTTCCACTGGCGTGGCTAACATTTTCATTCGTTGGGAGCCCAAGGACTTTCATCTAACCCAAACGCTCCTTCATTTGCCAGCTCCCCTTGCACCCCTTCCCGAGTGGATACAGGCCCAGAAAGTCCCCGAGCCGACGAAGGCATATACGAGGAGGAGGCCAAAATCTGGGAAGTCACCGTCGCCCAGTCCACGCATGGAAGAGGCGGTCGATTCCCAAGCGAGAGTCTCCTCTCTGATAAGGGAGGAGCCTACCCCGACCCAGTCTTGTTGTGTATATGTTGTTTAGCTCTGATGCTAGCAACATATATTATTCTGTTTTGATGATAGCAACAAAGAACCTCTTGTCACCATGAGCCTGTCAACAAACTATGTCTGATTGACATTTTATTCTATGTCTGATTGCATTTTACTCAGGACACATTGTGCATGCTTGTAATTCATCATATGTGCCTGTCAATGCATTCTGCCTGCTTGAATACTGCGTGAATATAGCTTGTCAACATATTATGCTTGATTGCATTTCATACACATTGTCCAGCATAATTGATGATAGCAACAAAGTGAGAGCCGACTGCCTTAGCTCTTTGCCGGTTCCTCAACCGCGCACGGTCCGATCGCTTCCCTCGCTAAGGGACGTGTCCGAGCTTGCCTAGAGTTCTAGGTCGTCTCGCGGGTCCGTCCCGCATCACCATGACTTCCGTGATTGGCACCGAAAAGTCATCTTTGGGGCATGCTTTATTCAGATCTCGAAAGTCTACACATATCCAGATCTGCCCATTTTTCCTTTTCACGGGCACAATATTAGCCAGCCATGTGGTGTATTGGTTCTCTTCGACGAAACCCACATCAATGAGCTTGTCTACTTCTTTGCATATATGAGTGATGAGTTCTAGCCTCATGCGTCGTGGTGGTTTCTTTATTGTCTCGACCTCAGGGTTTATAGCTAGCTCATGCTGTGAAACTGCGGGGATGAGTCCTGGCATTTCCTTATAGGTCCAGGCAAAGAAATCTTGATATTTTTGTAGCAGCTAGACATACAGCTTCTATTCTTCAATAGATAGCTTGGCACTGAGGAAGGTCAGCCTAGGATCATCTTTAGTTCCCAAGTTGACTTCTATCAGTTTATCGACCGTGGCTTGGCCTCTGTCTTCTATTTTCGGTGGTGCTGGCTAGAGATCAACAAAGTCTGGAATATCATCTTCAAGTTTGAGTACCTCGGGCCCTTTATCTTGTTTTACGTGGACTTCGTCAGGGGTTTCTGATTCAACTGATGGTAGCTGTATGGATTGTTCTGTTAGCAGGTCCACTGCAGCTGCAGTTTGAGGAGTTGAGCAAGTAGCTTTGGCCTCTACAAATGTAGTTGCAATCTTGAGGGACTGATGGTCATCTATTATTGGGCTGGAAGATAATTCTGTCCCCTTACCTTCCTGAATCATCTTGCCCTCGGCAGAGATGTCCCTTTCTTTTACTGTAATGAGCACTTCCCGATCAACTTTAGTAGGAATTTTCCTGATTGGCAAGGGAGGTGGTGATATTTCTGCCCGAAGGAGGCCATAGGTAAGGGACAGGGGTAGCCCTGCTTCCTCAACATCTTCATCTTCGCTGTTGTTGGCCATGTCAAATTTGGCCTGGAGAGCCTCCTCTTCAGGGCAAACCTGCTCCCAGCATCTGCAAGGAGGTATGGTTTCTAATTCTGAGTCTCTTGGTCGAGCCAGTCCCGTATGTTCAGCTTTCGCCGGGTATTCAGCACAGACCCTCAAGTAACGGAAACCGACTCCGAAAGCAAACGAGCACAAGGATCACTCCTCGTACGGCACCGACTCACAGTGACGCAAGCCAAACGTCACACCCTGGAACCCCTCACGGCGCCCTACACCTGGTCCCCCTATGATGCCCAGCATCAGTCGGACCACGGGTCAGCACGTCAATCGAGGTCTACTCACCCGGGACTCGAATCGGCATGGTAAACCATCGGCCAGGCCTCAGACGAAGAACGGTCCATCATTGGCCACTCACGGATGCACTATTTGAGGTAAAACGACATCTCAGACCCCCAAAAACACGGTCATGGTACTCACGGGGTGTTCGAGACACTCACAGGCCAAGGGAGGTAAGATCGGTTGGAGACTACCCACCCTGGGTCGCCCGACGGGGCGCCGTCCTGAACGCGCTAGCCTAGACTAGCGCGTTCAGAATGCGCTCGAACCCCCTAGCGCGTTCAGGGCTGAACACGCTGGGTACCCCTAGCGCGTACAGGGCTGAACGCGCCCTGCCCCCGTAGCGCGTTCGGCCTGAACGCACTGGCCAGTAGTAGCGCGTTCAGACCAGAACGCTTCGTCAAACCATAGCGCGATCTGGGCGCTACAGTTCATCTTCCCTGGGGAGACTGAGAACGCGCCCAGTCGGGCGAGCGCGTTCTCAGTCCGCACCCGAGAACGACGGGAACCACGAGAAAATCTCGATCCATACCCCAATCACCCCCAGGTGAAGGGGAAACAAAAGGGAAAACCTTCCCCAAGACCCTAGGCATGCATCTAAACCCTTAGATCAGCCAAAAATGCGACGAAATATAAGATCAGGCGATCACTCCCCAAATCATGCAAACGCCCAATCCCGCTCAAATTTACCCCTCTTGGCCTCACGACGGCCTATAAACCACGGAAATGAATTGCACGGAGCTAGGGACCGTCACCCTACCTTAATGGAGCAAAGGCTCCGCCGATTCGACGCCGAACTGCGATTGGAACTCTTTTAGAAATCCCGTTCCTCCACGAAAATTCACGCTTTTCACCCCGTCACGACCGCCTCGCCGTCGCCGTCGTCACCACGCCGTCGCCCCGTACCGTCTGCAGCCGGAGGGAGCTTCGTCAGACGATCAAACGAGAGAGAGAGGGCGAGGGGCGGTGCTCACGGTGGAGAGAGGAGGAAGAAGGGGAAGGAGTTGCGTGACACTTTCTGCCAAGGATTCTTCTCACAAGGGATGGAAGACCCAATTTTTCTGGGTGGGCTCGTCAAAGGGCGGCGTCTCTAGGGGTTTCTCGACAGTGCCTAACTTCCATCCGTCTATTCCTCCGAAGCAGGTGGTGGTTTCCTCAGAGCTGGAAGAGGAGAGAAGGATTCTCCAGGAGCATCGCCAATCGACTGCCGATCTGATGACGGTGGCAAACATTGAGGAATATCTTTCTCAGGTGTTGTCCAAGCTAGGTAAGAACCTTGGTGCCCCATATTATGCCTCTGGGTCGGGCAGGTGGGTCTCCTTCTGAAGATTTGGCTTCGGTTGCTCAGATTCGAGGCGGACAGCTGGTGAAGGGGAGTAACCGTTGGAGCAGGGGACTGCCGACCTGGAGGAGACGCCTGCTCCGAATGAGCCCCGAGCTTCCGAGGGTTCCTCTCGGGCAGCGTTATGACTCGGACGAGGACGCCACAGATTCTCCCTCTCTGACGTCGAGTGAAGGGGGGAGCAGGGATGCTACCACTTTATCAGAGGAGTCGCCAACTCCGGCTACCTCGGGGGGGCACACGATTGGGGTAGTTCCCACACAGGTGGGGTCAGTGCCCGGATCGGTCGTCACTGAGGATGCCAGGGGCAGATCTCCTGGCGTTGAAGATTCTTCACTCGCCGAGCCTCAAGACGCCGAGCCTCGACGAAGTCCCCCTATCTTCATAGACTAGGAGGAACATGAGCTGGATGTACTAGATCTTTCTCTCTTTTTTTGAACGTTACCATGTAAAAACTTTTTCTTCCTATATATAATGGCAGTGATTTTCAGGATCTGAGTTGTCAATTCCTTACAGCATTTAGCGTGACTTGACTATCATATCTGGGGTTGCCAAAAGGATGGAGATTTGATGCGTTTCGTAGGCTTGTTGTGTGCTGATTGGCCGGGTGGTCGACGTGGCACTGGCGCCTTCTCGCATTTCTGCTTTCCATGCTTTGACTGCATTATCTTTTCACGTATCCCTATGAGAGAAGTCAAATCGAGAAAATGGAGTAACTGCTTTGGGGAAAGGTTCTTGCCTTCTGCATTTTTTCAAGGGGAGATTCAATTAAGGCAGGGTTCCTCCCTTCGGCCTATAAAAGGTCCCGAAGGGCATCTCCACCTCTCTTCACCGCTTAGGCTTCCCTTGCAGTGTCTCCTCTTCCTCCCTTTTTGCAAAGTATCTGTCTCTCATTTTGGGGGAGTATCAGTGGACCATGGAGGGTGACTTGGAAGGCGACGATCCTGGTGGCCGTCGAGGTGTTCCTGCTATTTCAGCGTGGGAGAAGGAGTGGCGATGGGCGGACGACGTAGGAGAAGGAGTGGCGCGTGGCGACGCGCCTGTTCCTGACTTCTGGACTGCCGCCACTATCTTACAAGGTAGAAGCGAAAGGAGGCTCGAGGGAGAGGGCGTTTGGCACGGTGGCCTCGTCCTGCTCCTTCCTTAACTCTACCCACTCCTCCTTCTTCCTCTTTCCCAGGGGGGGTGATGGCGTAACGTCGTTGCTCCTCCTATCTTTCCATCCCCGCCACCTCTCTCACCTCTTCGAGGGGTGGCGATCTTTCTCCCCCTTTTGCTCTTCGACCCGCTTATTCCTTTTTCTTTCACTCTTTGGAGGATGCCCTAGTTCCACCGCTTGCCGGTGCTTGCTTTTTGTTCGGCTTCTAACTCTGTGTCTTCCAAAGAGTTGGCAGAGGAGGCCCTCTCTTGTTTAAGCGACGCCCGGGCATTCCTTCCTTCTCTTCCTCTAATATCTTTCTTTCGAGCTTCCCGAGGCAAGTTTCTACACTGGGTAGAGTCAGTGGCTTGGGTTAGGGGTGCTAGCCAAGTCAGCTGAGTAATCAACTCGTGCCATAGTACCAGTGGATGTACTCTTTTATTTTTGATATGTATTGTACTGGCTACGGCCTATCTGATGTACAAAGGAACATTAATACGAAGAAAAAGGAATTGTCATTGCTCTATGTCGCTTACATTTTCGAGGAAAGCTCAAAAATAGAGCTTTCGCAATGTCATTGCGTTCCACGTCCGAGGGATAAGCGCTCCTTCCATGGTGGACAGTCGGTACGCTCCTTTCCCGAGCGTCCCCACCACTCGGTAGGGGCCTTCCTAGTTAGGGGCTAGCTTTCCTCCCGCCTCCAGTGGTCGAGAGGCTGTGGCTTTCCTTAGGACGAAATCTCCCGCTTGGAAGTGTCTACCTCGGACTTTGGCGTTGTAGTATCGAGTGAGGCGCCGCTGATATTCCGTGGCTCGGATGCCTGCAATCTCTCGAATCTCACTCGCCATATCAAGGTTCTCGAGCAGTTTCTGCTCTTTCACCTCGGGCGAGAAGTTGATGACTCGGAGAGATGGGCTGCCGACCTCCAAAGGAATCACGGCGTCCGTGCCGTACACCAGCTGGAAGGGGGTCTCACCGGTGGCAGTTCTTGGAGTGGTTCGGTGCGACCATAGTACGCTTGGCAATTCCTCGAGCCAACTACCCTTGGTTTTGCCGAGCCTAGCCTTGATGCCTTTCAATATGGTTTTGTTGGCATTTTCGACTAGCCCGTTGGCCTGGGGATGGGCTACTGAAATGAAGTTGTTGCGAATATGTAGGTGGGCACATTCATTCTTAAAATAGTGAGAATCAAATTGCCGGCCATTGTCGCTCACAATCACTCAGGGGATACCAAAATGACAAATGATCGACATCCAAATGAAACTCCATATGACCAACTCGGTGATCCTGGCGGTGGCTTCGGCATCGATCCACTTGGTAAAATAGTCGATGGCGACGATGACGAACTTCTTCTGGGCCTGAGCCGCAGGGAATGGCCCCAGGATGTCGATCCCCCACTGGGTGAAAGGGTATGGCTCGGTAAGGGTGACAAGCTCCGAGGTAGGCTGATGGACCAGATGGTCGAAACGTTGGCATCGGTCGCACTTTTGAACGCAGGCTAAGTAGTCACACTGGAGAGTGGGCCACTAGTAGCCTTGCCGCAACAAGATCCTGGTGAGCGATCTTCCTCCTTGGTGCACACCGCAGATACCTCCGTGGACCTCTTGAATTGCTCGGATGGCTTCCTCAGTATCGAGGCATTTGAGGAGAGGATCCGAAAAAGATCTTCGATACAAGGCTCTATCCAAATTGATGAAACACCGAGCTTGATACTTCAGTCTCTTAGCTTCTCGAGGGTCGGGAGGCTCCTGAGACTCTCGGAGCCAGGATATGTAAGGGGTCCGCAAGTCACTCAGTAATGCCTGGTCAATAGTCATGAGCTTTGCCTCTATGCTCGATCGTTCTAGCTCTTCGAGGAAGACAGATTGAGTACCTTTTGGGCTAATGTAGGAGGCCAGTCGAGAGAGGGCATCCGCCTAGGAATTTTCTTCCTGTGATACATTCCTCTTCGCCCTACCGGGCCTATCCCACTCGATAGCTACATCCCGTGGGAAGAAATGTAGAAACGAGCTCTCCTCAGAAACAGGGTCCAGGAAATGATCCAAAAAGTCAAGGAAGTCGATGTCCTCCATATTCCAGAAGAGCTCTCTTTATTCTATAAGGATAAAGAGATCACGGTGGAACAACTGGAACAGATGCTTCGCCGCTGCACTTGCAACATGGTGGCTATTCCACCTCCAGATAACATCAACACCTCCCGGCGAGGTGAGCCGGTAGCAGCCAGAACCCGACAAAGGATTACAACTCCACACAGACTACAGTCGGTCCCAGAACACACTGACCGTGGCCAGGGTCGTGGTCGTGGATGCGGTAGAGGCCGCGGAAGAGTCCCTAAGCTGCCTCTTCGCCCGTCTGCCTTCGATCCAGAACGGGTCATCCTTTTTCAAGGAGAACAACCCACCCTGATCCCACCAGGGGGAACCCAGCATTTTCAATCCTACTGGCTCAGAAAAAGATCGCTGCCAACATCCCAGTCCCGGCACCAATTCTGACTCGTCCTACAGAACAAGCAGGGTCATCCGGCAATGACGGGCTAGCCCTTGAGCCTCCCTCGAAAGTGCCGTCATTGGCCTCTCTCTTCCAAGAGTCTGCGGGTGCCCAGAGTCAACCCAATCCCAGTAACAAAGGCAAGGCAGTGAAACTCCCCGACGAGGAGTGGCGTGACAGCCCACAGCAGATCCAGCCTGACATACTACCGTCAGTGGAGGACGCTCGAGCTCGAGCTGACCGAAAGGTTCTCCACCAGATGAAGTGCTTCCCTACCAGCATCACGATATGGGATGTCACGCCCCAACGCGGAATATCGGGATGTACAGTTAGAAACTAGCTAGAAATAATATTATTATGCTAAACTAAACAATTACATAGGTGCTATGGAAAGAAGTACTTCTATTGATCAAGAAAGACTCCAAGTTTTATTACAATAACCATTAATGCTTAAACACGATCAAACATAACTTCCAAACTGATTCTAATACAACAACTGACTCAAAAAGGTAAATAAAGTGCTAACACAACACTAAGGAATAACTAATGTGAATAGCCATGCCAACTCGGCATCTACTAACAGGTACACTCAAAGGTATCACTCCTGTCCCTCCCCATCAGTATGCGCATCGTCAGTAATAATCTTACCTTCCTGGTTCATATTGATATTAAGCTTAGAGAATTCTTCTAGCATCTTCCACTCCTGAATCATACAATTGGCTAGTATTACTCTCGGCTTTCGACTGAGGGCATCAGCTATAGAATTACCCTTTCCTGGATGGTATTGTATGGTAAAGTCGAAGTCCTTAAGGTATTCCAGCCAACGTCTTTGTCTCATATTCAATTCCTTTTGTAAGAAGAGATACCTGAGACTCTTGTGGTCGGAGTATACAACAAATTACACTCCGTATAAGTAATGCCTCCATATTTTTAACGTGAACACTACCGCAGCCAACTCTAAGTCGTGGACTAGATAGTTTTCTTTATGCTTCTTCAATTGATGAGAAGAGTAAGCTATAACTCTTCCTTGTTGCATTAGGACATATCCGAGGCCAATGCCAGATGCATCGGTATATACCTCGAATTTCTCTTCTTCTATTGGCAAGGCTAAGACTGGGGCAGTAGTCAGGTGATCCTTCAGGGTTTGGAAGCTTCTTTCGCAATCCTCGCTCCATTCATAGTGGATCTCTTTGCGAGTTAGCCTCATGAGTGGTACGGCGATCTTGGAGAAATCTTTGATGAATCATCTATAATAATCGGTAAGACCCAAGAAACTTTGGATCTTGCTAGCATTAGTTGGTCTCTCCCAATTTCGTATTGCTTCAACTTTTACTGGGTCAACAGATACCCCGTTTCTTGAAATCACATGCCCCAAGAAAGATACTTCTTCTAGCCAGAATTCACATTTGCTAAGCTTAGCATATAATTGATTTGCCCTCAATATCTGTAATGCAATCCTCAAATGCGCTTCATGTTCTTCCTTGGTCTTTGAATATGTTAGTATATCATCAATGAATACTACCACGAACTGATCAATGTGAGGCCTGAATATACTGTTCATTAACTTCATAAAGGCTACCGGGGCATTTGTTAGTCTAAAAGGTATAACAACAAATTCATAGTTCCCATACCTGCTCCGAAACGTAGTTTTGTGGATGTCCTCATCTTTGATCCTTAATTGATGATATCCCGATCTGAGATCAATCTTGGAAAAATATTTGGATCCTGATATCTGATCAAATAACTCATCGATTCTCGGCAGTGGATACTTGTTCTTGATGGTAAGATGATTCAACTGTCGATAGTCGATGCATAACCTCATGGGCATGGTTGGATGCATGGCATGATTTTCATTTCAGTTTTCTATAGGTTTTGTAGCGAACCCGTCGATTTCTATCAACCGGGGAGCGGCTCGGTCGCAAACCGAACCTGCTCATCACCCAGAGACCTTAACGCACCTTACAAGGTGCGTTATGCCCTCATAGCGGACCACCCCAGGTCCGTTATGCTTCTGATCAGCTTAGATAGGTGGTTAGTACAGCACACCTGTCCCTGACCGTTATGGTCAGTGGTTTTCTGTGGATTTCCCACGTTCGGGTGACTTTAACGCACCCCGGGTAGACCGCCATACCCCTTTGACTGACTGATTTGACCGTTGACCATTGACTAGTAAGGCGGTTAGAACGGCGGTCTAGGGTAGACACGTTATGCTGATGTAATGCCCCTCACCCGGTGTGTTATATCATGCATTGAACCGTGGTTTCCTGTGGAGTCCTGGTGTTCAGGAGACTTTAACGGACCCAGACCCATGCGTTATACTCTCATAATGCATGAGTCCCGGTGTGTTATTCCCCCTGGGTTTTCGGCTTCAGTTCATGCGAGTATAACGGCCTTGAAAGGCGCGTCATACTCAGCATAACGCCCCATGCCTGGCGCGTTATGCTCTGCATTCTCGATTACCCGGCATTATACATTAGGGTATAACGCACTGGGGCAGATACATTATACTGTACATAACGCGCTATCACAAGTGCGTTATGGTCTGTATACCTATGCCTTGTGTTCACCTGAGTGGTCGGGTGAGTATAACGGACGAAGGGAGGCGCGTTATGCAATGCATGACGGCCCTGTCCTGATCCGTTATGTGAGGTAACGGCCCTGTATTGGTCCATTATGCTTTCTGACATTCTAAAAGGGCATGTTTAGTTCTTCATGCATTCCACAGTGCATATTCGCCATGTTTAAACTATTTTATAAAACTGTGGCATTATTTTAATATCCCGATAGCGTAGCTTTCTCTCACCTTGTGATGGAGCCACTAGTCGTAGCCCGACGACCTGGGGGTGTCGTCCCACCTAGGAAAGGTGGACGGGTGATCCCGTTGACGGTTCTTAAGCTAGTTACCGTGGGCCCCTGCAGTTACCGTTGCATCCTACGGGAGGGGGAAAACTAGCTAGAGGCCTGACTCCTGGCAAGAGTCAGTGTGTGCACACGTGGTCGGAGGCAGGGTTGTTATAGCCTTTCCTATATAAAGGAGGCTAGAGTGTAAGGATTTCATATGTTGTATTGAAAGCTTTTGAAAGAGACCACGTAAGGTGCCTTAGCCCCTTTGTTCCTTCCCTTCCCTCCTTCTCCCTTGTGAGAATTGAGTGTCGTCCGGTGAGCCGGTGTAAGGCCGAGCTGCTTGAGGCAGTGGTTATCCGTCCTATTCGCGTCCATGGAGTTACCGTCGATCCTTCCACCGATGCCGACCGCGTCACATACATTTTTTGATCCCTTTGATCCCTTCCCTAGTGAGCCTCGTGACCCACCTTATCTATTCCACCTTGTCAAGAAAGTCCCCTATCACACCCCTCCCACATGGGCTAGCCAACCGAAGCATATCGATGAGCCCGTCCATTGGCGAGAGATGCATACATATAGGGGCAATGAAGAAGGTGATTTTGGTTCTCCTGGCCCTCCCACACCCAAGTCCAATAGGAATTCAATACATGACTGGTTCATACTAGGATGTCTAGGAGCCCCCCATTTCGCCAACCTCCGGTTACGTCAAATGTATGTTAGTCACACATTCGGATATCCTAGTCCACCATTGCACGGGTCTGCATAGCATTAGGTCTGACTAGGATATAGAGTGTGTTTTTTTTACCTTTATTTGTACAGTTTGTTAATTTAAAGAGTTTGCATGCATCAAGTTAAGTCAGTCGCAAGCTCACGGTGTCAGTCTTTTTCGAGTGTAAGGTAAGTCGGATCTCATGTGCACGTTGTGGACTTGCCTGAGGATTATGGGATTAGCTCCTCCTTCAGTGTATCGGATCTAGTCACCTATAGGGACCTAGCAGTGATTCCTAGTGAGTCATTGAGCCGTCTCCTTTCTTTGAGAGTGACCCCACCCCGGAGTGTCCACCACTAGCCTCATTCCCCGTAGCGTAGCATATAGAATGTATACGGGATGAGCAGGTGTCGATCTCTAGGAGTGGAGCGTACTCCGCGCTTCCTGGTGCAGTGACGGATCCGCCGGAGCGACACACGAGCAGCTACCCCTTACTCGACGGGGTCGAGTTCTTCCCACCCGGGGAGAATTGATGGGAATCAACACCGAGCACTAATATTTTATTTTACATTTGTGTCCTTTTAGTTTACTTTTATATCCTTGGGAAAGTATGTTTACAATTGTAAGGCTTTATAAGCCAGGAGATGCAGAAATCAATGACTAAACCCAAACAAAAGCCCTTGCTGCCCCTGTAGCAGTAAAAGGGAGAATAAGATGAAGAAGAAGGAAAGGCAGCAGGGGGGCGCTTCAACAGCAAGGCAACAGCAACAAGCTCATGGAAGAAACAGCACTCACAGCATTCAAGGGCATTCACCATTTACCATTCACCATTCGCCATTAGCCCTCTAACGTCGAAAAGGGACCCTATTTATAGACTTTGAAAGCCAAGGATTACTATCCCCAAAAAAAGATCATCCTTACCCCAAAAAACTCCCTTCCGTAATCATCTGATCGAATCAAAACACAGAAGGACTCTTTCGGGGAAGGTTGCGGTTAAAACAGAGACGGAACTAAATGACGACACTTAAAGGGACGCTATTCAACTAAATGACGCCACTGATAGAACCGTCATTCCTGATTTTCTATTAATTTTCTGATAAAAGGATGACTTTCAAACATGCGCTATTCAAATAAATAACGCCCCTTTTAAGGGCGTTAATTAATGTTCAAATCTACAAGCCTCTGCGTTGACGCAGTGCCCACAGCGTTGACGCTATGGCCACGGCGTCGACCTTCATAGCTCACTGCGTCGACCTTCATCGCTCTCTGTGTCGACCTTATTAGCCTCTGTGTTGATGCTGTGGGTACGGCGTCGACGCTTCAGCGCTTTGGTTAACATCAGGAAATGATGCCCCTCCAGCAGGCGTTACTTAATTAAATGACGACCCTGAGAGCGTCACTATTCATAAAAGATTAAAAATGTACAAAAACTCCATATTATGTAAATATTGATGTCCAATTTAGTTGTCACAAAGTAATATGAGATTTAGTCAACTTAGCGTCAAATTTGGCGTGTCTACAGCTGCCCTGCCTTGGCGTCTGCTTTGTAGGGGAGTGAGACGAAATGAAGCGAAGATGTGATAAAGCGGTAAGAAAGAGAACGGACTGAAAAGTAGATGCCAAGGTGTGATGTGACACACATCCGACACTAAGCCATGGAAACCTTCTTGATCCTGAATGAAACTGCCTTGGATGATTACTCGAAAGTATTGAAGGCTGGATGAAGGACTAAGCTACTAATTGAAAATGTGCTCGAGGGCACGACAGGAAAGATACCGTTGGAGAGCGATTACCAGCCAATGTGGAGGTGCTGCAACCAAGGTACAAGCATCTCTTCTGGGTAAAAATTTACTGGGATTTCAGGGAACGAAATCCATGCCGGAACAACTGGCGGGTCTGATTTGAAATCAAAGTCCTGCTGCCACTTAAAAAATCGAAACAGGAAACCCTTGATTACAGCGCTCTTTTGTAACAACAGCTTCAGAAAATCCGTCTCATTGCTCAGTCTGATCAGAAGATGTCGGGGATCCATCCTGCTAATGATCGGCTCTCCGGCTAAATGAATACCATGTGAGAGAAAGGACTTTACCTCAGGGATTGACGGACGACCGTAGGAACATTTTGCAATGATAGAGTGTTGAAGAAAATCGCAAGATGTTGCAATGTCTGTTGATGAGAAGAAAACCGCCGGCTCGCCATCTTCCGTAAAGGCTGGTGGCTTCACCGGAACGCGATAGGGTTTCTTGCACTTCCCTTCCAGAAGAATTTGAGCGAACGTCCTGGAACTCGCCGGGGAGCAGACCTCTTCTGGGGGACTGGCCGCCTTCTCCTTCGCCGTCTCAATAGATGTTACCTTCTCCCCTACCACCGCCATAATACCGGCGGGGAGGGGAGGATATCGATCCCCAAACCACGAATCGGGAAGGAATCGCCGGAGCTTCTCTCTCTAACCTAGAGAGAGAGTCAACTGAAGAAGATCATTATATGGTGTCATGACTTTACGTCTAAGCTGTTAAATACTCTTGTCTGGTGTCATAGATTTTCACCTAAGTTGGTAAATATTCTATCTCGGCGTCATGACCTTCTACCTAAGCCAAGTTGTACGGCGTCATGACTTCATATCTAAGCCATTAAATATCCTTATCTGGCATCATGACTTTTCGCCTAAGCTAGTAAATATTCTGCCTTAGCGTCATGGCCCTCTCCCTAAGTCAAGTTGTACGGCGTCATGACTTCATGTCTAAGCCGTTAAAGATCTTTGTCAAGCCTCAAGGCTTTCTGCCTAAGCTAGTAAATATTTTCCCTTGGGGTCATGCCCTTCCGCCTAAGCCAAGTGGTACGGCACCATGACTTTACGTCTAAGCCGTTAAATATCCTTGTCTGGCGTCATGACTTTCCACCTAAGCCAGTAAATATTCTACCTTGATGTCATGACCTTCCGCCTAAGCCAAGTTGTATGGCGTCATGACTTCATATCTAAGCCGTTAAATACTCTTGTCCGACGTCATGACTAGTGTGCCGTTGAAGGGCACATTAGATGTGCCGTTGAAGGGCACATTAGATGTGCCGTTGAAGGCCATTGGCAGCGTCGACGCAGGGGCTTGGCAACGTCAACGCAGGGGGTTGCAGCGTCGACGCAGGAGACTGCAGGCTCGACGCTGTGCCTTCAATGCATCGACACCGGGGCTTGGCAGCGTCAACGCAGGGGGTTGCAGCGTCGACGCAAGGGCTTCATGCGTCGACGCAGGGGACTGCAGGCTCGACGTTGTGCCTTCAATGCGTCGACGCCGGGGCTTGGCAGCGTCAACGTAGGGGGTTGCAGCGTCGACGGAAGGGCTTCATGCGTCGACACAGGGGACTGCAGGGTCGATGCTGTCTTCTTTGATGCGTCGACGCTGCCCCTGAAGGGTCGACGCAGTGGTCTGGGCAGGGTCGACGCACGGAGCTACTGCGTCCACTCACAGCTCACTTGAAGTAGTAATGAACTGATGCGTCGACGCATTCTCTTCACTTCGTTGACGCACCAGAGTGATGCAGTAGGTGGATCTTCTGATATTTCCTCTACTGCGTCCATGCAGCTGGCCCACAGGCGTTGACGCATTGGTGTTCTTGTTCGTTTGCATCCAACTTATTTCAACTGCAGCGTCCACGCACCCGGACAGGATGTTGACGCAATAAAGACTCTGCCAGCAGCAGTCTTTATTGCTAGCACTACTGCGTCCACGCAGCCATGCTGGTGCGTTGACGCACTGGTGCATCCTTGTTCTGCCTTTGCGATCTTTGTTCAACTGCGTTCACGCTGTCGTCCTGACGCGTTGACGCCTTGGCGTACTTCAACAACTGCTGTCCTTGTTGCTCTACTACTGCGTCTACGCAGACGTCCTGAGGCGTTGACGCCTTGGCGCATTCCAGCAAAAGTTGTATCCTTTGATTGTCATCATCACAACCAGAGGGACAACAACGCTGTGGCGCTGAAGAAACCTTCACAGTGCGCCATTGAAGGCACTAGCGTGCGTGCCGTTGGAGGTTGCCTAGAGGTGTGTCGTTGAAGACACCCTTGAGGGTGTGCCGCTGAGGGGCACAAGGCTGTGGCATTGAAGGCCTGTTGAGGGTGTGCCGTCGAAGGTACTTCGTGGGCTTATTGAAGTGGATCTCCTGACTTATTCTGGACTCGACTGACGATCCGCTTGATTCTCTTCTGCAAAGGCTGGCTGAAGGAGTTGTGGACGTGTAAAATTACACGTCCATATGTCCCGTCCAGTCTAGCATCAACAATAAATCCAAATGAAGAAATCGCGGAGAAGATGGGCCATCCGGACTCTCCAAATATGCACATGCTGCCGTGAAGCCGCCTCTGAAGTCACGACAGTGAAAAGAAATCAACTACTAGGAGGCTCACAACTCATGGGCCCCGAAGAGAACTAAGTGGACCGTTAATCGGGCCCGAAATAGGCCCAAGTCTATCTCAACGGCACACTCCTGCTGCCTTCAACGGCACACCTTGCCCCCCCCTCAGCGGCACACCCTGCTGCCCTCTACGGCACACCCTTGCGGTCCTCACCGGCACGCCCCTGGGAGCTTCAGCGGCACGCTCCCCGGCCAGGGCTCCCAGCGGTACGCCCCCGCCTACACCTCCACCGGCACACTCGGCCAGGGCCTTCACCGGCACACCCAGTTGGGTGTCTTCAACGGCACACCCTGCTGCCCCTCAGCGGCACACTGGTGAGCGTCCTTCACCGGCACACCCCTCCAGTGCCTTCACTGGTACACCAATAGGGGTCATTCGATGACACGTCCTGGCAGCCCCTCGGAGGCACGCTTGCTGTGCTTGCCAGTGGCACGCCCTTTTGGCCTTCCAGCGGCACGCATGTTGGCCCCTTCAGCGGTACGCTGCTGCGAGCTCCCAGCGATGCAGCGTCCCACCCCTCCAGCGGTGCGTCTGGTAGAGAAGATCTCACGCCACGCCCTATGGATCCTTGGCACGTAATCGGCTAGCTGAGGTGTCGACGAGAGATGATGGCACGCAAGCTACTCCTCCTGCCACCAAGGACACCCATGTTAAATCCCATTCAATGCCTCACATTCTCGCGTCCACCATTCGTGTTCGAAGGCTCCCGCCCGTGGGAGTATAAAAGGCCATCTTCTTCGATGAACAACACACGGAAGCTTCCCACAGAGAGCAACCCTCTGTGACGCTGCGAAGCTGACCAGAAGGGAAGAAGAAGAGAAGAGGAAGGAGGGCTCCCTGACGGCCACTAAAGGAGAGAGAGAGTAAGAAAGAGGGAGGGAGAGAGAGAGAGGTCATGTAGCTCAGAGTCGTCGGGAGGAGCAGGGAGCCGTCGCCCCTGCTCAACCCCGACCCCTCGTTCTTCCTTTCTTCCTCCCGCCCTTGTGCCCAACTTCTCCCTCCTGCTCCATGCCATGTAGTCTGAATGTCTTTTGTATATCGTGATCATGGCTTGCCATGATCACCTCTATTTGTGAATGAAAATTTCCCCCTCTTTTGGGTTTCTTGCCGTTGTGTTTGATTTATGCCTTGATGCATGTGCTTGATTTCTTCTTCCTCTTCTCTTTGTTGGTTTGGTCCCCAGCGTGGGTCTTCTCCCCATGTCATGGCCCTTTTCATGGGATCCCTGGCCTCCACCCCCGATTATTTACTTGTAGGAAGATGCCTTTCCTTCCTCCTTGAACACCCAGGCCCAATACTCCCATCCTGACGTCTCCTTGGGCCCTTTCTCCCTCCTGGCAGCATTTTCCTTGGCGTGGCCAACTCCACCCGCAAATCACCTTGGCCCTTCCACCGATAAGGCCCCTTAGGGCCTTTCTCGACATGGCCCTAGACCATCCCTTCGCCGGCACAGCCCTTGGCCGGTGCACCCCCCAACACCTTAGAGTCTTCCTCGACACACCCCTGTGCTCTTCATCGGTACACCCCCCATATGCTTATCCCGGCACACCCTGGCCCTCTCCGGTCCAGCATGCATGTGCTCCCGTTCGTCGGCACGCCCGTGCCACCCCTTCACCGGTATAGCCCCTAGCCCGATCCACCCTCAACCCCTCAGCGGCACACCCTAGCCTCTCCCAGTCCAGCACGCCTTTGAGTCTCCCTGGCCGACACACTAGTCACCAGTCCCCCTTCTTGCCCAGTGCATACTAGCCAGCCTTAGAGAGGCCTTCCCATTCGCTGATCCTCCGAGTTTTTCGATGTTTTATTAAAGGTGTTGCCGCTCTCGGGCGCCCACCTCTAATTGTTGGGTTCCGCCACTCCTTGTGGGTGCGTTCCCTATGTTTCCTTACGCTCGGGTCAAGGGGAGATGCTGCCGAATTTTTGTTAAAAGTAATAATATGTTAAAAGACCAAAGGGAGCAACAAACAAACAGAATAAATGATGGTAAAATGCTTCAATCAAAGCGAAGGAGTTGTGATCAACATGAAAAGAACCAGATTGAATCTCAGCTAAGCAACTTGAACATTCACTCTGCAAGGGATAAAGAAGCAAAAATGATTGGTAGATAAAGGGAGAAAACTCATACAGATTGTGCAGAATTAAGGGGGAGGAGGAAAGAAAATCATAAGAGATTGGAGGAGGGGTGGGCCTTCCCTTCAAACCTTCCCCGGTCCGCCCTTCAAACCTTCCCCAGCACGCTTTCAAACCTTCCCCGGTGTGCCTAGACAGCCTTTGCCGGTACACCTCCCCAGGCGTTCACCGGCACACTCAAGAGCCCCTTCGTCGGCACGCCCCTGCCTGCACCTCCATCGGCACGCTCGGCTAGGACCCTTCACCGGCACACCCTGTCTGGTGCCTTCACTGGCACACCCTGCTTTGAAGCTTCGCCAGCACACTCCAGATAACCCTACCCTTCACCTATCTTCCACGTGCACTGACCTTAGCTCCCATCCTGCACATATGCATGGACTTTGCCTGCACACATGCACGGACTTTACCTGAACACGCACGGACCCTACATGGACTTTGCCTGCACATATGCACGGACTTCGCCTGAACATGCATGGACTTTGTCTGCACACATGCACGGACTCTGCCAAGTATACATAGACTTCAGCCTAAAACATGCATGGACTTTACCCTGCACGGACTTTACCTTGCATGGACTTCATCCCAGCCTGGCCCATACTTGCATAGACCTTAATCCTCAGCATGCACAGACCTTGGACCCCTCCTAGTGTGCACTGGCCTCTTCCTCCTTTGCCCAGTACACTCCTTTGCCGGCACGACCCTCCATTCCTTCACCCGGTGCACCTTCCAACGCCTCTCGCAGGTACATTCACCTTTTCCAGTACACCTTCCAGCACCCTTCGCCAGTGCACTCCTTGACCGGTGCACTCCCCCCAGCTAAGCCTCTTCCCCGGCGCGCCCCGTGGAACCCTTCGCCGGCACAACCCCTCTGTCCCTTCCCCGGTACACTCCCGCCATGGCCCTTCGTCGGCACACGCCCCAGCCCCTTTCACCGGCGCAGCCTTCACCCCTCTCCGGTACGCTCCCCCTGCCCTCGTCGGTACACCCTTCCCTAGTCCTCCAATGGCCCAGTCCTCCACAATAAAGCACGAAACAAATAAACGAATAATAATAAAAAAATGGAACATGGGAAAATCTAAAAATTTTAACACCAATCTGGTTTGAAACACTAAGTTGATCCTGCATTGCACCTCCAAGGTATACTTTACTCTTCTCTGAATTAAGTTTCAGACCAGACATAGCAGCAAATCTTCGAAGCAAGGGGCCTACATGGCTAATAGAAATTGGATCAGTATTCAGAAATAGGATTAAATCATCTGCAAAAATGATGTGTGATATCTTCAAGGGACCAGCTGAAGGGCATTCAATATTACCACTTTGCACTTCTTTATTTATGAGGGATGTGAATCCTTCCATGACAATTGTGAAGAGGTATGGGGACAAAGGGTCTCCCTATCTGAGGCCATTGAGGCTTTTGAAAAATCCCTGCGGGGTGCCATTAACCAGAACAGAGAAAGTAGAGCTCTCAATGCAGGTTGAGATCCAATTAATAAATGTGTATGGGAATCCCATTTGATCCATGAGGAAGTATAGATAGCCCCTATTTACAGAATCAAAAGCTTTTTTGAGATCTGCCTTCAAACATTTAAGTTTACCTTAAGACTTTGAATGCATGTTCCTGATAATGTCATTGGCCAATAACACATTATGGTGAATACTTCTCCCCTTGATGAATGCAGTCTAATTTTCACTAATAAGGTGTGGCAGGACTTTTTGCAATCTATTTGCTAGCACCGTCGATATTATTTTACAAAAGAAGTTGGTGAGGACACGCGACGCGTCACTCGACGGAGCACTCGGACCATGCCAGCATCCCTTTGGCTCGGCAATCATTTGGTGGACTAGCAGAGTTAGATTCACTTGTTTCATGTTTTGGGCCATGTTGGGCCTTGGATTAGTCCATGCGTGATGCGGGACGGACACAAGGAAACCGACTCTACATGAAATGGACCCGACTCGACCAGCAATGGCTCGGCTACTAGAATTGCTAACCCGACACTAGGAGTTCCTATGGATTAGACGTCACTCACAAGGGATGCAAGCTCACTCGTCGTCCCACTTGAGGGAAACGCGGACCGTGTGCGGTTAAGGAACCGACGGAGGCCAGGGTAGTCTACTCACTTCCGGACCCGGATCGAGTCACGGGACGGGTCACACTCACTCTCACAGCGGTGACATGGACACACGGGTTAGTAAACTACACTCTCGGCAGCGGCCTAAGATCGTATACTAGCAAAGCAAATAACTATCTAGGAGTTGGGACCGTTCCGGTGATAGGAAAAGGAAGAGATACACTAGAAGTGAGAGACCAGACGCGTCCACTGACGGCTTACACTGCGTCTCAAGCAACTCGCAGGTCAGCGAAACACAACCAACGAGAGGCGTAAACAGTACCGAACCAAGAACTAGTCAGAGTGACACTCGTCAGTGTCAGTCCTACAGCCTCCGACCACGTGTGCACACACTGACTCCTGCCTAGAGCCAGGTCTCTAGCTAGTTTTTCCCTCCCGTAGGATGCAACGGTAACTGCAGGGGCCCACGGTAACTAGCTTAAGAACCGTCAATGGGAATCACCCCTCCACCTTTCTCGTGTGGGACGACACCCTCGGTCGCAGGGCTACGACTAGTGGCTCCATCACAAGGAAGGAGAAAGCTACTCTATTAGGGTATAAAATAATGCCATAATTTTTATAAACTAATTTAAACATGGCGAATATGCACTATTGAATGCATTAGAAACTAAGCATGCTCTTTTAAAATGCCAGAAAGCATAATGGACCAGGATGGGACTATTACCTCACATAACGGATCGGGGAAGGGGCGTTACATGGCACATGACGCGCCTCCCCCCAACCGTTAAACTCACCCGAACACTCAGGTGAATGCAGACACAGAGACATGTAGATCATAACGCACCACTAATGGGGCATTATGTACAGTATAACACATCCACTCTAGTGCGTTATACTCAAATGAACCATGCTATATAATCAGAAATGCAAAGCATAATGCACCAGGCATGGGGCGTTATGCCGAGTATGATGCGCCTTGCATGGCCGTTATACTCGCATGACCTGAAACCAGAAACCACAGAGCATAACGCACCTGGGAGGGTGCGTTATGAGACTATAACTCATTGGCCGAGTCCGTTAAGGTCACCCGAACACCAAGAATCCACAGAAAATCACGATTTAATACATAATATAATGCACACGGTTAGGGGCGTTATATTACCATAATGGTTCTACTCTACACCGCCATGCTAGCCGCCTTACTGGTCAATGGTCAACGGCCAAACCATTGGTCAAAGGTGAAATGGCGGTCCACTAGAGGTGCGTTAAAGCCACCCGAATGTGAAAAATCCACAGAAAACCCATGACCATAATGGTCAGGGATGGGTGCGCTATACTAACCACCTATCTAAGATGTTCAAGAGCATAACGGACCTGGGGTAAACTTTAAATTCTCACCATGGCCTTGAGTATTTGAATGAAAAACACCATGGGAACCTTGTAGTTCCAGATTTTCGTTTACAAATCGGATTTGAGCCGACAGTCATTCCATCGACTTGAAATGAAATCGGACGTGTATTCTAGCCATCATCTCCAGGATTTGAGAGTCAATTCCACATCTGGCCTGTACAACACATGTTAAAATCATTAGTTCAGTCCATATCAAAAAGAGTCACTCAATGCATGAAATCTATGCAATGTTGACACACACCAAAATCAACAAGACATATGGTCATTCCTCAAAGGTCTTGAAAGACACACATACTTGATTTTCCATCATTAAAATTAATCTATCAAAGTCAACTAGGGGTCCAACAATCTCTAGATTGAGATCGAACCACCTTAAAAGCCTACGTCTACTGTGCGATTGATTGTGTTGCATGCCTTACTTTAATCCTTTGTTCCTCGCTCAGTAGATGTTCGATAAGGGTAGTGTGAAATCCAGGTTATAGAACCTATTCGGGCTCAGTAGTCTTAGCTAAGCAGTTGGTGGTTGTCTAGCCACTACTTGTTTGTATTCCGCATTAGACGCTACTGGTGTCCAATTTTTAATCAGGTAACAGATCCATTCAATTCCCCCCTTTCTGGATCTCCTACAGACACTCCATCTGTAAGATTTGGCCTCTAGGCGTCGATACGATCTTATCAATATTCGGGGTCCTTAAGATGCATTCCCCAAGATTATTACTTTTCTTGTCGATTCTTATCATCGAGGGTCTTTCTTGGTGAGCTGTCTGATGCATGACCAGTTCCTTGTGGTCACATGTTCGACTGCTGCTGTGCCTTGATGTGACCCTGCTTGTAGTTATACTTCGTGGCCCTGTGTCTTGTATGGAGCCGAAATCCTGTGAATGCTGCCATTGTGTTGTTTTTCCGAGTGCTGTGTCTATATGATTTTGTGTCTCTGTCTTGGGCCGTTATTCTCTCAGTAGCTTGCCGTGCTCTTCTTCCCTGGTAGAGTAGCTTGCGACTCGATCATATGTAATATCTGAGTGCGGACTGACTTGATTCTATATGGGGTCCAGCAGTGTTGTTGTTGTTGGCGTCCTGTGTGCCTGGTGTTCCCTATTACCTCTGGCACTGGAGCCAATGATGTGGTCGAGCTGTCAGCTGTGAGGACGGTGTCTCAGTCCTTTTATTGTAGTTGCACTGACCTGTGTAGAACACAGGTAGACCTTAGAGAAAAGAAAGTATGAATATGCTCTGACTTGTGAAGCACACAGGTAGACTTATTATACTAAACCATGAGACAATGCACAGACCTTACAGTGAACTAGATGGACACAAGCATTGACTTGACCATCAATTTTATGCATGTGCACCGACATACGTAGATAGAAATCTATGCATGTGCTCAGACTTGCCTAATGCATGTGCACCGACCTGTGTAGATAGAAGTCTATGCATGTGCTCAGACTTGCCTAATGCATGTGCACCGACCTGCGTAGATAGAAATATATGCATGAATTTGTATGTGCGTAGACCTGGCTGCAGACCAAAATAGATTTGCATCGACCTTTCACTGATATGCTCAGACCTTGCGTGTGCAAGTGTTCTGACTAGAGAAGGTGCTCTGACCTTATACTAGTGAGCGTGCGCATGTGCACTGACTTGATATACATGTGCTTCGACTTGGAATACATGTGCTCAGACTTGTATGAACCATGTGCTCCGACTTGGAATATGTGTGCTTAGACTTGTATGAACCATATGCTCCAACCTGGAATACATGTGCTCAGACTTGTATAAACCATGTGCTCTGACTTGGAATACATGTGCTCAGACTGGTATGAACCATATGCTCCGACCTGGAATACATGTGCTCAGACTTGTATAAACCATGTGCTCCGACTTGGAATACATGTGCTTAGACTTGTATGAACCATGTGCTCCGACTTGGAATACATGTGCTCAAACTTGTATGAACCATGTGCTCCGACCATGTCTAGTGTGCTCTGACTTGATGCATGCATATGCACTGACTACAGTAAAGGTGCTTCAACTTGTCGTAGTAAGACACCAGTTGATGCATCGACCTGTCAGAGCAAAGTAGTGCATGTGCACTGACGTGTTTAAAGGTGCTCAGACCTTCATGCTATGAAAATACGTATGTGCACCGACCTTATGTGAAGGTGCTTAGACTTTCATGCTTTGCAACTGAACATGTGCACTGACCTGGAGTGGAGGTGCTCCAACTTAAACATGTATGCTCAGACATGAGTGAATGTGCTCTGAGTTAAAGAGCATGTGCTCTGACTTGCCATGCATTGACTTATGAGACCTAAGCCTAACATATGCTTTGACCTATGATGCAAGAGGACCTGTGACTCAGCTGGGTGCCGCCCGAGGGGCGCCACAATGTCTTCCTGTCATGAGACAATGTCGAGGTCAGAGTAGTAGGGTGCCGTAGGCACCATTGTACTGGGGTAGTTGGGCGTCACCATGGTCAAGGCGACCGAATGACGTAGGCACCACTTGTCCCTGGAGCAGTCGGGCGCTGTTGAGACTTGAGTGGTTGAACGGCGTGAGCATCGCCATGACTGGAGCGACCAAAAGCCATTGAGCTCAGGATTGCTGGGTGCCGTAGGCCCTAGTGGGACTGGAGTTGTTGAGCGATCGGGCATCGCAGATCCCGATGTGATTGGTGTAGTTGGCAGTCGGGTGCTGGGGACACCATTGTGACTGAAGTGGTTGATAGTTGGGTGCCGAGGGCATCGTTGTGGCTGGGGTGCTTGACAGTTGGGTGCCGGGGGCACCATTGTGGCTAGAGTGCTTGGCAGTCGGGTGCCGGGGGCACCGTTGTGGCTAGAGTGCCTTGCAGTCGGGTGCCGGGGGCACTGTTGTGACTGAGTGCTTGACAGTCGGGTGTGGGGGGCACCGTTGTGGCTGGAGTGCCTGACAATCGGGTGCCGGGGGCACCATTGTGGCTGGAGTGCCCGACAGTCAGGTGCCGGGGGCACCGTTGTGACTGAGTGCTTGACAGTCGGGTGCCATGGGCACCGTTGTAGCTGGAGTGCCCGACAGTCGGGTGTCGGGGGCACCATTGTGACTGAAGTGGCCGACAATCGGGTGCCGGGGGGCACCATTATGACTATAGTTGATGACAGTTGGGTGCCGGGGTCACCGTTGTGACTAGAGTGGCTAGCAGTCGGGTGCCGAGGGCACCGTTGTGACGGAAGTGGCTGGCAGTCGAGTGTCGAGGGGCACCATTATGACTGTAGTTGATGACAGTCGGGTGCCGGGGGCACCGTTGTGACTGGAGTGACTAGCAGTCAGGTGTCGAGGGCACCGTTGTGACTGAAGTGACTAGCTATCGGGTGCCGGGGGCACCGTTGTGACTGGAGTGACTGGTAGTCAGATGCCGGGGGCACCGTTGTAAATGAGGTTGTCAAGTGGTCGGGCGCCCGGGGCCCCGATACGGCTGAGGTGGCTGGGTGCCGCGAGACCTTGATGGTCGTGCTCGGGGCCCGTTGACAGAGGCAGGGGCCTGACGCTTCATCGATGGGCCCGCCATCGAAGAGGCAGGAGGGAGGAGGTGATAGCGACAGGCCAGAGGGGGCGGCCTGATTTTGCTTTGTACTCCGACACCTGTACATGCTGTGATATGATCGTGACCTAGTTTGTCTCTTTTTTTCCTTTTCTTTTCCTTTTGTTGATTTTCTTATGCTATGAATGAATGTATGAAAATGCAAATTCTTGGGTGGTGGAAAATAGGTGAGAGGAGAGAGGTGACGATTTACGGGTGAGACACACGGGAGCTGCGAGGCACGCCGACTTTACGGGGGAGACGACGCGAGAGGAGAGAGGCACGCTGACTCTACAAGAGAGACGACGCGAGAGGAGAGAGGCACGTCGACTCTACGAGAGAGACAACGTGAGAGGAGAGTGGCACGTCGACTCTACGAGAGAGACTATGTGAGAGGAGAGAGGCACGCTGACTCTACGAGAGAGACGTCATGAGAGGAGAGAGGCACGCCGACTCTATGAGAGAGACGACGCGAGAGGAGAGAGGCACATCGACTCTACGAGAGAGACGATGCGAGAGGAGAGACACGTCGACTTTACGAGAGATATGACACGAGAGGAGAGAGGCACGCCGACTCTACGAGAGAGACGACGCGAGAGGAGAGAGATACGCCAACTCTACGAGAGAGACAACGCGAGAGGAGAGACACGTCGACTTTACAAGAGAGACAACGCGAGAGGAGAGACACATTTGCTTCGAGGAACGAGGGCGAGCTTCAAGTAAAAATAGCAAAGGGATGGACGGTCGCTCTTAGGCTGCACAAGGTTCATGCAGCCAGCAATATGCCGTATACATCAGTTGGGCTGCCCGTAACTGGCCGCAGGACGTAATGATCATTCGGTATAAATTCAGAGATGTGCGGCCGACAACGAGCCGCTCAACAAGAAGGGCAGTCTATCGTTAGACCGCCCAACTCATTCACATAGTAAATCCGATCGGGACTCTCTTGGAGAGTCCCAATCCAAGGTGTTCTACCTCAACTTGACCCAAATCCTATCCAAACCCCTTCTAACATTATCCCAACCCAATCCTAATGGGTTTAAACTGTTGTCCCATGTCCCTCTGGTTTTGATGATGACAATTGGTTTTGATGATGACAATCAAGGGAATCCTTAATGACCCTAGGTTTCATGCTTGACTCCACACACACATTATGTCACATGGAATGAAGGTCTTCAGATTCAATCCGATGTAAATAAACACCGACTGCTTGCGGTCGGTGGGGAAAGATGTCCTATACATGACTCCCCACAGTCGTCTGCGCACTCGCACCCATGGAACCGTTCTTCCCTCCACGTGTCGCTCACCTCGTGAGTCCACGTGCCGCGCCCTGGCAGTGCATCCCCAGTTAAACATTCAGTTCCATGGGTGATTGTCGAGAAATCGACTGGCACGCCCGCATCCCAGCCACGTTTCCCCTTAACCTCGAAACTTCCCATGTCACTCAGTCTCCCCTCGACTCTCCATAGAAGGCGAGTGCACGGTGCTGCTTTAAGACGGATACGGTCATGAGAGGGGGTGCCCGAGGCCCATTACCTTCTGGCATCTCTTCCGTAGCTATATCCTACCCCTCACTCCGGTCACCGCACACACCACTCCAGACCCACCGGCAACAATCGGCGAATCCCCGTGGTGAAACAAAAAGGATGGCACGCCCGGTGGGATGTCTCCCACCTTCCTTCTTTTTAATGAAGCGAAAGCCCTTGCCAGCCCTGAAGTCAGGGTGCCCTTTTCCTGTCCTTGAAGGAGAGGTAGCAGAAAAGCACATATTCGCACTTCCCAGCAGCTTCTAGTTCATCTCCCAGTTGCCAGATCATGTTCGACGACCGCCCACGACTGTCGCCTCTGCTCATCCAGGACTTCAACAACTATGGCGGCCATCACCTACGGTCCCATCATCGTCGCCACCCATGCATAGGTGGGCTACTTGGCAATGCCGAGCACTTTCGGCAGCTTCGCCCAAGTCGTCGGATCACCCTACTTCTTGGGTGTGGTCCCCTTGGCGGCTCCACTGCCACCGCCAGCTCCTGTCTCCCCTGTCCCCACCAATGCGCCACACCAGTCACCAGTCTTGACAGCCAGGTCGAGCATTAGGCTCGGCTCTCCTACCACTGGTGCCCGTAGGGGTTCCGAACCAGTCCCAGCTTGGGCAAACATCAGTCCTCGGGCCCAGTCTCGACTAGCTCCCGATGTAAACCTCGCGTCTCGGGTTCCGGTCCCAAGTCTTGTAATCTGCTCGGGCCCCCAGCCCCGAACCCCGACCAAGCTGACATCCGGTGTGGGCCTCCACCCCAGGGTGTTCGGCTCCTCAGCACTCTACTTGGGCCATCAACCCCGAGCTCCCAAGGCGAGGCCGTGGGACAGGGTTTTCATGCCTGGGAGGGTTTTTCATGATTTGGGGAGAGTTCGCCCGATCTATGGTTTTAGGCCGCAATTCGACGTTTCGATGGCTTAGATGCATGCTAGGGGTCCCAGGGGAGCTTCCCCCTTAATTTCTGCCTCTCCTGTGGAGGTATGGGGGCATGGTTGATATTTTTGGGTTTCATTCGCCGTTTCACTGACGGGACGATATAGCGGTCGTCCCAGAGGCCGTTAGGGGCATAACGCGCCCAGGCAGGTGCATTATACTTCGAATGATTGGAGTCTGGTCTTCGTGGGCTTAACGGTCCTTCGACTGACTGCCATGTCAAACATGACGCACCAGCGCTGGTGCGTTATGAATTTTTGACTGTTGATTTTTGACCGTTGGGGGTCCTGGTCACATAACGCGCCTAGGGAGGCCCGCTATGTACTATAGCACCCCAGGGAAGGTGCGTTATGCCTAACGCCCTTACCTTCCACTTAACGCGCCAGAGCTAGTCCGTTAAGGCCTATAACCCCCCTAGAGGAGTGCGTTATAGTCTGTTTCACTCCGTGACATAACGCACCATGTCTGGTCCATTATGTACATAACGGCCTTAGAGGAGTGCGTTATGTTCACTTTCGTGGCCTCGGGCTTAACGCACCTTTGTTGGTCCGTTAAGCACTGTAACACCCCTGGGCAAGTGCGTTATAGTCTGTTTGCCATTGGGAGTGACGGATGGCTAAGTTGGACCATCCATTCTCCCCCGCATGACTGTGAGTCAGTCGTGCATCCGTGAGTGGCCAATGGTGGACCGTTCATCATCTGAGGCCTAGCCGATGGTTTTTTGTGCCGATTTGACTCCCGGGTGAGTGGACCACAATCCACGTGCTGACCCGTGGTCTGACCGATGCTGGGCATCATGTGGGGATCAGGTGTGGGACGCCGTGAGGGGTCCCGGGATGTGGCGCTTCGGCTTACGTCACCATGAGTCAGTGTTGTACGAGGAGCGATCCTTGTACTCCTTTACTTTCGGAGTCAGTTTCTGTGACTTGAGAGTCTACCTTCCAGTGACCTGTCCACTAGTCATATCTTCCTGCGCACGTGGGTGCAGACCCACCTGGGAGTGGTGGAGAGCTTGACCTGAGTTAGACAGTTTTTAGGCTGGTCTCCGTGGGCCCCTTGCCTTTCTCTCTCTCTCTCTGTGTTGTGAACATGCACACACACACACACACACTTGCAACTCCTCCCATCTTGCCACCCTCCTCCCCTCTCTCTTGCCACCACCACACTCTGCACCAGTCCGTCACCGCCCTGTCAGCTGCCAGCCCGCCTCCACCACTGCCTTGCCCGTCGCAGCGTCACCCTGCCCAGCTCCCCTGCATGTGAGCATGCTGGTGACATCCACCACCCTCGTCCATAGCACCGCCATGCAGAGCCAGATGTCATCACTGAATAGCATGGCAGGCCATCACCATCGTCTTCCTTTCCCTGACCCTGCCCTTGCTCGTCGTCCTGCCGTGCATAGTCTCCGCTGAAGGGTGGGCAGCCCACCGCCACCGGCTACCACCTACAGCTCCATCCCACGAGTAGCCGCCATGCAGAGCAAGTCATTGCCACCACTGTCGTTGTGTCCCCTTGCACACGAGCCCACCACCTAGCAGCCCGACAGGCCCTGCACCAGCTCCCACGAGTAGGTCGCGAATGACAATGTCCTCCCTCCAAGGGTGGTGAGCACTGTGTCACCCCCGTGCCTAGCGCGGCGTGGAGGGCAATCCGTGTCTGAGCACGCCGCAACCCACCGCCGAGCACGGTGCTTGTCCCCCCCCACCCCAACGGCCTCCTTCTCTCCCTTCTCTATTTCTCTCACCCTCTCGCATTGCTGTAATGACTGTAGATGAATAGTGAAGAGAAAAAAAGTTAATATATGCATGTGTGAAGAGAAAGAGAGAAGGCCGACTGCTCTCCCGTCCACACTCATTCCCTCTCTATTCTCTCTCTCTTCCCTTCCTCTCTCTCTATCTTTCTCCGTTCCTCTCTCCCTCTCTCTTAAGTTCACTCTCACATTTTATTCATTGTAACGGGTTAAAAGGGGGTGGAGGAGCTATTTTCTGGGAAAAAAAGCAACAAGAAAAGAAAATAAGAAATAGAAATAAGGAAAAACTTGGGGGTGGAGGGGATGAATGGCGGAACGCCCAATAAATTTGGCTAAGGCTACAAAAATCCCTAATCAGATCTATGACTTAAGACTTAGACGGACTAAATTCTGGCCAGAATTCTGGCAGAATTAAAAGAACATCTTGGACGAATTTTGAAAATTGGAAAATGAAAACTACTTGACCTCTGGATTTTTGTGGTTGATGAGGAACGTGGGTAGTGTGACTAATGGGAAGCATTTTGCAGGATAAGGAGCTGGCACTGTCGATGAGTGTTTATTGGGTGACATGGCTGGCGGATCCAGTTGATACAAGCTTTGCAGCCCATGGCATGCGTCAGCTCAAGTGTCTAGACTGGATCACCAGGGATCCCTTGATAGCGGGGAGGTTGCTGCATGGCCCTTCCGAGTCGGCATTACCCCAGGGGACAGATGGCAGGTGGCAGTAGCCATGCGCCAAGTCATCTGGCTGCTTCTTGTATTATTGTCTTCAGTGGGGGTGCTCAGAATGTTGTAGCTCTTGCAAAGATAGGCTTATAGGGCTTGCACTGTATGTTGGTCTCTTGACATGCTTGCCTTAGCAGTTGTGGTTGCGGGGTCTTTTCAACTCCCGATCCCATAGTGCTAAATTGTATGGAGTTGCTTCCCAGAGAAGGAGGAATCCCGTTCTAATATTGAATGATATGCAGCAAACGGGTCCTCTAAGCGAGGAGCTGGAGATCTTCAGCAGTCGAGCTTGTCAAACAGTTAGCATCTACAGTGGGTTGTCCAATTCACGGTGGGATGTTGGTGTGTCTTGAATAATTTCGTTCTCTTCTTTCTAGCTTTGGATGCCCCCAAGCTGGGGTGGGTAGTCAGAGAGTTCATTCTCCCTTTTAATGCCCCCAAGCTGGTGTGGATAGCTGAAGACGAGTTGTTCAAAGTATGCCTTTTCATTGGGTAACTTGTTCGCTTCACGAGCAGTTGTGTAGGTAGATAGTAGCAGGGAAATTCGACTGTTGGACTCCACCCTCTTCTCTTTGTTGGTAGCCCCCTAGGCGGGGAATAGAGTCTCGTTGTGCCCAGCGGCACCTCAGAGCTTGATTGTAGCTGAGCATCTCTTTATTCTTGCCCCCCTTGGTCAGAGAGTGCTGAGCCTCCTTTTATTGTGTGCTAGAGCGAGCAAAGCAGCGATTGCGTCATGCTGGTTTGTTCATTTGGGAAGAGACCCTTCCCTGCATCTTTATGATTCCCCAGTTGACCCTGCCATGGGTTGACTTCATTCTTGAACTGATGGCTTGAATAAAGCTGGCAGCACATCGAGCGGTAACCGACATCTTTTCTTTTATTCTTGGGTTTATTTCTATTTTGGTCTTCAACAATTGCTCTGGGGATGGTGCACCAGTTGCATTTGTTCGGCTGCTCGCCCAATCCCATTCGGGTGGCCCATCACCCGTCTCCATCTCTTGTCCATACTCCCATTCGGGTGGCCCATCACCCGCCTCCTTCTATTCCTCCTCTTCGGCCCCAAGGCCCATACATTCCTTGCAACCCGGCCCGACCAGGTCCTTTTTTGGGTCAGCCCATTAACTCCCCTCCACAGCCTTCTTATGCGGCCCCTCCTTCAAGGCCTTGTCAACCTTCGATCGCTCGAGTTACACCCCTCCAAAAGGTTCTCGTTGATAAAGTCGCTTCGTTAGAGGAACAATTAAAGAGGGTTACGGGCCCACGGCCCCCTCCTCCTCCTCCTTCTCCAATCAATCCCCTTCACAGTGTTCTGAATGACAATACAAAGATGGAGAGAGATTGGAAGGATAGGAGAGATGACTACGGCATCAACAGTCTCGGCAAGTAAGAGCTGGCGGATTTCAACGCTCAAGTGGACATCGTCCATCCTCCACCCATCCACATCACTCACTCATATGGCCCTCTGCCTCCGCTTATGCATACACACTTACACTTACAAAATCATCCGCAATGCCATTACATTCCACCACCCACATATACGCCTTCACTACGGCGCCCACTTGAGCCTAATAATGAAGAGCCGGCAACTGAAGAATTCAAGACGTCGCGTGACGATGAAGTTCTGAGGGCACCCCTTCCAAGTTTTCTTTGTTTCCCTCTCCCTCCACTGCCACCAGATGAACGTCCTGCTCAGGACGAAGCCGTCGTCCTTAATCCAACCCCCACTTTTGAGACTTATTGGTGTTACGATGACAGGTCGATACTCCAATCACCCACGCCAGTGCATCATAAGTCTTCTCCTACCCCGAACACCGCTCACCCCATTCGATGTTTCCTCCGTACCAAACCTTCTACTCTTACACCTCCCACTATGCCATCAACTGCTACAACACCAGCCTTCGCCGAGCCTTCCACTAAACCTCCATCAACTTCACCATTAGCCTCCACAATATCAGCCTCTGCCGAACTCACCACTAAACCCTCTCCAATTGACCTACCATTACCGCCACCTCGGCCCTCCATTACACCTTTAACCCCTAACCCAACTACCCCTATTCCACCACTTAACCCTTTATCTTTACCCGCGATAAATCCTGAGTAGGATCCATCTATTTTTGCACTCAAGTCAATCTCGTCCGCTTCCGAGCAAGAGGAGAAGCTCGACGTGCTTAAACCTCCGCTTCCACTTACCCCTCCTCCAACACCTTGCATTACACCTTCACCATCTATGGAGCCTTCTGCCTCCGCTTACCCTTTCTTTACCACTCGGAACGGGCGTCTTTTTACAATAATTCACGCCAAAGATGATCAAGGGCCAGAGAAGAAGGATTTAGCCACGACCGCGCTACTCAAGGTGCAAGAATTCATTTGCCGGATGCCAATCTGCATTTGTGTGCCGAGCATGGTTGAAGAGGCTAATTCCCCATCGCTACTCGCCAGAAGAGAATGTCAAGTGTTGAGGCCATATAAGTCTATGTCCAAGGGCCGGGCAGGGCACCCCTTGTTCCAATCCTTCAATCTGGAACCCTCTCTTTCATACAAGGGGCGAACCCCCGCTTTGTTCAACGCTCTTCAAACACCACAATCCTTGGACATGACGATGCTTCACACTCCAACTTTCCAATTCCCTCACATTGTCACTCTTCACCCTCCAAGGGAGTTGGCATTGATTGTCAAAGCTTCATCATGGACTTTGATTTTATCCGGCTGGACACTTTTGCTGCCATGGAGGGGCAGTTATTCTTCCGTTAAGGGGCCTTCCACTTTCCATTCAACTCCACCCATATTTTCGTCTACCACCGATTCTTCGTGGGCCACTCCAGGGGTAAGGAGGAGGATCTCATCCTCTAGCCCTTCATATTCTTCGCATCTCATGCATTCCATGCATTCATTGCATCCATTCTATTGCATTCACATGCATTCGCATTCCTTCTTCCCTGGGTTTTCGGGCCCGTTTCTTCCCCGCCTTCTGGAACCTTCGGATCTCCCACCATCCCCGTTTCTTCTATCCCTATCCTCGGGATCTCCGGGTCCCCTAACACTGGCCGGGCATCGCGTCCCATCTGATTTCCTTTCAGGGCATCGCACCCCCTCCCATCTTTTATATCCAGATCCTCCAGATTTTTCTCTACTTACTGGGCATCGCGCCCTCTCTGATTTTCTCTCAGGGCATCGCGCCCCTTTTCAACTCTTACATCTGGACCCTCCAAATTTCTCTCTCATCCTCCTGGGGCATCGCTCCCCATGGTGTCTAATTCCTCCCGAACCTCCGGACCTCCCTCTTTGGGCATCACACCCCCCTACACCCTCGTGCCCGGGCCCTCTGGGCTTCTCACTCATTCTTCTGGGGCATCGCATCCCTTCCCTTTCTACTCCTCCAGAACCTCCAGATTCCCTATCTCACTCCTTATCCCTTCTTTCAGGGCACCACGTCCCTTTTTATTTCATTCCTCCGGAACCTCCGGACCCTTCTTCCTCTCCAGATTTTTCTTCCCCCCCAAGGCATCGCGCCCTTTTCTACCTTCATCCTCCAGAACCTCCAGATCTTCTAGGGCATCGCGTCCCTTCCCATCTCATCCCTCTAGAACCTCCGAACCCTCCATCTTTCCTCTGATTCATCTTCCTGCTCCTCTAGGACATCATGTCCTTTATCCTCTTCTTCCTTTTCCATCATCTTTTTCCATACTTCTTTTCGGGGCATAGCGTCCCTCGGTATTTTCCCCCTCCGAAGCCTCCGGACTCTTCTTCCAATCATGCTTCTCCTCCGCACCTTTCGGAACCTTCGAATCTCTTCTCATTCTTCTGATTCCTCTTCCTCCTCCTCTAGGACATCGCGTCCTTTATCCTCTTCTTCCTTTTCCATCATCTTTTTCCATATCTCTTCCCAGGGCACATGTCCCTCGGCATTTTCACCCTCCGAAGCCTCCAGATTCTTCTTCCAATCATGATTCTCCTCCACAGCCTCCAGACCCTCCGGATCCTCCCCTTTCCATCTACCAATTTCTCCTCTTAATTCCCCCTGATCCTTGGTCCGACCCGACTTTTTCCACATCCACTACTTTGGGCATCTGTCCTTTCTCCCACTGCTTCCGAGACTTCAGTCCTCACTTCCCCTCTTGATTCTCCTTTTCTTCTGTAAACTATTCCATGTGATCAGGGTCTCCACACCTTAGTGAGGGAGTTCTAGCCCTCGCCTCTCTTCCTTTTCTCCTTATTGATGTGACACCACTCCTTGGGGTGATGGTCACAAGATCGATTAACCCTTGGACCTAGCAAGCAAGCATTGCACAGACCGGTGATTTCAATCGAGCGGACTCACTCGCGTAGCGCACACTAGTGCCCGTAGGCGAACCGGCGATGGCGGGGAGGGTCCGAAGTGGGATTTGTAGCCCGTCGTGAGGCCGAGAGGGGTGTTTTTGAGCGGGTTAGGGCAAAATCATGTTTTGGGGAGTGATCGCCTGATCTAGCGATTCACCACATTTTTGACCGATCCAAGGCCATAGAATCATGCCTAGGACTACTGGGGAGCTTCCCCCTTGATTTTCCCCTCTCCAGTGGAGATACGAGGGCGTGGTTGTGATTTTTAGACTGTGTTCGCCATTTCACCGTCGGACCGTCATAACGGTCGTTCCAGAGACTGCTATGAGCATAACGCGCCCAGTCAGGTGTGTTATGCTTCGTAAAGTTTTGTGTCTAGTCTGTGGGGGCATAGCAGTCTCGCGACTGACCACCATGCCCAGCATGACGCCCCTGTACCGGCGCGTCATGGTTTCTGACCGATGATTTTCGACCGTTGGTTGTGACCGTTGGGGCCCAGGTCATATAACGAGCCTCAGGAGGTCCGTTATATACCATAGCGCCCCTAGGAAGGTGCGTTATGACTAACGCCCTTACCCTCTACTTGACGCACCAGAGATGGTCCGTTAAGGACCATAACGCTCTTTGAGGAGTGCGTTATGGTTTATTCCAGTCCGTGACATAACGCACCAGGTATGGTTCGTTATGTACATAACACCCCTAGAGGAGTGCGTTATGTAGCTTTCAGCGACTTAAGGCTTAACGCATCTCTGTTGGTCCGTTAAGCACTATAACGCACCTGGGCAGGCGCGTTATGGTCTGTTTTCTGTCGGGAGTGGCGAACGGCCAAGTGGGACCGTCCATTCTCCCCCGCACGGCTGTGAGTTAGACGTGCATCTGTGAGTGGCCAATGATGGACCGTTCGTTGTCTGAGGCCTAGCCGGTGGGTTTCGTGCTGATTCGAGTCCCGGGTGAGCAGATCTCGATCCACGTGCTGACCTGTGGTCTGACCAATGTTGGGCATCATGTGGGGACCAGGTGTGGGGCGCCGTGAGGGGTCCCGAGATGTGGCGTCTTCGGCTTGCGTCACCATGAGTCGGTGCTGTACGAGGAGTGATCCTTGTACTCGTGTACTTTTGGAGTCAGTTTTCGTGACTTGAGGGTCTGTGCTTCCGGTGACCCACCCACTAGTCATAGCTTCCACGGCACGCGTGTGTCGGCCCACTAGGAGCACTGGTGTGGCGTACCCGAGAGAGACGGTGAGTAAGCTGTCCCTCCCCCTCCCATCACCATTAGCCACCTCCACCGCATCCCCACTTGAGCTTGGAAGGCTGTCCCTACTGTCCAGCTCGCCACCCAGAGAACTAGAAGACTGCAGAGGAAGCTGTGATGCCATCCGGATGTTTCAATAGACGCAAGAGCTACCCCTGGAAGCGTCTTCGAGTCATCTACGCAATAGCAGTCATCTTATCCCGTTCTGACTCGTGGCTATCTGGGAGAGGTGATCAACTCCGACTGCGCTGAAGGGTCCTGTTCAGCTTCCAGAGACGGATTGCAGTAGTTGCCACATCAGCCCATCTGAAGATCTGGAGGCAGCGTTCGACTGAGACCTTCGTCTGCGAGTCTGCCTCCTCCTCCAAGAAGTGGAGCTCCATTCGGCCACCGGAGCGATTTCTTCTCCCTTTTCGCCCCAGAGTGCGCAGTTCTGTTCTCCCTGGGATAGAACTGACACCCTGTCAGTGTTCGGGATGCTGCGATCTGCTCCGACATCAGCTGGCACCCCCGTAGGTCTTGTTTCAAAGGCAGATCGTCAACGGTTCCAACTCCACGGACCGTGCACAATTCAGAGTTCAGGACTGTTCGTGGTGGCTTCATCTTATAGAAGCTGCGGTGCTGAGACAGTCCGAGCCAGAGAATAGAGTCCCTACTTCCAGCTCCACCACGACCAGTGACGACGTCCCCCGCTCCTACCAAAATTCTAGCATCCTCCTGGGCCAATCCACAAAGTTTTGGCACTGTTCCAGCTGCTAAAGGAGTCCGAGAGTGCCCAACATGAATTCCTACATCGACCATCTATCCTCTGTTTCTGAGAGGAGACAGATTCGACTCTGACATTGCGGGAAGTTCATGTCTTCATCTTCCCCCTCCCCGCTTGGCCGGCTGAAGACCCCTCCCTGTGCGGAGGTAGTTTTGGTTGTAATCATTTAACCCCCACCCCGATATCCCCCTCCTATGTAAGGCATAGTGGTGTAATCCTTTGAGCAGGTTGAAACTTCCTCGCCGCGGCGTGGGTAAGCCCCACGCTTCCCCGCGTGACCACGTCTCCGATCGGGACTGGTTTCTTCAAATCAGTCGAGTAAGCACTCTTCCCTTGCTCTATTTACAGTGCTTTTCATTCAATATTAGCTCTTAGCTACGCTGGCCGGTGAGAGAGAGTGCCCGATCTCGCAAGTCCCAGACTTATAGTGTTAGCCATTATCAAAATCATGAGATACAAATGACCAATAACCATAGGGGCACAACAAACTCTACTGGCACAAGTCAACGAGGAAGGTAAAGAGCAGTCACTCTACAACCTCAGTCAGAAACTGATCGGTGCAGAGTACCACTACTCCTTGTGGACGTCAAAAAATGACGATGAGGATCCCACGGCCACTGCGACACTCGCGCCTACGTGCGAGTCAAAGGGGGGAAGGCTGAATAAACCCATACTTCGCCCGGCCAGGACGAGAACTCACTCGGCAGTCTGTTACCCAGTAAGAGAGCCCCCGGACATAAGATCTCTATGATCGGCCGTGCCGGGAGGTGAATAAAAGAAAAGTCAGATATTTCGACACAGTCTCAGCACATGTTAGAAGTCACGTAAAGTCTCGGATCGAAGCCCAGAAATGATAAATGAAATATTTCGGATGCCATGTACTGCAACTAAAACATCTTGGGAGTGCCGGCATTCGTATAAAAGGTCGCGACTTTGAAAAGAATCCGTTCGGCACTTGAAACAGTACGAAAAAAGCCTTGAAACGGCGTGATGAGGCCCTTAACCGGCGCGCCCCCCTCCCTTTATTACGTTGAAACGGCGCGCCACCCCCTCGGTTATCCGGCGCGCTCATGAAGAAGCCTGCACCTCTTCTTTTACCTGGAATGGGTTGAAACGGCGTGCCCCAATGTCCATAGGCGCGCCATTTCAACCTCACAAGTCTTAACGTGTAACTCTTTGTGGCTAAAACAGCGCCGCAACCGCCGAATAGCCCATGCCATCATCAATGCGAAGCCCTGCACCGTCGGTGGCCCATGCCCTACAGGTGATGGCGACGATGGCGTGGCGAATGTGAAAGGGTGACAACGCAACCGGCGCGACGTAAGGAACATGCCCGACGCGCTTGATTTCGAACAGAGAATTCAAATGTTTCCCCTGTGCCTATATAATGGGCCTTTGGTGTGAAATGCTAGAACTTCTCCCCCGGTCTCTGAGACTTCTTCCCTGGTTGGCTGTTCGCGTGAGCGCACAGTGAAGAGAGGAAGGAAAAGAGAGAAGAAGGGAGAGGCACCCTCTCGTTTAGCTTTTTCGGCGTGCAGTGAAGAGAAGAAGAAGAAGAAAGAAGGAGAAGTTCCGTCCACCCACGCCGGTAAGGTGAAGGTAAAGAAGCGTCTTCCTTGATTTCAACAACGATTCGGTGGAGCTTTCGCTCCATTAAGGTCGGGGGATGAATCCCTATGCTCATCCCGTCATCCCCCGCGATTTGTAGGCCGAATGGGAGCCCAGAGGGGCGTTTTTGAGCGGGTTAGGGCAAAATCATGATTTGGTAAGAGTTCGCCCGATCTAAGGATTTAAGCTGCGATTCGACGATCTAATGGCCTAGAATCATGCTAGGGGTCCCAGGGGAGCTTCCCTCTTGATTTTCCCCTCTCCTACGGAGGTATGGGGGCATGGTTGGCATTTTTGGGTCTTGTTCACCATTTCACCGTCGGAGCTCTATGGCGGTCGCTCCAGTGACCACCACAGGGTGTAACGCACCCAGGGAGGTGCGTTACCCTTCGTTGAGTTTTAAGCGTGGCGTCTGTGGGCCTGACGGTCCCATGATGGACCGCCACAGGGGTGTGACGCCCCTACAGTCGACCGTCAGAGTGACGATTCGATCGTAGGTTTTCGTCAGTTATTTTCTGACCGTTGGGGGTCGTAGACGCCTGACGCACCAAGAGTGGGGCATCAGGGTGTGTGACACCCCTAGGAAGGCGCATCAGGGTTGATGCACCCTTCCACCTAATGCACCTGAGTTGGTCTATTAGAGTCTGTAATGCCCCTAGAGGTGTGCATTACAGTCAGTTTGGTCCCGTGACCTAATGCGCCTGAGTTGGTCCGTTAGGGAACGTAACGCCCCTGGAGGAGTGCATTACGGCTTGCTTCATCTCGTGCTCTGACGCACCTATTTAGGTCTATCTGGTGCTGTAACGCACCAGTGTAGGCACATTACAGTTCGTTTCACACCGAGTGCCTGACGCACCTGACATGGTCTGTTAGGTTACCATGGCGCACCAGGGTTGGTCCGCTACAGCATGTGACGGACCAGGGTTGGTCCGTAAGGCTTTGGACTGCCCCGAGTGGGTTGCAGTCCTGTTTCTTTGCTGATCGGAGTCACCGTGTGACGATGTGGGTGCGAGGGATGGTCCCCGTACTGGTCTGACTGTGACGTTATTTTTCATGGCTTGAGAGTCTACTCCTTCAATGACCCTCCACTAGTCGTACCATTCGGTATGCATGTACTGGCCCACCAGGGAGTGGTGGAGGGGCTACCCTGAGGATGATTTTTAGACTGGTTTTTGTCGGGCCCCAGAGGAAACAGCGCTCCGCAGGAAACGACTCACGGAGACCCGAGGGGACACCAAGAGCCCTCAGCACACCTGGACATGCAACCGAGGTAGGACAGTACCCCGAGACATCCAGAACACTGTCTCGAGCTGGACAAAATCACCGAGATAAAGGCAAGGTCGCCTGTCAACCCCTAGTCTCACCAGAATGACTGGAACCAGACACGACACACACACAGACACACACAGTAAAACACAAGCAGAGAAGATGACATTTTGGGCAAAGCGAACCACCACTCAACCGCTAGGTGAACCCGACAGTCAAGGGACAGTTGTTATGTGACCAGAGACAAGGGCGCTAGCAGTTCTAGATTGAGTCGTTAGGGAACTGTCACAATCAGGGAAGGGACCGCACCCAGTCACTTGAACCGACCGATCCAGAAACCACCGACACACAGACACTGCCCTAGAACACAAACCTAAGACAGACCAACACACGAATAGACACAGAACAGAACAATGGCCATCATGGCCAACAACAAGACTGTAACGCACCTATATAAGCGCGTTACACAGCTCTGACGCACCAGGACTGGGGCGTCAGGGCGAACAAGCCTAAAATATAATTCAGACGAACGGCATGTAACGGTCCAATACGAATGCGTTACAGCACCCTGGCGCATGGGGGTTGGTGCATTACAGCCAACTGACATGGCCAACCAAACTCGGTCAAACAAACTGTAACGGCCTACTATGGGCGCGTTACACGCTCTGACGCACCAGGACTAGGGCGTCAAGGCCAACAGACCCAAAACTCGATGAACGGGGCTGTCACGCACCTCTATGGGCGCGTCACAGTCATGTAACAGTCCATAGCTGGTCTGTCACACTGACCTAGCCTCGAAGGACCTAAAACGACTAACGGCTGTGGTGGTCTATCATAGGACTGTCACACAGTGTGACGGTCTCTGGAACGACCATTACACCGTCACGGCGGGAAAAATAGTGGAATGGCTGAATCAGCCTATTCCACGCCCCCTTCACGCCGAAGCGCAGGGGAAACAAAGCCATACGACGAGAAAAGGCTCTTAGAGGTTAAAAACACCACATGCATGCATCAAAACGTGAGATTGGGGCGATTCCGATGAATCGACCCAAATCGGGTCACCGAGGTTCCCAGACTCCTACCGGCCCCGAATGACAACCGATTATATCATGGTCATAGCCCTCATAGGACATCAAGAGACATCCACAGGACAACGGGCAAATCATAAGGTCAAGCCAAGTTGAACGAAAACCAAGATGTCGGGAAATGACGTTCCGCATAATGGTAGTCCTAGACTGAGTCGTTAGGAAAACTATGGCAGTCCGAGAACAGAGCACACTCAGTCAACCTTCAACCGACCAATCCAGCGCACCACCGACACACAGACACCGCACTAGGACACACACCTAAGACAAATGGACACAGCGCAGGCCATCACGGCCAACTGACAACTCAACGAACACAACAACATGGGCGGTCAACACTGGGCCTCTCATGGGGATGAGCAGTCTAGATCGGACCACTCAAGGGAAGAAGAATGGTCCATAATGGACCACTCAAGAGGGATGAACGGTCCAAATCTGACCACTCAAAGGGGATAAGCTGTCTAAATCTGACCACTCAAGAGGGATGAACAGTTGGGGGCCAACCGCTCAAAAGAACTAACCCCTAGACACTATAAAGGGATGGACGGTTAGGGTTGGGCCACCCAAAGGCTAGAGTGGTTAAGGAGTAGCCGCTCAAGCCAACCGACCTACTACAGTGTCAGTTAGAACGGTTTTGACCAAACCGCCTGTCTGAACCGATACAAAATTGTTGACCAAAGATCAACTGGGATAAGCGGGCAAGACCTGGCCGCTCAACCCAACGGGAAGGATGAACGGCTGATGACCTGCCGCTCACGGAGGATGGGCAGGCCACTCCTGGCTGCACATGCCTCAGAGCGGTCTATCGACTGACCACTCAACCTAAAATTGAGAGATGATAAACGGTCTGAAACTGGCCACCTATGCACATTGAGCGGTTGTCGTTGAACCACGAAGGCGTTATGGTGAGCAAAACATCGGATCGGCCCGATCGTGGCCTTTCCACACCCCATTCGTTCTAAAACGAAGGGGATACAACGGTGATGGTCATACACAACACATAGACACCAACGGGAGTCAGATTGGTTGAGAAATAGTGAGAAACGGGTAATTCTATGGAATTGAGCCAAATGGAGTAACCAGACTTCCCGGGCTCCTAACGGTCCCGAATGACCGCCTATCGACATGAAATTGGTGGCTATGGAATGCTGACGTTCCAGGGAGTCCATTGACACTAACTGATCATAGAACCGTCATCATTTTCCAGCTTGAGCTTCCTCTGGGGTAACCCAGATCCTTCTCAAGTCAGATTGCTGGTCTCCCTCGTCCTTACTCCTCCGATGGGACTTGGGAGCCGGGATACCGAACCGGCGCTGGTGCTTTTGGGCCGTTGCTGAAGTGTTCGCCCGCTTAAGTTCTACCTTGTCTTCCTGCATTCGACGCAGAAGGCTAAAGCAGTTGGTGGTAGAGATCGTCGGGACGATTCATTCTTGACGCGGGACGAACCCGGTAGAGACACTATGACCTAAGCCAGCAAGCAACGAGCACAATCATCTAGTTGTCAAGGCAAACACTCACGCACATTGCAGACTCCACTCGGGACTCGTAGTGACGGATCGGTGAGCTGTGGCTCACGAGATGGTCAGACACGGTCCGAGTAGTGAGGAGGGTGGTGGGAAACCACCCGGGGGACAACGTAGTAGGCACCGGACTCAACCGGGTGGACTGATAGTGAGGGGATCGGTTAAAATGTACGCTCACTCACCGGTAGCAAGAACTCACGAAAAGTGGAAGTTTAGATCGGGCACTCCTCACACGGGCGCGGCAGTTGGAACTAATACTAAGCAAGCAAATTGGAGTGGCAGTCGCACGTACCTAGCATGTTCGATGGACTAGCTCCGGTCGGAGATAAGGGTGAACCAGGGAGCATGTGCACCCGGCGGACACGCTGCATCGAGGAAGCTCGGCGATGATCCCTGCTATTATAATTACTACACTCCACGTAGGGAGGGAAAATCATTACATGCACTACCCTCGGGTAGGAGGGGGGAATAAAGGGAGGGGAAACCAAACTGTGATCATACGCCTAGCTCTGACGTCCAATCGAGGTGCTGTCAACGCCTAGACATAGCCTGGGGAATGCTGAAGGATGCCTTAAAGTCCGACATCGAGCCGATGTCGCTGGAAGGTGGAGGAGGTCGCAGCCGATGGCCTGCGCAGTTCTACCTTGCAGGACTAGATGGCGCGGTCGTGGTGCGTCAATAGGTACGCTCACTGTGGAACTCCTAAAGTGACGAGACCAACTCATGGGCGTATCAGACAGAGAGCACTACAAACCCTCAAAAGCTGGCGGCCGTCAGATCACCTCGTTGGTCATGGTCGCCGAAATGGTCGGCGTCTAGTTCCTGGGCAAATAGCAGGATAGGTCGACGATGGCCATGGTGGAATCTCCATCCCCCTTCCACCTCCACCACAGATCCTGTAGCCCCCACCCACAGAAGGTACCTCTTCCATCGGTTCCCCAACTGCTGACTACGCCCTGTTGAAGACCTACAGAGCTCCCTCCTGCTACAGCACCAATCACCACTTCAACTCAGAGTTCCAGAGGGGCCACCCTATATTGCTGGAAAGCTCTTCTAGTCAGCTTTATCTGCGAGGTGATCCCGCCTTCATCCAAGTTCGTGGCTGTCTGAGAGGTCCGTTCTCGGCGGAGCACGCATCTGGCATCCGTGGGCAGACCAGAGCACTGGTGCAGAAGCTGCCACGACCACATCCCTGTCACTCTTGGTGTGCCACTTGGATGAGGCGTCCTCCTACCAGTCCTCCTTCCAGCCCAGTTGACGGAGCTTCATTCGGAGGCCAGAGCTGTTCATTCTGAATTTTCTCTCTTGGGTGCGCAGGTCAGTCCACAGAAAACCAGCACTGATACCCTACTACTGTGCACCCTCTATCTCTCTGCTCTGACCTCTCCTGGTGGCCTTCCTGGTCGAAGATTGAAGGAGACTCGTAGACAGACGCGTTGGCTTTGGTCCCACACCATTCTGATTCCAGGAGTATTCGTGACGGCACCAACTTCCTGCTGCTGCGCCCTGAGGATAGAACCAGCCAGAGCAGAGCTGCCCCGCCACAGAGTCAGCCACGACCAGTGACGCCTCCGGGCCAATCCCTAAAAAATTCTGGAGACTTCCTGAACCAGATAGAGACGTATTGGCGCTAGTTTCGGCGTCATCTGAGTTCACCACAGACCGTGGAGCAGTCAACAGTGACCATTGGTCAGCCCGTTCCTGAAGCTGGCAGCATCGGCTGAGTGACTTCTTTGGCAATCTTGCGGCCTTCTTCCCCCACCCCGCCTGGCCGACTTAACGCCCCTCCCTGTGTGGAGGTAGTATTTTGGTGTATTCTTTAATTCCCTTCCCTTAGTCCAACCCCCCTGTGCGGGGAAGTAGTGCATGAATTGTTAATAGGGGAAGCGGCATCGACGCAGTGTGCGGGAAACCCACACTTTCCCGCTCACCCACATCTTCGAGCGGAGTTGGTTTCTTCAAACCAACTAGATGAGCTCTAAACCTTGCTCCATAGCTAAATCTTGTTCATTTAATATCCGCGACGTTGCTCCGTTGAGCAAGTGAGAGAGCGCTCTCCCTCGTTCCTCTCACTCCCCCTCACCCTCTCTCTCACGTTCTCTCTCCTCCGCCCCCTTCTCTCTCAGTTCGGGCTGTGTCGACCCCAGATTGTGACGTAGGAGGTACCGTTAGACTTGGCTCGTCGCGAGGATCGCGCCGGTGCTTTCCATTCCACGGTTCGTGGGGCGTGGGAACGGGACAGGTCGGGAGAGGTCGCGGAGCTCCGTCATCCGCATGCGCATTTTTCGAGGTTATCGTCACGATCAAGGTAGGGGGATGGACTCCTTACTTCGCTAGGATCACTTTGGCACCACATGCACATCCATGCGTAGGCATTTTCACCATTTTTCGTGTAAGTTATATTTTTAGGGTTTTTAGGCTAAAATGCTTGTAAAATTCATCATGGCCATTGTATTTCCACTTTGATGCATGCCGTAGTTGTAAAAGGTCGTTATTTAACTTCCTCCACCCCTTTTCTTTGTTTCCCGTCAATCTGGCTCGACCGGAGGGGAGTTCAGTTTCGAACTCGTCCCTCTCATTTCCCAGCTGACATAAGGCCCATTCCAGAGGCCGTTATGCACATAACGGACCCTTGGGGGTGCATTATATTCAACATCACGGACCATCCTAGGACCGTTATGTGGTCGTTATTTTTGAAGGTCTGTAGGTCATTTGGCATGACGGACTAGGTCCCGTCCGTCATGGCCAACATAACGCCCTTCTCTAGGTGCGTTATGTGGTGTAAAAACTATGGTTTTTCTGGGGTTTTCTGCGTTCTAGTTACTTTAACGGACCACACCCGATGCGTTATAGTCACATAACGCACCAGTCTTGGCGCGTTATGTTTCGTGTGGTTTCAATGATTGTTCGGGTGAGTATAGCGCGCAGGGGGAGGCACGTCATACTGAGCATAACGCCCCAGTGATGGCGCGTTATGGTCTGCATGTGTGTGTTCATTTTATTTGCTCGGGTGAGCATAACAGCCTGGGGGAGGCGCGTTATGATCACATAACGCCCCGACCATGGTCCGCTATGCTTTGTTGTTCTAGAAATTTTGGAAAAACATGTCTAATTCATGTTCAACGCATTCCATGCTACGTCTATGTTATATTCATGTTATTCTATGATCAATGGCTCGCTCCTAGAATCCCAATGGAGTGCTTCGACTTCCCATGTGATGGAACCACTAGTCGTAGCCCGACAGCTGCCAGTCCGACATGGACGGCCCGGGACAACCTCTGTCCGGACCCAGTAGCGACAGCCTTCCAGTCCCATCTGCTTCAACTGTTGGCTCCGAAGACCCACGGGTCTACGAAGCCGACACCGACAACGAAGACTTCATCGACTTTCAACCTGCACCTCCCGAGCTGGAGGACGGTGGCCAGGCAACCGTCGATGAACTTGTTGAAATCAATTTGGGCAAAGACAAAGCCCCTCAGCCAACATTCCTCAGTGCTCTCCTCACCGAAGCAGAGAGGCAGGACAACAAGCAACTCCTGCTCGAATACAAAGACTGCTTCGCCTGGACGTACAAAGAGATGCCGGGGTTAGATCCCTCCGTAGCGGAGCATGACCTATCTGTATCTCCCTCAGCCACACCAGTCAAACAACCCCAGCGGCGCATGCGCCATAAGCTAGAACTCCAAGTTGCGTCCGAGGTCAATAAAATGGCAGAGGTCGACTTCATCGACCCATGCATCTACCCGGTTTGGCTTGCCAACATAGTCCCAGTTAAAAAGAAAAATGGTCAAGTCCGCATCTGTGTCGACTTCCGGGACCTTAATAAAGCCTGTCCGAAATACGACTTCCCAGTTCCAATCACAGAAACAATGGTCGATATGACCATCGGACATGAAGCTCTATCTTTCATGGACGGATCATCTGGCTACAATCAGATCCGGATGTCCCTGAAAGATAAGAATCACACTGCCTTCAAATCTCCCAAAGGGATCTTCAACTACAAGTGCATGCCCTTCGGTTTGAAGAATGCCGGTGCTACCTACTAGAGGGCCATGACCAAAATCTTTGATGAGATGCTGCACAACATCGTCAAATGCTATGTTGATGACCTCATCATCAAGACCAAAAGGCTAGGAGACCACCTACGTGACCTGCGTCAAGTCTTCGAGCGTCTTCGGCAATATGGGCTCAAAATGAATCCCATGAAATGCGCCTTCGGCGTATCCAGTGGCAAGTTTCTCGATTTCATTATCCAATATCGAGGAATTGAGGTGGATCCCAACAAGATCAATGCAATCTGGGAGCTACCACCACCCAGCAACCTTACCGAACTCGGGTCACTCCAAGGTAGACTGACCTACATCCGGAGGTTCATCTCTAACCTCTCTGGTCGATGCGTGCCTTTCAGTAAGTTGATGAAGAAAGCCCGGACCCTCTCCACCATCACCGGGTTGCCTACGGATACGAGAGTGCGCTTAGCGGGTGAGTCCGCTTGAGTGAAGCCACCGATCCATGCATTGCTTGCTTACTAGGTCTGAGGGGTCTTCGGTCTTGTGGCTACCACCCCCAAGGTGGTGTCACATTAGATCGCCTCCACCCTGGCTCGCTCCACATCCTTATCGAGCTCAGCCACCCTCTGCTCGGCCTCGAGTAATTTCATCTCAGCCTTGGAGAACTTCACCTCGGCCCCAGCCCGTGCAACCTCGGCTTCTCCCCGCGCTCACTCGGCCCCTTGGACCTGGCCGTTGAGCTCCTCCCGCTCGGCCTTCCACTACTCAAAGTGCCCGACCTGAGCTTGATGCTCCTCTTCTAGGAGTCTGCTCTTTAGGTCAGCTATATAGCAAGCCTGGGCCAGCTACTCGGTCGATGCCTGAGCCTCCTCCTGACTCGACTGAGTCTGTGCTTAAAGCAAGGCTGCCTCCCGCTGAAGGACTTCAAGCTCTGAAGTCAATCGCCTGATCCTTCATTCGGATTCAATGCGGACCCTAGAGAGAGATCTCTCCTTAGCTTCCACCCGTACGAAGAAGTCGGCTATTTCGGCCCCCAGCTGGGCCACTATCAAGCCGCCCTCCATGACCCTCTCGAAGAGTAGGGAGGGAGGACTACATCTGAACTCCTCCCTGACCGATGAAGATGCCAGGGATTGACACCTCTGGTACAGAGAGGCCCAAACATCGGTAATATCGGTCAGAGGAGGGAGAGTCCTTTCTGGAAGAGTCGAGACTGAAACAGCCCCCCCGTGCGTCCCCTCCTTCAGGAAAGTAGTACTCGGCTCGAGTTGGGCCGTTGCCTCGCCCTGCTCCCTCTCAACTCTGGCCGAAGCTCCAGAATTGATCGTCTTTACCTGCGGTATGGCAGGCTCGGTAGCAACTTCCCTGGCATCTGTAGCAGCCTCTGGCTCGATGAACGGGAGATTGGGACGGCTAGTTCCTTCGATTGTAGGCTCCCCTATCGAACGAACCCACCCTTCCACCAACTGGGCGGCCCCCGCCTTCTTCAGCTATTTCTTCTCGGCAGTTAGGGCCTTCATCGAGGATAGCAACAGCCGCTCCCCGGGATCCTTGCACTTTGCCTTGCGGCGGTCGGGGGCGTCCCCTCGAGCAACCTGCTTGCCCTTGTCTCAGGCCCCAGACGGACCACCAGAGGCTCGGGGTTCACTCGGAGCAGGCGTCTCCCCCAAGTTGATGACCTCCTGCCCCAATGGTTGCTCCCCCTCACTATCCACCCACCTCGAATCTGAAGCAACAGAAGCCAAATTTTCAAAGAGATCTACCTGCCCAACCCAGGAGCATCACACCGGACCTTAAAGCTCTTACCTAAAGATGACATCATGTGGGAGGGATGACCCTCGATATTGGCTTCTATCATCAACTCGGCGATCGACTGGCAGTTCTCCTGAAGAATCTTGATCTCCTCCTCTAGCTCCGGAGAAATCACCGTATGCTTCGGAGGGAGAGACGGATGAAAGTTGGGATTTATCGGGAAGCCCCAAGAGACGCCACCTTTGGACGAGCCCACCTAAAAAAATTGGGTCTTCTACACTTTGTGAGAAGAATCCTTGGCCGAGAGGGTCACGCAGCTCCTCTCCCTCTTCGCCTAGAGATAAAAGAAGCCTTTGCCCGCATGGGTATGCTCCTTTAACTTAAAAAAAGAATGAAAAAGGTCCAATGAAGGGTGAAGCCCACATGACCGATAGAGAAAGATAAAGGAAAAGATGAAAGTGTAAGAGTTGGAGACCAACTAGACAGGAGCCAGTTGGTAGAACTGGAGCAGCTACGCGACGAAGGGATGGAGGGGCAGACGAAACCCACATTTCCAAGCTAAAAGGATGGTGCAGAAAAAGCCCGAACGAGTGTCCAAGATGGACTCATGAGGCTTGGCCGAGCAAAAATGGTACTGCCATGGCAGCCTATAGTGCTTCTCCATCTTCTTTATGTCATCTTTGCCTAACTCACTGTGCATAGGGTGCTCCATCTGAGGCACCAAACTCCCTGTAACTTGCTCGGCTCCCAGCACCTTGGCTGTAAGGTGTTGCTCCGCCATGGAGGAACGAGAAGAATAGGAAGAGGAGGAGGAGAGCGTCAGGTCAGACGATTCGGGAGGAGGGGGGAGCTGACGAATCGCCGCCGTCGTGATCTCTGCTAACTCTGTGAAGGCCTCCGTAATTCTTCGCTCCTCCTGACCTCCCGCTCGGCGCATGAGACCTCCAAGGCACAAGCGCGATGAAGAGAAAAATCCCTAAATAGAGAAGGCGTGGAACGCAAACGTGCGTGATATTTATACCCCCAAGAGCTTGGCGGGAAGCGGCATGACATTCCAAACCCTAAAAAGTGGCCTCTTCGTGTCAACTCAAAAGAGTTATCATTACAGGCGTACTCCCTGGACAGCCACATTAAATGGCCCCTGACGGATAAAATTCCCTACCCCAAATCGAGCCACCAATGCCATCCCCACAATTATTACTCGTCTGAGCCTTATTTTGGCTCGGGAATAGGGGGGACAAGTGGAGAGGGGAAAAATTCACTGCCCAAGAGCACGGCCTAACTAGGTCTAATGTGACCCAACCAGGCCCAACTCCCCAAAGTGATAGCCCCATTTTGGGCCCACTTACTTCTAGCCCAAAACTCACTCAGACTAGCACTTCCTAGGTGACCTCTGGGTCTAGTAGTCTGAGTGGCATGACGGTTAAGAAGGCCCCCGCGAGGGCCCAGCGTAGCCTACCCGAGCTACACCCTCTCGCTCGGGAAAAATTTTTGAGTAGGCTCCCCAAGGTCGGACCGACTGTCGGAAGCTCATGCAAGCATCCGTTTCGCCTCCTCCAAGAGCAGGGCACTCCAAGGAATAAGGGAGAGCAAGAGTCCTCGTGCTATAAAGTGCTTAAGATGTGAACATAACCTCCTCAAAATCCCCTCAGCTCCCAAGACTCTTACGTTAAACGGACTGCTATATAAACCCTAGGGAGACCCTCCAGAGAGGTATGCAACAATCCTGAGTAAGGACCACCACATCTCTTGGTGGAGACCAATCTCGTGCTCCCTTCACCTCCTACAACCTTCCTCGCACCAGTACTCTACTTTTTTCGTTGACTTAAGCATCGAAGGGTTTTCCTCAGGGACTCCTCCCTGGGCACCCCTGATCCGTTTCCTACTTTGTAGTTTATACAGACGTGGTGATCAAGATCAACTATTCAGGATCTGCGCGAGATTACGCCTCTTCAAGTAGAATATTCTTCTTCTAAAAGGACCCCAAGAGTCCTAGGAACATGTGCCAAATCATTGGCCTTTGAATTGGGCGTGTGGCAGACTCAAGATATCAGTAAGTTAGCCTTCCAGGCTATTTATTAACCTTTCCTTCTTCTTCTTCCTCCTTCCTCTTCTTCCTCCCGTGACCGTGCCCCCTCTCCCTCTCTCTCTCCCATTCGACCGCGGCGAGCTCCCTTCCGGCTGTAGACGGTGGCGGGGCGACGGTGCGACGACGTGGGTGATGGCGAGGCGATCGCGTAGGCGTGCGGCGTGCGTGGGAAGCGTGAAGGCTCAAGGTTCTTAACGACGTTCTTCATGGATTAAGCTCAGATCGGTGCACCTCGATGCGGAACGAAGGTAGGGTGACGTTTCCTAGCTCATTGCCTTCAATTCCCATGATTTGTAGGCCGAGGCGAGGTCGAGCGTAGGTGATTTCACGCCGGGAACGGGAAACCATGTCTCGGGGAGAGTTCGTCCGATCCACCATTTTACGCCGCGAATCCGCGTTTCAGGGGCATAGAAGCATGCTAGGGGGCTCGGGGGTCGTTTTCCCTTCATTTCCCCCTCCGTGGGGCTTGTATGGGGTCGAAATGGGCGAAATCCAGTAGGTTCGCTATTTTCATGCCGGTGAGGGTTGCGCGATCGAACCAGGGCCCGCACATCCCTATGTGCAGCCCAGTGGGGACCGCACAACGGCTTGGAGCGCAGTGGGGGTTGTGTGGCCTATCGTGGGACCGCAGGTCCCTTATGTGCGGCCCCATGTCAACCACCCATCCTTTGAGATTTCGACCGTTGCTTGTGACCATTGCACATTGCACTGGGGTGTGTGGCCAGGGTGTGGCCGCATGACCCTTCGTGCGGCCATGGGCTGGCTGCACGTCACCTGGTGCCATTGGCTCGGCATGCAGTGGGGCATGTGCGGCCTGTACCGTGATCGCGCATCCCTTGCGCGGCTTAAGACCAACCGCGCATCCTGTGAGTTTTTGACCGTTGTTTGTTATCGATACACAGTGTTTGGGGTGAGCGGCTAGGGTCTAGCCGCATGTCCCCATAAGCGGCCGTGGTCTGGCCGTTCATCTTCTGGTACCGTTGGTGGATGAGCGGCCCAAGTGGGACCGCCCATGCCTTGGAACGGCGGGATCCAAGCCACCCTTTCCCTGAGCGGCTAGTGTCTGACCGTTCATGTTTCTTACTATTGGGATTGATGGATAGTCAGGTTGGACCGTCTTTCTCCCACGTGCGGCTGAGACTTAGCCGTGCATCCTTGAGCGGCCAATGATGGACCGTTCATTACAAATGTGGACATTGACATGGCATATGTATGACAATGCAGGTGGTCTGGAGGCCCTACTTGGGCATGGACGACGCAGGCCAGCCCTGGGTCGAGGCTGGCCAACCTCGTTTTGGGTGAGACCTTTGGGTCCACTACCTAAACGAGATCGAGCCGCTTCGGCTCAGATTAGTGATGAGGACCCTGGGATTTTCCCAGGAGTGGGTGGACGTAGATGCACTGAGTCGCATCAGACGGAAGACCAGGGGCAAGGTGAAGCGCTTTGATTGGCGCACACGCTTCCCTATACAGTTCCAAGACTGGCAGTAGGGTGGTGTCCCCGTGGTGTCTCACGTGCAGGATAGTGCTGACTACCTACGACGCTACCGAGAGACCCACGCAGAGCGTCTCCAGCTTGGAAGACCAGCAGGGGTAAGTATGAAATGACAGTTATTTATTTTTTGTTATTTTTGTTTACGAATGCATGCATATGTATGTGACACTAATCTACATGCTTATGAAAGTAGGATGCCCGTGACGCCATCATCACCGACCTGCGGGCCCAGTTGGCAGACGCTAGATGGTAGTTGACTGTCACTCGATAGGAGTTGGACATCTTGGTAAGTTTATGCAATGCTCTCTCTTTTTTTGATTTTTTGTTGTTGTTTACTTGGAATCCTGATGTTTAGTTGTTGACTGTCATTTGTTCCTTTGTTTCAACGTGCCTAGCAGGCAGCGACAGTAGGGATGGCCGGTGGGGCCTCTTCCAGCTCTTAGGCTCCTCCTCTGAAGGTCTCCTCCCTCCAGGAGCAGCTGGCTGGCACAGTGGGACATGCCGAGGAGGCCGAGAACGAGCTCGCGACCCGAGTGAGTGTTGCTTGCTTTGTACCTCTGTTACATACTTCCTCTCTTTTACTGACTTTGTGCAATTGTTGGCTCTTGGTAGGTGGCGGAGATTCAGGGTGCGCTGGCTCGCGCAGTCTGGGCCAAGGAGGAGCGCGACATCCGGGTGGCCAAGCGCGATGACCCGATAGCAGAGTTGGAGGCGGAGCGGCGATGACAGGATGCTGAGGAGCTGCCCCGAGACATTCTGGAGCTGAGGGTCTCCCTCTAGGTGGCGAGGAGAGAGGCGGAGAGAGAGAGAGAGAGAGAGAGAGAGAGAGAGAGAGAGAGAGAGAGAGAGAGAGAGAGAGAGAGAGAGAGAGACCTCCTTCCCCTTAGTCAGTGGGTGGTAGAGCACTGTAGGAATAAGTGTGGGTGGGATGAGGCCATAGCCAAGGCTGTGTCCATCTATTTGTGCGGTGCCATCTTGTTTCCTTCAGCCGACCATACCCTAGACCTACCCCTTCTCAGCACCATTACCGGCCTGTGGCAGAGTCTCTCCATTTCCCAGGCCGTCCTAGCCTATCTTTATGAGGGCCTCAGCTCAGCAGCCTTAGGAGGTCCGTTATTCGGTTCCATGATTCTTTTTGAGTGTTGGATGGGAGTTAGGATGAAGTTCACCCCTCGGGAGGAAGCTGACACGGTTAGCCGGATCTACAAGAGCCATCCCCTCTTCCTTATAGGTGGCGCCTTCAGGTTCCCTTCGCAGGTTGAGTGCAGGACATCAGACATGAAGACCAGGGACAAGTGGCGTCAGTACCTCAGCAGACTGCCCCTGGAGTGATTCGTGATGCGCCCCAGCTTCCTCCTTAATACCGACATCAGACTGCCTAGAGGGTGGGCCTTGGACTTGCGGCTAGTGAGCGATGCAGTGCTGGCGATGTACAGCCCACACCGGTGCTATTTGTAGGTCGGGATGCTCAGGACTATCCTACCACCCCTATCCCACCTTCCCAGGCTACAAGCGAGGAGGATTGGCACTGAAGAGGATGAGCAGACGGTTAGGAGTGGCCTGATCATGTGGGGGATCAGTAGGGTGCGAACTCTACCAGTGGAGGTGGCTGAGGTGGCGGAGACCCGCCAGACCTGTATTAGGGCATTGAGAGAGATATGTCCTCGGGGGGATGCCCAGCGGAGGACAGAGTGATTGTACCCTTTGCCTTTTCTCATGATGTCTAGAGTTTAAGTTTGTGAATAAATGAGTTGATTGATTTGAGATAGAACCTGAGTTTGGCTTGTGACTTTATGGATTATGGTTCCATCTTTACCGTGTGATGATCATAATCTTTGAGCTTCGTCCTCAACCTGTTACTGCGCACATGGAAACAAGAAAATAGGTTAAATCTATTTTAGGCTTAACCCCTTGCCTGTAACCGACCAGTTCTTGATTTTTGGTCAAGGGGGTAAGCCTTATCAAAATAGGCGACTAGAAAAAAAAGAAATATGATATGCGGTGCATGGCATGAATGCAAGACATGGTGATAAAATTTCCTTGGATTTTCAAAATGGCGATAAAACCAATAGACTCAATAAACTCAATAAGCTCAACAAGGCCAATGAATCCAATAAACTCAACAAACCTAACAGGTTCAATAAACTCAACCAATCTAAACTAATAAGCCAACAAAAGACCTCTTCGCTTTGTCTCAGACCTTTCTGTCTGGGCAAGGTTTGGTTATCCCGTCATCTCCATGGGTCAACGTACATATTCTATCCTGGCTTAGACCACACGTCTCTGCTAGGTTGGTCAACTTTGACATGACGTCGGGCTGACATCCTCATCTGCACATTCTACCCTTGTTTCAGACCTTCCGTCTGAGCAAGGTTTGTTGATTCTGACATTTCATCGAATTAACATCAATATTTAGCCTTGGGTCTGGGACTCTCATTCGTCTACCATCTACTCTACCCTCACCCCAAATCTTCTATCAGGGTAGGGCATGTTGACTTTGACATGACGTCAGGTCAACATTGACACCTATTTTATATTCTGTCCTTGGCTTAGGCCTCATGCCTCTACCAAGTTCGTTGGCTTCAACAGGATGTCGAGTCAACACTTATCCTATATTCTACCATTGGCTTAGGCCTCACGCCTCTGCCAAGTTTGTTGGCTCCGACAGGACGTCAAGTCAACACTTATCCTATATTCTGCCCTTGGTTTAGGCCTCACGTCTCTGCCAAGTTCGTTGGCTTTGACAGGACGTTGAGTCAATGCCTATCATATATTCTGCCCATGGCTTAGGCCTTACGCCTCTGCCAAATTCATTTGCTCTGACATGACGTTGGGTCAGCATGCATATCCTATATTCTTCCCTTAGCCTAGGCCTCACTCCTTTACAAAGTTGGTTGACTTTGGCAAGTCTGTCAAGTCAACAATGTATTCTACCCTGGCCTGGACCCTATGTCTCTCCCAGATTGGTCGATTTCGACATAATGTCGGATCGAAAATAATGCACTATTTTTGACCCTCATCCTAGACATACCGTCTAAGTAGGGTTTGTTGACTCTGAAATCCCATCGGGTTAACGTTCATCTTCTACCTTTGGCTCGAACCTTTCATCTGACCAGAGAACAAAAAGGCCATTTTTACCTTTGGCTCGGACCTTCCCTCTAACCAGAGAATAAAAAAGCCCCTTTCTACCTCTTGCTCAGACCTTTCATCCAGCCAGACAACAAAAAGACCCATCTTCTACCTCCAATTTTTTCTACATTTTTTCTTTTCTTCTCACTACTTTCTCCTTTTTTTTACTGTCTTGTTTTCTCTTTTCTGATCTTTTCTGCTACAGTAGTTACAGCGGAGAATAACAAGAATACCACAGAGAGAGAGAGAGAGAGAGAGAGAGAGAGAGGATCAACTGTCGGAGGCGGTGACCGGCTAGGGAGAGGACGGCCGGCGGCCTCAGGCGGCCAGCCGAATGAGGGGCGGCGGGCTCCTTCAAGCAACGGCGGCCGGCTTGCTCCAGCGGTGACTGGCCGGCTGGGGTTTGCGCTCCTAGGGACGAAGAAGAAGGGCCCGACGTCAGAGAAGAACGGTGGCACCACTCTCGGCGGTGGCGGCCAGGGGTTATGCGCAGGGCGGCCGTGGAAGACGGCTGCGGTGGGTTGGAGGCCGGACGCGGCAGTTGGGCAACCGCGGACGACGACTGTGAGGGGTCTGGCCGTGGCTGGCCTGGCCCTCGCGGTGGTGCTGACTCGCGGTGGCCGCAGGCGGCCGCTACGGTGGGCTGGGGAGGGCGTTGCTCCTCCTGAGTGAGCGGTGGCACCGGAGGGGAGGACGACGCAGCGGGGTTCGGCGCCGGCGCCGGGCTTGCTGCTTGCTGCGGACAACGACGGCAGCGGCTGGCGGTGGCGTGGCCTGCTCCGGCGAGGGCCCTGCCGGCGCGTGGAAGGGATGCCTCCTTGGCGGGTCGCGTTCCTGTGAAAGACAATGCACGGAGGGGAGATGCACAGGGCTGGACGTGGTGCAACCCAGACGTGGAACGCACAACCGACGGCCGATGACGGGGCACCGGCGTGGAGGGAAGGTGCCACGTGCCCCGCAGACCACGGCGCGTCGCGGGGTTGGGTGGTGGTCGGCCATTCTTGCGCTCGCCTGTAGCCGCGGATGCGAGAACGGAGGGAGGGAGAGCGATCGTACAATGTCAGGGGGAACGCACAGTGCCAGGGGAAAGATTAGGTAAATAAATCAAAAATAAATGAATAGTGTTGGCCAGGGAGATGGGGTTACGGGGAAAAAGAAGGGATCAAACTAAAAAGAAGGAAAGAAGTGCACGGCTAGGAAAAGAAGGGGGGGGTTTGACATCTCACAATAGGAAACATAAATAGATGTGTTTTAAATTTTTATTTAATCATTGATTAACTCTAATTAGAGTTAACATATCTAGGGTTGTCCTGAAGAGGAGGAGGAGGATGCGGGCTTGTGACCCTCTTAAGTTGTTCCTCCATTGAAGCAAGTCTATTAAAGAGAGTTTGTTGGAGGGGAGTAATGTGAGGAATGGAGGGTTGGCCCAATGACCTTGAAGAAGGAGCCGCATAAGAAGGCGGTGGAGGAGGGTTAACGGGCCGACCGGCCAAGGAACCCGGATGGGCCAGGTTTCATATTCCGACAGACAGTTAAGCATGTTTATCTCGATTTTCACTGTACTCCTACCATGGACTTTTGTCCGAATATGAAAGGGTCCATGAGCGACCAACATGCCCGGCTGCCCGTGCCTCGACACAGGATCACGTGTGATTTATCCCTGCTCCTTTCTTTCGCAATCAGTATTACTTTCCTTGGCCGCGGAGCCCCTAATTTCGGTAATTAATCAAAGGTGTTCCCTCGCATGGGAGATGTAAATGACGTCATGGCCTTTATGACATGGCAGGATTGGGTCCCGACCTGAACTACACAATCGTCTGAGGAAGTCAGATCGAGCGCACCATGGGTTTCTGTGAAGCCTGAGTAATCTGTCACCTCGGTGACTGGCACGCCCACGCACTTAACAAAACCAACAAATGAACAAGCCAATTTAAACCTGATAACTAAGTGCGTCCACACACGCTCCCTTCGCCGGCACCACCGGCTATACCCGAAGCGGCACTTCCCGGCGTCGGAGAAGAAAAGGAAGGGAAGGGAGGAAAGAGGAAGGGAGAGAGGAGGATGAGAAGAAGAAGGAAGAGAAGGGGATGGAGGGGCGTTTAGGGCTCCGTCGCACCGAGGGCAAGAAAAAGAAGAGGAAGCGAGAAACGGGAAGAGGAAGGCAGAAGAGAGAAAAGGAAAGAGGAAGGGAGAAGAGAGAAGGGAGAGGAGGGAACAGCCTCCGAGCCCGTCTCCTCACCGCAGCGACGGTGACGACGGCCCTGGCCACGGCGATCGGCAATGGGGAAGACAAAGGAGAGGAAGGGGAGACTCGTCCGATCGCGGGGAGAAGGAAGAGAGAAAAGGAGAGGGAGAGGCTTCCGTTTGAAATGGGGGGGTGACAGTTCGAACCGCCACCCCACCCTATTTATAGGCCCGGGGTATAAGAAAAAGAAAGAGAAAAGAAAAGAGAAAAATATATATATAACAATATATATATATATGATGAAAGATGCACGGACTCGTCTGTGCTCGGACTCTACTGAAGAGAGGCGTGCATGGACTTTGTATGTACAAAGATGCACAGACTTCACCATGCTCGGACCTTAAACGAATGTGCTCAGACTTGGCGTTTCAAGACATATGCACGGGCTTTGTCAAAAAGAGCACGGACTTAGAGTTTATCAATGCACAACGTCCACGGATTTGACTAGAACATGCACAGACTCAGTTTATCTACTAAGTGCAAAAACATGTACGGACTTGACCTCAGACCTAAAGCAAATGTGCATGGACTTAGTGGTCAAACCAAAAACTTGCATGGACTTCTATATGCATGGACTTGAGAAGTAAAATGTGCACGGACTTCTTCATGCATGGACTTGAATTTTTGGAAGACTGAAATATGCATGGACTTTGTTCGTGCTGAGGAGCTCATGCTCAAAAGTGAATGGACATGTGTTTTTCAACACAGACTAAACTTGCACGGAGTTTATAACCCAAAGCAGAACCTGCATGGACTTATGTTTTGAGGAATGCTTCAAGAGAGACCAAAATATGCATGGACTTATGAAATATTCATGAAACATAAAAATAAAATATGGACTCATGAAATGCAAGGACAAATATGCACAAATCAATGAAACACACAAAGGGTGCATAACCATGACAATCACTGTAACCATGACAATCACTGTAAGTAACTTATAGTGTATGACATCATCAAAATCATAGGGGATGCAACATTCTCCCCCTTTTTGATGATGGCAACACTATGAGTTATTACTCACATTGGCAACACATTAAGTGACATTTGTTTATTATTTTCTCTCCCCCTTTGACATCAGCAAACAGAGACGGGGAAGACAAATATGCAGAAGAAGATATATGCATGCAATGTATCATGATTGTGTACAAGAAGAAAATAAAAGTGTGGTTCGAGAAGAATCTCTGTACATGAGAAATTATCCCAACAAAAAAAAAATAAGAGCAACATGCAAATCAGCACAGCTTATCACTCAAGAACAACAGATTAGACAAGGCTCAGTGTCTGGAAGAGGAGCCGCTGGGTCCTCCTCTGTCCCAGGTTGGTGGCTGGTCCCTTGGTCGTCTGTCCGAGGGTGGTGCCTGGTCCCTTTGTCTGGCTCTTGGAAGACCTAGAGAAGCAGTACTGGTAGAGATTGAAGTCTGTAAATCTCAGGCGTGGACGTGTCCTTCTACACTCCAACGCCTGGGTGGCGATCACGGTTAGTGTTTTCTTTCCCCCACCCTGCCTACTTGCTGTCTTTCCCCTCACATTTATATGGCGTAAGCAAGTGGATTGAAGAAGAAGAGACTAGAAGGGAAAGAAAGTACGAAAAAGTTGAAGGAGGCACATTTTCCTACCTACAACTGTGACGCCCCTAGGCTGGTCCGTCATAGTGTTTCCGACCATTGGAATTTGACCATTGGGGGTCATTGTAGCCCGACACACCAGTGTTGGTCCGTCAGGGAATGTGACGCTCCTGGGAAGACGTGTTATGCCTTCCATCTAATGCACCTGTGCTGGTCCGTTAGGGACTGTAACGCTCCTAGGGGAGTGCGTTACAGCCAGTTTCATCCCGTGACCTAACGCACCTGAGCCGGTCCGTTAGGTGATGTAACGCCCCTAGAGGAGCACGTTACATTCTCCGTTTTGGCTCGTGCCCTGACGCACCTGTCCCGGCCTGTCAGGTACTGTGACGCCCATGGGTAGGCACGTCACAGTGGTTTTTGCACCGAGTGCCCTGGCGCACCCTTGTCGGTCCATCATGTTTTATAACGCACCTGTGCAGGTGCATTATCGTCCGTTTTACACTGGGTTCCTGACGCACCTGAGGCAGTCCATCAGATGACCGTGGCGCACCTGTGCGGGTCCGTCACGGCCTATAGCACACCAGTGTTGGTCCTCCAGGCTCTGGGCCATTCCGCGTGGTGCGCAGTCCCGTTTCTTTTTCGACCGTGGTTACCGTGCAACGGTGCTGGTACGTGGGACGATCCCCGTACTCCGTCTGGTTCTGACGTTGTTTTCCATAGCTTGAGAGTCTACTCCTTCAGAGACACTCCACTAGTCGTAGCCCACCAGTACGCATGTGCTGCTATCCACCTGGGAGTGGTGGGACGGCTACCCTGAGGATGGTTTTTAGACTGGTTTATGTCAGGCCCCACGTTGTCGGCCAGAGTCTGGCTGAGGGGAAAACTAGTTAGAGACTAGACCTAGGACGTATGGTCTATGTGTGCACACATGGTTGGGGGTAGTTGGACACTCGTCGACGGACGCGACCCCAGCTAGTCTCTCGCATTGTGGTTACTTGTGTGTGTCTGAGTCTCGCCCCCCAGGCGTGGTAGCTAGACACTTGTGGAAACAAAAAAAAAAATAATAAATAAAAATATGAATAAAATATAATATATGTAATATAATATAAGTACATTAATAAAAAGATAATAATAAAGAAAACAATAAAAGTAGTAAATAAATCTTCATGTTGTAGTGTTGCTGGAAACTCTGCGCCCCGGCCGTTACACGTTCCTCAAATATGCATCAACCTTGGCAGACCAGCCCCTTTACACATTTCCAGATGTGCATCGACCTTGGCAGGCAGCCCCTTTGCACATTTCAAATGTGCATCGACCTGTCTCCAGGCTGGAACCCAATGTGCATTGACCTTCCTTCACCTTGAGCCCATGTGCGTCGACCTTCATTTGGCCATGTGCTGGATGTGCATCGACCTTCCTTCACTCTGTTCCTGATGTGCATCAACCTTCATTTCACTTTGTGCCCAATGTGCATCAGCCTTTCTTCACACATTCCATATATGCATCGACCTTCCTTCACTTTGAGCCTATGCGCGTCGACCTTAGTTTGGCATTGCACTGGATGTGCATCAACCTTCCTTCACTTTGTGCCTGATGTACATCGACCTTCATTTCACTTTCTGCCCGATGTGCATCGACCTTCCTTCAAACATTTCAAATGTGCATCAACCTTCATTTCACTTTGAGCCTATGTGCATCGACCTTCCTTCAAACTCTTCAGATGTGCATCGATCTTCATTTGGCTGTGTGCCTGATGTGCATCGACCTTCCTTCACTTTGTGCCTAATATGCATCGACCTTCTTTCACTTTGAGCCCACGTGCTTCTACCTTCATTTGGCTTTGTGCCCATGTGCATCGACCTTCATTTGGCTCCGCGCCCATGCGCACCGACCTTCCTCTGGCTTTGTGCCTATATGCATTGTCATGCCTCCATGCTCAGTCCCCACTCGAGGTCTACCTGCCTTTGTGCCCAGACCCTTCAAGGTCTGCCGGTCTCCAGCCCTGACTACATTGGGGTCTATCTTTCTCTAGCATTGACTTCACCAAGGCCAATCTGTCCTCACGTCAGGTTAACCCTTCTCCAGCCCCTTTTGGCTTATCTTCCCATGCACACTTTGCATTCAAAATATAATAATATGATAAAATATGATAGTCAAAATAATATAATAAATAAATAAATGATAAAATAGAGATGTAATAATAAGAGAGATATTAATAATGAAATATCAAAATCCTTCTTCTCCGCCGATGGACCTTCCTCCTGGCTTGATCTGGAAAGGTCAGCCTCTCGAACACAGAAATTCTTTCTCTTCCCGCTGAGGGGCGATTTCGTCGGCTTTGATCTCAAAGCCGTCTTCATAACAGTTGTCGTCAACCGATGACGCCATCCTCCTTTCCTTTTCTTCCTCTTCAACTGCCATTGGTGGGCAGTAGCCTTCATTAGCTACGGCTGCCTGCGTCAGTCATTACTGTCCAAGCGAGGGGTTGCCTAGCCCTCGGAAATAGTTCTTGACCATGGTGGTCATCTCTTCTCGATCGTCGCTCTTGATGTAGTACGGGGGAGAGTTGTCGGCCTCCCGCAGGAGGGATATAAGCAAGCCGAACCCGACCGACGGGTTGCTGGAATCTTCGTCCCACAGCAGGGACATTGGCTTGTCGGGCGTAGGCCCGGAAGCTTCCACGACGCGAAGGGTCCGCAACCGCTTCTTCTACTTTCAGGGGCAAGCCCCTTTCTTTCCTTTCTTTAACTCCGTCGCGAGCAGGACGGTGGCGTACTGGTGTAGCCTGGTGGACAGGCTGGGCCCTCTTGGGGACCCACACCTGTTTGAACCTCCTTGGCCTCGGGGCCAGCTTCTCCTGGCCATAGTGGCTGGCTTCTTCTCTTTTCGCCCTCCTTCCAGTGAGGGCTTGGTATGAGTTGCAGACTGGGACATTAGGGATGACCCGATCCCAGACTATTCGAGCATCACGTCCGTCAAGGAAGACACGGATGCCGCCAACCATCATGGATTTACCAGAGTGAGACAGGGATCCGGTAATCATAGCGGTACTCCTTCGAAGTTCTTTGCGCTGGCGACCTCCAGCGTTCTTGTTGATAACATCGGGGCGAGCCCCGGGGATGTCATGGTGCACCAGGTAGCTGGCGACCAAGGTTGGACTCTTGAGCGAGTCGTGGCAGCATCGAGCCTTCAGAGGCCCCATCTTCTTTGCAGCTCCCTCGGTGGGCTTCGAGGGTTCCACTTCTAGTATATCCACGAAGGCCAACCCCAAGAAATTGGGGAAGCCAACAACAGCAGGGAAGTCGCCGAACACCGTGGGCACCGCCAGGTACCCGTGCACAGCATGATCAGCAACAATTGATGGGCCGAAGCCGATGCCAGTCAATCCAAAGGTCGTCATCGTTCGTCTGCAAAGATACTGCATTTCCCCCTCCTCATCTCCCCACTATCATCCCCTTCCACCACCATACCTTGTTCAGTTCGCAGGCAGCAGATATGGTGCATAATTGTAGAGCCTGCCCCGGAGTCATCACACATCTTCAGGGGGCGTGCCATACATATCTGGAAAGCTTGTCGAGGCAGCTTCGTAGCCGAGGTGGTGTTGCCAGCATCCGACATCCCTGCTTCCCAGAGAATCCATTCTCCCCCGACTGTACAGGGTCACTTAGGCAGAGAACCAGAGCCCCAGAGAAAGTTCGACCACGGCCACTCCCTTGCAAGTCTAGGCATCAAACTTGGCTGAGAGCTTCCTCTACCACTCCTCTATCATCCCTAGGAAGCGGAACGAGATTGGGACTTTGTCATCAAAAGTTTCAAATTTTTTCCCAATGGTGCGCTAGGTCAGTCTACCTGTTCTAGAACTGAAACATCCCCACTGTTCTGGCCAGTACGATCATCCCAGACATCAATTGATGGCTCCATTTGTCTCGGATGAAAGAGGACTTGACAACGGTTCCAACGACTCTGGCCACGCTTGATTCATAGATATGGAGCGCTCGTGGCAGCCTCTTCTTCCTGCTGCTGAGGTACCTCTGCTGTCAGAACCAAAACTCAGGGACCCTATTTACGGCCCTTCCCTGACCAGCACCGATGACCAGGAAATTCCAAAATATTCAGACGTCATCCTGATCCAACTACGAAGATTTTCCCACTGGTCTCATCATCGAAAAAATTCAGGAGTTGCCGCAGCAACATCAACTCCGACTGTCTGTCCCCTGTTCCAGAGAGTAGGCAGCACCAATGTCTTCCTCCTGTTCGGTCTCATTTAGGCTTTCCCCTTCCCCGCCTGGCCGGCTTACTGTCCCTCCCTGTGGGAGGTAGTGTTTGAATGTAACTTTGACTTCCCTACCCCAAGTTCAACCCTCTTGCATGGGGCGTAGTGTATGTACTTTAATTTTCAAGCTGAAGCTTCATCAGCGCGGCGTGTGGGCATACCCACGCCTCCCCACTCGCCATCATCTACGGCTGGGATCGGCGTTTTCACGCTGATCAGGTGAGCTTCCGGTCACTCCTTTTTGTTGGCACTCCTTACTTAATTATTATTGCTTCTTAGTTCCATCGGTGGTGAGGGAGTGCCCGATCCAAAATCAATCAAATTGAGTGTCCACTGTGGAGTGAGTCGTGAGCGAGACACTATATCCCACACCCTCGGCGTGCTGGCCGCCCATGGAATCGGGCATCCTAGGCCCTTAGGGGTCCATCCCAAGCTTGCCATACCCCTGGAGCAGCAAGGTCCCACTTTAGACCCTTCTCACCATTGCCGAGTCACCTACGGGCACTATTGTACGCTTAGCGGGTTAGTCCGCTCGAGTGAAGCTACCAGTCTGCCAAATTGTGCTTGCTTGCTAGGTCTGAGGGTGCATTGGTCTTGTGGCTATCACCCCCAAGGTGGTGTCACATCAGATCTATTCCTTGTCCGCAAGGCTGAACAAGCACTACTAGTTGAGAGGGACAGCTTGGCAGACTTTGTAGTGCGCGGAAGGCCGATCTACCTGCCTGGTGAACCCCGAAATTGGGGTGCTGTGCTCAGACTCTAGGGTTTAGCTACAAAGGGAGGACTGTTGACTAGAGCGCCTAAGTTTCTACCCGCCTGCTGGAATGGCACCACCGGCCGTGTTGACCGAGAGAAGTCGATATTTGGTCTATTCTTGGCCCCGCTGAAGTGGGGGTACCGAGAAGAATCATTCCTACTGGAGTGCTTAGCGGTCTGATTCAAGCACCAAATTTCTGTAGGGTGGTTCGCCGAGCTGAAGGCCACCGACGCCCATGCGTTCAGACCCGGAGCAGTGGAGTTCACGGATTACGTCCTGCAACATTATGCTCCTATCTTGGTTAAGGCTGGCGCATATCATAGCGTATACGCATCGAGGTACCGCTACCCTATCTCTAAGGGTTTATGCTACAGTATGATTGAAGTAGTCTGCCCAGAGTATAACACTTTCTCTACTTCAGAGGGAGAGACTTCTTTAGACCTTTGGAGTCTTTCACAGCTGAGTGGCCTACTGATTGACGGTGAGCCGTATGAAGAAGTCTGCTGGTCAGATTGGCTAAAGGACCAAACAAACGGTGAGGGCCGGTATCTGGCAGGCTTTGCTTACCGCTACCTAATGAAGGCCTACCGTACACTCTGTCGCTTGTCGCATGATACCAGAGAAGCGTGCAAGCTTGGGGAGAATAGGCGTGTGTGGATGGGCACCTGGCTCCAATACTTCTTCGGTGGGGAGCAAAAGTATGATGACTTTCCCACTGTAGGACTGACTGCTCTGAAGTGGAAGAAGAGGGTCCGGCGACAAGCTCCTTTCCCGCCCATTTTGAAAGAAGGGCAGCAAGGAGGCCCAAACCCTGCTGGTGTTGATGCAGTCACACATTGTGCTACATATTTGACTTATTGGATATGTTCCTTTGCTCTCCCACGAGGCGACGAGAGCGTGATTAGAGTTGAGGCCATCGATCCAGCTTGCTTGATGGCTTGGGGCATGAAGCTCTCTCTCTACCCAGTAGCATTGTGCCTTATTTACAAAATGCTGGGAGACTTGCACCGGTTTCGTCTCCCCAGGAATTTGCAGATGGTTGGTCCACTACATTTCTTTAATGCCTGGGTTTGCACATTGTTTCCAGAGGCTGCTCCTCGGGGGTTACAACCCTCGCGGATTGTTCCGAGGATGATAGAGTTCGCCAGTGCTAAACTGACACAGACAGCAGAGCAGCTCTTTGCCATTAGGGGAAAGCTAACCAAGGTTCCGATTGATGCGCCTAGAGTTCTGCACTTATGGAGCTTGGCAGCCCATTCCAGCCCGCTTGTGAACAAGATGCGAGGATGCTGTCTCTTGAGACAGAAGAGTATATTCATCCCATTTCCAGTGCCAAATGTACGAGGCCAATTCGGGAGTCAGAATTGGTTAATTGGGCACTGGCGATCAGACCAAGCGTCCTCGTCTTCCGGAAGAGCGGCATTTTATGGCTGGAGCCGTATTATCCATTCCGATTCAGTCAAAATTTTGGTTATGATTAGCATATTCCTCCCTCTTCCACACAGTTTGTGATGCCGAATAGGCATCAAGCCGGCCAGGTAGCAAATGATGAGGCTCGTGTATGGTGGGATTACTTTCACCGCCGGGAGGAGGCTTCATTCAGAGTCCCGGCTCCTACTTATTTCCCTTGCGTTACTCCAAATTATATCAAATCGTGGAACGCGTGAACGGCATAGTATAGAAATTTCTGCCGGGAATGTTGGGCTATTGCTGAACGCAAATTCCTAGATTCTCAGCCAGAGCCAGCTTTAGACATTGATCCTCCTTATCTGAAGAAGCTGAAATCTTGGACCAATACAGAAGTGATGGTTATGATTTTATGCATGCATGGACTTATATGGAGACACTGTACATGCACGGACTTAGGACATGCTATTCGGTGGGCTATGCCCGGACCATGCACGAACTTTCTGAAGGGAAGCTCTAACTCTACAAAGCAAAGGCAAAAGAGCTTTGAATAAGACATAAGTGTTGGCCATTATCAAACCAAGATTGCTGGCTATCATCAAAACATGAAACAAGGTTTACAATATTCTCTCCCTTTTTGATGATGGCAACACTAATGGACAATACAGAGAATGGCAACACTAATGATGCGATTTGACATGATAGTGCTCCCCCTGAATGAAAGTCTGAATGAGAGCGTGCTTCCCCTGATTGCCATGCAGATGTAGACTTGACAATTTACAGATGCAGACTTGACAATTTTCTCTGTACCTCTCCCCCTTTGTAAGACTATTCTCCCTTTGTAAGACTACTCCCCAAAACAAATTCTCCCCCATTGACATTAGCAAAAAGGAGGAAGGGATAAGAAGAGGTAGAAAGCAATGGTTTAGGAAGTGAGCAAAGCAACAACACTAATCTCATAAGAGTGAAGTAGTGTGCAGTCTAGAGAAATTACAGGTTTAACAGTAATAGAAGATGGAGTAAATGGACTGATTTTCAGAAATAAGGGCGCAGACTCCATTTATAGCAATGAACCTAATGCTCATAGCAGTAATAGACTAGGTCAATACGATACCCTACTACAGCCAGAGAAAGTGATGATCAAGGACAGTTAACCTGAATGTGTATGGAGGTGAAATAGTTAATGCTCATTAACATTTATTTTCAAGGGTTACAGTAGATTTTCTTCCACTTTTGATGTTTCTGATACAGAACTCAGTGAACAGACCGGTGGCATTTATACTATTGACATTAGGTGTACACATTGTTTAGAGGCAAGTACCCCCAGGTACTAGGCATAAACTACCACATCTGTTTTAGATCAGATGTTACAGAGGTAGATTGCACCGTTAACATTAAGGGTACACCTTATTCAGAGGCCAGTACCCCTAGTTACTTAGTGAAACTCCCCCTATAGATTTCATCCTTTGAACAAAAATAACCTGAGACACTTCATGACTTAAGGTAAATCTCATTTCTTTGATGGAGACCTTAGTTTCTCAGCATTATCAAGTCATTGTTCTGCCACTGTGTTCAGACTTTTACTTTAATAGGCCCACGCCACATTCACCTCCTTCCCCTTAGTCAGTGGGTGGTAGAGCACTGTAGGAATAGGTGTGGGTGGGATGAGGCCATAGCTAAGGCTGCATCCATCTGTCTGTGTGGTGCCATCTTGTTCCCTTCAGCCGACCATACCTTAGATCTACCCCTTCTCAGCACCATTAGCGGCCTGTGGCATGGTCTCTCCATTTCCCTGGCCGTCCTGGCCTATCTTTATAAGAGCCTCAGCTCAGCAGCCTTAGGGGGTCCGTTGTTCGGCTCCATGATTCTTTTGGAGTGTTTGATGGGAGTTAGGATAAAGTTCACCTCTCGAGAGGATGCTGACACGGTTAGCCGTATCTACAGGAGCCATCCCCTTTTCTTCATAGGTGGCGCCTTCAGGTTCCCTTCACAGGTTGAGTGCAGGATGTCAGACATGAAGATCAGGGACGAGTGGTGACAGTACCTCAGCAGACTGCCCCTGGAGCGATTCGTGATGCGCCCTAGCTTTCTCCTTGATACCGACATATGACTGCCTAGAGGGTGGGGCTTAGATTTGCGGCTCGTGAGTGATGCAGTGCTGACGATGTACAGCCCGCACCGGTGCTATTTGCAGGTCGGGATGCCCAAGACTATCCTACCACCCCTATCCCACCTTCCCGCGCTGCAGGCGAGGAGAATTGGCACCGAGGAGGATGAGCAGACGGTCAGGAGCGCCCTGATCATTTGGGAAATTAGCAGGGTGCGGACTCTACCAGCGGAGGTGGCTGAGGTGGCGGAGACCTGTCAGGCCTATATTAGGGCATTGAGAGAGATATATCCTCGGGGGGGGATGCCCAGCAGCGGACAGAGTGATTGTACCATTTTTCCCTTTTTCATGATGTCTAGAGTTCGAGTTTGTGAATAAATGAGTCGATTGATTTGAGATAGAACTTGAGTTTGGCTTGTGACCTTATGGCTTATGGTTCCATCTTTGCCGTGTGATGATTATAATCTTTGAGCTTCGTCCTCAACCTATTACTGCGCACATGAAAACAAGAAAACATGTTAACTCTGTTCTAGGCTTAACCCCTTACCTGTAACTGACCAGTTCTTGATTTTTGGTCAAGGGGATAAGCCTTATTAAAATAGGCGGCTAGACAAAAAAAAAGAGATATGATATGCGATGCATGGCATGAATGTAAAACATGGTGATGCCAGTCTGCCTAGAGTGTGCAACCGATTGGCAGAACATGTCACGCCTTCCCTGTCGATCTTCTGGTCGAGCCCTCTTCTTCGGAGTCGTACCCCTAGACATCCTAAAACCAACCCAGGTGATTTTATCGCGATTCAACCTCCGTGCTGAGCGTACCACCCTAGGCATCCTGCCCCTATCCGCCTGCTCGCCTAGTAGATAGAGGCGCATCACAGAGGCAACCACGACCAGCCTGAGCTCCGACGGCCGTAAAACTTGGCTGGCACGTAGAGCTCCCTGTTCTCCAACCAACCACACTAGTCTCGCCTCGTTCGAAGGTCCCCGGTGGGAGTTCTCCCTCCTGCATGGCAACTGCGCCAACCTGTCATGCGAGACAAAATTGCGCAGGTTGGCTTGTCAGCTCCGCCCAGCCCACCAGTGACCTCAAATCATCACCAAACTTTGCAGAGCACTACAGCACTCCTCCAGCAATGTTTTGGTGCAAGCGGCACCATTTTGGGGTCCTATGTGCAGCGTACTAGTCTGAGTTCTTCCACTCTGCCCTGCAAGACAGCAAGCGATGATTCACTCGAGCATTCCCTCCCCCGTGTCCCCCCCTCCTACGTGAGGGTAGTGTTGTACTGTGTGCCCATCCCCGAGTTCCCCCTCCCTGCGTGGATGTTATTTCATTTCTTTGTACTAGTAGGGTTGACCGGAAGCTCCATCGACGCAGCATGTTTGCCGGGTACGCATGCTCCCCGGCGTGCCCACGTCTTTAACCGGAGCTGATCCTTCAGATGGCTAGGTACGTTCAGTTGCCACTCCTTTCCTTCTTTTCTAGTATTAGTTCCTATGTCACGCCGGTGAAATGTGTGCCCGTTCCCAAATGATCCACCTAAATGAGTGATCTTGCTGTCGGTGAGAAGAGTGTACATCTGAACAGGTCCCCTCGGTACCAGTCTGCCGGGTAGTATTCGGTGCCCATCCCATTCCCCCCCCGGGTGGCTTCCACCACCCTCCTCGCAGTTCAGACCGTGTCCAACGCCCCTCGAGCCACTGCTCGCCTAACCACCACTCGGTACCCTTAAGGGGTTCGCTCTTCGCGTGTGTGATCGTCTTTCCATCTAGGCATACGTGCTCACTAGTTTGCCCCTACACCTTTGCGTTGGGTCTATCACCTCGGTATACACCATTGGTTGCTACACTAGCCGAGCTGCGTCCCTACACATCTCCAGGAGGGAGAGAGGTGCCGAGCCAGAGGGAATTATGGGTGATGTCCCCATCAATGGCACACCTGGATGACTGTCCCCACAGCTAGGACACAATCTCGACTGAAAAGTAACAAAATCTTGGCGCGGCTGAACGAAAGAACCGGACTGCTGACTCAGATCAGAAAACACTGACTGATCAAACCTCCTCTTCTTCTTCTTATGACGGAAATCTCTGCCCTAAGATTGCGAGAAGGAAGCACTATCGGCAGGAGAGAAAGCGAGATAAACTCTTGAAATAGACGACTGGTGGGGTGGCTGATGCTGCGCGGTCGACGGAACCATCCTAGTCTGACCAAATCATCGAGTCCTTGCCAACTCCAACTCTAGCCGACAACGGCTTGATATGCAGAATCCAACTCAGTGACACGAGTAGCGAACAGCGACAAGCTCAATTCTGCTTTTAGTCCACACAGAAACTGCTGAGTCCTCACAGTCTCATCGACAAAAATGTGGGGTGCATACCAGCCCAACTCAATGAATTTATCTCGATATTGCAGCACTGATATCTCGCCCTATGTCAGCTCCAGAAATTGATACATCTTGGCTAACTTCAAGCAGGCTGGAGTGTAGACACGTTCAAATGTAGCAATGAACTTAGCCCATGAGATCTGTCGAAGTGGACGGGAATGGAAGGCAACTTCCCACTCCGATGTCCACCACGTGTGTGCAGTACCTTGAAGTTGATAAGAGACCAACATAACCCATTCATCCTCGGCGCACTCCATGCATTGGAAGACACGCTCAGTGGCATCCAACCACTCCCTCGCTGCCTCGGGATCTAATTGACCCTCGAACGTCGATGGATGGAACAGCAGAAATTCTTTCAATGCTTGTACATGACTATCGGGTAACTCCGCAGGCAGAATAGGAACAGGTGTAGCCTGGGCAGGAACTGGTACAGTAGGAGCAGGTGAAACACTAGCCTCATTCTAAGGAACTGGGGCTCTTCGCCTATGCGGTGGCATCTTGAATCTAGGAAAACACGACAACGAAAAACACATTAGCATCGCAAGAAACACCCTGAGCCAGCAATGAATGACTCAAACGGACTTGCTCTAGACCAATGCGGATTTCAATTCCTGATACAATTCCCCAACTCCGCTCTGATACCAACTGTAACGACATACATATATAATATAATAACAATGATAATAGTATATATATACACATATTTCCTCCGCCCACACGTCCTCACGGACCGACGGGCGACCTAGCATGTATACTGAAGAACGAGCACGAAGGCGCGGGCTGGGGTCGTCGTCCCCCCCAGACGCCGAAGCCTCAAGTCCAACCCTAAAGAACCAATGCACCCACGGGCACTGCCCAACTCATCCTTCGCCCGCACTACCCATGGGTGGGGGGCATTTGTGGACGTGTAAAATCACATGTCTGCATGTGCCGACCAATCCAGCGTCAACAATAACTTCCACTGAAGAAAATGCAAAGAACGCGTCCCATCCAGACCCTCCAAATAAACACACACTGCTGAGAAGCCACCTCCGAAGTCACAACAGTGAAGAGGAACCAACCCTCGGTGAGCTCACGATTCGTGGGACTCGAAGAAAATCAGACGGGTCTTAAGTCGTGCTCTTGACGGGTTTGGACATGCCCTTAACGGCATGCCTATCAGCCTTCAATGGCACGATCAAAGGCCTTCATCGGTACACCGACGGTGTCGCTTCCCCGGCACACCCCCTCCAATGGCACATCCGCGGTGTCGCTTACCCGTCACACCCGCGGTGTCACTTCCCCGGCACACCCCGATGGGTCTTCCCCGGCACACCCCCGGGGGTGCCCTCAGCGGCACGCTCCCTACATGCCCCCCTTCGCCGGCACGCCCCTGCTGGTTTCCTCAACGGCACACCTCGCCTGCACCTTCACCGGTACACCCAGCTGGGTGTTTTCAACGGCGCACCCCTGAAGCCCGCTCAGCGGCATGCTCTGTGCTACCTTCAGTGGCACACTCACCAGGTGCCCTTCACCGGCACGCTTCCAATGCTCTTCAACGGCACGCTGCAAGTGCCTTCAGTGGCATGCTTCTTCAATGACATGTCCGGTAGGGAAGATCTTACGCCATTCCCCTGCAGATTTTGGGCGCGCAGTGAGTGTGCTGAGGTGTCGAATGGAGGAAGTGGCACGCTGGCAACCCTCTAGCCACCGAGGATGACCAAGGTCAAATCCTCATTAATGCCGACCACGTTCCCGCCTCCGCCATCTCGCGTTCTAAAGACCCTACCATTGGAGTATAAGATGCTCCTCTTCCCCGGTGAACGAACACAGAAGAAGAGAGAGAGACCAGGAAGACATACGTCAAGTGAAGAAAATGATGTTCTCAGAAAATAGCTAAACCAAGCTAGATTGAAATGTGAAGAATATGAGAAGGAGAATCAACTTAATCTAGAAAATTATGAAGCAATAAAAGGTGTCAATGATGAATTACAAAAGAATCTTGAAAAAGCTAAAAAAGAGCTGAAGGACAAATAATCTATCCTAGAAAGAATGACCCAGGGTAAGTCTAACCTAGATGCTATCTTAGGTACCTGAGTTAATTTTAGAAAGTAAGGGCTAGGATTTAATCCCATTGAGAAGAGGCCTTCTGAATTTAAGACTATCGCATTCTGTCCAGGTAAAGGAAAAGGAAAATTAATAATAGAAGAACCAACAAGGCAGTGTCTCTGAGCCCATAACACTCAAAACTCAAATCTTGCAAAGCCAAGGTCAAAACATCAAAAAATAGAAAGGAAACATTCAAGCTCATCATAAGAAACCAGTTGAACACTCTGGTCAACACATTACACCACTAGGGCGACGAATCTTTAGTAGGCCACATATTCAACCAAGGTCTACTAGCCAACAAGGTCGACGCACTTGCCAAACAGGTTGACCCAACACCATTCAACTAGAGCTAGTTAGGCCTCAGGGTAAACGCCATGGCCAAACAGGTCGACCCATCAGTGCTCAACATGGTCACTCAGGTCGACGCGCTAGGGATATTCGTCGACGCAGGTCTTTCCCTCACTCTGAAAGAAAAATTGGTCTAATGATAAAAGAAAGGCGTACAGGCAGTCAAATTTGGGAACCCTCCACACCCAATCCAACACATTTGAAGACCCAAGACCTAGACCTCAATTCAATTCTTATTCCATGAAATCCATGAAACATGTTTGTCCCACCAGCAACAAACTTGGACACACTAGCAACCAATGCTAGGCTGACCAAAGAATGATGTCTTTTAAGCAAATTTGGATCCCAAAGAACTTATTGCACGCTTTCAACTATGATTCTGGATCCAAATTATTTAGGTGTCAAAAATATCTGCTTAATGGCGGTAGAGAACAAGGAACACCAGGATGGCAGCCACCACACCTCGGACACGGTCTCAGCTGACTCACTTGAAAATCTCGGCGCTGCTGAAACAGAGGAACAGACTGCTGCACCGACTCGGAAGACACAGGCTGCTGCGGTACCAAATCTGAAGATGCCTGACGATGAAAACTCTCGTGTCGTCTCTCTCATAGGGTCGGCGTACCTCTCTCCTCTCACATTGTCTCTCTCGTAGAGCAGGCGTGTCTCTCTCTTCTCGCGTCGTCCCTCTCGTAGAGTTGGTGTGCCTCTCTCTTCTCGCGTTGTCCCTCTCGTAGAGTCGGCGTGCCTCTTTCTTCCCCCGTTGTCTCTCTCGTAAAGTCGGCGTACCTCTCTCCTCTCGCGTCGTCTCTCTCATAGGGTCGGTGTGCCTCTCTCCTCTCGCGTCATCTCTCTGGTAGGGCATGCCTCTCTCCGCTCGCGTCGTCTCTCTCGCAGAGTCGGTGTGCCTCTCTCCTCTCATGTCGTATCTCTCGTAGAGTCGGCATGCCTCACCCCTCCCGTGTGTCTCACTTGTAAGTCGTCCACGGTCCGATTTTGCATATTTTCATACATACATGCATCACATAAGAAAATCAGCAAAAAAGAAAAAAAAGACAAGCTAGGTCACTATCATATTACATCATGTATAGGTATAGGAGTACAAAGTAAAATCAGGCCGCCCCTCTGGCCTGTCACTGTCCCCGCCCCCCTCCTGCCTCTTCGATGGCGGGCCCATTGTAGATGTCGCTCCCTCCTCTCTCTCTCACCGCCGGTGCCGGTCCTCCTTCTCATTCCTCTGTCGCTGAGAGGAAGTCGTGAGAAAATGCCCAACGGAGCCATGGGTAGCCTGACTGCCGCTCGGGGCCGCACAGCTACCACTCATCCCGCTGTGGGAGCGGCTAATCTCTCTGTAGGCCCGCACCTCGCAACGTAGCTCGAATGCCTCCTATCGGTAACGCTCCAGCTCCGAGGTCGTGGTCCGGAGTCACTCCACCTCCGCTCGGAGGACTGCCATCTCCACCGAGTCCGATGGTCTAGCTTGTGCTAACCGCTCCCGCAGGCGGGCTACCTCCTCCCGCGCCTCAACACGGCCACGCTCCGTCGACTCCCTCAAGCGGATGCTCTGCTCCAGCTCTCTCTGCAGGAGGGTGGTCTCCTCCCCCGAGTGGAGGCTCTGTGCTAGCTCCTCACACAGACGGGTGGCCTCATCCTGTGCCCGGACGAGCTCCTCTCATAACTGGTCACCCTCGCCGATGGCAGCGGTCAGCTCTGTCACCTGCACACATGCATTCACCATTAGTCAACTGCATTTTAATATAAGAACATAATTCACAAAACTCCATTGGGATACTAGGAGCGAGCCAATAATCACAACTAGCAAGGATATAATATAGAAGTAGCGAAGCATGCATAAGACGGAAGTTAAACATGCAATTCTAACCTTTACAAACTAGCAGAGTGTAACGGACAAGGTTGGGGGCATTATGCGACTATAACGTGCCTCCCCTGGGCCGTTATGCTCCCCCGCACACAGGGAAAATCCAGACCTGCAGACGATAACGCACTACCTCAGGGGCGTCCTGCAATGTATGACGTGCCTTGGCCCACGCATTATATTCTCCAAAGAACTTTGAAAATCACACAGACCATGGCACACCAGGATGGATGCACCATATGACTATAACGCACCAGGAGTGGTCCGTTAAAGTCACCCGAACGTTAAAAACTCCACAGGAAATCGCTTCATATAATGCACCACAATAGGGGCGTCATACAAAACATGGCGGACTGGGACTAGTCCGTCATGCCCCACAACCTACAGACCTATTGAAAACTTCGATCACATAATGCACCACAAGCGGTCCGCCATGTAATGCATAACGCACCCCCTTGGGTCCGTTAAGCGTATAATGGCCTCTGACAGGCGCGTTATACCGACTGGAAAACGAGAGGGACGAGTTCGGACCGAACTCCCCTCCGGTCAAGCCAAATCGGCACAAAACAAAAAGAAATGGGTAGAAGAAGTTGAATAACGAAATTTCTATAACTACGGCATGCATCAAAATGCAAATATACCACTCCTAAATAATTTTTAAAGCATTTTAAACCTAAATATCCCTAAAATGGACCTTGCACAGAAAATGATGCAAACGTCTATGGATGGGCATGCATGTGGTACCAAAATATTCTTAGTGAAGTAAGGAGTCCATGCCCCTACCTCGATCGCGATGAAAATCTCGATAAGCGCGCATGCGGGCGATGAAACACCGGGACGCCTCACGACCCGACCCGTTCCCACGCTCCACGAACCGCGAAAAGAATGGCACTGGCGTGATCCTTGCGATGAGTCGGTTCCAACGGTACCTCCTGCGCCTCGATCCGGGGTCGGCACAGCCCCGAACGGACGAAGAAGGGACGAAGGAGAGAGAATGGGTGAGAGAGGGAGAAAAACGAGGGAGAGAGAGAGTGATCGAGTGGGGAGAGAGAGAGGGCGGCGTGCGTGGGTTAAAAATCTAATTTTTCTACTCGTGGGTGGGGGGCATTTGTGGACGTGTAAAATTACACGTCCATATGTCCCGACCAGTCCAACATCAACGACAACTTCCACTGAAGAGGCTGCGGAGAAGACGTCCCAATCCGGACCCTCCGAATACACACACACACTGCTGTGAAGCCACCTCTGGAGTCATGATAGCGAAGAGAAACCAACCCCCGGGAAGCCCATAGTCTATGGGCCACAAAGAAAATTAAATGAACCACAACTTGTGCACGAAACAGGCTCAAGGCCAGTCTTCAGTGGCACGCCCCACCGCCTGTTCAACGGCACACCCAACGCCTGTTCAATGGTACACCCAGCACCTCAACGGCACACCCAACGGCTGTTCAATGGCACACCCTAGCGACTGTTCAATGGCACACCCCAGCGGCTATTCAACGACACACCCAGCGCCTGTTCAACGGCACACCCTAGCGACTGTTCAACGGCACACCCAGTGGCTGTTCAACGGCACGCCCAGTGGCTGTTCAACGGCACACCACTAGTGCCCTTCGCCGGTGCGCCCTCGAGTGACCTTCCCCGGCCCGCCTGCCAAGCTTCCCATGGTACACTGTCAAGTGCCCTTCAATGGCACTCTTCTTCTGCCCTTCGACGGCACCCCCATGCATACCGTTCGCCGGGACACCCTAAATGCCTCTCAACGGCATGGTCTACTTCTTCAGCGACATGCTCTCCCCACGACCCGTCTAGCAGGGAGGATCTCACACCACTCCCCTATGGATTCTTAGTGCGCAGTGGGATGGCTGATGTGACAACATGAGAGTGAGGCACGCAAGCTACTCCTCTGTCAACGGGGACAAGGGGAAGTCAAATCCCCATTTAATGCCCTACGTTCCCACAATCGTCGCTCCGTGCTCGAAGGCTCCTATCGTTGGGGTTTAAAAGCCCCTCTTCCACCGACGAACAACAAGAAGAAAGGGAGAGAGAGAGAAGAAGAAGAGGAGGAGAACAGAAGAAAAAGAGAGAAGAGAAGAAGGGAGAGCAACGCACACCGACGACTAGACCAGAAAGAAGAGAAGAGAAGAAGAAGTAGTAGAAGAAGGGACTCTCCCCTTCGACAGCCACCAGAGAGCAAGAGAGCAAGAGAGTAAGAGGGAGGGAGAGAGAAATGTAGCAGTGGAGGGGGAAGAGCAGGGAGCCGTCGCCCCTGTACCGCTACGTCATCCACCTGCTCGGCGCCCTCGATGTGCGCCTGGACGGGCTGCACGTCGTGATCGACGCCGCGCACGGCGCGGCCGCGGCGGTCTCGCCCCAGGCGTTCACCGATGCCGGCGCCCGGGTCACCGTGATCGGCGCGGACCCCGACGGCGTCAACATCAACGACGGTGTCGGCTCCACGCACCTCGATCCGCTTCGCGCGGCGGTGCGGCCCGTTGGACTTGAGGTGCTTGTTGTGCTCGTGAGCCGCTTGTGGGCTGGCGAATTGCTGCTTACCGCTCGGGCACGGCTCGTTTCGCATTTCAGACTCTCGTCAGGGGGCGGATGGCTTCAGCTGGGCGCTGCCAGGCTCGCATTTCGTGCTCTGAATCCAGGTGCCGCACTCGATGCACTTGTAGCGGCGGTAGCGGCGCGTTTTGGAGATGTTGTAGCCGCGGCTTTGTAGTTTCTCGCTGCGGCACAGCGGGTTCGGGCAGCAGATGCCGTCTTCGATCGACGCATTCGGCAGGCCCAGGACCCAACCGCGCGCATTGAGCTTGTCGAAGACGGCCTCGGTAAGTCGGGTGTCGTGGCAGTTGTAGCGCTTCATCTTCGCCCGGGCTTTCGGGCAGCCGTTGAGCACATCGCGCCACAGCTCGAAACCGCCGGTGTCGACCTTTTTGCCGACCTCCAGGAACTGCGCCACGAAGTCGAGCTTGTAGCTCGGCAGCATGACCTGCCGGCGCACGGACTTGAGCAGATCGACCCGGGTGAACGGGCTGGGCCTGGACAGGCCGTGCTTCAGGAACTGGCTGGCGAGCCAGCGCAGGTCGAATTTGTCGCTGTTCCAGCCGACCACGACGTCGGCCTCGTCGAGCAGGCGGTGCAGGGCCTTGACCATCCCCTTCTCGCCGTCTTCCCACTCGCTGTAGAAGTGGATGCGCCTCTCGTCATGGAACTTGGCCGCAACGCAGAGCAGACCCCCTGGGTCCTTGATCTGGTTGATCCCGATGTTCTGGTCCCAGAGTCCCCAGGCATACGCCTCGAGGGGCCGGGTCTCGATGTCGATCGTGAGAAGGCGCATGCGGTGGGTCCTTCGGCGGGGTTCGGGTGCTGCCAGTAGAGGCCGGGAGGTGGAGGGCGCCTACCGATTACGAGGCTTCCCCGTTACGCCACCTCCCGGCGTGCTGCTCGGGAGAGATGCCGACCCGCACTATCGGCCGGCTCAGTATATCCCAGCTTCAGTCGAGTGCGCTACCAACGGCCCAGAGGGTCAGGAACACCCCGACCACAAGACCGGCGATGAAGGCGGCAATGCTCACACCGACAACCTGCGGAGGATGCGCTCGAGGTGGTCGTTGATGCCGCCGGCCTCGTAGGCCATCGCCAGGAGCTGGCTGTGCAGCGCCGACTTCGACGGGCCGCGATCGACGTTGGCGGTGGGCTCTTCGTCACCGTTCTGGTCGATGACGGACGCCAGGCGGATGTTGAGCAGGTCGATCAGGCCATAGGCCCGCTTCTGCTCGTCCTGGATCTGGGCGACGGCCTGCTCGACCGGTGAGGTCGGCTTGATGGTTTTTTCGACCGGCGTCTGAACCTTGAGGCCGATGGGCGGATAGCCTGCGCCACAGATGGCGCCTTCGTACTGCTTGTCCACGTTTCTCTCCTGTTGCGGTTGGTTTGGAAGTGCGAGACCAGTCTGAGGCAATGGTGCCGGTTTGTCAACATGTAAATCCCGCTGCGATGGAATTTTTTTACGAGGCGGGGTTGACAGAACGGGGCTGTCAACATCGCAGCTGAGCGGGTTGGGGAATTGGTGGATGGGCCTGGGCCAGAGCGCCCGGGGCCGGTGGTCCCTGGGGGCGGGGGGTCCTCCCCCCTCGGAGTTGTGAAGGTGGCCGCTTTGCCCCCCTTCCTCGAGCCAGGCCGACGCCTCCCGACCTGCGCTGGCTGGGCTCAAGCCCCGCAACCCCACGATGCGAGGGTGCAGAGCTGTTAGCTTGCGAGCACGGTCTTAACGTTAACGGAATACTAACGCGCCCAGGCCGACGCCTTCCCCTCTTGTGCGCATGCTGGCCGACGGTCGCGCCGATCCCTCACCACCACCAACACACCAACCCCGCGCGTTGACACTCCGCCGCTGTTAGCGCGTTAGCTTGTCCCAACCCCCAACGGTGACACGCTGGCACCAAAACACCTTGCATTCTTAACCGGACCTGTCTAAATCGGCCCCTTTCCGACCGAACCGTACACCGGTGTATCATCGTCCACCGAGCAACCCATTGATTCTAAAGGCAAGTGTAAGGAAATGTACGATGTAAGGACTTTTCCGGTCGGTCGCCGTATAGCGTTTTATGTGTTGACGTTAGATTAGTCTGTTACTTGCATACACAATACTATAGAGACAACTACACTTTAATCTTACACTACCCACACATTCTCAACATACCTATGCCAATCAAGCATTTAAGCAGTGTAACGATCGGTGTACGATGCCAACCCCGTGTAGGATGCGCCCAGCTAGTCGGAAGTCCGCACTGCCGTTCGTCGGCTCGTGCGCTGTCACGTATTGACAGGCCGGCAACAGGGGCGCAATCTACACCCACACCAGCCGACACCAACCAACTCGAGCCGACGCCATGAACCGGAAAGAATACCAAGCGTACAACGCATTGAAGGACACGGCCCGCGCAGTGCCGCCGGCCAACGTTGACCGCGCGGTCCTGGCCGCCGCACGTTTGGCCGTCCTCCGCTACCGCCGTCGGAAGCAGCTGCTTGCCGCCGCGACCGTCGCGACCGTCATCGCTGTGGTGTGGCTCGCGCTGTTCACCGCTGGCGCTCCCGTCTCCCTGTTTGCCTTCCCGACCAACTGAGTCCGCAGCCATGACACGCAACGAGCAAAGAGCACTCTGGATCGGCGGCGCAATTGGTTGGCTCTGTGGCGCCGTCCCCTTCATCCTCGCTTACCTTCTCTAAAGGAACCTGCAGCCATGACACACGAACGTAAAGAACATGTCGCCTCAATGCTGGGCGTGCCGGGCCGCTTTCACAATGCGCACGCATGGGACGCCAACCGCTGGTCCTCGCAGAAGTGGGTGAGCGAGCCCCGCACGATCGGTGGCTACGGCACCAATGGCATGATGCGCGTGGAGGTGTGTTTTGACGACGACTGCCGCAACGGCCACAACAGCTTCGCCATCACGGCCAGCGTCTACACCGACGAAAGCCGGCGCCGGCGCGACATCGCAGCCGGTGGCTGTATGCACGGTGAGATTGTGGAGATTTTCCCGGAATTGGCGCCGCTGATTAAGTGGCATCTCACATCAACCGATGGGCCCATGCATTACGTTGCCAACACGCTGTATCTGGCTGGCGATCGTGACCACAACGGGTTGCGAAAGGGTGAGCGTCGCCAGATTCGCAACGGCAAAACCGGGCTCCCCTCATGGCGCCTTGCCTATGTGGATGCCAACGGCAACGAAGTCGAAAAGCCGGCCGCTTACCCCGACGCCAGCGAAACCGCGCCACCGTGCGACGTGCGCCTGGCCTATCTCCCCTGGGAGCGCATCGGCGAAGGCAAAGAGCGCCAGCTCGAGGCCGCGCGCAGCACGGCCGTATGGCCTGAGGCCACCGACGAAGAATTGAGCGCTGAGCCCGAGGCCCTGCGCGCAGTGTTGGAAGCCCGCTTGCCGGCGCTGCTGCTCGCGTTCCGTGAGGCTATCGAATCGACCGGGCTCGCCTGGTCGCCGTCCACCATCCCCGCCACCGTGGAGAACTGACATGCGCAAGGTCGAAACTGACATGCTGGCCGCTATCGCCGCATTGTTTGCGGCGAAAGCAGACGCGACCGTTAGCCTCAGCAACACCACCGTTGTGTGTGTGTGCTGCGCCGACGGTCGAGGTGGATTCCGTGACCGTATCCGTGTTCCTGCACGGCAACCGCATCGCCATACTCTCCGACGACGCCCCTGACAGGCTGCTTGTTTCGCTGGCGGACTGGGACACGCCCACCACGCGCAGCCGGTTGAGCAGCCTGGTCAAGGGCCTGGCCGACGCTCGCGCCAAGCGCGTCCACGACCAACCCGTTGGCGATGCGAGCCGGGCGCTCACGGATGACGGCTGCAGCTATCGCTATCCGGCCGGGCTGGGAGTGAGCAGCCGCAAGGGCGTTGTGCGCGTCCACGACGCGCGCGGCGAGACCGCCATATCCGCAGACGGCTGGCATGCCGTCGAACTGTGAGGATCGAGCCATGAACGGGATTACATGGTTTCCCGCGATTAACCGCTGGCACGATCAAACCGGCGTCGCGCATGCGATGCGCGATGACGAAACGCGAACGGTTTGCGGGGCTCGGCCTTTCTCCCTGGGCGGCGGCTTCACCACGGCCGAGCAAGCCGGCGCGCATGAATGCCGCAAGTGTCGCCGCATCCTTGACTCTAAAGGGGAGGCAACAACGCCGTGAAACCCGACCGCACTGACGAATATTACCGCTTTTACGCACTGCGCGACGACCCCCCGCATGGTCACGATTGGTGGAAAGCGGGAATGCTCGCCGTCATCTTCAGCCGGCTGGCCGACCAACGCGCGCGAGGCGCCAAGCCATGAAAGAGATACAGACCATATACCGCGCGCGTTTCGATGTCGGCATCCGCGCGAGGCCCGCAGCCGAGGAAGCCATACAGAACTTTGCGGGAACCGTGGCGGGGGATGAGGTTTACACCAGCAATTGGACCGGCGGCCCGTGTTGGACGGCCTATTGCATCGCCGAGGCTAGCAACCGCGAAGCCTTGGAGCGTTGGGTCGGCGACGTGAAAGCGGAGGCGCGGCGCATCCGTGTCAAATTGGATTGGGACTGCTAACCATGATCCGACCGCATGACGATCTGCGCGCTGTGGCGCGCGAGATGAAGGAACGCCGTGTTAACGGGCGCAACCATTCGCCGACGCTGTGGGCATGGGCTGACCGCATCGAGGCCGCAGCGCGCGAGCTGGAGGGTGAGCAGCAGCCGCAACCGCCGGAGCTGCACGACGACCCCGACGACAAGCCGCCGCTGTGGTTCGTGCTGTTGGTGGGGCTCACAATCGCGCTGTGCGCCGTCGGCCCCGTGCTGTTGGCCGTCTCCAGCGGAGGTGCGTGATGGTGTCGATCGATCCAGGCACGGAGCTGAACCCTGCAGCCCCTGGACACCCCACCAAATTAGATCCTGGCCCGGTGGTGGACGTGTACCGCGTCGAGCACCGCCTCTCCCGCTGCGGCCCGTTCCAGGGCGCGCCCCGCCGAGCCGTGCTCGCCTCGATGCCTGATGTTCTACGCGGATTGGGCGGCAATAGGGACGGCATCACATTCGAGCGTGGCATGCGCGATGATTACTTGTTTGGCGCGCCCTCGCTGGAATCTGCCGCGTCATGGTTCAAGGACAGCGTCGAAGTGCTCGACGGCTGCAGCTATGTGCTGAGCCACTACCGTGTGCCGGAGGCGTTCATCGTGGTCGGCAGGTCGAAGCTGCAGCTGGCGTTTGCGCCCCACGCGGCCGAGCTGGTCGAGCGTCGGCCGTGCAGTTCACTCCAGCAGGTCGTCAAGGCTCCGCTGCCCCGATAGGTCCTTGAATTCCCCTTCGATCACGCTGCCGTCCTCGAGCCTGGGGACGGGAGCCGCGGCCAGGCGGCGCAGTTCGGCCAGGCCGGCGGTGTCAAAATTCACCTGGACCAGGGGCTGGCGATCGTCGCCGTAGGTCTCTCGGTCCTTTTTGGAGGCAAGCCACTTGTGACCATCCAACAGCACGCGCGCAGCATCTGGACGCAACGGGGGCAACGGCTCCCCGTCTTCGTCAAAGCCCGGTTTCTCAAGCCGTTCCAGCACTTCACCGACCTTGGCCGCATGCCGCGCGGCCTGCAGCTTCAGCACCTGCCGGTACAGGTCCTTGCGGTTCGGGTCCTTGTCGATGTGCTGCCAGATGACTTTGTAGGGGACGCCAAAATCGACGGCAATTTCATAGCCTGGTCGCGTGGATTCAGCCACGGCGTCGAAGAAACGTTCCCAAAAATCAGGCGCGTCAAGCTGGGGGTAGCGGGCGGTCATGTTCTGCACTAGCGCGGAAAGGTTGGCACAGTTTAACACCCCTCGCACCCCTGCAGGGGGTGGACACCCCAGCAAATTAGATCCGATAAGTGTTGACAGATCGGCACCACCCCCGCATACTGGACCCATGAAGATCAATGACTGGCTCGAGGCAGTAGCGTGGACGCAGAGCGATCTGCTGCGCTACCTGGAATCCAAAGGCACCGCAGTGTCGCGGTCGGCCGTGAGCCGTTGGTGCTCGACCGACCCCGAGCAGCGCCGTGTGCCGGGCCGTGCCGTTATCATCGAGATCCAGGCCCTGACCAAGGGCCGGGTGAAGCTGGAGGACTGGGGCTGATGGGCCAGGAGCACGAATACGACGGCGCCCTGACCGACCCGATGGTCGGCGAGCTGAACGCCGAGGCCATCGCGCTGCTCAAGCGCTATGGCATCCGCGGCAAGGCCGCCTTCCTGGTTCACATCGACGACCACGGCCGCTATACGTTCTTCCAGGCCAAGGGCGTCAACGTGATCCTCGACGGCGCCGTGCCCGACCTGTTGGGCGTCCTTGACGCCGCCGTCACGGCGCACGCGGATCTGGAGAAGTCGAAGCACAACGGGAGGATGAACTGACATGAAATACATCCTCGGGATCGACCCGGGCATCACCGGCGCGCTGGCGTGGCTGGATCTGGAAGGCGAGATCGTCGCCATCGAGGACATGCCGACGGTGGAGCTGAAGGTCGGCAAGCGCAACCGCAGCAAGGTGTCGCCGCAGCTCCTGGCCGACCTCGTCTGGCAGCGTGAGCGCGACACCAAGATGGCCATCGTCGAACAGGTGACGTCGATGCCCAAGCAGGGCATTGTGTCGGCCTTCGGCTTCGGCCGGAGCCTGGGCGTCATCGAAGGCGTCTTAGCCGGTGCGACGATCAGGACGCAGTATGTCGCCCCGGCAACATGGATCCGCAGCATGCAGATCAACGGCGGCAAGGACGGCAGCCGCACGATGGCGATTCGCATCTGGCCCGAGCACGCCAAGCTGTTCGCTCGGGCCAAGGACAACGGGCGCAGCGACGCCGCCTTGCTGGCGCTGTGGGCGCTCAGGAACCTCAACCGCTAAACCGCACAACCGGGAGATCGAGATGATCGCACGTTTTGGAAACCTGCTCGGCATGCTCGTGGGCTACGCCCTACTGCTGGGCATTGTCATCGTCATGGCCGTCTGCCTGGCCGCTCCGTTCCTCGTCGGGGTGGCGGCGTTCGTCTACCTCACCAACATGGTGCTCGGCTAATGAAGATCCTGCAGGTCCTGAGCACGGACTTCTCAAAGTCAGACACATCAATCGAGGATAGAATGCTCAGGCAGATGCCCTCGCAAAGCTGGCCAGTTCTTTGGCAGTCCCGCCAGACACAAGCTTGAATATAACAGTGATTAATCGACGTCAGGTCCCCAGTGTGACAGAAGTCCTGACCAATGTAGAAGAAAATGAAGTAGCAGCTGTGGAGGAAATCCAACAACCTGATTGGCGGGAGCATCTCCTATGATAGTTCCAGCACCAGCAACTCCCGAAAGAGAAAGAACAAAGAATGAAGCTCCTTAGGATCAAGGATGCTTATGAGATGAGAAACGGAACCTTGTTCCTAATTATGGTGGATGCCCAGAAGAAGATTCTACTCCGTTGCTTGTCTCTATCGAAAGCATGGCAAGTGATGAAAGAAGTCCATGCCGGGTCAATCGGGGCACACCAGGCCAGTCCAAAGATGAAAATTGAGATTAAGAAATTGGGCTACTATTGGCCCACTATATTTGATGACTGCTACAAATTTGCCAAGTCATGTCAGAAATGCCAGGAGCATGCTACCGTGCCCAGTAGGCCACCAGTGCCGCTACACCCCACTATCCCGAGTTGGTCATTTGCCCAATGGGGCACGGACATGGTGGGACCTTTACCAGCATCCCCATCAGGGTGCAAATATATCCTAGCAGTCACAGTCTACTTCTCCAGATGGATGGAGGCCGTAGCACTAAGAGGAGTGACAAGGGAGCTGGTCGCCAGATTCTTCTTTCAGAATATAATATTTTGTTTCGGGGTCCCCAGTTGAATTATTTCTGACAATGGCAATCACTTCAGAAACCAGAAGGTGTACAGGCTAGCCGACAAGTATAAAATTAATTGGAGGACATCATCCCCTTACAATCCAGAGGACAACGGACTTGCAAAGGCATTCAACAAGACTCTCTGCTTCCTACTGGCTAAGACCGTCAACTCTAGTAAGAGGGACTGAGAAGAGAAGATATATGAAGCGCTATGGGCTTATCGTACAGTCTATAAAACTCCAACTGGCTATTCACCATTCTCCCTGGTATACAAGTCAAGGGTAGTGGTGCCGATAGAGTTGGAAGTGCCATCACTGCGAGTCGCTATACAGCACGGATTGACAAACGATGAACAAACAATCATGGAAAGAAGACTAGAAGAGCTTACTGAGCTTGAAGGAAGACATCTCCAGACGCAACAATATATCCAACTATACCAAGCTCGCATGGCCCGTGAGTTCGACAAGTTGGTCAAAGGGCAAGAATTCAAGAAGGGGAACCTAGTGATGGTTAAACAAAGAGAAGTAATGGCCTCCAACCCCAAAGAGAAGTTGGTTGGAAGTTGGCTTGGACTGTATGTCATCCACCGAGTCTATGAAGGTGGTGCCTACATTCTTGTAGACCACAAAGAGATAGTTCAGTTCTCCTCTCTCAATGGGAAACATCTGAAGCTGTATCATGTAGCACTGCCGGCATTCGAAGCATGATCAGAACCTATCTTGGTCTGGTGGCACTCCACCCTGGCCGAACTCTCTGAAATACCCGCCCAGTTCAAATCAATTCCGAGACCATTGGTTCGCAATTGTAAAAGCTCCCCAGTGCCCACAACTCCCAGAGTCCCTTAAGAGCCCCGCATAGTCCCACTGGGTTACCACACTACACATCAACACCATGTTGGACCTTACGTCTACACCGATGCATAAACTCTTTTCCTTGCGTTGGCATTACCTCCTTGCCAATGAGTAAACCTTTTCCGGTACAAGGCTTTATGCCCTAGCTGATATATCCACATTATTGCCATCGTGGACCTTACGTCTGAATCGAAACATAAGTCTCTCCTTGCATTGGCATTACTTTCTTGCCGATGAATACACTCTTCTTCGGTGCAAGGCGTTGTGCCCTAGCCAGTATCTACACATTATCGCCATTGCAGACCTTACGTCCGAATCCGCGTATAAATCTTTCTCCTCGCATTGACATTATCCTCTTGTCAATGAATAGATATTTTCGATGCAAGGCTTTGTGCCCTAGCCAACAGCTACATGTCGCTGCCATACGGATGAACCAAATGGTCGGAATGGAGCACCTTATGCAGACTCGCTATCTTCTTTCAAAAAAAAAAAAGAGAATGGGGCTTAAAATAGAGGTGCCCTACCAGGCTTGTCCAAACATCCTAGACAAGGGCAAAAAATGGTCATAACCCGACTGTGGCGAAAACCTGAAAGGACACTGCAGGTAAAATTGGGTACCCCGCCACGTGAAAACCTGAAAGGGCACGTGGGCAAAAGTAAGAGGGGGCTGACTCCGGTGAAAATTGAAAATGGGCACTTGGGTCAATAAAGTGGTAATCAAAAAGTTTCTCTTCACCCCCATCCCAACGAAACTCCGGATAGGATGCTCATCACGAATCCCACCGGAGATCTGCTTCTCTCAAACCATTGACTCGGACCTTCCGTCCCCGTCGATAAAAAAATCTATTTTTACTTCGACATTTAATGTCGATGAACAAACCAACACTGACCCTTGTCATCATCGGTAAGATCGGCCAATATTCTATTAACCCGGACCTTTCGTCCTTGTTAATAAATAAATCTATTTCTACTTCGACATTTTAGCATGTGTCGATGAACAAGCCAGCACCGACCCTTATCATCATCGGCAAGACCAGTTAGTATTCCGTTAACTAGGACCTTTTGTCCTCATTAACAAATAAATTTATCCTTACTTAGGCATTTAGCCAATGCTGACGAACAAACCCCTGCCCATCTCGGCGTCAGTTTCACAAATCAAGTGAAAAAATGATAAATAAAAATAAAAAATGAATGAAAATAAATGGGGCTTAAAATAGAGATGCTTCGCCAGCCTTACCTGAATACTCTGAGTAAGGGAAAAAATGACTATAACCCAACTGTGGTGAAAATCTGAAAGGGCGCTGCAGGTAAAATCAGGTACCCCGCCACGTGAAGAATCGAAAAGAGCACGTGGGCAAAAGTAAGAGGGGGCTGACTTCGGTGAAAAATCTGAAAGGATGCTTAAGTCATTAATGTGGTTAAAAATATGATGATAATGAATGATGATGATGATGATGATGATGATGATGTTGCTTTTCATGTCCCACGGGAATCCCCATGTGTGACAGACATATCACATCCCACCGGCATAAGCCTTACGCCTATGCTGCAATAACCCCCCCTTTGCCACGGCATTTAACCCATGTCGTTGAACAAACTTACCATCAATTTTTATCATCACCGGCGAATTTGATAAACAAACCGTCGGCTCGGACCCTTCATCCTCGTCGATGAACAAACCGTTTGCTTCGGCATTTAACCCATGTCGATGAACAAACCTATCGTCGATTTTCATCATCCTCGATGAAATCGATAAACAAACTATCGGCTCGGTCCCTTCATCCCTGTTGATGAACGGCACTCCACCCTGGCTGAACTACCCTTTTCCTTGGTCTCGCGGCTCTCCGCCCTGGCCGAGCTTCCTTCTCCTTGGTCTACTGGCACTCTGCCCTGACCGAGCTACCCTTTTCCTTGGTCTAGCGGCTCTCTGCCCTGGCCGAGCTACCCTTTATCTTGGTCTAGTGGCACTCCGCCTTGATCAAGCTACCCTTTTCCTTGGTCTAGTGGCACTCCGCCCTGGTCGAGCTACCCTTTTCCTTGGTCTAGTGGCACTCCGCCCTAGCCGAGCTACCCTTTTCCATGGTCTAGCGACTCTCCACCCTGGCCGAACTACCCTTTTTCTTGGTCTAGTGGCACTCTGCCCTGGCCGAGCTACCCTTTTCCTTTGTCTAGCAGCTCTCTGCCCTGGCCGAGCTACCCTTTTCTTGGTCTAGTGGCACTCTACCCTAGTCAAACTACCCTTTTCCTTGGTCTAGTGGCTCTCCGCCTTGGCGGGGCTACCCTTTTTCTTGGTCTAGCAGCTCTCCGCCCTATCCGAGCTACCTTCTCCTTAGTCTAGTGGCACTCTGCCCTGATCAAGCTACCCTTTTCCTTGGTCTAGTGGCGCTCCGCCCTGGCCGAGCTACCATTTTCTTTGGTCTAGTGGCACTCCGCCCTTGATGAGCGACCTTCTCCTTGGTCTAGTGACACTCTGCCCTGGCCGAGCTACCTTCTCCCTGGTCTAATGGCACTCTGCCCTGGTTGAGCTACCTTTATCTTGGTCTAGTGACATTTCGCCCTGATCGAGCTACCCTTTATCTTGGTCTAGTGGCACTCCGCCCTGATCAAGCTACCTTCATCCCGGTCCAGTGGTACTCCACCCTGACCAACCTCTACAAAATAGATGATATCGCCGTTTTAGGCCTTACGCCTGAATCGGCAGAAATTCCCCCTTTGCGTTAGCATTGCTTTCTCATTGACGAATAAACCTATCTCTCGGCATAAGACTTCATGTCCTACCCGACTTCTACCCAATGTCACCACTACAGACCTTACGTCTGAGTCGACAGAGAATCTCTTTTTGCACTGGCATTACCTCCTTGCCAACGAATAAACCTTTCCTCTACATCGGCGCAAGGCCCTGTGCCCTAGCCAATAGCCGTCTGTTACCGTCAAGGGTCAGAAACCACATATCGATCTGCCGACTGTTTCCTCCCATATGTTAGAAAAGCCATTTCATGGTCCAGGAAGGGATTGTGTTAGGACATGTCATTTCTAAGAGGGGAATAGAAGTCGACAGGGCTAAGATTGACCTAATTTCTAACCTTCCTCCCCCTTCATCTGTCAGGCAAGTTCGCTCTTTTCTTGGCCATGCGGGTTTCTATAGGATGTTCATTCAGAACTTTTCTTCCATCATACGTCCGCTTACAAAACTTCTAGCCAAGGACACTCCCTTCCATCTAGATGAGTCGTGTCTTGAGGCTTTCCATTCTTTGAAGGCAGCTCTGACCCAAGCCCCAATTCTTCAATCTCCCGATTGGTCACTGCCATTTGAAATCATGTGCGATGCCTCGGACTACGCCATTGGAGCTGTCCTGGGACAAAGGATTGAGAAGAAACCGGTGGTGATCTATTATGCGAGTCGCACACTCGCGGATGCTCAATTGAATTATACCACCACGGAGAAGGAACTCTTGGCAGTTGTTTTTGCCCTTGAAAAATTTCGATCATATCTTTTGGGATCTAAGGTTATTGTGTACTCTGATCATGCTGCTCTGAAATACTTGCTCACCAAGAAGGATGCTAAACCCCGTTTGATTCGATGGATCTTATTACTACAAGAATTTGATTTGGAAATCAAAGATAAGAAGGGGTTAGAAAATGTAGTGGCTGATCACTTGTCCCGAATAGTGATACCTGAGAGTGCTCCCATGTATGACTCCTTTCCAGATGAACAACGGTTATCCATTTCTCACACCTCAACCCCTTGGTATGCCCACATTGTCAACTTTTTGGCAGTAGGACAGATCCCAGTTGGGTGGACTAAGCAGGAGAAGGATCGGTTCTTTTCTCAAGTCAAATACTATTTTTGGGAGGACCCGGAACTGTTTCACATGGGTCCGGATCAGATCATAAGAAGATGTGTCCCCGAGGATGAGCATCACTCTATCTTGAATTTCTATCACAATCTAGCTTGTGGGGGACACTTCTCGGGAAAGAAAACTGCGGCAAAAGTTTTACAAAGTGGATTTTATTGGCCCAGCTTATTCAAGGACGCTTATGAATTTTCCAAAACATGTTTGAGGTGTCAAGCTGTGGGCAATCTTTCTAAAAGAGATATGATGCCGCTCAATCCCATTCTGGTGGTTGAAATATTTGATGTTTGGGGAATTGATTTCATGGGACCGTTCACAATAGGTTTTCGGGAGGATCGGGTGACTGGACAGGGTGCGAGCGTGCCAGTCGATTTCTCGATAATCACCTATGGAACCAAAAGTTGACTAGGGAAGCGTCGCCAGGACACGGCACGTGGGCACAGGGTTTTGAGAAACACGTGAAGAGAAGGGAAATTCCACGGGTGCGAGTGCGTAGACGATTGTGGGGATTCATGTACAGGACGTCTTTCCCTACTGGCCGTAAGCAGTCGATGTTTATTTACATCGAATTAAATCCAAACACCATTGTTCTGTGCTGAAGAATAGCTTGGACATTTTTGAAGCCATGGGTAGAAGACTGGGGGGTACCCTACAGCTATAGGGGGACAATTGTGCTCGGCTAGAGGGGTTGGTAAACTGAGATCTGGGAGACTGGTTGCACGCAGGCTAGTGCGGGTAAGAAACTAGGACCCAAGTACGAGTATGCATATTCAACTGGTTTCATGATTTTTAGGTTCCACGTGGGCTTTGCAAGCTAGTCGAAAGGGCCAAAGTACATTTGGTGCAAGCCGGGGTACAGTTTCGACTCGTGGGTCGGTCCCCGGGTCATTACAGGATAAAGCAGATTATCTGCGTGTTTTTACAGAGGCCCTCCGCAAGGAACTAGGGATGTGCCTGAATCGTCGAGGGAGGGCTAGACTGGATGGCAAGGGCGGACACTAGCTGGCATGTGAGGGAGGCCGGACGTGGCTCGTGGTGAGCGGTCGGGTACGGGTCCCCGAAGCTGAGTGTCTTCATACTGGGGAGTTAGGGCCGGTCTCGGGAATGTTGCTTCCGGGCCAGGGGCGAGCTAACTTGGGTCAGTGGTCGGGACCATTGGTGGTCGGCTCAGTGCAAGCGGTGGGCACGTGGTCTGATGGCAGGAGCAAATCTAACATTATGGCATGCACGTTGTTACCATAACGCGTCATACGCAGGCGGACCCGATGTGCGGGTGTATTCACCGTTATCATAATGCCTCATATGCGGGGGGATGGGCTTGAGTGAGATGGCTAGATGCCATGTGAGGAGAGTACATTTGACATACCCTTGGCGTATACGAGCCGATCAACAAACCACCTAACACATGCTTAGCTCCTCGCGTCCTTGCCGAAAGTCTTGGAGCTTTAGTCCTCGAGTGCTTGCGCTTGTATGTCTATGTGATCTCTATGCATGCCCCTTACATTTCTCTTAGGTTGTTAAGTCATATGCACACACTAAGGTCAAAGCATATTTCCAGCTAGTGCAAACCAAGGTCTATGCATATGCCTTCTATTGGTCAGCCAAGGCCCGAGCACCTTTAATCCAGCAAAACACAAAGTCGGTGCATGTTATGCTTATGCATTCAGGTCAGTGCATGTCACTGTTCATATGCATGATAAGGTCGGTGCATGTCACTATTCATATGCATACTAGGGTCAGTGCATGTTCTACTTATGGCATGATAAGGTCCGTGCACATCACTGTAGCAAGTCGATGCTAGCTAGTCTTGCATGCATCCAGGTCGGTGCAATTTATTGTTCACGTCGATGCTAGTTGCACCTTGTGCATACTAAGGTCGGTGCATCCCTTGCTCCAGGTCATATAAAGGGCGGTGTATTGCTTGCTTTCTGCATATAAACCTTGGTGTAGTTTACTGTTTAACCACATACAAGGTTGGTGCATTTCTTGCTTTCTACATATAAACCTCGGTGCAGTTTACTGTTAAACCACATATAAGGTCGGTGCATCTTTTGATTCATGCTGTATGGAGTCAGTGCAGTTTACTGTTTAATCACGTATAAGGTCAGTGCATATCGTTGTCAGTCACATACAAGGTCAGTGCATCTTTTGATTCATGCTGTATGGAGTCAGTGCATTTTACTGTTTAACCACGTATAAGGTCAGTGCATATCACTGCCGGTCGCATACAAGGTCGGTGCATTGTTCTTTTCGTTGCATGAAAGGTCGGTGCAAGTTCCTATGGAACTACACACAAGGTCGGTGCATGTTTTATACATAGTCTGTGCATATTTGCTCACACGCACTTGTCAGGTCTGAGCATGCTAGTACAACGTCCGTGTTAGTTTGCATCTTGCACAGCTAAGGTCAGTGCTAGTTTGCATCTTGCATAGCCAAGGTCTAAGCATACTGGCCATATATCATTATAGAGTCAGACCATGTTTTGACAATTAACTCTATAAGATGTAAGCATGTTTCTCACTCTAACAATTATTTCTTTCAGACTGGCATTTGACCGAGCGTCTGCAATGCATGTGGCCTACAGCCTCCTTCCTCACGTTATCTTTAAGTCACGCCTGAAGAATGAGCTCATGGGGGGATAACAGAATCAATGATTGGCACATGATCCAAAGGGAGAATATCTCTGAGTCTGATCAAGAAAGGAGAACTCCAGATGGATGAACATAAAGTGAATCCTCCACGCCCACACGAGCTGCCCGATCTGAAGAGGGGAGTCAACATGGTATCTTTATACCACCTATTACCTAAAGAAGTTTCTGAGGCTTCCACAGCCTACACCAATGAGCATATCCCACGGGGACATTTAGAACCCTTGGGCCTAATATAAGAAGCTAAAGGAAAATCAGAAGTGCCATGCGCACTAGATGGCCTGTCACAGGGGCATACGCCCACCGCAAAGGAGAAGAAAAAGAAGACCTCAAAGAGTAGATGGAGGAGCATTATTCTCTCTTGCGACACATTATCAACCTTACCCAGCTCGAGCCAAGCTGATGAAGAAGAAAATGAAGAAGCATGCCTTCCATCGTCCGATGAGGAGGCACGTCTTAATACCCCTCCTCCATGTGAGGGTATGGGGGCAAAAATGTCGACCTCCGAGGGGCAAGGTGTTCGTGGCAATGATGATAAGGCGCCACTGAATCCACCTAAAACCAAGATAGGGAGCAGTGCTCCTAATTTTTCCCAGCCTGATCCTGCCATGGTAGTAGAGCTATATCAAAGGCTACAAGAAGTCGAAGAGATAAAGAAAAAGTTAAGCAAGATGGGCTTATACTTAGCCATACCCAGGCAAGCCGAGCCTTCATTCGAGGCTTTGCAGGGTGGTGCTGAGCCACTCGTAAGCTCATCACCGCCAGCCACACCTTGGCTAGCAGATGATCATATAGGGGGTAGCCCCCTTCAATAGCTACAAAGCACACCTTTGATAGATCCTTCAACCTCTTGGGGGCATCAGGGGACAAGCATGATACCTCATACTATGTCGGGGATAAACCCGTTTCTACAATCAGCTAGTCCACACCTGAGTTCGATAGCTCCGGCAGTGATGCATAAGCCAAGGGTCGAGCGAACGGCCAAGATGAAGCTGGTCGAGAGGGAAGTCGCTAAGGTCGAATTGCAGACGATTAAACAAAGAGACGATGAGTCTGTTCTGGACTATGCAAGAAAAGGGAGAAATCCCGACTACAATAGGGGCGTTATTAAATAAATTGACGCCTGAGAGGAAGCATTATTTTTTTAGAAATTGACGCCAGTTACAGGGGCGCTATTTAATATTTTATTTCAAATAAGATTCTTTCCGTTTTATCCGGATTAAAGGATCGGCTTCCTCGTCGTGTCAGAGGTAGGGGGATGGACTCTCTTCCTCGCTAGGAACCCGCCGGTACCACATGCATCGTGGTCTGACGCCAGTTGCATCATTTTCTATGCATTGTTCCATGTTAGCATAATTTAGTCGTTAAATTATGAAATTGCATCCATGGGCATCGTCTTTACATTTTTGTTGATGTAAATGGATGTACAGATGCATGCTTGATCAGGTTAGCAGGTTTCTGCACATCCCCCATCGATTTTGGTCGACCGGGGTCCAACCCGTAACCCAGTCGACATAACATGCCAGGACCGGTGCGTTATAGTCCTTTAACGCGCCTAAAGAGGTGAGTTATGTGCCCTTTGACAGACTCCTCTAGGTCCATCATTTGACCATTGACAGGTCATTTGACTGTTGACCCAGTAAGGTGGTTAGCATAGCGGTGTAGGGTAGATCCGTTATAGTCATATAACGCCCTAGATCTGGTGCGTTATATTATGTATTAAAATTGTGGATTTTCTGTTGAATCTTGGCATTCGGGTGACTTTAACGGGCTTAGACCCATGCGTTATATCCTCATAACGCACCAGCCTTGGTGTGTTATGTTTCTGTGGTTTCTGATTGCAGTTCGGGTGCGTATAACGGGCCATGGAAGGCGCATTATACTCAGCATAACGTCCCATGTTTGGAACATTATGCCCTGCGTTTCTGGTTACATTGCATTGTTTGGTTAAGTATAATGGGCCACAGGAGGCGCATTATGCTGAACATAACGCCCCATGCTTGGCACGCTATCATCTGTGTTCTTGGTTTCTCGCCATTGTTCTGTTGAGTATAACGCATGGGGTAGGTGCGTTACGCTGAACATAACGCCCCAGTGGAGGTGTGTTATGGTCTGCATGTCTGTGCAACTGTGTGCTTGTGTTCACCTAGGTGTTCGGGTGAGTTTAACGGATGGAGGGAGGTGCATTGTGTTCCATATAACGCCCCTGACCTAATCCATTATGTCAGGTAACGGTCCCAGCTTGGTCCGTTATACCTTCTGGCATTCAAAAAAGAGTATGTTTAGTTCCTAAAGTATTCAGTAGTGCATATTCCCCATGTTTAAGTTATTTTATAAAGTTATGGCATTATTTTAGACCCCGATAGAGTAGCTTTCTCTTTCCTTGTGATGGAGCCACTAGTCGTAGCCCGTCATTGCACTATTGTATGGGTAGCTCCGTATCCGTACATAGTGTCCGTCGGAGTACTTGTGACTCAGCAGGAGGCCGCCCGAGGGGCGTCACAATGTCTTCCCATCATGCGACCGTGTCGAGGTCGGGATAGTAGGGGCACCATAGGCACCGTTGTGCTGGAGCAGTAGGGCATTACCAAGGCCGAGGCGACCGAATGACATAGGCATCACTTGTCCCTGGGGCGAACGGGCACTGTTGGGACTGGAGTGGTTGGACGGCATGAGTATCGCCATGACTGGAGCGACCAAAAGTCATTGAGCTCAGAATTACTGGGCGCTGTGGGCCTCGGTGGGACTGGAGTTGTTGAGTGATCGGGTGTCACGGATCCCGATGTGATTGGAGTAGCTGGAAGTCGGGCACTGGGAGCGCTGCTGTGACTGAGGCAGCTAAGTAGTCGGGCGCAACAGGCCGCTATGTAGCTGGCAGTTTGGTGCCGGGGGCACCATTGTGGCTGAGTTGTTGAGTGATCGGGTGCCCGGGGCCCCGATGTGACCGGAGTGGTTGGCAGTCGGGTGTCGGGGGCACCATTGTAGCTGAAATGGCTGACAGTCGGGTGCCGAGGGTACCGTTATGGCTGGAGTGGCTGGCAGTCGGGTGCCGGGGGCACCGTTGTGGCTGAGTGGTTGAGTGATCGGGTGCTAGGGGCACCGTTGTGACTGAAGTGGCTGGCAGTCGGGTGCCAAGGGCACCGTTGTAGCTGAGCTAGTTGGTAGTCGAGTGCCGGGGGCACCGTTGTGACTGAAGTGGTTGGCAGTCGGGTGTCGGGGGCACCGTTGAGACTGAAGTGGTTGGCAGTCGGGTGCCGGGGGCACCGTTATGGCTGAGGTATTGAGTGATCGGGTGTCGCAGGCCCTGATGTGACCAGAGTGGCTGGTAGTCGGGTGCCGGGGGCACCGTTGTGACTGAGTAGATGGGCACTGTTGGACCTTGATGGTCGTGGTTGGGGCCCATTGATAGAGGCAGGGGCCTGGCACTTCATCTTGCGTCGGGACTTGTGAAGTATGCCCATTATCCGGGTAATAGCACTGAGGGCATGCTAATCGAGATGATTCAAAAGTGAAACATGATCATTGAGGCAGGGAACCAGGCTGGGCACCTTGATTGTGCCATGTCTGATGGTGCACAACCATTGGGACAGAGAGTGTCGACTGGGTCATGCTTCGTGTCCGGTACCGATGGCTCGCTGAGTCGATCCGTATTCTGGCTCGGGTGTCCTCACCAGATTTGAAGCAGGGAGAAAAATTGGCATTCCACCTAGCAAGCTCTAGAGCTGGCGTGAAAGAGGAAAGCCTTTACGCCAGCCCAAGAAAGGTTTTGAAAGAGATAGCTTCCATTCCAAAATAGAAATAAGGTGTACATATCAGAGGGCAATCGCCTCGACGTAACAACCAAAAGGGAAAAGCAACATAAGGAAAATAAAAATAAGAAAAGAAGGAGTGGCGAGCCAAGATCAAGAGCTAGCCCCAGCAGTAGCATCGCTCGATCCTTGGTAGCCCCCGGTAGCAGCATCGCTCAACCCCTAGTCACCCCCGACAGCAGCTTCAGAAGGTGATGGGTCATCGGTTAAGTCAACAACATCCTCACCTGCATGCCCCCCGGTGTTCAGCTCCTTCGATCGCCCCTCGGTAACTGGTTCCTCCTCGTCAAGTTCCTCCTTGCCATCGCTTGCCTCAGGGTCGAACTGCGTCAGTGGAGGGTGCAAGGGAGGCACCGACACTCCCAAGCTATCAAGCGCGGCCTGGAGGGCAGGCGCCCAACCTTCCTGAAAGCCCTAGTCCTGAGCAAGGTCGTAGACCTCAAGGGCGACCGTGTTCAACTCGTCCTAGTAAGCCGGGGACGAACGGAAGTGCTCCACTGCCTCCTCGCCAATGGCAGGCACCGACGAGCGCAGTGCCTCAGCTTGAGCCTCTAGCTCTGCCAACCGGGCCTTCGCTGCCTCAACTCCACTAGTCACTTCCCGGAGGGACTCCTCAATAGCCTGGGCTTGAGCACAAAGGACGTCTCGATCCATCAGAGCACCCGCTAGAGCCCTCTCCTGCTGTTCAACTAGCCCTCTCAACCTGGCAAGCTCGGCCCCATCGACTGCCTGACGTCGCTGGAGCTACTTGCACTACGTCGCCAACCCTTCCCGTGCCTCTTGGCTGACTGCTAGCTCTCGTGCAAGCCCACCAAATTGGTACCTCCATAAGCCCAAGGCCCTGGCAATCGTACAAACACCCTTTGCGGCCAGGTCCGTCAACTCCTTCTCAACCCCATGAAGTCCCGCGATCAATGCCACCCAAGAGGGGGGTGAATTGGGTGTTTATAAATTTTAATAAAACTTTTTAGCTGGCCATAGCGTGACCGTTTAAACCCAGATTAGTGAAGAGGTTTATTGAAAAATTAAAATGGCCTAATGGGGACCGTTTGGGATTTCAGAACGGTCAACAGAAGACCGTTAAAGGGATAGAAACGGCCCTGTGATGGCCGCCACCTTTACAGGCTGCATTTTTTTTTAATGTATATGCAATGCATGACTTGCGAAAATGAATGACTGACCTAGAATGTTGAATGTATGCAGGGAAAATGACGGACACGGATCTCATGGCTCCAGGTTCGAGCGTGTACTTGGCACTGCTCGATTTCCATAGGGAGCGACTGGCCGCCATGGGATTTGCAGAGTTCCTGGGCATAGAGGTGGCGAGGCTGGACATAGCTCTCCTCTACGGGCTGCACGACCGGTGGGACCCAGTTAGTTGGGTGTTCTTGCTCCCGTGGGGACATACGATCCCCACATTGGAGGATGTGGCACGCATCACTGGGCTACGGGTACACGGAGCGTCGGTGGGTGAGAGCACACTGACTGACTACCGAGAGCTAGCCCAGAGACTGTTGTAATTGGAGTTGCAAAGGCCAGAGCGTCATTCGACGATTCTGCCCAGAGCGAGACTGTAGGAGAGCCTAGGTCTGCGAGGTGTCGGGATCGCAGTCGGGGAGCTGCCTGAGCAGCAGCGGGGGTGGTGTTGCGGCGGTTCCTGATGCTATTTTTCAGGAAGCTGCTATTCGCCACTCGGGCAGACATGGTGAGTTGCCGACTCCTGCCCCTTCTTAAGGAGGTAGATCGAGTCGGAGAGTACGCATGGGGTGTAGCTGTACTCGCCTTCCTCTTCGACACTCTTAGCTCGACCTACCGACGCACGATGCTCGACGGGTTTTCCCCACTTCTTCAGGTAAGCCTCGTCTCCTAAAATGCTTGTGCAATTCCTATTTGATATTTATGAAATGCTATATGCTATCGATTTGGTGCAATGGAATGCAGGTGTGGACTTACATGTACCTCCCTGGGCTAGGGAGAGGACAGGAGGTGTATCCCAACTAGGTGCCCATCGCGAGACGGTGGACAGCGGTTCGGGAAGTGGGATCCCTGAGACGCCAGGTACGGGCGATCCAGGACGACCTCGACACTTTACCTTATGCTTTGGTAAGAACTAAACTTAAAATTTTCCTACTCTGAGATGCGACTTATATGCTTGGATGCTAATGCAATTGGCCGCCATTGCATAGGTCCGGTGGACACCGTACCAGGGCGAGGGATAGGAGGGCTAGCCATGGGTGGTGGCAGCCCTAGCCTACGCGGGCCGAGACATCTGGCTTCATTGCCTGAATGTCATCGAGCCACTCCACTATCGGTTGATCATGAGGACCGCGGGCATGCACCAGCCAGAGGTGGAGTTCCTGGCAGGCGAGAAGCCGGAGGAGCGCGTGGGATGCCACTCGCGTGGGCTTGCGGCGGAGATAGGCTGGACCACTCGGGCAGCAGACCAGATCCGAGATTGGATGGGACTAGGGCGAGTGGTGCGTGCTCGAGAGCGACAAGGCCTACCTGACGGTCTACGCCCGACGCTACGGAGACCAAGTCTTCCATGGCGCACGACGACCGGTACAACTCAAGACTTATGCTTCGTAATATGTTCATGATGATAATGCACTGATGTTTGACTTCCTATGTGTAGATTGACCGCCAGGGATGGATTTCTGAGCTTTAGGGGTTACTCCACTCGATAGTCCAGCAGCGGGACGAGCTGCAGCATTCCCTGGACCTCCTGGTGAGTTTCCCTCAACCTCAGACTTAAAAAAAATGCTACGTTATGCTCATGAGACTGACATGCCCTATATGCAGCGTGCCGAGGGAGCCCAATGCCAGGGAGCTGACACACCGTCCTCTTCTTCCCAGCCACCAACAGATCGGGCCGAGCGGGATGCAGACTTCACAAGGGCAGTGGCACGAGTCGAGGAGGTCGAGGCCGCTCTTACCGAGAGGGTAAGTAAGTAGCTGTACTTCCCCTTGTTGATTAGGATTTATGAATGCAACTAGCTGATCATGATGTGTGTATATGCAGATAACCGAGCTAGCAGCGGCACTGAGCGAGGTCACTCGGCAGAGAGAGGAGGGGAGCGCTGTTGTGTGGATGGGACAGATTTGGCGCTCCTCCGTGTAGAGCTGGAGAGACTCTGTGCCCGGGCGACGGAGACGGAGCGCATCCGTGCAGAGCTAGAGCAGTCCCGACTGTAGGTAGCCGTGCTGAGGGGTGCCGTGGGGGCGTACGAGAGGATGAGCCAAAGGTCAGAGCACAGCGGGGCTCCGAGTGGCACACACAGCTCTTACATGGGATACTTCACTAGTTCCTCCGGTCGTCGGAAGAACGAGGAGGAGGAGTGGCACCGACGACACTGCGAGGAGGTGAGCTCTGCCTTGGCCCCGCCATCGAAGAGGCATGAGGGCACTGGTGACAGTGGAGGTCCAAGAGATGGACCAACCTGATGTACTATATGAGACACATGTACTTTTGACATGAATGCTATGACATGACCTATTTTTGACTTTGCAAAAGATAAATGTGTGCATGCTGATGTTGACTGACTGACACTGAATCCTACGACTGACACGGGAGAGCAAGAGAGAGGGACCGGGGGGACTCGAGTGGAATGACACAAAGAAAAACTAAGGCAGGAGAGAGAGGCGATCACCCAACAAGTCGCTACCAGAACTTGGCGGTCTCACGGTAGACCGCTGAAGGTCGACCAGCCACGAGCTCAAGGAAGGTCAGAAACGGTCCTTCTTAGACCGCATATCTTGAAAAGATGGTCTCCCATTGGCCATTTGTATTGATAAACGGTCTCCCCAAGACCGTTTAGGCCGTCAGAGAGACAAAGAGTGTAGAAGAGGAGCGAAATGGCCCTTCGGTGGCCGCCATGAACTATTGCGGTCACTCGATAGACCACATATTAGGAAACCCTGTTAGCTCCGATTAGGACTCTCTTGGAGAGTCCCAAACCATGGGCAAGGAGTCCTAATCCATGTTAAAGCTTATCCAAACCCGATTTGGGGCTACCCTACCTCAATCCTAGTGGGATTAGGCCAAGAATCTAGGCGCTATAAGTAGGGGGGACCCTAAATTCGCAACTCACACCAAACCCCTATTTTAGGCCTTGAAAAGCTTGCTAACCTTACCCAAATTGTCATGAAGAGGGATCTTGAAGGAAGTTCTATGGGTGAGGTTGCCTACCACAGGCCAAAACTAGCCAGAAAGGAGCACAGGGTGCTGTAAAGGCTGACCATGATCCCTAGACACTTGAGCTCTAGTTCTTCAAGAGAGGTAAGTCAATGCATTTCCTTTCATTTCATTAAATTTCTTTCAAATGCTCATATTTCTTCCTCTCTTCTTCCCTCTTTGTTTTCTCTTTTCCTCTCCTCTACCTCAGCTTCTCCCCAGTGCCACCCTTAGTCGTGTGTTGCTGGTCGTGTCCATCTTAGAGTCCGAGGCCCGCACCACATAGAGTCGTCTCCCATGTCCGTCCCGCATCATGGTGTCACCCGCAGGACCCAGCCAGGGGCTGGCACTCGAAAGGTGGCGCTGCCTGCCTGGTGGAAGAAGTCCCACCAGACCCGGGCGGTCTCGGCAGTCAAGCTCCCCCGGAGATTCTGCATTGCCAGAGTAAACTGGGCACTGTGTGATGGGATATGCTGATCATATCCGAAATTGCGCCCGAAACAGAAGGGATAATAAGGTTCCAATAGTAGGTTATCCCCCTTCCTAAATGCCAGTACACTCGGGCAGATTGACAGTGCCCAATCCCTTAGCTCAGGCTCCAGCAACGGGCGAACCATATTCTCTTGACTAATGGGGTGCACGTACTTCACAACTTGGTCATTTTTGCACTCCCGCTTGTTGTTCACCAGAGGACTCGAGTGGGCGGCCAGTGTCCAGAAGTGAATGGAGCCTGTCACGTCTTGAGGAACTGTTGTCAGGCGGCCCCTGATGTCATAAAGCCTCAGGGAAGTAGAGCTCGGCTCTGCACTCGCAAATTCCAACTTTTGCGGCACTAGTCCCCAGTCCTGGATGGCGCGGGGAGCGAACTTCGGGAATAGCGAACAGACCCACGCATTAAAGAAATGCAATGGGAATACAAATCGGGCCTACCGCGGGATCTGGTGAACGCTCACCTCCCTGAGCATCTTGAATATCAAACAAAGGGCGGCCGGGCACAGAGACAGCTTGATCCCCCATGCCATCTGATAGGCAGGGTAGATTGCGTCTGGACGAATGACGGTCTCATCTCCGTGCGGCAAGGCGAATGAGCACAGCCAATACAGGCAGTGTGTCAGTGGATCGACCGCCACCGGATTCGGCCCGCTCAAACGCCCCTTTGAGGGGATCTTCACATCTGACTTGGGCTTGGCCCGTTTCTTGCGGGCGACGATCGTACCGACACATGGAAAGTCTTCGTATTTCGTCAGCCCGTCGAAGAAATACTACAGCCACAAAGCCAGTCGGACCCTCTTCCAGTCCCCACGATGCGGTTGTTTCTCTCCATGCGCTAGCTTGTACATCTCTCGGTATGCTTTCATCAGGTACCGATAAGAGTACCCCAGAGAGTAGTAACCGTCTCCGTTTGTTTTGAGGTATTTAATGTGTAAAACTAGGAAAGGACAGGTGTAAACAGGTGTTACTCTTGTATTCCCATCGATTTGAATCGATTGGGAGGGGTCTAGACCTAGATAACTTAGGCCCAGAATCCTGAACAGAATGCGGTCCAAAGAAGCACTACATTCTCAGTAGAACGCGCCATAGGTAGGCACTGTGTTATGACCATCGCGGTGTATCGTGGCACCGCGATCTGTGTTTTCAGGAGTTTTCGAAGGAGGTAGATATCGCAGTCATGTGAACCACCGCGTTCATTCTTAACGCACTGCAAATGTCCGTGCGTTAATGAAGAATGCACCCAAAGGGTCTTGCGTATTCTCAGCAGACCCAGTTATGTCCTTGGTGTCGATTGGTCATGCATCTAGGATGAGCCATTAATAATTTTGCATTAATTGTTGCTTTATATCACGTTTATTTCCCCATGTTGAGTGATTTTCCCTTTTTTTGTGACGGATCCACTAGTCGTAGCCCGACGACCCTTAGAGTCGGCCCACCGTGGAGAGGTGGCGGGGCAGTCCCGGTGTATGATTTTTAGGCTAGTTCCTGTGGGCCCCCTTGCTTTACAGTAGTGTCCAACTAGGGAAAAAAACTAGCTATAGGCCTGCCTCACAGCATTGAGCTTGTGTGTACACACGTGGTCAGGGGAGTGGACTTGCGCTGACGAGCATGACCCTAACTAGTCCTTGTCTTTGGTTACTGTTACAGTGTCTCAGTTACCATGTTCGAGGCGAGTGGGAGACACCTGAGACGCAATATAAGTCGTCAGTAGATGCGTCTGGTCATTCTTCTAGTGGTTGTTTTTTCTCATCACTTAGTTGGAGGAAAAATTAACTTTAATAGTGAATGCATGATTTTCGTGTTTAATTACGTGCTTTATTAACTGTCTTTTAATTGCTACTCCTGTACAACTTTCTTAAATTGTTGATATTGCATATTACCTGGTTCTTTTGTACTTTTAGCTGCGAGATAGGGATCTACAGGACCCCTACTGAGTCAATGAAATGAGACTCACCCTTTGTCTTTCAGGTGAGGTGCAGCAGTCGTCTGATTTTCCACGTGGTTTTGGCGGCCAGTCTTCGTGCCAGCGTGGTCCACTCCGGGGTATGCCCCGTGTAGTTGTACTCTTTTTGTACTTTTGGGCTTGTACTCTGTACTTCTTGTTCCCATTCATGTCATGATAATAGAGGAATCTATGAACCTCGGTCACTTCATTTCTGCTCCCTCCCTTTGGGTGAATCAAAGTAGTGAAAATATGGTGTAAAACACACTGAAGTGGTGGAAAGTAATTTGAGTTCATCCGGATGATGTCACTTATGTTGAACCTTAAAGGGGGAGACTGTTGGATCTCTACTGTTTTGCTCCTACTATTTTGATGATGTCATATACTAACTGTCAACTCTTCATTTGATTTGCCATTTAATAATCATTATTTTATGTACTTTATCTGAAGATGACTTGCAGTAAAATCCAATTGTGTGGTCATCAGTGTGCATATCGTGTATTTGGTCTTTGCAATTACTTCTATACTTGTCTGTTTTGACAAGTCTCATTCTGTTGCAAAGCCCGTGCATATTCATGCATTCGCTGTGTCCATGCATACCCCGTGCAGATTAAGACAGTGCAAGTTCAAACCCCGTGCATGTTTTTATTTCCACTGCACTTAGCCCATGCATTCTGTGCATCTGATCGACCTGAAGCCGTGCAGATTTTTGCCTTCATGCATACTTGCATACAGCCTAAGCCTTAGTCCGTGCAGTTCAAAGTCTGTGCACTTTTTCTCCTTTAAGTTCATGCATAAGTCGGGGGTGTTTTGAAAGATAAAGTCTGTGCACATTTCTTCAAGTCTGTACAGACTTCAGCCCATGCATGTGCCTCTTCTAGTCCGTGCAGACTTGACCCCGTGCATGTTTTTTCAGCAATGAAGTCCATGCACATTCCCTTGAAATTGAGTCCGTGCACATTTTGCTTAACGAAGTTCGTGGACAGTTTTCTTAACAAAGTCCGTGCACATTTTCTTCAACGAAGTCTGTGCACTTTTTCTGCAAAAAAGGCCGTGCATGTTTTTCAAAGTAGTCCGTGCACATTTTCCTTGGAACTAAGTCCGTGCAGATTTTGCATCTAAAGTCTGTACAAATCTTTACAAGGTCCGAGCACAAGAAACTTAGTGCTCACTTCATGTCCATGCACTTGACACCTCGAGCATTTCATCTCTGTGCACATGATACCCTGTGCACGTTTTCGTCAAGGTTACAAAGTCCTTGCACATATTACATACCCCGTGGAATCAAAACCCCATGCACATTTTCTAACAGTTATCAAGTCCTTGCTCGCTTGTATGAACCCCTCAGAGCCAGTTTCGCCTTGCGCTGTGGCGCTCCATTGTTGGACCGTCAGAGATTGTGACGGCCCAAGGTTGGACCGCCAGGCGATTTTTTCGTATTACTGGGTTTGTCGTGTGTTGCGTTGGTCTTCGGTCAACCTAGTTGGGATCCAGTGGTTATCCTTCGACCTTGAGAGTGTTCCAGACACCATGAGACCGGTGTCCATATATTGAGGGTGTTCCGGAGGGTCCGGGTGACCCTGTGTGTATGTGTGCTCACGGAGGGTCCCTCCCGCACATCATGAGATTTTCGGATCGGTGGGCCATGTGCGTGGCCTCGGACTGTGAGTCCAGTCGACCAGCCTGGGGCTGGAGGTTTCTTGTGCCCCCTCTTCGAGGGAGGAGTCTTGGCAGTTGTGAGCTGCCTCGTGAGTCATCGTGCTACCGTGGTTTTATGCCTAGGGATTAGGCCAGATTGACAGCGCAGTGCTGTCGCGTAAAAAAGTGTTGACCCGAGTCTTACGACTCAGGGACCGTTGAGTTTAATAAGTCTAGTGGGCTGTCCAGCGTTAAGTGGCCGCGAGTCACTTCTTCCTTCGTGTTACTCACAATGGGTACGTGCGTGATTTTTTGTGTTCACGTCAGTGACCCTCCACTAGACGCAGCCTTCTTACGGCATGCGCGTGTTGACCCACCCGGGAGTGGTGGAGCGACGTACCCTAGTTAGATGGCAAGTAGGCTGGTTACTGTAGGGCCCCGCATACCACCGAGTCTGTGCTAGTGGGGTAATTACCAGCTAGAGGACAGACCTAGGGCGTATGATCTGAGTGTGCACACGAGGCTGAGGCTTCGGATCCATGCTGACGAGCACAATCTCAGCTAGTCCTTGTTTTGTGGTACTCCTGGCTACTGTGCGTGTCTGAGTCTCGCATCCGGGGCATTGTAGCTAGACACTTGTGACGCGGTGTAAGACGTCAGAGGACGCATCCAGCCATTCTTCTAGTGGGCGGTGCTCCCATCACGTAACGTGAGTTGTCGTGTCCTGGATTTTCATTTCTCGTCTGCGAGACAAGATTTCAGATGTTGTTTTCGGGAGCGTTCCCGTAGCCGAGGTCTGGGGTTTCCGATGAGTGTCACCGAGAGCTTTTCCTAAACGGCGTAGAGTTCACGACAGCGAGGTCGTGACTGTGTTTCCAGACTGTATGGTTTTTCTCTCTCTTACTCTCTTCTCTGGTGGTCATTGGAGGGGACCTCACGGCGGAGTTCTCCTCTTCCCCTTCCTCTTCTTCCTCTTCTTCCTCTTCTCTCTTCTTCTCGTGTCTCGTCTAGTGTCTCCTCTTCGTTCTTCCGCTTTTTTTCTGTTCTTCTCTTCATGTGTTGTTTGCCGGTGGAAGAGAGGCTTTTAAACCCCAACAGCAGGAGCCTTCAAGCGTGAAGCGATGGAGGCGGGAGCGTGGGTCATTAAATGGGGATTTGACTTCGGTCCTGGGTGGAAGGGAGCGTAGGCAGCGTGTCCTCCGCCACATTTGACACCTCGGCATACTCACTATACGCCGAGGATCCATAGGACGTGGACATAAGATTTTGTCTGCCGGATACGACGGATACGGGAGCCCAGGGCATGCCGCTGAAGGATCAGACCGCGTCGGTGAAGGTGTCTGTAGGCGTGCCATTGAAGGCCACGAGAGCGTGCCATTGAAGAAGCCCAGAGGGGCGTACCGGTGAAGGCACGCGGGGGGCATGTCAGCGAAGGCCATGGCAGCGTGCCACTGAAGAAGCCCAGAGGGGCGTACTGGCGAAGGCACGCTAGGGGCATGTCGGTGAAGGCCATAATGGTGTGCCATTGAAGCAGCGCTAGGGCATGCCGTTGAAGGGCTGCCAGGCGTGCCGTTGAAGCAGCGCTAGGGCGTGCCATTGAAGGGCTGCCAGGCGTGCCGTTGAAGCAGCGCTAGGGCGTGCCGTTGAAGCAGCGCTAGGGCGTGCCGTTGAAGGGCTGCCAGGCGTGCCGTTGAAGCAGCACTAGGGCGTGCCATTAAAGGGCTGCCAGGCGTGCCGTTGAAGCAATGCTAGAATGCCGTTGAAGTGGATTCAGGCCCATTTTGAGCCTGTTTGACGATCCACTTAGTTCTCTTCGGGGCCCACGAGTTGTGAGCCCCCCAAGGGTTGGTTCTTCTTCGCTGTCGTGGCTCCAGGAGTGGCTTCACGGTAGTGTATTGTTTGTTCGGAGGGTTCGGACGGGACGTGTCCTCCTCAATCTCTTCCGTTGAAGTTGTTTATTGATGCTGGATTGGTCGGGACACGCGGACGTGTAATTTTACATGTCCACCCTGCGGCGCCCGGCCACTCAGCTCACTCAGTCACAATGGTGCCCCCCGCACCTGACTGCCAGCTACTCCTAACGGATCAGGTGGGGTGCGTCATATTAACATGGCGCGCCTCCTCTGGTCCGTCATTCTCATCTACTATAATCCCAGACTCAGCGGCCATGGCGGATCACTGAGGGTGCGCTATGTGACATAACGCGCCTCTACTAGTCCGCTATGACTATCCGAGTGATTTTTGTTAAGATTTACTACTCAGAAACTATAGCCGACCAATGGGGGTCCGTTAAAGCCACCCGAACGTGAAAAATCCACAGTTTACCCATGACCATAACGGTCATGGAAGGCGACGTTATACTAACGACCTATCTAACATATGCATGAGCATAACGGACCTGGGGTGGCCCGCTATATGGTATAACGCGCCAGAGGCGGTGCGTTAAACACATAACGATCACTGGTGTGACCGCCATGTGAGCTGGGCGACGAACGGGTTTGGTTTGAAACCAAACTGCTCCCCGGTCGATCAAAATCGACAGGTTCGCTTACAAAAACCTGTAAAAACGTAAAACCTGCCATACCATACATCCATACAAGCCAATAGAAGCTAGAAAACGTAAATACCATGCCCATAAATGATTAAAAACATAAATTACCACATTTTTAGGAAAAAATTAAAAATGGACATTAACTAGGCGAAACGGCTGTGGATGGGCGTGCATGTGGTATGGAAGTGATCCTAGCGAGGAGGTGGTTCTATCCCCCTACCTCATTCGTCCCGAAACCGGCGTTTCGGCCGCATGCGGGCGAGGTGAAAATCACACCCCACTCGTCCCGTCTCGCTCAACCGTCCCTCGAACCGCGTGATGGAGGGCGCCAACGCGTTCCTCTCATCGCACTGGTTCCAATGGTACCTCCTGCGTCTCGGTCCGACCCTGAAATCATCAAAATGGAGAAGGAGAGAGGAAGGAGAGAACGTTAGAGAGAGAGTGTGTGAGAGAAATCGAGAGAGAGAGAGAGTGTGTGTTAACGGGAGAGAGAGAAAGAGTGGGGTGGGGTGGGTTTTTAATTAAAAAAAATTGTTAATTATTATTATTATTTGTTAAAAACCCTTATTTAACCCTTTAAACCCCCAAATTCTATTAATTGCATAAAAGCCTAATTTATTTACTAAAATACTTTAACTCTCTCAGAAAAATACCAGAAAATAGTCAAAAAATCTGTAAAAATCGACAGAACTGACAGAATTGGATCCGGGTCCGTCATCAGCAAAAAAGCAATTGCAACAAGAACGTTAGAGCGTAGTAACTGAATCACGGAATACCCAGGCACCAGAATCTTCAATTGGCGATGAAAAGGGAGAAGCGATTTAAATCCCACCGAAAAACTCAAGAACTGACCAATGCGCTGTGCAAATGCAAACCCGAGACTCTCCACCTCGCAATAAATCGAGAAACAAGAGCAATCAACTGAAATCTGCAGTCCCCTAGCCCAGACAAGGGCAAACACCGCAACAGGGTGATCAAGACGATGTGAACCTCACCAACCACCCATCCAGTGAACAGGATCCTTCTCAGAGCAAACTGTACCTGCCTCGGGAGACATCATAGATCTGGCCCTTGATCGCCATGAGAAGGGGCTTCTTCGGGTCGGACCCGTCATAGGCCCTGAGCTCCTCCTCGGTGATCTCCCCGACCTGCACCGGCTCCGGCAGGGTCTCCGGCTCCAACTCCCGGTCCCTCCTAGGGGGCGGCGCCGGCGCCGCGAAGAACCCGGAGACGATGTGGTAGAAGGCAACGGCGAAGGCGATGATCGTGAAGAAGGCGGCGGGGGAGAGGCCCGTGTAAGAGGTGATCGCCTCCTTGAGGGTGTCCCAGAGGCTAGCTACGCTCACCATGGCTCCCTCCTCGCTGCTGCTGCTGCTGTTCCGCCGCTGCGCTTGCTTCCTCCCTCTTGCTGTGTTTGTATCGCCGGACAGCGTGCGAACCGGAAGGAGAGTGGCGGAGTGGGTTGCGTGAGGGTCGCGGGCTTTTCTTGTCTTTTCCCTTTGTCTCCGGGTACGGACGGGTGTGCAAGAACTCATGCATTCTGCGCCGTGGCGCAATAGTCAACCAATCAGAGGTTGCGGCGATCGCGTGACATGTGTCATGGTCTCGTTCTTAAATGGAGAATTGATGTACGCTAAAGATTTTAAGTCACTTTTTTATGTTGGTTGCGACCCACCTTTTCCGCGGTCCGTTCGCGAGTTTTGTAACGCCCCTCTCCACCATATCCGAACTCGGAAGTATCAGCGGTCCACCCACCCACCCCCGTAAGTACACCCCTCAAATATGCAAAATTTTTTTGATAAATATTGTCAATAAAAATATGTTTTATATGGCACAAATTAATGTTAATATAAAGTATAAACCTTTGAAACAAACTGCACTCAATTCAGAGTAGAATTCGCATAAAATCTGAACCTTGAAGATCACCTTATTACGCCCATTTCCCAACCTCAGATCGTATTAACCTCTTCAGAGCTTTTCTTCCTCCATATGTCCCCTATACCCATTTAATATTTCACACCAATACTCTACCGGTGGCCAAACTTCTCTTCATAGCCCTTTTTGTTGCGCAGACTTGCCTTGTGCAGCCTTACGAGGTAGAATCAGACCACAGTAATTTTTCGGATCTCAAAACCTTACCCGACTTCTATGAAAATTGCTACACATCCTTCCCACATCCTAAGACTTCCCGAATAAAAATTTCAAGTCACTCAAAGCCCATTTGCCCTGCGTACTACCATCCTACTTTCCTGGTTCCCTGTTGGTCTGTGCAGGCCTACAGACTGAGCTCTGCATTCCAGTGCTCCCCACGCCCAAAATCTCCACTGAAAACACCCCGCATATGCTACCCAGTCATCCTACGTCTATCAGCTATCCAGCGGAGAAAACTCTGCCCCATTCGCCTCCAAGAAGCCCCGGTTCCAGCCCAATCTTCGGTCCCCTGTTGCAGTCCAGATTGCACAGGGTCGGCTTCAAAATTCGCTCCGCCTTCCACGGTACCCTGTTGCAGTTGCCACTCCACCGGCATCCCTGGGATGTCCCCAGCAATGTCCATGCCATGTTTCGTGACCAGTGGATGTGAAGAAAGTGGCGTACCGGGCTCATCTTCTTGCTGCCTCCCAGTGAGCGCGTAGATCGGCGAGTAACTTGCCCGCCGCTCTAGGCCACTCTGGAGGTTCCAGCCGGCGCCTTCGACCTCCATCTCCATCTAGGAGACTTGCCATCCACTACAGCATGCTTCCAGAGGCGTGGGCATCTCCCTCGGCTTTCACGATGCATCGTCCTCTTGTGTCCCGTCACCCCTCTTCGCATGACCCCCCAGATTACGCAGTGTAGCCTTTTACCTCCCTGCGAGGAGTGGGCATTTGTGTTGGGTTGTACCTTTGTTTGACTTTGTACTGGGTGGTCGTGTGATTTGGCCGGGCATCTTCCCCACACCCCAAGCGTGGAGGTATGCATCCGCTTCCTTGCTTGGTTAGCTTGCTTATTCAGTATTTACTCTTGAGGCTGCTGCTTGTGAGATCATAGGCGCCTAGCTCTTATATTTGGTACGTCACTGCCACGGTGAAAGAGTGAGACCGTCCCGCTTGTGAGTTTGTTGTTATTATTATTATTTTTGTTACATTTAGGGCGTGTATGGAAAGATGGGCCAACAAGGGGCTGGGGAAGGGTCTATGCAGGTTGGGCCAAAGTTTAAGCACGATGGGGATAAGGTCAGTGCATGTTTGGCTTGGCTAGGGGGGAGGTCGGTGCATGCTGTCTGGGCCTAGGGGGGAGGTCGGTGCAGGCTTTCCTGGGCCAAGGGGAAGGTCGGTGCAGGTTTGGCCAGGCTAGGGGGAAGGTCGGTGCTTGCTTGCCTTGGCTGGGGTAAGGTCGGTGTAGGCTGCAGCTGTGCTAAGATAAGGTCGGTGCAGGTTGCAGCTAAGGTCAGTCCAGGCTGCCGCTATACTAAGGTAAGGTTGGCGCATGTTCACTCTAAGGTCGGTGCAAGTCTGCCCAGGCTGGAAAGGTTAGTGCAGGTCTACCCTAAGGTCGGTGCAGGTTGCAGCTGAGGTCGGTGCAGGTTCACCCTGAGGTTAGTGCAGGTCTGCCCAGGCTAAGGAATGGTCGGTGTAGGTCAGCCCTAAGGTCAGTGCAGGTCTATCCAGGCTAATGAAAGGTCGGTGCAAGTCTGCCTTAAGGTCGGTGAAGGTTGCAACTGAGGTCGATGCAGGTCCATCCTAAGGTCGGTGCAGGTTGCAACTGAGGTCGGTGCAGGTTCGCCCTGAGGTCGGTGCAGGTCTGCCCAGGCTAAGGAAAGGTCGGTGCAGGTCTGCCCTAAGGTCGGTGCAGGTTATAGCTGAGGTTGGTGCAGGTTCACCCTGAGGTCGATGCAGGTCTGCCCAGGCCAAGGAAAGGTCACTGCAAGTCTACCCTAAGGTCGGTGTAGGTCTGCCCAGGCTAATTAAAGGTCGGTGCACATGAGGGTTTAAGGTCAGTGCACATAGGGCAGGGTCTATGCAAGCTTGGGATGAGGTTGGTGTAAGTTCTGGCCAGATGTGTGGAGGGTAAGGTTTATGTATACCTGGATAAGGTCAGTGCACGTTTAGGACAAAGACTAGGCAAGGGTAAATCAAGGATGTGCCGGATTGGTTGGTGAAGAGTGTACCGACCGGGAGGGGTTGAAGTGTGCCAGACAGGGCACAAGCATGGTGTATCGGCTAGAGGGTGGGCTGAAATGTGTGTCGGGCAGACAGGGTTGAAGTGTGCCAGACAAGGCTCAAGCAAGGCTTACTGGCTAGAGGCTGGGCTGAAGTGTATGCTGGGCAAATAAGGGTTGAAGTGCACCGAGCCAGGTTAAGGGTGCACCGGTTGAAGGGGCAAATCGGCTCTGGGGTCAATGCAGCTGTGGCAAAGTTTGGGTAGGTGGAATAAGATCTGTGCTCGTGAGGATTTGAGGCTTGTGCATATGGGACAGGGTTTATGCATGCAGGGTGGAGGTTGAGATGTAAGGCAATGCTTATGTTCGTGAGAGAGACTCTTTTATTCGTGAGATGCATGTGAGGGGTTTGATTTAGTTTTCTTTTATTCATGTAGCTCGTGTTCGTGGTTATGTTCGACAGTCCGTCATAATGATCCAGGTGTTCAGTTATTCGAGATCTCCATGGCTCTTCGTTGCTTCGGCAAAGCCACTTCCTTGTTGTTTATTCTGTTTATTTATTATTTTCTCTTGCATCATTGTTTCCCCCTCTTTTATTATTATTGTTATTATGTTAATTCTGGTGAAAATTTGACAGCATCTCCCTAAGACCCGGATGCTGAGGGGGTGTAAAGGGGAACACGCCCACAAGGAGTGGCATGACCTAACCACTCGAGGTATGCGCCAGGGCAGCAGCACCTTTAAGAAAACTTCGAAAAGCCCAAAAATCAACGAATGGGGCACTGCGTGAACCGAGGACATCGGGCTAGACCCCCACCGACCCAGGGAGAGATAGTCACTGAATGAGTGGAAGACATGACTATCAGGCACAGGCCAAGGTGTATCGGGTAAAGGGGTGGCTAGAATGTGCTGGCCAAGACAAGCCAAGGGTGTGTCGGGCTGGAAAGGCCAAAGGATGTGCCGAGCAAGAATAGGTTGAGGGTGTGCCGGGCTGGGATGATTGGAGGGTGCACTGGGCAACCATGGGCTAGTTGGAATGTGCCAGATAGAGGGCTAGCTAAGGTGTATGCCAGGCAGGACACAGCTGAGGTGTGCCGGGCAAGGCACGACTGGGGGTGTGCACCGCTTTGACGGCACGCAGGTGCATCGGATGAAGGAAGAGTGGAGGCAAAGCCACCGAGTCAAGATGGTAGGGATGCCCCCGTTTCAAGACCCATACGAATTAAAGGCCAGCATGAGGGAAGCTTATTCTTGAGCAGGGGATCCTCTTTTTAACATGGAGGGAACCTGAGTTTTAGCCTTGGACTGGCAGGGCCCAGGTGCCGATGCTTACACGCTCAACACTTCGAAGCAAGAAACCTAAGAAAGGAAGGGAACGATAAAGGGGAAGACAAGAGAGAAGCCCCCTCAAGGCTCAAAGGGGTAGCTTGACTCGTAAGGCTTGGGAGTTCATTGGCTCTGGACCTTAGGGTTCCACAAGAGGATGGGCCAGCCAAGGATAGCATGATGAAGAAACAAAAGAAAACCCAAGAAGATCACAAGCATGGATCGCAGGAAGCACATTCATTCAACATCAAACTTGCAAATTCTATTATTCCTTTCAAAAGGGAAGCCAGAGGCTGATACACTGCAAAAGGGGGGACAAAAAAAATAACGGGAGGAAGCAAAGATACAACAGGGAGATGAAACATAATGGGGAAGGGTAACGGAGCACAGGCTCCTCCCCCTCCTAAATCCCACTCCCTCTCTTCTTCTTCCTTTCTCTCTTCTCTCTGCACTCAGGCGGTGGTCGTCGAAGCGGTGGGTAACCAGGGTGGAGCGTCTCTTCTCTCTTTGTCTCTTCCTTTTTTGTTCTGCCTCTCTCTGGAGAGCCGGCCAGCGAGAGAGCCTCTCCCTCCTCTGTGCATCTGGTTGTCTTCATCTCTCTCTATCTTCTTTTTCTCTTGTCCGACAGGGTTCTTATACCCTGGAAACCGTTGACAGGGCCTCATGATGATGCTCACATCCGAGGATGACTCCAGTCCCATCCTCGTCAGATCGATGTCCCCGAGCCTGAATCAGGGGGTGACACCATGGTAGAGCGCTAGCTGCCCCCGAGGTGATCATGCTGCGCGCCAAGGGTCACACATAGTGACTGGTGTGTATGTCGCCGGTTATGCTGGTTCAAAGGGTGGAATGCTGCACTGGGTGAGAAAGAGAATGCTACACCGGGTGGAGTGTTTGGCAGACGTGCCGGGCAAGGGGAGCTTGGGTTGCACTGTTTGAACGCCAGAAGTGAAAGGGGCAAGTGTGCTGGATGGAGTGCCCTGAGGGTGCGCCGGCCAAAGCCCGCTTGGAGTGTGCCGCTAGGGGCCTTTGAGGGTGTGCCAGTGTCGACTCATAGAGTTGACACTTTCTACACTGTGTTCTATTTTGGGCTTCTTTTGTTCTTGCCCAAACACGAGTGTCAACTCTATGAGTCGACACTTTTTGGCGACCGAAAAACACGCTGGTTTGCACGGCGGGCGATGCCCTAACGAGATCCTATCCTTTAGTGCCCCTCTATGATTGGTCCATGGGGGATTATACCCTCCATGTGGCCCTTCATTCTCCTGGGGTATATATGGTTTGAGATAGGGTTTATTTGCATGAGGAGAAGGCTTTTAATGTTCGATCCAATTTTGGGTGTTTGCAGGAAGACGAGGCCGCAGCTCCATCTTCTTCCTCTCCAAGGCGAGCTAAGCATGATTCAAGGCTGAAGAAGATCATCTTCCACCCTACTGAAGTAATCCTGCTGAAAGACCGAAGTTGCATTTCCTCCATACCATCGAATGAGCTAAAGACGGTCAGAGTTAAGGAAGAACGTGAGGTCATCCACCCTTCCTTCTGAAGCTTGCTAAAGTTCTATCCAAGCAATGAGTGAAGAGAAGACGAAGTCCATCCAACTAAGAAGTCAGCCACAAAGTCCACCCTACGAAGAACTCGGCTCCATCGTCCTCCCATCAGGAGTTTGCTGAATTTGTCTTAGTCCCTGTTTGCAGTCATCTTTTGTTCAATTGATGTCTATTGTACTTGCATAGAATATTTGTGTACATTCCTTTAAACTAGAAATAACTGTGTGTGTGTTCAGAGCGGTGTCTCCGTGTGTGGACTCATTGTCGGGGTAAGTTCCCCTTGTTAGTGTGTGTGTGTGCTGCGAAAGCAGCGTGTGGAGGCCAGTCCTCGTGTGTGTGCTGCGTAGCAGCGTGTTGAGTTTCATGCTCATGTGTGTGGTTTGCTGCGAAAGCAGCGTGTGGTGTATTGGGGTTCGTCCCCATGTGCTACCTTGTGTAGCGTTTTAGTGAAGCCTCATCGAGGTGGTGAGGGGTGGACGTAGGGAACCCACCGTGGTCCCGAACCACCTAAAAAACCATTGTGCACTTGTGAATGTCTGTGCGTGTGCTCCTTATCTCCTACCACCATTCACAGGTTGACTTGCTAAATGTGTTTTCCATGGATGCTAGATTTTTCTATACACATGCCTAGTTACGATTGTTTATTCTCCGTGTGTGATCTTACTCAATTGCAAACATTTGACTTATTATGTTTTAGTATAACACTTTGACCTGTAACAATGCAGAACGTAATGTTATCTTAGTATCATGGTTATAGGTATTAAATTATTATTATTTACATGAAAGTTTCCTTGTCATTCATAAGTTAAATGATCCTATGAAACTTGCTAAAAACTTGGTTAAAATTTGAACAATGTTGTTACAAACTGTTACATTATGATCTTAATATCATTGTTTGACAGTCGTGCCACTCCGATAGGATTGACTGATCATATCGTCTCGTTTCTCGTGTTTCTTTTAGCCTTAATCTTGTAATAGTTGGGACTCTTCGCCGAATATTCCTTCCGTCGGATTAGGACCACTATTACGAGGCCTTCGTAAGACCCCGCGAGCCAGGGATTCCCACTAGGACGTCAGGCAGATTGTACCCTGAAAACCTGAACCCAACGACTCGACTCATTCTTCATTTCGGGTAGTCTGAGTGCGTGACCGTTCTGCCCAATCTCGACCAGAAAGTGGTTCTCTCTGGACCACTACCGTTAGGTAGCGGCCAGGACACGACCGCCTTCTGCCTTCTGATCTGGCCTGTGTGTTGGTCCTGTCTAGTCATTTGCCCTTGTTCCAGGATGACTCTACTTTGTTTAGGTCGACCTGGGTAGCCTCAATTGACTATGATAGTGTAGACTGGACCCTGTTTCAGTCCAGCCATACTATAGGTCGACTGGGGACCTTGTTTAATCATTGAATCTTGCTGGCCGAACCCTGTCATGTGTTAGCGGTCCTCTCTGGACTGCTACATCTTGGTAGCAGTTGACTCTAGACTGTTTTCTAGCTTTTTCCCGTTTGCCGAGTCGACACACCAAGGCATTGACTCGGCACAGCCCTATTCAGGATAGTGGCCTAGGTCAGACCACCACCTTCTGGTAGTGGCCCATCCCTGACCGTCTCTTCATCCAGTCACCCAAAAATTTGATTTTGTCCATGTATTTTGTGTATTGAACCAATCCAGCCTCTACAAGCTATTGTACCCTGAGATCATGACCTTTATTGGGCCTATCCTGGAATTATATTCATTCGATATTCTTGTCAAGGTCATTTTCCCTAAATGGCTTTTCCTTGGGATCTATAAAGCTTGCTATTCCTCCAGAAAATATATTTCCTACTCGCGTTCTCTTGAATTACATGAGCTATTCTTGGAATTCAGATGGGGGACAAGGGGTGGGGGAATCTAAACTGTCGATCTGCACTGCCTTGTCAGGACGTCGCCTGCTTGTCCTGTGCCATACGCCTAGCTCCGTCGTCCGATCGAAGTGCCGTCAACACCTGGACGAAGCCTGGTGGATGCTGAAGAAATCCTGAAAGTCTGACATCGAGCCGAGGTCACCGGAAGGTGGAGAGGGTCGCAGTCGATGGCCTGCACAGTTCTGCCTCACCGGACAGGTTGGCGTGGTCGAAGTGCGTCGACTGGTACGCTCTCTGTAGAACTCCAAATGTGACGGGACCAACTCTGGGGCATATCAGATAGAGTGCACTATGATCCTTCAAGAGCTGGATGCTGTCGGGTCACCGTGCCGGTTGTGGATGCCGGAATGGTCGGCCTCTGGTTCCTGGGTGAGCAGTAGGACAGGTTGATGATGGTCATGGTGGAATCTTCTGTGTCGAGGTTGGAACGAGACAAAACCACTTGGGTTGGCTTCTTATCGTCGAGAGTCACAACTTTGTAGAAGACTGCTCGGCCTGAAACTAAGCAGAGGATGGAGTATCGGGGCCAATTATGTGGCAGTCTATCCTAGGCAAACAGAGAGTTTTGGGTCTGGCACGATCAAGGGAAAATGGTCGCCCTAGGGGGAGGCATTGTCAAAAGAAGGCAAGACCACCTCTGAAACGATGGTGACTTGAAGACGCAGAACTCCTATGAAGAGGGTTCTAGCTGATTCGCATAGGGGTGGGCAGTGTAGCTACTGCCATGTGACCCTCGGAATCGGGTGCAGGTTTGGTGCAGTTGTACGAAAATGCCTACCGTGGGTGGTGCCGATGACGAAACGAGGCGAGACCACTTCAAGAGCGTTGCAGACTCGAAGGAGGGAGACTTTTTAGAAGACACCTCGAGCCAATTCTCACTGTGGTCACCAGGAGAATTTTTGCAAGTTGGGTTTCAGTTCTGCCTGAGAGTTGGGAGTACTTGAGCTGACTTCGGGCTCCACTGAGAGGAGAGCGACGTCAGGAATCCTCCGGGGTTGCTGAGGGTGCTCTTGAACAAGTAGGGGAACGTGGGTTGCAGTGGGAAGGGGTGACTGGAGGTGGCTGGGGAGGGCAGCTAGGGTTTGGTGTGGGGTGGGGGCGCACTTGGGTTGGGGAATGGAGAGATGGAGGGGGGCGCAGCTAGGGTTCTTGTGATGAGGACTCGCATCTCGTGGGTTCTCGTCCATGCCACGTTCCAGGGCCTCCCAAAGTTTCAGAGGGAGAGGCTGCGAGAGATGGGATTTGCAACGTTCCTAAGCATAGAGCCGGTGTGCCTGGACCGAATCTTGATCCAGGTACTCAAGGAGAGATGGGATAGGACTAGCAGGGCCTTCCTGATGCCCTGGGGGCACATGGTCCCTACCCTAGAGGATATGGTTAGGATCACTGGGCTTAGGGGAGATGGAGAGTGAGTGGGCTGACTTACCCTGATTACCTGGAGCAGGCCCGCTGACTCCTAGACCTGTCTACAGTGGCAAAGGGGCCGAGAGACTATAGGATGGTGGACCAGGCAGAGCTAATGGAGTCTCTAGGGCTGGGAGAGGGGTGCCCAAGGGCGAGGGAGTCCCTCGAGGATTTTACAGCGAGGATGGCTGGGAGGGATAGGGCCACTTTTTATACAGACCCCACCCAGAGAGAGAGAGCAGACTTGGACCTTAGGATGTTCCTCTTCTTGATGCTAGGGAGACTACTGCTGGGCACGAAGGGGGACGACATGAACTGTCGTTTCCTGAGTGTTCTGGAGGACCTGAGCTAGGTCGGGAGATATGCCTGGGGTGCGGCCCTGCTGGCCCACCTCATAGCGGACCTATCCACCAGGACAAGGAGAGAGACGGCTGTCAGTAGTTTCACACCATTCCTTCAAGTATGCAACTTTACTTTTCATGCTTATGTTATATGTTTATGTTACTATTATGCTTTGATATGATTGTGATATGCTAATGATTTGTGGATGCAGGCCTGGTGCCACCTATACACTCTGATGGGGCGAGCTGTAGTTTTTCGCACGGAGGCGGTCCCCTTGGCCGGACGCTAGCTTCCGTACGCTACAGGCGCTCCACACGCGTACGAGTTAGTGGCAGTGCGACGCGAGCTGCGCGACTTCCCGGCATCCATGGTATGTATGTTATGCTTATGCATTTGATTTATTTCCTATTGATGCATTTATGATTATGGTGACATGATGATATGAAATGTAAATGCAGGTGGTGTGGAGACCCTACGTGGGCATGACTGACGACGACCAACCCTGGGTCATGGCGGGAGCTTTGGCTCCACTGCCTGAACGAGATCGAGCCACTGTAGCTCAGGCTGGTCATGAGGATGTTGGGCCTCCACGGGGGGAGAGAGAGATAATAGAGAGAGAAAGAGCTGTAGAGAGAGAAATAAAGATATAGAAGTGTGGGAGGATAATAAAAATAAAAGAGAAAAAATTGAAATTACGTATGTGCATGTGTGTTGTAGGGAGATAGAGAGAGGAAGAGAGAGATCGTGAGGGAGAAAGGGAGAGAGAGAGAGAGAGAGGGATGACACAAAGGGGGAGGGGGGCGTGCATGGTGTGTGCGGTGTGTGCAGGGAAGACGATCGCAGTGCGAGTATAAGTGTGTGGTGGAGAGAGGGAGGAAGAAGTAGGCAGTGGAGGAGTGTAGGTGTAGTCAGAGAGAGAAAGAGAGAGGGAACAAGGAGAGAGCTAGTGACAGTGGCTACGGTGGTCACGGTGGGGAGGAGGGGCTGGCACAGACGGTGCATGTGTACAGGGAGAGAGAGAGGGAGAGCAGGGAGCTCGATGGTAGGCGACTGTGCAGGTTAGAGAGAGAATGAGGGAGAGGGGAGGGGGAGAACCGGTGGTGCATGTGTAAGTGCATGGAGGTAGAGAGAGAGTAGAGGGAGGCAGGCAGGGGGGAACGACGAGAAGGGAACCCGCGACTGGTGCAGACGCTATTGGGGAAGAGAGAGCGAGGGAGTCGACGCTGTGGTGGGTTCAGGTGATGGAAGGTGCAGGCAGAGGCTGGTGGAGAGAGTGAGTGACAGCGGTGTGAGTGTGTGAGGGCGTGTGTGGAGGAGGAGTGGAGGCGAGATGAGGGAGAGAGGAGGAGAGGTATGAAGGAGGGCTGTGGTGGTGTATGTGCGTGTGAAGAGGAGAGGGAGGTAGAGACGTAGAGGGGAGGCGTGCATGGCTCGCGGGAGAGAGATGGGAGGGGACGTGCGGAGATGGTGGTCGCACGGTGGTGTAGGGGAAGGCCGGTGGAGATGGTCAGTGTAGTGTGTGTGTAAGGAGAGGGAAAGATCAGAGAGGAGAAGGGGAGCCTGCGGTGTAGAGAAGGGAGACAGAGGGATAGAGCGAAGTGAGAAGAGGAGGAGGAGAGAGGGGGAGCTTGGCGACGGTGCCCCTGTTTTGAATAGGGGCATCGTAGCTGGAGGTGGGGGGAGGAGAAATGAGAAGAAGGAGGAGAAGTGGAGGAGGAGAAAGGAGAAGAAGAAGGAGGGGAAGGGGGGGAGAGATGAGGTTCGGGGTGGGGGGAGGTGGAACACCCCCTCCCAGACCCCCTCACAGCCAGGGGTCTCCCCCACACTCATCCACCCCCTTTCCCCTACCATAAATCCCATTTTCCCCCCATCATCTTCAACCTGCAGGTCCCAGTTCGCAGGCAGTAGTGTACCAGTGGCTTGCAGAGGTGACTGCGACTTCATCCCGGCGTCTTGGGAGGCCCAAGTGGTACCGTTGGAAGCGTCTTTGGGTCTTCTTCGCAACGGTGGTCATCTCGTCTCATTCCGAGTTTGTGGCTGTCCGGGGTAGGCAATCTCCCTCAACTGCACAACTGCATCCTGACTGTCAGCTATAGATGACTTGCAAAGACTACCACGTTCTGCCACCGGAAGACTTGAAGGCAGGGCTTGGTCGGGACCTTCTACAACGAGTCTTCTTCCTTCTCCAAGAAGCGGCACTCCATTCGGTGATCGGAGCAACAACTTCTTAATTTTATCCTCACAGTGCACTGTTCTATTCCCTCTGGGACTGAGTAGACACCCTGTCACTCACCAGACTGCTCTGGCCTACTCCAACATCGGCTGCACCCCCGTGGGTCACGTTTTGACGGCGACTCGTCAACAGTTCCAACGCATCCTGTCACGCTCGATTCTGAGTCCGGGAGTGGTCGTGGCAGCCTCGGCTTCCTGCTGCTGTGGCTCTATAGCGGACAGAACCAGGAAGTAGAGACCCTGTTCGTGGCTCTTCCCCAACTGGCACCGATAACCTAGGAATTCCATAAAAATCAGTCAAGACCTTGGTCCAATTTCGAGGAGTTGGCCCCTGGTTTCATCAAAAACTGAGTTCGGGAGTGGTCATAGCGGCGCCGACAACGTCCACCTGTCCCCTGTTCCAGAGCGCGGACAGAATCGGCCACCGCCTCCCAATTAGCTCCGACCTCGACTTTTCCACTCCCCGCCTGGCCGGATGAGTGCCCCTTCCTGCGTGGAGGTACATTTTGGTTGTAATCTAATTCCCCACCCCTAGTCTAACCCCCTTGCAAGGGGCATAGTGTATGTAACTTAAATTTTTCGGTTGAAGCTTCATCGGCGCGGCGTGAGGGCAAGCCCACGCTTCCTCGCTCGCCCTCATCTCCGACTGGGACTGGTGTCTTCACACCGATCAGGTGAGCTTCGGTTACCCCTTGCTAGTGTCTCTCCATTGCTGTTTAGTATTGCCGCTAAGTTTTCATTTATTATCCTATTTCTGGATTGGCTCTGTAAAAATTATATGTTGTAGCCCTTCAGTCTACTTTCCAACGGCACCAGTTTCGTTCCAATCCATCTCCGGATCTGAGCACAAAAATTCTTTTCATGGAGGCACGTAGATCTATTTTGTGAGTAGGCTAGCAAGAGCAGTCTGAGGTTAAATCTTGCAAAAATACACCAGCTCCGATTAAGCGATCGTCACTTCCAGGAGCTAACCAGGGACGTCCCGCCATCATCCCAGCCAAGCGCCGCCATCAGAAGACCCTAGGAGGATGACATGCCTTTGGAGGCTATTGTTTGTTGTCTTTTCAGCCTGTAGATTTCAGATCTGGGAGTGCTGCCCTCAACCGCCCTGAACCCCGCCAACGTGCTACCCGTTAACCTAGAATTGGCACTCCCAGGCCACTGTTGTGACCTTTTACCTCTCTTCCTATAGTGGACCTTAAAATCAATTCTGTAATTATTAACATTTACTGTATCAGGAGTCACCGTTCTTGGCCGAGGTTATCTTTCCCACGCCCGGTAGCGTGGAGGTATCGTTCCCGCTCCCTCACTCACCATTTGCTTACTTCGTATATTTCTATATGCCGCTGCATGAGTGTTAGGATATTAGCTCATTCAAACTTATTCATCACTATGAGCGAGAGAGCGAAACCAGTCCCGTGACCCGATCCAAGTACGAAAGAGACTTGACCACCTAGCTCACTGTTAGTTTCTCAACCACGCACGTTCGCACGCTTCCCTTGCTAGGGATGAGTTGCGAGCTTGCTTAGAGTCCCAGGTTTGCCTCAAGTCAGTGTCGAGTCCGCGTCGTCATCCCGCATCAAGTCTTTTTGTTCATAGACCTAGACGGAAGGTCTGAGTCAAAGGCTTATTCGTTAGTGTCGACAGGGTGCAGGAGGCTAACGTGTTTGTTCATTGACATGGGCTGAGTGTCAAAACAAGGGTCTTTTTATTTATGGCTTTAGACGAAAAGTCTTGGGCCAAGGGTTTGTTCATCGGTGGGATGAAGCATCGTAATGCCAAGCTGTATTTGAGACTTTTGCTACTGCATAGAGTGCAATTGTTTGGTCATTCTGCCAAGATGGGTAGTCTGGTTCAGAGGAGAAATTTTGAATTCCAATGGGACTTAATGAATTGGCATCGATCCCCCAGTGACTTATTACTACACTCCACGCAGGGAGGGGATCACGGGGATGGGCAAACCATTACATGCACTACCCTCGCGCAGGAGGGGGAAACAAAGGGAGGGGAAACCAAACTATGATCGTACGCCTAGCTCGGACGTCCAATCGAGGTGCTATCAATGGCCTGGACGAAGCTTGGGGGATGTCGAAGGATGCTTGAAAGTCTGACGTCGAGCCGATGTCACTGGAAGGTGGAGGAGGTCACAGCTGATGGCCCGTGTAGTTCTGCCTCGAGGGACTGGATGGCGCAGTCGTGGTGCGTCGATAGGTACGCTCGCTGTAGAACTCCAATAGTGACGGGACCAACTCGTGGACATAGCAGACAGAGAGTACTACAAAACCTCAAGATCTGGTGGCCGTCACATCACCTCGTCGATCGTGGTCGGTGAAATGGGTGGCCTCAGGTTCCTGGGTGAACAGCAGGACTGGTCGACGATGGCCGATGTGGAATCTTCTATGCTGATGTTGGAACGAGACAAAACCACTTGCGTTTGTTTTGTATCATCGAAAGTCATGACTTTTCAGAAGACTACTCGGCCTGAAACTGAGTGGAGGAGGGAGTATCGGGGCCGACTAGGTGGCAGTCTGTCCTGGGTGAACAGAGAGTTCTGGGTCTGGTGCGACCGAGGGAAAATCGATGCCCCGGGCTGAGACGTTGTCAAAAGAAGGCAGGACCACCTCTGGTTTGTCGGTGCTTAGAAGAAGAAGAACTCTCATGAAGGGGGTTCTAGCCGATTCGTACAGGGGAAGTCAGTGTCAGTGTTGCCAAGTGGCACTCAGAAACAGACATGGTCCAGGTGCAGTTGCACGGAAACACTTGTAGCGGTTGATGCCGTTGACGAAAGGAGGCGGAACCACTTCAGGACCATGTCTGACTCGAAGGTGGATGACTTTGCTAAAGACACCTCGAGCCGAATCTCACTGTGAACACCACTAGAATGCCTGCCAACTGAGTCTCTACTGCTGACTTGTAGCAGAGTGTAGCAGAATGAAGCTTCTTAATCCACGGGGAAAAAGGAGCGACGACGGAGCGACTCCGGAAGTTGCTGTGGGCGCACTAACTAGAGGGGAGGAGAATGTGGATTGCAGAGGGGGAGGGAGCAGCGGCGTGGGGTGCTGGTGAGGGCGACTAGGGTTAGGTATGGGGGGGCGCACTTGGTGACCGACTCTATGTGATGTGGACCTCGGACTCTAAATGGAGATGCGACCAGCAACATACGAGCATGAGAGACACTAGACCCGACACTAAGAGCTCCTAAGGGCTATACGTCGCTAACAGAAACATAAGCTCACTCATCGTCCCAAGCGAGGGAAACGCGGATCATGCGCGGTTGAGGAACCGGTAGAGTTCAAGGGTAGTCGACTCACTTCCGGACTCGGATCGAGTCACGAGACAGGTCACTCTCACACTTACAGTGGTGAAATGGACTCAAGGGCTAGGATCCTATGCTCTCGCAGCGGCATACAACCATATACTAGCTAAGCAAATGAACGCCAAGAAGTTAGGATCATTACCTCCACGCTCCCGACGTGGGGAAGACAACCCCGGCCAATCTCGGACTCCCGGTTAACAAAATTTTACAGTGGCACAAAAATTTGATCCACTCCACGTAGGGAGGTAATAGGTCACATGTGGGGCCCGGGAGTCATGACGATCAGGTTGATAGGCAGCATCTTGATGGCGTCTCGGCGGTGTCGAACTCGCATTTTGGTGCTGTCCGGATGGTGGGATCTATAGGTCCGTGGGCCCCACGGACCGTTCAGTCCTCCGGATCTACTGGGGTGGGTCCCGCTATGATGGGGACCCCTGGTGGCATGTTCCCTCGGAACGGCGGTCGGCCGAAAACACTGGTCGGAGGCCGATCGGCTCCGATCTCCAAGCTTTGAGGTTGTTGCTCACTGATCTGCAGGTTCTGTTTCAGGCGCACGCTCCGGCGAGATCGGCTGCTGCGTTCAATCCAGATGTCGGATCGAAGCACAAAAGGTACCATTGGAAAGCTACTTCGAAGCACTTCGATCTAAGGCTAGAGAGAGAAACTGGTCGGAACAGATCTAGCCTTGATCTATTTTTGAAGTTTCTATTGGATAATGGCTAAAATCTCCAAGTAGTAGGGAAGTTTCCTGAGAACTACCATTGACCGTAGGGTAAACCTCAGATCTGGGGATTGGGCTCTTCAGGAAAGTTGTAGAGATGAATGTAAGGAAGATGAGGGTATTTTTTTGTGAGCATTTATGGAGATTTTGATTTGTTATGGATTTTCGAAGGACTGGTGGTTGGATCTAGGAAGTGGCAGACAGATCTAAACTGGGGGATGACAGGATTTTTAAGAAAATTTGAACATGGTGGTTAAAAATTAGAGTTTAGCAAGAACAAGTCTAAATCACCTGATTAGACCTTAATTCAAGCTCTAATGGGCTCAGATCGAAGCCCAATCTCTTGGCCCACGTAGGTAGACCGTTTTCCCTTCGAAACCCTAACCCTGGAAGCCCTAATTTTTGCTGGCGGTGTGAGATTTGGTTAAATCATTATTTCTTTACGAGTTTCTCTCCCATATTTTCTATCGATAGATTTAGGACTCTAGAGGCCTCCCTAACTCTATAAATAGGTAAGCCACGGTCCCTAGAAACCCTATTTTCTTCTAGAGGCGGCAACGTGCGTGGTCGAGGGTGAATCTGGCAGTGGGAGGCAGATCGAGTTAGGGTTCCGGCGTCCATTTCCTCTTCATTTTAAATCGAATAAGGTAGGTTTCTCTTAGGCTAAACATGTAATAAATCATGTCATTAGGTTCATCTTTTTTTCCTCTTTCCAATGATACCATTTTGCCCAATTTTCATATACTATATTGATCGAATTAGTGGTTTTAATCAAGGTGTGTCGAGGTTCGCCGAAAGGTGGGCTCGGTCCCAGATAGCGGTCGAGCCAGTGACCACAACCTGAGACTGTGGTTGCCCGATGGACTGCATCTTGGTGTCTGTTTAAAAATTTTAATAGGTGATTATGAACATGTCAATGCAATGGACGTGTCCTTTTATACGCGTCGAAAAGGATGGACGCTATCTTTGAACGTAAATTATTTTTTTAATATTATTCAGTGTTAAATAGTAACCACGTTCGTATGTATGGATGCCTTCTTTTAGACGTGTCCACTAACCTAGATGCCTTCATGCTATATTTTCAAAAAAAATAGATATATAATATTTTTATGACCACAGTCTCTTGTTCGCCGCATTATCTAGGCAGCGGCTCCTACATGACCACATTATAACTCTGTCCTCCAGCATAAACCTAGTTTGTTTACTGCATTTTTGTGCTCTGTTCGTCACTATTATGCAATATGTTATTAGGAGATATGAATCAGTTGATTTAAACTTAATCATCTTCATGTCATTATATGTCAAAAAGGGTAGAATAATCTACTAAAACAGTGAATCATTTTTGATGGTAACTTGAACCTTAATATTCGTTGCTTCATCATTTTCATTTCTTACTTGCTAATTTCATAAGGATGTTTGCGGGTCACGCCACTCCGATGGTGGTGGTGTACCGACTTCTCTGTTTTTCACGTGTCAACCCTCATTTTCTTGGGATAGTTGAGACTCTCCGCCAGATACTCCTTCTGTTGGACTAGAACTGCTATCTCAAGGTCACCGTAAGACTCCGCGAGCTTGGGATTCCGACTAGGACCCCGAGCAGGTTGTATCTTGAAAGCCAGAACCCACCGAATCGATCGGGTTTCATTTTGGGTAGTCTAAAGTTGTGACTACATTCTACTCAGTCTCATCCAGATTGCGGCCTTTCATGGACCGCAACCATGAAGTAGCGGTCATGGAATGACTGCGTTCTGCTGTCAGTTCTGGCCTATGTGCCAATTCTATCCGATCGACTGCCCTTGATCCAAGTCGATTCAGCCCTATTTAAGTTGACCTATGTTACCTCAATTAATCGTGGTAGTATGGACTGAACTCTATTTTAGTCTAGCTATACCTCGGGTCGACTGAGGACCTTAAATAGTCGACTAAACATTACTGTCTGCCTTTGACCTGATCACAGTTTCCTTCAGACTGCTTTATCTAGGTAGCGGTCTAGCGCTGATCGCGTCTTCATCCAGTGTTCCAAATTTTTTTATTTTTGATGGTTTTTGTGTATTAAACCAATATACCCCCTCTAGCCTATAATATCTGGAGATTTGGACCCTTATTGAGTCAACCTTGCAATCATATTCCTAGAAATCCTTCACATCATTCTCTAAGTCATTTCGTCAAATGAACTATCCCTTGATTAATGAGCTTATGATTGGACTCTTCAAGAAATCCATATTCTCATGCATACTACCTTGGCTACTGTTGGCGGCTCTGGGGGCGGATCTAGGGGATGCGGACCATGGGTGACCTAGATGCGGGGTATCTGGTGACCAGACTGAGGGACGGGACAAGGAGATGGGAGGAGACGCAAGAGTTTGATATATCTCGGGCATCCCATCCCGTAACTGTATCCCTCTCAAGGCGATACCGGGCACTCACCTTTTACGGAGAGCCGAGGGGGACTCGAATGGCACGAGAGGTTTTCGGGATTTGGGGAAACAAGGTTGGGATGCGGGCGTGCCAGTTGATTTCTTGACAATCACCATATGGAACCAAGGTTTGACTGGGGATGCGTCGTCAGGATGAGGCACGTGGGCTTGGGAGACGAGTGACACGTGGAGAGAGGGGAGGTTCCATAGGTATGAGTGCGCAGACGATTGTAGGGAATCATGTACTGGACGTCTTTCCCCACTGACCACAAGAAGTTGGTGTTAATTTACATCGGATTGAATCCGAACACCTTCGTTCCATGCTGAAGAGGAGTCTATATTTATCTGAAGCCATGGGTGGAGGGCAGGGAGCACTCTGCAGCTGTGGGTTCGCATGTGACTGGGAGGTGTTGGCTGGGGTCAGGGATGCTAGCCCCACACGCTGAGTGATGTGAGGGAAGGCTATGACCCGAATGTGGATGTGGAGACATTCATTCAGGTTGTAATATGTTTTATGAGAGCCACGTGGGCCGTGGCGGCCGAATTACAACTAGTGCAAGCTGCGGGACAATCCTGACATATGAGTCAGTCCCTGGGTCAATGCGTGATACAATGGATATCTGCGTGTTTTGCAGAGGCTCTCTTCGAGGAGAGGGCCATGCCTGATTCACCAAGGAGGGGCTAGACAAGGTGACCGGAGGAGGTATTGGCCGATGACTGGGCGAGGGTCGGGCATGGCTCGGATTGAGCGTTTGGGCACGGCCCCTTGACGGAAGGAGGTATGACATCATGGCATATGGGAGGCCATCGTAGGTTGGCACACGCGGGTAGACCCAAGATGGGAGTGTGTTTGCCATTGTCATAATGCCTTATGTGTAGTGGTAGCAGACTCATGTGACATGGCAAGACGCCGCGTGAGGGGAGTACGAGTTACGTACCCTCGGTGTGTGTAAGCCAATTCACAAACCAACCACACACACAAATCTCCTTGCATCCGTCTTGCTTGCTGGTGCTCTGGATTGGATTAGATCCAATTACTCTGTTTGCCTGCAATGTATCTTCTCACCCCTTGACCTTCTAAGGTATTTTTATAGGGGCAGATGAAAGGTCGGGGAAGTGTTTAGGCGGACCAAGTTAAGGGTTAAACTTGGTCCGGGTAAACTCTTAAAAAATAATTTTTTATTCACTGAGTGGGGGAGAGAAGGGGCTGGTCTGGTCCGCCTAAACCCCTCCCCCAAAGGGGTTTAGGAGGACCACCACTTATGTTTGCCTTTATCGGACGCCCTGATCAAGATGCCATTACCCAGCTTATTGGTGCACGCCGGGTTCTGTCTTTTCTCCCTACCAAGAGGGGTGAGGGTCTGGACCTCAACCATTTTTCCCATCTATCCCACCCCTATCTAGAGCAAGAGGTAAATTCAGTTACGTGCAGACTGTCTTCATGGGCTTTGCCCATTTCCCACGCTCTTACTGAGTGGGTTCTGTGTATACGCCCAAGCGTTCTGGTTTAGCGCCGTTCCAGCACTGCGGTCCTTGAGCCTTACAATCCACACCGGTTAGTCCGGAACTTTGGGTATGACTAGGCTACTCCTCCTAGTGCAGAGTTTCCTCTGACTCTTCGACAGTATAAACACAGGGACGTACATCTAGTTGCAACAACATGGCATGATTTCTTTTGTCATGATGTGAAGGAAGATTATCCTATTCCAGCACAAACACACAATGGTCATTTTGACATCCATTATGCGCATTGGTGGTTCAAGGCTAGCAACATCTTCAGGCAGCACGGTGACATCATCAGGTCTGCTGAGGAGAGGCATTTAAGGAGGGATGATCTACCTCCTTTGTTCCTTGATCCAGACTTTGTCAGGTCACATTTTTCTGAGGCCGCCTGGGCCATCAGGGATATAGAGGGTGCCTGGAAGGCAGAGGGCCGATCCATTCCCACAAACAGAAGCCAATATACTGGGGCTCTGAAACCCTTAAGAGGTGCACCAACAGTTGTTTCAGCTCCTACTGGCCAAGGGGTGGCCGCTAGCTCTTCACGAGCTTACTCCCAGTGAGAGCACTTCAGGAGCTCCTATGGTCTGAAGAAAAGTTCCCAATTGTCACGACCAGTGCCTGAGGGAGCACTTGGAGGCAGCATTTTCGCAGAGTGGAAGGCCTATGTCATTAATGTAGTGGGCTCTGTTAGCCCAGTGGAGTATATTTCTGAATTGGAGGTGGCCATGACTCCAAACGCCATCCTGGACATTGCAAGGAAGGTGGCTTGTGCCCTCCGATTAAAACATGAGCAGATCATTTTGAGACCTCTGAAACCTATGGGAGTGATAGGTAATTGCTTCATTGCCTTCTTTCTTTGCTATATGACAGCTTCTATATTTTGGAATGCTTATCTCATTCATTCCTTTGTCATTTGTAGATGGCGCTGGCGGCCAGGAGCCAGCTAGTCCTTGTTGTGGTACTTGTGCGTGTCTGAGTCTCGCGCCCGGGGCGCTGTAGCTAGACACTTGTGACGCTGTGTAAGACGTCAGGGGACGCATCCGGTCATTCTTCTAGTGGGTAGTGCTCATGTCTCCTGGTTGTTTCAGACTCGAGTTTGCTAGACCGAGGTTTAGTAGTATGGTTCTGTTAGAGTAGACAGTTTTTCCGCTTACTTGCTGCATCTCGTTACTTCTACCGTACTCCTGTTAGTTCGAGTAGCTTTACTGCTTTGTAGGGTTAGTTTTACTGCTGTAGCACCAGGTTTTTCTGTGTGAGGTAGGGGTTCGCGGGATCCCTACTGAGCCTTCGTTCTGGAGGCTCATTCCCTACGCGTTTTCACCGTGTTTCAGGTGAGGCAGGTTCATCACGAGGGGCAGCGGAGTTCCAGCGTGGTTCCAGTAGCCGAGGTTAGTGCCAGTTGCCAGAGTCGGGGTATGCCCCGTGTACTTGTACCTTTCTTTCTGTTGACTGTGCTTTTATTTGGACATGAGATGTACTGGACCTTGTAGCTGTTTAATTATTTATTTAATTTTTGTATGATTATTTAGTTGTATATTATGCTATCTCTGCAGTTACTTTAGCTTCATACACACCCTCACACCATCCCTTTTTCCCTTCTGAGTCTTCAGGCTCGTGGGAGGCGGGCCGAGGTTCGAGTCGCGCTGGTTCCTTTCTGGTACGCGGATCCCGGGTCGCCACATTTGGTCCCGACCTGAACTACACAATCACCTGACGAAGTCAGATCGAGCGCACTATGGGCTTCCACGAGGTCTGAGTAAATTGTCACTTCACGACTGGCAAGCCCACGCACGTAATAAACCTAATAACAAAACCAACAAATGAATATTTTAATACATCTAATGGAAAGTGCGTCCACAAGTCTGGCACGCCTGGTGGGACCAATCGACCCTTCATCTCTTTGCCGAAATTAGGGGCCCTGCGCCCCCTTCTTATAATACTGATTGCGCTATTTTTGTAAGTGCAGGAAGACCACACTTCGACGTCGAGGATGGCAACCACCTTCGGCTCACAACCCATTAAGAGCCATGGCGAGGGCAGCTATCTTGCCGTCCCCCTCAGCTTCGGGAGCTTCCCTCCCATGGTCGGCTTCCCCAACTTCCTTGGGGTGGCCTTTGTCAACATCCTATGCTCTGATTGACATGATCGTTATAGACATCGTCACGCCACTTCCGAGTAATCTTCCGCGCTCGGGGCGTGACATCGGGGGACACGTGGAGAGAAGGGAGGTTTCGCAGGTGCGAGTGTGCAGGCGATTGTGGGGAATCGTGTACTAGACGTCTTTTCCCACTGACCACAAGCAATCGGTGTTTATTTACACCAGATTGAATCCGAACACCTTCGTTCCGTGTTGAAGAGAAGTCCATATATATCTGAAGCCATGGGTAGAGGGCCAGGGGCATTCCGTAACTACAGGTGCGTGTTCGACTAGCAGGTGTAGCTTGCTAGAGTCGGGTACTGGGCGCACACTTGGTGGTGAGAAGGGGGGTAGGCCCAGATACGGGCACAAAGACATACATTCAGGTGGTAACATATTTTATGAGAGCCACGTGGACTTTATAAGTCGGCCAAGGAGGCCAAATTACAACTGGTGCAAGCCACGGGACAATTCCGACACATAGGTCGGTCCTCGAGTCAATGCATGATAAGGTGGAGATCCGTGTATTTTTACAGAGGCTCTCCTCGAGAAGAGGGGCAAGCCCGATTTGCTGAGGGAGGACTAGACTGGGTGACAGGAGGAGATACTAGCTGATGACTGGGCAAGGGTTGGATGTGGCACGGGGTGAGCAGTCGGGTGCGGATCCGAAAGTGGTGAGTATCTCCATACTGGGAAGTCGAGGTCAGTCTCGGGGATGCCATTCCCGCGCCAGGGTCCGGCTCACTCGAATCAGAGGTCAAAGCGATCGACGGCTAGCTCGAGGCAAGCGATGGGCACATGGTTCTGGGACGGAGGTAGGTGCAGCATCGTGGCATATGTGTGGCCATTGTAGGTTGTCATACGCGGGCAGACCCAGGGTGTAGGTGTATTTGTCGTTATCATAACGCCTTATGTGTGATGGGGAAAGGCTTGTGTGTAATGGCTAGACACCGTATGAGGGGAGTACGAGTGACTTACCCTCGGCGTGTGTAAGCCGATTAACAAGCCAACTACGCACACTTAACTCCTTGCGTCCGTCTTTACTTGCTGGGGAAGAGCTTATGCTCGTATGCTGCGTTTGGAGGATCTTGTGTGCATTGCCTATGTCCCTTTGCCCCTTGAGATCCTAAGGGGATTTTATTAGGGAAGATGAAAGGTCAAGGAAGGGTTTATGTTGGCATAAGCAACATAAGATTCGACAACTCTACTCGACAATCAGGCGTGAAGCATAGCTCCCTTAATAGAAGAGACGGATGAAGCTGAGGGAGATCAATACATGGCGTTGACATGGCCGGCTTGCTAATAAATTGAGGGAGGTTGCATAAAATGTGTAGAATGTCCTTGCAGAATGCTGAAGATAAGGCCAATTGTCCCTTGAATATAGAATTCATAATCTGCTTGGCGGCCGTGTGAATTAGCACAATACGGGTAGAGAACCCCTCTTGGCCAGTGAACTGAATAGCAATAGAGCGAGGGGTAATAATAAACCCACTGGCAAGCAATGAGATCGCCACCGGCCTCACTTTTGAAGAAATTGGCACCATTACAAGGGAACTCTTCTTAGCAACCGTCTTCATAGGTAGTGTAGGCTCATCAGTCCCAAAGTAGCCCAAGACTAGGACACGGATCGGCATACGGTAGATGAAATCTTGAATATTATATGGAACAACCAGCACCGAATCGCCCTGACTTGGCTCATTGTCTCCCTGGGGACTGGACCTGAGGTGCACCATCGGTAACGCACACCTGCTCCATGGGGTGGAGGTGGATGGAGGAGAAGTGAAGGGAATAGGAATAGGTTTAGACGGTGTGAGGATTTCAATGGGTATGGCATTTTTAAGTGGTGGGGGAGGAGTAGAGGCAATGGCAGATTCGAGTGCGGGCAAAGGTAAAGGTAGAGGTGTAGGTGGGGGTATAGCCTGCTCAGGCTCAGGCAACGATGGTGAAGGAGATGGCGGAGGCAGTGGAGATGGCAGAGGTAATGGAATAGGGGTCTTTGGGAGGGGAGGCGGTGAAGGTGGTGGTGATGGGTTTTGTAATGGAGACGGTGATGGAGATGGTGATGCGGGTAATGGGGGTAGTGGAGATGAGATGGAGAGGGTGAAGAGGGAGGTCGTGGTGCCCACCGTTGACGTATTGATATGACACGTCGAGCAGTGTTGGGGGTAGGAGTAGTGGCGATGGAAGTGGTAGAAGTGGAGGCACTATCCTGAGCAAGGGATTGGGTAGGCAGAGGTTGCGGAGATGGGGTAGGAATAGATGAAGGCGATGATAGGGTAGACAGAGATGAAGGTGGTGATGAGGTAGGTAAAGGCGCAGGTGAGGGAACAAGTGATGAAGTGGGTGACAGAGCGGGTGCAGAGTCCATAGAAACAAACAGAAGGTTCTAAGGATGAGATTTGAGGGAGAAATCAATAGATCAAACTCTTAATTTGGCCACAGAGTAGCAGAGAAAGAGCAGTTCTGCTATAACACTTCAGACTAATGTAATGGTTGCCCGATAGACCGCCACAATGAGGTAACGCACCAGGCCTAGTTTGTTACACAACCTTATCTAATAAGAGATAAGATGAATGGGTGAAGTTTTCAAAAAGAGGACTCCGGAAGGCGTAACAGACTAACCAAGGGGCGTTACGTAAAGGTGACGGATCGACAAAGGTCCGTCAGAGAACTAAGATGGTAGATGAGATGGAAGATGAGATGATGGGGAAGATGCTGACCTTGGTTATGTAATGGTCATCTGTAGGTGCGTTATACCATGGTGACGCGCCAAGAGAGATGCGTTACAGAACAAAGACGATAGAAGAGACGGAAGATGAGACGATGGGATGAGACGGAAGATGAGATGGTGGGGTTGCGTAACGGTCAGATGTAGACGCATTATAGGATTGTAATGGTCTAATGCTGATGCGTCAGAGACCCTTGAGTGGCAAATGAAATGAAGAGTTTGTTAAACTTCGTTCAGTGGAAAAGGATGAGGAACCAGACCCAACCAAGGAGGAAATGACCCATGAAAGAGACCTCAGAATTGTCCAAGGACTTCAACAAAGGTGGATAACTTGGAGCATCATTTAGATGAGTAAGGGGATGACCTAACTTATTGGCCATAAACAGGTGTCAACAGATGCCCCTCCTTAACGTCTTATTTGCAGGGGAGTGAGCAGAGGTGTAGCGAAAGCAAAATGAAACATGGAGATGAAGCGGAGTGGAGTGAAGAGTGGGCGTTAAGGCAAACAACACCCGTCCTCAACCAATAAGCGATAGGAATCTTCTAGAAAACTTCAGACTAATCACAAGGAATGGCAAACCAAATGGCGCATGTCTAGAGTGACTAACAACTAAGGAAAGGAAAACACGGCAAGCTGCTGGAGCAACGGAAAGGAAAGAAACGATTAACTAAACTCCAGACAGGAATCTTCAGCTAACCATACCGAGTGAGTAGACCAAGAAAAACCTTCCGATTCAGAGTGGAATGACTCTCCCTACTCGAGATTACAGACATAGCTATTCACCATCATCGAGACACTCTGGACAGGGATTGGTTGGTCATATTTGTCTGATTGTCTTATGCAGTCTAAGTGTTCGACTTTTTGACAGGGACTCTACTTAAAAGGTTCCAGAACTAGGAAAGAATTATTCGTGAACTTTAAGGAGGGCACGTGATCCGAAGTAGAAAGTAGCTACTTCTCGTGACACGTGGAAAGACTTTGGCTTAGATGCCACCATGTGTTCAGAGGGGGATCAGATCTGGACAAAAATTGGGCGGGAAACATGGTTTCCACACGTCCATCTTCCTGATGCCTATAAGTAAAGGAAGACTCACAGAGAGAAGAGGATGATTGCCACTAAGAGCAGAAACAATTTCCAGCCTGAAAGTGCAAGTGCGATTCATCTGAGAAGAGCTAGCTCTAGAAATATTAAGAGAGCAGAGAGAGAGAGAGAGAGCTTTGAGAGAGTGAGCATTTGTGATTGCTATCTCGATCTCTTGTTTCAGAACCAGAGCCGATCCGCTCCTCATTGTGAGCTGCATTTTCATTGTGGTTTTGGTTTTCTATTTCTCTTCGTTTGTTTGCTTTGAAAACCTTGTTACTCAAGCTGTATGTCAGCGGCAGAGGAGGACTCCTCTAGTAGCAAAGTAGTAAGGCTCAGTGGTCCGAGACTGTGTTCCCCGAAGCTGTGGATCAGTGACTATAGGGAAGGTTTTCCCCAAAGCTGTGGATCAGCGGTCCTTAACCTGTGTAATCAGCAGTGAAGCCACACTAGACTTTAGTGTGGGGTGGACGTAGATCTCTCGATAGATATCGAACCACCTAAAAGCCAGGTGTCTCGTGGTTGTTTGTGTTCTGATCTGAGTCTATCTTTGCTTCCTAGCTTTTGGCGTTAGATGAATGTGTAGGATCAACTGAATATCGATCTACTTGAGTTGCCATGCTTCGATTGTGGTTAAGTGTTTCGTGACTGTCCTATAGCAGTTTGTTTCAATTCCGCACTAGTAGCTACTGTAGAAAATTTTATTAGGTGATTGATCTATTCACCCCCCCTCTAGATCCCACATCAGGACTGACTCAACAAAATAAAAGACACAATTCTTCATGACTCTGGGAGCTCTCACTCTTGCCCCTCCCCATCAGTTACAGTAGCTTCATTATTACCTGAAAAATGTTAAGAAGGAACTGGGTGAGCAAGAAGCTCAGTAGGAATTACTCTCTATCATCAGGCAGAATATAAGTGAAGAGGGCTGCATTGCGAAAAGAGGGGCAGATCTATTCACCCCTCCCCTCTAGATCCGCCATCCACTACTCAACAGGGCGTGTAGTGGCGATAGCTGCCCCTTTCCTTCTCGGGGCGGTCACGGCGGTCTCCGTCGCATCGCTCCCGTTTATTTCGACCCTCTCGCGGGGGGTCGACAGATCTCTTGAGGTCGGACCGATCGGCTCCGACCACACGGCCCAGGGCCGCCGTGTTCTCCACACAGCGCGCATGTTTCTGCACTAGGGTGAGGAGATCAGGGAGAGTCATCGGGGCCTCAATCCCGAGGGCACGTCGAAGAATGTGGTCCCGCGTCCCTTGGGTGAGCACCGTGGTAGCGATGTCGACGTCGAGGTGTGAGATCTGTAGGGCCTCCGAGTGGAAGCGAGAGACGAAATCCCACAGCGTCTCCTCCTTACCCTGCTTGAGCGCGAGCAGGGTCACAACAGACTTGGCCACCCTTCGGCAGCCAACGAAGTTCTCCTTGAACAACTTCTTGAGCTATTGGAAGGAGGTAATGGTCCCGACCGATAGGGACTCGAACCAAGCCCGGGCATTTTCCCGAAGGGTCGTAACAAACGCAAGGTACTTCACAGTGTCTGAGGCCCAGTGGAGCACCAAGTGGGACTTGAAGCTGTGCATATGATCGGCTGGGTCGGTAGTGCCGTCGTAGGAGGTAAACGACGAAAGTTGAAGCTTCGACGGGATGGGGACCTCCATTATCTCCCTGGAGAAGGGAGCATGAAAATCTGGATCGTCATCGATTAGGCCGTGATTTTTGGCAGCCAAGAGGACGTCGTCCAAATACCAGACCTTGTCCTCTATTTCTTCAAAATGCTGGAGTCGACGATCCATCTCCGGATTGGAGTGGAGATGGCTGCGTACCCTTGGCGCGGGCATGCTATGGGATAGTCGAGTCCTAGTCATCGAGGTGCGGGATGCCTCTCGTACTGAATGGGGGTTCCCCCCGGCCTGGCGTCTCTCATCCTTGCGTCGTTCGGACACGACGCGTTAGGGGTTGGCCTGTTGCTCCCGGAGCTCCTGGCAGAGCTCTGCTAGGGCCCGGATCTGCTGACGCAGTTCATCGAGGTAACCTGAGGTGACCTCTTGCCGGGGGTGGGCGGAAGAAGCTTCTTGCGACTCCCGCCGGAAGTTGGGTTCCTGGTGGGATGAAGTTTAGTTATCATCAAAACCACCATATCATCACACATGAAGTTTAGTTATCATCAAAACCATAGTTCAACACATCCCATCATGGTTACTGCCCTCATAGGATGTCAACAAACACCCACGGGTCATGGACAAACCACTAGATCAAGCCAAGATAAATAGAAACCGGAGCGGTGGACAACGACAACACTCTGGCCAAAGTGAACCATCACTCGACTGCTAGACGAAACCGGCAGTCAAAGCACAGCCGCTACGCAACCAGAGATAAGGATAATGGCAGCTTCTAGATTGAGTCGTTAGGGTACTATCGTAGTCTAGGAAAAGTTCACACTCAATCACCTAAATCGACCGATCCAGACAACCACCGATAGACAGACACCACCCTAAACAAGGACCTAAGATAGACAGACATACAACACAAAACCAACCAGTGGTCATCACGGTAACCAGGACTATAACGCACTAGCATAGGGGCGTTATACCCACATAACGCACCAAGGAAGGGACATTATGCCAACCAGACCTGAAACTACATACAGATGATATAACACACCAAGGTAGGGGCGTTATATCAACATAACGCACCAAGGGAGGGGCGTTATGTCCAACAGACTCAAACACAAACAAAACGAAGTATAACGAACCACAATAGGTGCGTTATACTAGTATAACACACAAGGGTAGGTGAGTTATACCCAACAGACACAAAAACCATTAACTACAAGCCAAGGGCACATAACGGACCAAGACCAATCCGTCATAGCCACAAAACGCAAAGGGTGAGGCGCGTTATATCAACTGCCATACCACGTCAAACATCGGTCAACAGACCATAACGGATCTGCACCAGGGCGTTATATTGACCATAACACATGGGGAGGAGTTCGTTATGCTAACCGACTGACACGGTCTTCCAGGTGAACACGGTCGTCGAGGACTGACAATAGCAGTCGGCCTTGAAAATAACCCGACCATAACGCGTCTGGACAGGGGCGTTACGCTCCACATAACGGACCAGTCTTGGTCCGTCATGCTCCACATAACGGACCAGTCTTGGTTCGTTATGCTCCAAGACCTCCGAAGATAAAAATGATGAACGAAGCATAATGGTCTATCGGGGGACCGTTATGCACATAACGGCCTCTGGTAGGACCGTTATGCCAATCTGACGATCAAAACGGTGAAGTCTGTTCCTCTGGTCAAGCTGTGAGGCAGCAATTGTTGGCAAGCTGTGGTGCCCAGCGGACGCAAGCTGTGAGGCGTAGCAGTGAAGCCACACTCGGTTTGAGTGTGGGGTGGATGTAGGTCTGGAGGACCGAACCACTTTAAATATCATTGTGTAGTGGTTTGCTTGTGGTATGCTCTTCCATATCTTCTACCCCATTCTTAGGTTGTTTGTGCGCTCTTCATTATAAGCAAGTTTATGGGTGATTTCTGTTCAAACTTATAATTGTTGCTAAGTGTTTGACTGTGTGGCTGAGGGACACATTTGTGCTTAGTCTTTAGAATTCATCAGTCGCTTTCAAATGTGGTAAAAAGGGTTCTTCCGCTATAAATTTTTGAAGAGGATTCATTCACCCCCCTCTGAATCATGGTCTATCCACCCAACACGTCCGTCTATAGAGATGCCAATTCTTTGCATGAAATGTAAGGAAAATAGTAAAATAACGAAGTAAAGAATTGGCAACCATGTGGAAAGATGCCATTTTTGGATATAACGACCACTGTAGTAGACACCATTTATAGTCAGAAGTCAAAATGGAAGCAGGCTACTTTAATTGGAGTTATCTCGGCCTAAACAAGGTTCTCTCTCCATATTTGGCGCAAGAAGGACTCTATCTATGGTAGCAATCCTAGTTTGACGCTTTCCTCTAAGGCCACGTTGGTGGGGGACTCACTACACACTATATAAACCGCCCGAGTGCCACTGAGCAGAAGATCTTAGCCTTTTTCTGTCACACCTCTGTAGGTGTAGAAATATGGAACGTGACGTCACAAGTCACATGAACGAGCATATGTGCATGAGTGATAGCATAATGAGCCAATCAAGTGAATAGCATGAACATACGGCTAGGTGAACATGGTAGCATGATCATACTGCAAGGCAAAGGCAATAAAAGATGTAGAAGAATATTGTGATCGCCACCAAGAAAAGACAATGCCAAAGAATATGAAAGAAGACTATGTGCGCATTGTATACTTTGGAAAAGGAGATGATCGTGCTCAATATAAGTAACATGGGAACAATGTGGATTACCTCTCCTCGCCTTGCAGCCGGCTAGAAGGTAAGGGCCACATTTCGATGCTTTCCTATGAAACAAAGACAATACAAGAGGCAAAACCCATTAGAAAATACTGTGTAGAAATCTACCTTATTGCTCGACCACGTACTGGGATAAGCGGCCTTGGCAGATGACACTTTTGATCTCGTCCTTGAGGTATTGGCAGTCCCCAGTATGGGGGTCGTGGTCATCGTGGAATTGATAGTGCTTCCAACGACTTCGGCGCTTTAGGTCGGTCTTCATTGGCTCGGGGCGGTGAAGTAGTCCCGAGTCCTTTATCTCTTCATAAATTTGGTAGACAGGTGCAGTTAGAGGAGTGTAGCGCTCGAACTTACGCTGGGGTTCCTTTCGGTCGCCCTCTCGGTTCCTCCTCTTCCCCTATCTAGAAGGCTAGTCGGAGGACCTCTTTTTCTCCCCCTCAAAATTTGACCTCGCGGGATCTCGACAGGCGATGAGGACCTCCTCGCACTCCACATGGCGTAGAGCCAAGGTCACGAGATCAACGAGGGAGGAGGGAGGGTGGAGCACCAGTTCTCATCGGAGACTTTCATAGCGGGTTCCTCCGGTCAGTACGGTGATGGTAGAGGCCACATCCAGGCAGGGGATGCGTAGGGCTTCCATTTTGAAATGGTTGATGTAAGCTCGCAGTTTGTCCCCCTGTGCCTGCTTGAGGGCCAGTAATTCTACTATCGACCTTGGAGGGTCGCTGTTGGTGACGCTCTCCTTGAACAGTCGTCTGAATTGCCAAAAGTTGGTGATGCTACCGGGGGTGAGTGCACGGAACCAAGCTTGGGCCCCCTGCACCAGGGTGGTTACGAACGCGCGGCACTTGACAACGTTAGTAGCTCCATGCAGCGTCATCAGAGCATCGAAGTTATCGAAATGGTCGACCGGGTTGCCGTGGCCATCATAGGGCTTGAAGGCTGGGAGGGTGACTCTCGGGGAAACCTTAACCCTCAAGATCTGGTTAGAGAACGGGGATTACTCCTTGCCTTCCGAGGTGGAGCATTTCTGCAAGGCGTAGAGGGCGCGCTCCTACTCGGCAAAGCGTCATTTGAAGTCCCGCAGGTGGAGAGACAGCTCTGGCTGGCACGTAGCTGGAAGGCTATGAGCTCGCCTCCAACAGTCATCTCGCCATTCTTCAGTAGGAGCTTTTGTTTCTGAGGGGTACCAGGGAAGCCCAGGTTTCTTCACTCTCAGACTGGAGGAGGCTTATTGCTCTAGAGGCAGGGCTTGCGAGGGCCCGCCTGGCCCGTGGCGAATAAGTCACCCACCCTGGAGGGTGAAGAGGCCTCAATCCATTTGTCGAGAGGCTTCTGCGCAGGGGGGACTCACCCGAGGCGGTAGTAATCTTCCTTCCCTGGCAACCTAGGTCCTCATCAGGTCGACAAGGGTGTCCAGTTTGGCGTTGAGGGTTTGGAGGGCTTCGGGGGCCTCAAAGGCGGGTTGTACCCCCCCAGCCGCTGGAGGTAGGGCATCGGCTTTCTGGTCGAGGAGGGGGTCCAAGGAGGAATGTATAGGTGTGCGCTACCCCTCCACAGCCACCGGTGCCTTTCCCTTGTCACCACCGTTTCTCCTGCTAGAACTTTTTCGCACCATGTTAGCTCTTCGTACGTTTCCCACAGACGGCGCCAGATGAAGAGGGGTGATCTCGCACCTAGTCCTGAGCCGCCGATGTAGTTGAGTCACCACTGATGGGGGATCTGCAAGGTAGGAAACGGATTAGAGGAGCCCAGGGTTGGAAACCCCGGGAAAAACCCTCAGATGCTTAAGTTAGTGAACTGGTAGAGCGTAGGTGGAAAATAGAGCATGAGAAGAAGAGAGGGGGCACGAGATCGCTCTCCACCAAAGGGGGTGGTGTTGAGTGCTCAGGGTCCTTTTGTCCTCTTTTTGGAGGGTTATCTTAGAGTTTATATAATTACCACTGAGGGGTACTTGATGGGACTGGGGGTGTTATGCTGCAAGGGAAGACCCTTCTTCTCCCCTGCCCTTTAGAGTATTCCCGTTCGAGCAGTGGCAAGATTCCTGTCGGGAGTTGTGCCCTATCCGATGGGGTTTTGAGCATTAGGATATCCCCTAGTGAGGCATTTGGGCTTCTCCTGAGTCGAAGGTGGCACTGTGTCGGTTACGCTCAGGTGTCATTTAGGCTTTTTTGAGTGATCGATGCTTGGACTTCCGGGTCGAGTGGCCACCTAGGAAGATCGGTTCCGAGGATGTTTGGGCTTTGAGATGGGGGTGCCCATTCGCGGGGCTATCGCTTTGGGAGTCTTGGCCTAGTTGGGTCACATTGGGCCTAATTGGGCCAGTCTAGACCTGGTTTAGCTGCCCTGATCCGCGCGTATAACTGGGTTGTAGATTTTCCCCTCTCCAGGTACCTTCCATCAATCCATCATCTTTGGGTGCTTCTTTGTCATCCAGAATGCCATTAAGACGAGTCTCCTGTTTGCGTCCACCGTTAGAAGGTTGCTCTTTTATGAGGGGGCAATCGAGCATCCGATGCTCCCGACTTCCACAACGTATGCATGCCCCTTGGTGTTTCCAGCATTCCTCGACCGAGTGGACAAACTTTTCACATAATGAGCAAGCCATTGCAACTTGCTTTTCCTCCTCCTTCACCTTCTTGTTTTTGTCGTTCCTACTACCATTCCCGTTACAGACCTCTTCTTGTTATCACGGGTTGTGCAAGACCCCGTAATGTTGAACTTCTCTTCCTTTCATCCTCATTTGTCAAACCTTCGGCTTGACTCCTTACTTTTTCCCTTGAATTTTTTGACCTTCTCCAAGGTCCTTTCACATAAATGAGCTCGTTGGACCATGTGTGTATAAGTATGGATATTTTGGGGTCCAAGTTGAGTAATAAAAATGGGCCTTAAGCCATCCATAAATTGGTTAGCCTTTAATAGATCGGTGCTAACCAAGTGAGGAGCATATGGTGCCAATCGAGAGAATTAAAGTTCAAACTCCGCCACAGACATCATTCCTTACCTTAAAGAGGCAAACTCCATAGCCTTTCTATCCTTGACATGTTCAGAGAAGTATTTTGCTCGCAAGAGTGTAAGGAACCCATCCCATGTAAGCTGAGCATTTTAAGGTTGTGCCGAGGTGGCCTTCCACTAAGTACGTGCTTCTTTGTTCAGTTGGAATGTGGCGAGTTGGACCTTCTCTTGGTCGGTGCATTGCATGACCTCAAATATCTAGTTCATGTTATCAATCCAATTTTTAGCCTCGTCGAGGTTCGACGATATGGAAAACCACGGAGGGTTCAAACTCCGGAAGTTGCTGTGTAAATTTCCCGTGTTGACCCTTGCGCCAGCTTGGGCCATAGTCTATAGAGCCTGTGTAAGACCCACAATGGTTTGTTGCATTTCGTCTCAGTTAACACGATGAGCCATTGCGAGCAAAGGTACCTAAGAAAGAGGCACGATTTGTTAATTCCTACGGAATTGAGGAGAGTTTACCTAAAGATAATTTCTAATTAGCTATCTCATCCCGGGCTCTACCCCATCTCTCCCGGACCCCTCCTCCTCTTTTAACTCATCTCCCCAGGGCATCGCGTCCCTCTAGATTTCCTCTCCCTAATTCTCCTAGGGCATCGTGTCCCCTTTCCTGCTATTTCCCTGGAACCTCCAGGTGTTCTATCCCTCCTTTTAGGGCATCGTGCCCCTTTCTATCTTCTTCCTTTGGAACCTCTGGATCTCCATTCTGGGGCATCGCACCTTTCCCCACCTCGACTTTCAGACCCTCCGATCCTTCTCTCCTCCCAGGGCATCACGCCCTTTTATACCTTCCTCCTCCGGAACCTCCAGACTTTCTATCTTCCCCTTTCGATCTTTTCACAGGGCACTGTGTCCCTTCTGATGTCGCTCCCCCGGACCCTCCGGACTTCCTTCCAGGGCATCACGCCCTTTTCTATCTTCCTCCTCCAAAACCTCCGGATTTCCTTCTGGGGCATCACGCCATTTCTGATTCTATTCCTCTGGAACCTCCAGAACCTCTGAACCCTCCATCATTCTTCCGATTCCTCCTCCTGCTTCTTCAGGACACCGCATCCTTTATTCTCTTCTTCCTCTTCCATCATCTTTTCCCATACCTCTTTCAGGGGCATCATGTCCCTCAACATTTTCACCCTTCGGAGTCTCTAGATTCTCCTTCCCATCATGATTCTCCTCCACAGCCTCCGGACCTTCCGGATCCTCCCCTTTTCATCTACCAATTTCTCCTCATAATTTTCCCTGATCTCGAGTCTGACCTGTCTTCTTCTGCATCCAACGTTTTGGGCATCTGCCCTTTCTCCCACTGCTTCCAAGGCTTTAGTCCTCACTCCTCCTCTTGATTTTTCGCTTCTTCTGTAAACTGTTCCATGTGATCAGGGTCTATGCACCTTAGCGAGAGAGTTTTAACCCTCGCCTCTCTTCCTTTTCTCCTTATTCGTCTAAGTCTGGTCTGGGCACCACTCCTTCATGTTAAGCCGCTTCAAACCTTGGCTTCTAATCTTTTCCATGCCCTTGAGGACAAATCCCACGAGGATCAACATCACCTTTGGCGACAACTGCTATTTCAAAAGAGCACAAGGTAACATATTGGTGTAAGTACGCATTTTCATGATATCATTATCTCATTACTTAACGTATGATTTTTAAAATGAAGTACTTCTTAACATGATTAAGAGTGGTATTTAGATTCTTATCCTAGGCCCATTCAGAGTTGAAAAACTTGCATGTCCTAACCGTCTATGCCACTCAAAAGTAGTTAGCTCAGAATCAGCAGCTCTGTCGAGTTAAACACTGACGGTTGACTATCTTGATCATCCTCAACATCTGTTGGTGTAGACGCCGATGGGTTGACATTTTGATAGTCATTGACCATCATTGAACATCATCGAATCAACTCCGAACATTATCGAACATCTTTATCATCGTCGAATAGCATCGAACATCTTTATCATCATCGAACATCTTCGAACATCATTGAATCAACTTCGAACATCTTTATCATGATCGCACATCTTCGAACATCATCGAATCAACTTCAAACATCTTTGTCATGATCGCACATCTTCGAACATCATCGAATCAACTTCGAACATCTTCAAACATCTGTTATGGTCTAACATCTTCATCTTCATCAGAGCATCTATCGGATGGAGCACCAATGGCTTAGCATCTTTAACATCTTCATCATCATCAGAACATCTGTCGGCACAAGAGCCGATGGTTTAACATCTTTAACATCTTCATCATCATCAAAACATCTGTCGGCATGAGGGCCGATGGTTTCACATCTTTAATATCTTCATCATCATCAGAACATCTGTCGATGCGAGGACCGATGATTTAACATCTCTAACATCTTCATCATTATCAAAACATCTGTCGGTGCAAGGGCCGATGGTTTTACATCTCTAACATCTTCATCATCATCAGAACATCTGTCGGCACGAGGGCCGATGGCTTAACATCTTTAGCATCTTCATCATCATCAGAACATCTGTCAACGCAAGGGCTGACGGCTGAATATTTGAATAGATTGGGATATCTATCGATATGGCCACCGATAGTTGGACATCTTGGGTATCCTTGAACATCTTTAGACATCTGTCAGGCTGAACGCCGACGGTTGAGCATCTTGAACATCTTTGAATATTTCAAACATCGATCGGGCTGAGTGCCGACGGTTGGACATCTTTGAATATCTTGAATATCGTTAAACATCTGCCAGGCTGAACGTCGGTGGTTGAACATCTTGGACATCTTTGAATATCTTTCAATGTTGTTGGCCATCTTGAACATCATCATTCATTTTTCATTCCTTCATTCACCACTCTTTTTTTTTTACATCGTTAAGCATCTTTCGAGCATTGTTGGACATCTATTAGCTTGGGCTCCCAAGGGCTCGAGTCTAGGAGAGGTGCTGCTCAAATTTTCTCAGAATTGTGGACTTAACTAAAACAAGATAATGCTAAAACATGAGCTGAGTAATTGCTGTAATGCTAAAACAATGCCATCAAATGGAAAAATAAGAAACGATGCTAAACTAAGAATCAATGGACCACCAAGGGCCGCCGCAACGCACACAGCTCGAACAAAGAGAACCAAGGTCATGCTTACACTTAAGGCACCATGTGTGCATCATGTCTACATAAAATCCCCTACCGGCTCCCTGTGAATAGCCATAGACGAGCTCCATGCAATCACCACAAGTCTAAGTATGTCATACAATCTGCACGCCTACCTGAGCTAGCTGAGTGATCCAGCCAACCCGAGCTATCGAGCTATTCTCAATGCCGAGCGCCGAGTGCAGAGCACTCGAGCACCTGCGTCTCCCCTCCGAGCATGCCGCTCACACCTGCGTCTCCCCTCTTGAGCACACGGGGGTGAGCACCCAAGCACCTCCGTCTCCCCTCCCGAGCACGCGGGGGTGAGCACCTTAGCACCTCCATCTCCTCTCCGAGCGCGCCGTTCGCCCTCCCAAGATCTCTCTCTCACGGGCATCTCTCCGGAGCTCTTCTCACTCCCCTCTCTCTCTTATGAGCATCTCTTCCCTTTCGCCCCCACTGCCTCCCTCTCTTCTGTTTAGTTCTGCACATTGACGAGAGTAGTTCGCCTGCAACCGGCTATGTTCGCCCCGGCCTCATCCGAGCACCTCCGTCTCCCCTCCAAACATGCTGCTCACACCTCCACCTCCCCTCCCGAGTGCACAGGGACGAGCACCCGAGCACCTCCGTCTCCCCTCCGAGCACACCGCTCGCACTCCGTCTCCCCTCCCGAGCACACCAGGGCGAGCAACCGAGCACCTCTGTCTCCCCTCCGAGCACGCTGCTTGCACTCTGTCTCCCTCCGAGCAAGCCACTCACCCCCCACCCCCTGAGCACAGGTGGGCGAGTGCCTCCGTCTCCCCTCCGATGAGCTGCTGTGACCTCTTTGTCCCTTGCTACCATGCATACCTCCATATGCATACTGCATGCTTTTGTCCATGTGAAAAGATGACACAATATACATGAAACAAATGGAACAAAAGATGCATGAAAGTGAAGCCCAAATTTCCATGAAATAAAAAAAGGAGAATGTGCAGGTGGGCCACTGCGTGCCACGAATCCATAGGGGGATGGGGTGAGATTTTTTTTACTCGAGTTGTCATTAGAAGACCCGTGCCGTTGAAAGGGCTAGGCGTACCACTGAAGAACCCAACGGAGGCATGCCGTCGAAGACCCGTATGGGCATGCCGTTGAAGGGCGTTTGGCGGTGTGCCATTGGGGGCCTTGAAGGCGTGCCGGTGAAGGTGCACGGGCGTATTGCTGAAGGGGTGTGCTGTTGAAGGCAGCGTATCGTTGAAGGCCTAGCCAGGGTGTGTCGCTGAAGGCACGAAGGCATGCCGTTGAGTAGGAGCAGGGGCGTGCCGCTGAGGGCCACTGCGACCGTGCCGACGAAGAGTTCGTTGGGGTGTGCCGTTGGACAGGTGCTGGGGTGTGCCGTTGGAGACCAGACTTGAGCCCGTTTTGTGCACAAGTTGTGGTTCATTTAATTTTTCTTCGGGACCCATGGATTGTGGGCTCCCCCATCTGTTGGTTTCTCTTCACTGTCGTGACTCCGGAGGTGGCTTTGCGACAGTGTGTTGTTCGTTCGGAGGGTCCAGACGGGACGTGTTCTCTGCAGCCTCTTCAGTGGAAGTTGTTGTTGATGCTGGTCTGGTTGGGACATATGGACATGTAATTTTACACGTCCACAGGGTCATGGCTGATGTGTATAGATAGTCGGGCCATTAATAAAATCACAGTCAAGTATAGGTTCCCCATTCCTAGGCTTGATGACATGGTCGACATGCTAGCTGGAGCCACCATTTTCTCCAAAATTGATCTTACGAGTGTCTATCACCAAGTTAGGATTAGGCTTGGAGATGAGTGGAAAATGGCCTTCAAGACCAAAGACGACCTCTATGAATGGCTGGTCATGACTTTTGGGCTTTCAAATGCCCCAAGTACTTTCATGCGTCTCATGACGAAGGTCCTTTGGCCTTACATCGGAGTCTTTCTTGTGGTTTACTTTGATGACATCCTCATCTATAGTCAGTCCCAAGAAGCTCACTTAGATCATCTTAGGCAAGTTTGCACCGTCCTTCAGCATGAGAGTCTATTTGCCAATCTAGGAAAGCGTCATTTCATGACTAAGTCCATTACCTTCTGTTGTCCCCCGGTAGATGGCAATCAAGAGGGGAGGGGTGAATTGATTGGCAATAGAAAATTTAAACAATGATTTCAATAATTCTAAGGTCCGCCTGGTGTTCCTCCCTCTTCTTTATTTTGACGACTAAGTCGTCAATATAGCATTTGACTTTACTGTAGAGCAACTCATCGAATATTTTCATCATCATCCTCTGGTAGGTGGCGCCAGCATTCTTAAGGCCGAAGGGCATCCGTTTGTAATGGAATATCTCTTTAGGTGACTGAAAAGCTGTGTGGATTCGATCATGCTCTACTATCCATATTTGGTTGTATCCAGATGATCCATCCATGAATGACAAGGGTTCTTGGCCAGTAGTGGCGTCGATCATCACTTCGGTGATTGGCATCGAAAAATCATTCTTCGAGCAAGCTTTGTTCAAGTCACGGAAGTCCACGCAAATCTTGATCTACCCATTTTTCTTCTTCATTGGCACAATGTTGGCTAGCCATGTAGTGTACTAATTTTTGGCCATGAAGTCAACATCTATTAGCTTGTCGACCTCCTTGCATACTTGGTTTATTAATTTTGGCCTCATCCGCTGAGGTGACTGCTTCACGGGCTCGGCGTCAGGGTCAATGGCCAGGATATGCTGGGCAACTACGGGGTTGAGGCCTGGCATTTCTTTGTAATTCTAAGCAAAGTAATCTCAAAATTCTTGAAGCAGCTTTGTGTATTCCCTGCTTTCTTTAGGTAGCAAGAGGGCGCTAAGGAAGGTCGGCCTGGGATCATTTCCCGTGCCGAGATTTATTTCGACTAATTCATCGACAGTGGCTTGACTGTCATCTTCTATTTTCAGAGGAGCCAGCTGTAGGTCGACGAAGCCTTCATCATCTTCTTCAACTTCAAGGGCCTCATAGATATGTTCCTACCCTCATTCACCTGGCGGCGGGACTTCGGCTTTGCCTTCTTTTGAGCCGGTTGGCTGTTTACTATGTTGGGGAAGCAGCCCTGCTGTTGATGGTGTAGATTCTATGCAGCTTGAATGCTGACCCACAGGTGAAACACCTTTAGCTTTTGACTCTTGCAAGTCGTTGTTGGGGATTGTAATTGCCTTCATAGGGATGGACTCCCAAGACTTGCACAGAATAGCAGCTCCCTGATCATTATGCGCCCATGGCCAGAACGGGCCCTGATGTGCACTACACTTGTGACGACCCAGAGCTCCGGATACCGATACACCGATAACATCGACATACCGATACCAAGAACTGGGGGCGCTCCAAAGAGATTAAAATCAAAAAAATATTTATAAAACTTTTTACCTCACTCTCTCTCCCCCCATCGAACTCTCTCTCTCCCCTCACCCGTTCTCTCTCTCCCTCTCACGATCCCACTCTCCCTCTCTCTCGATTTCGGTCCAGACGGGCCCTGATCGAGGTGCGGGAAGTACCGACGGGACGGGCTCGATGCGAGAATCGCGTGGGCGCAAGCTTCATCTTGATCCGCGGTACGTGGAGGCGCGGGGGGCATGAAGGCAGCATGACTCTCGACGGTGGTTCGGCTTTGGATCGGCGTCCTCGTCACGCAATAGGTAGGGGGATGGAATCCTCTCCTCGCTAGGAACCCGCCGGTACTACATGTGCCATGGTCGGACGTCATTTTTCTCATTTTCTATGCATGATTCCATGTTTGGGTATTTTAGCCTATTTTTTTAAAAATCAATTCCATGGCCATCGTTTTATGTTTTAATAGCATGTATGGGTGTGGAATGTTGTCATGGGCATGGCAGCTTAGCTTTTTCGTCAAAATCCCCTCGTTTTGAGCCGACCGGGAGGGGTTTTGGCCCAAGCCAACCCTTTCCCTCCATCACGATAGCATTACGGCCACCATGTGACCGTCCATGCTTGAGCTGCCCATTCGGGACCGCCTATGACCCTTGAGTGGTCCAACTCGGACCGCTCAAGATCAGGACCTTTTCAGACTATAGGAAGGTTCACACTAGAGCGGCCCAAACTTGTCTATTCAAGCCAAATGAACGGCCTGTCGATCGACCGCCCATGGGACTCTTTGCCTCTTCGAGCGGTCGACCCTCAACTGCCCATGCCTTGAGCGGCATATCTCTAGCCGCCTGTCCCTTAGGACCTGTGGTGGACGAGCAGGCACACCCTAGCCGTCCATCCTTGAGCGGCCTTGCCTTAGCCGCTTGTGCCCTATGTGTTAGCTTTTAGTTTAGATAGTGAGCGGCCGAGACCCAGTCGCGTATACGTTTATGAGCGATGGACCCCAGACTGCCCATCCGATGAGCGGCCAGAGTATAACCGCCCATAGTCATAGAACCTATTGAGATTAGGGTTTCAGTGGCTAAAGCCCAACCGCTTGTGCCTCTTGAGCGACCCAGCCTTAACCACGTGTCCCCTTGAGCGGGCTTGTCTAAACTGTTTGAGTCCTGCAGCTTTAATTTCTTAGCCTCGACAAACTCCCCCAACCCTTCAGGGGCCTCATCAGCCTCTTGGGTGACTTCCCCAATTCCTGGTAGCGGTAATCTGATGTTACACCGGATTATCAGTATCCGGAGCTCTGGGTCGTTACATGGTGACTCATAGTGTTTATTATCATCAAAGCCACAGGGGCACAATAGCCCTGGGTGAGATGCCCCTTTCTATCTATCCACCTTACCACACCTCCCTGTGCAGTAGAAATCCCTTCCACCGCCACCCTCACCTCCCACGGAACAGCCACCTTGGCCCCCTTGCTACTCCGATTATCGCCCTACCAACCACGCACCGCCACAGCCCTTGCATGCAGCGTCGTTGGGACCATTTCCTTGTCTCCCACCATGGTCCATGCATGCAACATCGCCACCACCGCACCTGTCCCTCAGCCACCACCAACAGGTAATGCAGCCAACAGTCAGTGCTTCTGGTAGTAAGGCACACGAAGGCTACCCTCCCCCATCTCCGATAATGCCACCGCGGTGCCCCCTACTGGTTACCACTGTTAGCCCCTGCACTGACGGTCCTCGCCAGCAGCAACCCCCCTGTCGGTCACCACTCCGGGAACACAAGGTCGGCACTAGCCCCTCTGAGCAGTCCTCGCACATCCCCTCCCATTCATCTCTCTCTCCTGCTCCTTGTCCCAACAACGTCGCCCCTCGCTGTGGACCTCGAGAGATGGCCGCATGGCCACTACCACCGTCCCATGGCTGTCCCCAACCCCTCTCTCAGACATCCCAAACATCTGTAGTGAACCTAGCCCACGTACACCTGCAACTTCGTCGACTGCCGTGACCCCGCTGCTGCCACCGCCCTGCCAACCACGCCACCGCCGTGCCCAGCTGCCCTGCATGACGGCGACGTCCACCGCCCACGTCCACAATCGCCACTAGAAGGAGGGCAACCACTTGCTGCCGTTGCTCTGAGCCCCTCTCAGAGGGTCGCTGCCGCTCACTGCCGCCTCCCCTCTGAACCCGGCCATCACAACGCCACCCCCCCTTCCATGTTCTCTCTTCTCTCTCATTCCCTCTGCTCCCTCTCTCTCTACGGGATGCCATTATATATATATATATATATATATATAAAGGGCAGCAAACCCCCATTCGTCTCTCTCTCTCGTGAAGGTCTTTGAAAAAAATAAAAGATGATAAAAAAAAGAGATTCCACTGCCCATCAGGCAGCCTCTTACTATCCCTCGGTCCCGGCACAAACTATACATGACGAACATAATGGCATATGCCGACGAACAATCCAAGCTTTGAAAAAAATGTGGAGTGGCAAGGAATGCCCCCATTAGCGACCCCTTCCCATACTAAGTGAGCTTTGTCTCGACAATCCACTCGATCATCTGGCACTGTGTCATAAGATTTTTTGGCACTGGCGTGTTGGATGCTCGTGGTTGAGCTTTGAATAGGGGCGTGCCGAACCCAGTTGCTATAGGGGTTCGAGCAGCTACTGCTGATGCATTGGCACCATTGTGCCCAGCTGGTAGAGCTGGCGCTTCGGCTTGAGGCCTAGCAGGTAACTGAGGATGAAGGTCTCGTTCCTGAAGAAGGTCTTGCAGGAGGGCCTTCAACTGCTGGTTCTCCTTCATGAGAGTCTCGAGAGTCACCTCTTGAACCTCATTTGCCAGAGGATCATTGTTGACTGGTTTTGCATTGACAAGAGCGGCACGGTCCTTGGTTGGAATTTCTTTCTTCTGCTCGTTTTGACGCTTGAGGTCCGACAGAAGTGCCGATGTGGCCTGCCGGGGCCAGAGACTGAGTCTGATGATGAGGCCTCCTAAGTTGAGCCAGCGGCTGGTTTAGATCGTCAGACTGCATCTCGGGGTGGTGTCCGGTAGTATAACATGTGAACACATTGACTGCGTCATTGATAAGCTGGACCGTTCGCTTCCTCTGAGAATGCTTCTCAGGGTGGACGGGTGCCCCCAATCTGTCGAAGATCGAGGTTCACTATAGTGGAGCCTCCGTTGGGAGGTCGACCCGAGGAGGAGTTGAGGCTGGGTACTGGTGAGGCCCGAAATGGGCCCGTCGTTGCTTTCACCTACCTTGGCGAGAGACACCGGATGGCTGGGCGTCGTCAGACACTGCCATCATGGGACCGACTGTGTCATGCCTGACGGCACGCTTGAGCGCCCGAAGGGAGTTTCTGGTGCGTGCCCTCCGAACAGCTTGAGCTTCTTCTAGGGTGACCCTGATTCTTCTTGTAACATCCTGGATTCTTGCCGGATCTCTGTTGGGTCTTGGCGAGCCTTTGTTAGGTTGTTTGGATCCTTTTGGAGGAGTTTCGGATTGCTTCTGTAGCTCCTGAGTTGAGTTTTACTTTCCGTGTGGGTTTTTCTCCCAAACGTAGGAAATTTACCAACGTTAATTTAAAAATATTTGAATATGTTGTCTATACCTACGTTTTTTGAAAGCGTAGGTAAAATTCGTGGTTATAGGCCATTTTTCTTGTAGTAAGTCCCCATGTACCGGTATAAGTGCGAAGGGCTGCTCCCACACGATGTTAGCTTCTCGAAAAGTGATTTCTGTGTGGGCCATGTGTATGGCCTATGACCGAGTGTTCTGTGACCCAGTCTGGGGCTAGGAGGTTTCTTAGTCTCCCTTGAAAAGGGAATTAACTCGGCAATTGTGAGCCACCTCGTGAACTCCTTTAACTGTGGTTTCTGACCCTAGGAGTAGGAAAGATTGACGACATGATGTTGTGTTGTATGACGGTCTTGACCTGAGTCACGTGACTCAAGAACCGTTGATTGGTAGGTCTAGTGGACCGTCCAGAGTTTGGTAGCACCGTGCCACCTCGTGTTCTGAGTTACTTGTGACGAGCTTGTGCGTAGCCTGTCAGTACTCCAATGATTTCTTCCGAGAGTCTTACCTCGAGTGACATTTCCCACTAGTCGTACATTTCCTGCGCACGCGTGTGCAGACCCACTTGGGAGTGGTGGAGAGCGTGACCCGATGAGACGATTTTTAAGCTGATTACCATAGGGTCCCTTGCCTTTGCAGCCTGAGTCCGGGCTGGGGGGGAAATCAGCTAGAGGACATGACTTAGAGCGCATAGTCTATGTGTGCACATGTGATTGGGACCTTCAGACACCGGCTGATAAGTGCGACCCCGGCTAATCCTTGTTCTGTGATTACTTGTACGGTGTCTCAGTTTTCACCTGGGACGAGTAGGGAGACACCTGAGGCTGCGAACTAAGTCGTCAGTGGACGCATCCGGCATTGCTTCTAGTGGACAGTACTCCTGTCACGAGACATGAGTTTCTTCATGGTTCTTCGGGTGACTTCTGTGTGTGTTTTCCTGACACTGAGGTCTGGTTTTCCGGTAGAGTTATCGAGGTTTCACCCGTTGACAGTGTAGGGTTCACGACTGTGAGGCCATGATGGTATTCCTGGACCGCGTGGTTTTGGGTTGGGCCTTCATCTGTAAGGATGGGCCTTCACGACAGAGTTGTCGTGGTGTTACTCCTGGTGGCATAGCCAGGGTTTTCCATTGGTTCGGTAGTCTCCCGACTGTGAGATCGGGGTACACTAAAGAAATGGGAGTGAAGGGGAGCTTGAATCTAAGTGAGAGGGGGGAGAGAGCTATCTACGTAACCAAGAGAGAGGGAGAAAGCCCCTACCCAGGCCTCCTTTTATAGGCTCCAAAGCTAACCCTTTGTTACGTGAACACCTCTTTTATTTTCTTTGCCGTTTTGGTTGAAAGCCCACCATCTTCTTTGCGTGAACCACGGCGCCCACCTCCTTCATACACGCACACCCGCATGCATGTCGACTTCGCCTGGGTGCTGGCCTGCTCTGCTGACTTCCCGTGAGACAGCGGCATCGGCTGCCCACTTGCATGCTGTCGACTTCTTTCTCCTTTGCACTGTCTCCATGTATGAAGAAGGCCAGCGCCCTCCTTCTCCTTTCCCCGCGTGAAGTACGCCTGCCGCTCATGTTGACCGCGCGAATCCGCCACCGCGTGAGAAGCCCTCTAGTCATTCGTCCACAGCCAGCGTGAGCCATGCGGTTTTGGCCGCGTAGAACACCTCCTGCCGCGCTTGCATGGCCGCCTTGGCCGATGTGAAGCACCCGCCGCGTGGAGAACCTCCAGCACCTTCGCCTCGTCCGCCATGCCACCTTGCATTGTCGACCGTGCGTGACTCGCGAAGAAGCCACTGTGTCTGCGATGTTGTTGAAGACCATGCATGTATGTGGTGACGGAGTAGGAGGTGGCAAGGATGGGGTAGATAACGGAGTGGGTGCAACGCTAGATGAGGGATCAAAGGGGTGCCCCTGGTCTTGTAATGGAGATAGCTGCCTGGGCGGCGATTGTTGCTGCTGCTGCTTACTACTGAGATGTAAAATGATTTCATGTATGGTAGCCCAATCAATCATCTTCTTGTCTTCCAAGCCATAAACAAGTTCCTGAAACTCGGGGCAATCCTCAACCAAATGCCCCTGCTGGCGATGAAAATCATAAAATTGGAGCAAATCTTTGACTGCGGGTCAGCAAGGCATAACCGGAGGGAGTTGCAACGCGTGAGTGGCCATCAAAGCCCTGAAAATATCGATAAATGACTCCGACAACAGTGAAAGAGGAGCCCACTTCGGGCAAAGCGGATGCCGAGGGGTGTGAGAGGATAATGGAGGTGGTTGTGGGGGTTGCGTAGGCAATGGCACATGGCTAGGGGAAGGATTAGGTAATGGAGTGTGCAGGGTGGGATGAGGGACCAGAGGAGGGGGATATTTATACCCCAATGGCACAGGCCCCTCAAGCGTTGGGCGTTGGAGGCGGGCACATGTGTATTAATGAGGATTTGACTTTGTTGTCTTCGGTTGGTAGGGGAGTAGGCAGCGTGCCATGCTCTCCGCTTGACACCTCGGATGGGCCACTGCGCGCCAAAGATCCCGAAGGGTATGGCGTGAGATTTGGTCTGCACCGCTGGAGGGCATGCCGTTGGAAGGCCGCCAACGCGTGTCGTTGAAGGAGCTTGCAGGCGTTCCGTTGAAGGGGCTTTTCCAGGGAGTGTACCGCTGAGCGGGGTGCGCCGCTGGGCGAACGGGTGTGCCGCTAAGTGGGTGTGCTGCTGAGCGATGGCCAGGTGTGACATACCACCAGAGAAGCCACAGGTGGGTGCGCCGGTGAGGGACTCCCTCCGTGGGTGTGTCGGGTAAGCTACCCAGCAGAGCGTGCCGGGGAGAGGGCACGTGGGTGTGTGCCGGCGAAGGACCCAAGGGGTGTGCCGGCGAAGGCCGTGTGCCGCTGAGTTCACGCCAGCGGGTGTGCCATTGAAGGCTACGCCAAGTGTGCTTTAAAGGGGCACATGAGTGTGCCATTGAAGGGCGCATGGCGCGCCGCTGAAGGCTACGTGAGGCGAGCTTTTGAAAGGGGCACATGAGTGTGCCGTTGAAGGGACTTGGTGGAGTGTCGTTGAAGGGCAGTTGAAGCGTGCCGTTGAAGAGCACTTGATGGCGTGCTGTTGAAGGCAGTTGAAGCGTGCCGTTGAAGAGCACTTGATGTCGTGTCATTGAAGGCACTCGAAGCTTGCCGCTAAAGGCTACGCAAAGCTCTCTTTAAGGGGTACATGAGTGTGCCGCTGAAGAGGGCATGGGGTGTGCCGTTGGAGGCTTGCTGGGCCGTGCCGCTGAATAGGGCACGAGGGTGTGCGGGTGAAGGGCCAGGGGCGTGCCGACAAGCGTTGCGCGAGGGCGTGCCGCTGAAGGGGCAACGAGTTGCCACTAAGGTGGATTTCTAGGCCTATTTTGGACCCGATTGATGATCCTTTTGATTCTCATTGGGGGCCCACGCGTAGTGAGCTTTCCCAGGGGTTGGTTTCTCTTCGTTGTCGTGATTCTGGAGACGGCTCTACGGCAACATGTTGTTTGTTCGGAGGGTCCGGATGGGACGTGCTCTCCATGATCTCTTCGGTTGAAAGTGTTGTCAATGTTGGACTGGTAGGAACATATGGACATGCGATTTTACACGTCCATAGCGGCTAGCTGAGGTTGTCGGTGTGTGGCAATTTCTGGCTACCTTGAGCAGCCCCCATGCCGTAGGAGTGCGGCTTCTCTAGACCAGGTGTGCCAGCCACCCACCCACCAGTCGGTCAACTACTGGTGTGTGGCCATGCCCCTAGACCTTCCTACCTGCATGTGGCTCCTTGTTCGTCAGTGCTTGGCACCTCTTAGCAGCTAGAGTGTGGTATGCTTTTGCCTTTCATGAGCAGCCATTAGTGACAATGTGCCAAAAAAACTTCTCCTCATCTTGGGCATGGCTAACAGAGTGGAGATGAGAAAGATGGGGGAGTCACAGGCAATTGCTTGGTCTGGGGGGATGGAGAATCAGTTCGTTCTGAATAGTCAGATGAAACTTGATGTTCAGTCTACATACCTTATCTGGTCGAGGAATGTTCTACTATTCCTCACAACTCGAGATTATGAGAGATATGTCTTTAAAGAGAGGGCCAAGCCGACTATCATAAGTGCTACATGCAAGAGGTGGGTATCTGAGAACTCTCTTGTTATGAAAGGGTTGCTAAACTCTATGACTCCATAAGTAGCATATTGTTTCTCATTCTTTGTGATGGCTAAAGAGATTTGGGATGTCGTGACTTAGACATATTCTCCACTGGGAAATGATACACAGGCATACAAACTCTAGTGTTCCCTCAAGGGGGTTTGTCAGGGCGATTGGTATGTGATTGAGTATATTGCTGAGTTACAATGACTAAGGATGGAGTTAGATTTCACTCATATCGGCCCTGCTGTGCTACAGATGTTGCTGCCTACACAAAGCATGTGAAGAAGGGAAAGATTTTTGATCTCTTGTCTGTGTTGAACCCAAAGTTCGATCCACTCAGGGTGCAAATCCTGGGTCGCAGTGGTGGTGTACCTTCCATGTTGGAAGGATTCTCTCTTGTGCAGAGTGAGGAGACTAAACGACGCATGATGGCTGGCCCCAGGGGGCCGACACCTACTACTTTTGCACTTCTATCTTAGGCTAAGAAGGAGGATGCAAAGATTTTGAGGTGTGATTACTACCATAAGAAAGGACATATTCAAGAGACCTAGTAGGCGCTTCATGGGAAACCCAAGAGGGGTGGTCGCAGTTGGGGTTGTACAGAGGGCCAGGCCTATTCTCAGTAGGCTCATTTCTCTGAGTAGGACATTGTTAAGGTGAAGGCTTCTACTTTAAGTCTTTTCTCTTCTGAGCAGATGGAGACACTCAGGTAGATGATGGCCCAGTTTATGCCTACTTCACATAGTGAACCTTCTAGTTCAGGTTCAGTCGTGGCACCCTCTAATTCTCATTTTGCCAGTCATGTATTGTGTCTATGCCCTTTCTAGTACCCTTAGTCTTTGTAATGCTTGGATCATAAATTCGGGTGCTACTAATCATATGACAGATCAATCATTTTTTTTTACTTCATTTCTCCTTGCTTAAGTAGAGATAGAGTTCGTCTTACTGACGGCTCCTTTACCCCTATCACCAAATAGAGGTGTTGTTAGTTGTTCTTCAATCCTAAATCTACCCTTTATTTTATACTCCTAACTTTCCATCCAATCTTTTATCTGTCAATTTCTTAACCAAAGATCTGGATTGTAAAGTAATGTTATTTCCTTCTGTTTGTGTTTTTTAGAGACTTTCAACAAAGGAGATGATTGGAGTTGGTAGGATGCATACTGGTCTCCACTTTCTAGAGGGCAAGGGGGAGTTGGATGGCCATAAGGGATTGGTTACTACTACTACTTCTTCTGATGCTATAAGGGAGCTTCAATTGCAACACTACAAGCTGGGTCACTTATCCTTTCCTCTTCTAGCAAGACTCTTTCTTGTGCTTTATATTACATGTAATAAAGAGGCATATGTGATGCTTGTGATTTTGCTAAGCATACTAGAGGTACTTATCATTATTCTGGTAATAAAAGTTTGGTGCCTTTCGATGTTGTTCACTTTAATATGTAGGGTCCTTGTTGTGTGACATATCGGTTTGGTCATAGATAGTTTATAACTTTTATTAATTGTTACAGTGGAGTCACCTAGGTGTATCACTTAAAAACTAAAGATGAAATTTTTTCAGCCTTTCTTGAGTTTCATAAGTTTGTGGAAAGGCAATTTAGTGCTCAGATCAATGTCCTCCGCACAGATAGGCTGAAGGTCGACAAAGTCTGGAATATCATCTTCAAGGTCAAAGACCTCGATCTCTTCATTTGGTTTTATTTGGGCTTCAGTAGGGATCTCTGCCCTGGCCAGCAGCGGTTGTGTGGACTATTTTATCAGCATGTCCACTGCCATTGTGGCTTCGAGGGGTGAGTTGACAGCTTCATCCCCTATAGATAGGCTTGTAGTCATGGAAGACTAGTGGTTGTTTACTGTTGGGCCAGAACAGCATTGCATCTTTGCGGTAGAAGGTGAGAAGGTCTCACCTTCTAGAATCACCATGTCCTCGGTGGAGGTGGCCTCTTCCTTTCTAACAGCATACATCTCTTGATCGGTTTGGACAGAAGCCTCTCCGATTGGTACGAGAGGTGCTGAATTCATCATTAGTGGGGGTCCACTAGAGGGAGACATCCCTATTTCTTCAACATCTTCGGCTTCGCTACTGCTGGCCGTGTCAAATCTAGCTTGAAGGGTCGCTTCTTCAGGGTAGACTTGCTCCCAGCATCGGCAAGGAGTCATGACCTCTGCATCCGAGCCTCTTGGTCAAGTCAGTTCCATGTGCTCAGCTTCTGCTGGGTACTCGTCAAAAGTTGCCCCCAGTGAGCTATCTCCAATTGGGTAGAAAGCGGATATGGTGTCCACTTCATAGTGCCCACTATAATAGTATTCTTCAAGGGTGAAACCCAACCCTGGATGCTGAGAGACACATCTCAGTTCTTTGTCCAGACTGTTGAGTAGTGGATGGCGGATCTAGAGGGGAGGGGTGAATAGATCTGCCCCTCTTTTTGAATGCAGCCCTCTTTGTAGCTAGTTAAAATAAATTTCAGCGAAATAGAACTAGCTTAATGAAGGACAATATGATTTACTTGGCAAGATGAACTAGTTATGTATCGACTCGAGCCTAAGCATGCATTTAGAACTAATCAATCACACAAACACACCATGGAACAATAGATTTTAAGGTGGTTCAGATTGAATCCCCAGTCCTACATCCACCCCTCACCAAATCCCGGTGAGGCTTCACTAGTGCAACACACCATGTCACATCCCGAACCGACAGTAGCGGGAAGCAATGCTCTGAACGTGACAGTTACAGTCATGATAGCAAGAGTAAAAATTAAACAACCACAATTAAACACATGAAGGCCATACACATTTGATAAAAATATACTTTTTGTCGATTGGTGGTCCCGTTTGACCGGTAGGGCTCCAGGAAGTCCGGATACCCTTTTTGGGTGATTTCGTTAGAATCGCCCGTTTCTCGTGATTCGAGCATCATTTTGACTCCGGTCAGAGTCTATGTGATTGCCAGGGTGTTTACTGATGTATCCCCTTCGTTTCGAGACGAATGGGGCGTGGAGAGGGCTCGATCAGATGAACCCTTGGATTTGCTCACCGTAATGCTTGAACAGTGGCACCAGAGGCCACACATGTGTATGGGCTGCTGGGTTCGGACCACTCATCCTATGTCGGTTGGGGTTGTGTGGTCGCCCGATAGACCACTCATCCCCTTTGGGTGGTTGGTTTCAGACTACTTATCCTGTGTCGGTTTGGGTTGTGTGGCCGCCTGATAGACCACTCATCCCCTTGTGTGGTCCATCTTGGACCTTTCATCGCCGTTGGGTTGTGCGGTCCAGTCCGGACCGTTCATCCTGTTGTGTGGTCTAGTCCTAACCGTTCATCCCTTTGTGTGGTCACTTTGTGAACATCCATCCCTGTGGTTGTGTGGTTGCCTGATAGACCACATATCCTCTTGTGTGGTCCCTTTGTGACCGTTCATCTCTGCTTGGGTTTTGTGGTCCAGTCCAGACTGTTCATCCTGTTGTGTGGTCCAGTTCGGACCGTTCATCTTGGGTTGTGTGGTCAGTTCTAGACCGTTCATCCCATTGTGCGGCCACATTGTGACCGCCCATCCAGTTGAGTCTTTCATCTTCTATGTTGGCCGTGATGGCTTGTCTCTTGTCCGTCTGTCTTTGGTTTGTGTTATAGTGTGGTGTCTGTATGTCGGTAGTCTCTGGATAGGTCAGTTCAGGTAACTGAGTGCAGTCTCTTCCCTGACTGTGACAGTTCCCTAACAACTCAATCTAGAACTACCAGTGTCCTTATCTCTAGTCACGTAGCGACTATTCCTTGACTGTCAGGTCTGCCTAGTGGTTGAGTGACGGTTCGCCTTGCCCAGAGCGTCATCCTCTGGTGTTTTCGTTTCTGCTTGTCTTGGCATGTCCTTGTGGTCTGCTCGTTTTCTCGCGGATGTCTCCTGACATCCTAAGAGGGCTAAGACTACGTTATAAGGTAGCCAGGAGTCTTCTTGCTTGTAGTAGGGTTCTCTTCCCTACTGTAGAGTCGTCATTGTCTGGTTCCGCGAAGTCCCGCGGGACGTCATGATCCTAGTCGTATGCGTGTCTAAGGGTCTCAAAATCAACGACACAAAGTCCCAGCACAACATACCTACTCTTTGAGGAGTAGTGTCCCGGGAGGAATTTGAGTCCTAATGTCTCCCATCCTGCATAAAGCTTATCTCTATTTTTCTTCTATTTCTCCCTTTTAGGCTTGGTTGTATCCTGAGTATGGCCTTAGTAGGGGCACCGTTCTTTACAGGCAGTCGGTTGTGGTGAGCCACCCTCAAATGCATGCCCTGCTCAAGGGAAATCCTTAATGAAAGGGGAAGGAATGACGGCCCCTAACCAGTGGTTTGAGCCCGTCTTTCGGTGCTACAGATTACTAATGTTAAAATCTAAAAAAATTAAATAATCTCAAAATCTAAAAAAATCAAATATTCTAAAAATGTAAAAAATCAAAATCATTTCAAAATCTAAAAAAAATCAAATATGTCAAAATCCAAAGAGGAAAAAATCAAATATGGTCAAAATATGAAAAAAAATCAAAAATTAAAAAAATTAAAAAAATAATATATTTCAAATCCCTAAAAAATCAAAAATGATAAAATCTAACATTTATGCCATTTATTTTATTTTTTTCATTTTATCTTGAGAATAGATACGTAATCTGTTTGCTAAGTGTGTAGGTTGTAGGTTCAAGCTTCTTTGCTCTCCATCTTTCGCTCTGTCTCCTATCCACATCATATCCTTCGACATGTTCTCCCCTCTTTGATCATGTCTCTCGATCTGTGTTATAGCTCATGTCCTTCTCAGCCTTCACTTATTTGCCTAATCATATCTCCATGAGAGGGCATTGCCTCATGATTTTGAACATGGTGGTTCTGCTTCATCTAATATTGAGCTTTGATTGAAGAACGTATCTGTCATATGTGTCGTTTGCCATGTGTTGTCCATGTGTCTATGTCTCGCCGTATTGTCACACGTGTCTTTGTCCTTCCATGTTATGCATTATCTTTTGCTCCACTATGTCGTTGTCCCTCCATGTCTCCCACGTGTCTTTCTCCCACCATGTCATTGTCCCACAGCGTGTGCTGTCCCACCATGTTGTGGTGTTGTCTTGTCCCACCGTGTCTTCAGTCACATGCATACTTGCCATTTGTTCTTGTGGTGTTTGTTGTGTTGCTATGTTTTCATCTCATTCATTTTCTGACTGGCCCGTTATGCTCCACACCTCATTAATACAGAGAGAATGAAGGCCAAGCGATTCATGAATGGGCTAAGGCCCTAATACATTCCCCAACTGGCGCCTATGGACGTCCAAACATATGCCGAGATGGTCCGGAAGGTCCAATTGCTAGAAGATGCCATGGACATGTCGGATAGAATCAAGGGAAGAGTCATGAAAGAATAAGTCGTTGGCGCTGAAAACTTTAAACCAACATTTGGAAAGAAGAGGCCAAATGAAGGAAAAACCCCTCAACAAGATAAAAGGCATCGAGATGGAAATAGGCAAGCCATCCCTACTACATCTTCAAAAGATATTTGCAAGTAGTGTGACAAAGCTGGCCACAAGACTGAAGAGTGTTGGAGAAAGAAGAGAGCATGCCACAAAGTATAAGCTAGAAAGGACATCACAAATAGATAGATAAAAGATGTAAAGTTTTTCCCCCTTGATCTCGAATGGCAGGTTGATGAGGTTCCTTGAAGCACAGGTCGGAGGGTGGTGGATCTACAACAGGTTGGAGTAGCCGGTCCTCCTCCTTGAAGATCTGGGCATGACTGCAGCTTGTACAAGATGAAAACCTTCAAGTCCAAGCTCTAAACGACCTGCAAGAACAAGAATATGATAGATCTCTCAGAAACCCTCTCCTATCCACCTTGTGGCCGCACTCCCTCTTCCTTCTCTGACAACATTGAATGTATTAGCTCATTTCTTCTCATCTCTTTCCAAAATTCGCAACACAACAATATATATCTAGGGAAGTGACCGAAGGACCTAGAAACACCTTCTAGAACCCTCCAAAAACACATTCACAAGTGTATCAATAACCCAGGGGTATATGGGTAACTAATGGGGTGCAAACGGAGTGAGAAAAGTGGGTTTTGAATGGCCCGTCGTGGACCTTCCAGAAAGAGTCGACTCAGTGAGTCGGCTCACCTGGCCTGAATGCACCAAATAGAAGAAGCTCAAAAGTGAGTCAACTCTCTGAGTCGACTCACCTAGTCTGACCACACTAAAACAGAGTGAACACAAAAGTGAGTTGACTCTCTGAGTCGACTCACCTGGCCTGTCAGGATTTTCAAGCCAAAAAAGGCCGAGTCTATAGGCTTACCAAAGAGGAGAGTCAACTCTATGAGTCGACTCTTCTTCAATACTTATCGAAATTTCCCAATCTAAAATAAAATATTAAATAACAACGAATCAATAATAATAAGATACTTTTGTGTACACATATATATTATTTTAAATATTTAAATATTTTTATATTTTTTTTGAAGGCTGAATCTGGTCGAACCGGTTCGGACCGGTTCACCGGTTGAACCGCGGTTCATCCGGTTCGTCCGGTTCTTTAGCATTTGACTGGACCGGGCCTAATCGAACCGATTCTTAGACCGGTTCACGGTCGAACCGGTTCGACCGGCCGATTCGATCCGGTTCTGATAACACTGATATATATATATATATGTGAAGGCTTTTCACGTTGATATATAAGATACATATATATAGGGAGTTGGCAGGCTTGCACGTGAAGCCAATGCATGCAATGCAAGGTGGCTTCACAATGTGACTTCAGGCGGTGCATTCATGCAAGGAGGCTTCAACTGCGGGAGGCACAAGCGACAGACGGGCACAGGTGGGCTCGGCCTCCTCTTCATGCGGGTCAGCACTCAGCGGCACGAGGTGGAAGCGGCCAAGCCGCTTTGGTCGGCTGGTCAACGAGGCCAGCGGCCTCTCTTCAACGTGGCAGCGCATGCAGAGCTTCGGAGGCCGCAGGCAGTGTGGGCACGGGCGCGCGCATGGAGGCTTCACGCTGGCGACGTGGGGCGGCTTCAGCCAAGCAGGTCAGCGCTTGCGGCTGGAAAAGCGGGGCGACTTCCCCTTCACGCGGGCGGTTCGTAAGCGGCCAAGGCATGCGGGCTTCACGTCAGCACAGGCGACGATGGAGGCGAATGGCCAGCGCAGCCTTCTCACACGAACGGATCAGCAAACACGGCGGAGGGCGGTCTTCACACCCGACGTGAGAGAAGAGGAAAGAGAGGTCGAGGTGGTTTCCTTAACACTAATTCTTTGAAGTGGGCAGAAAGAGATTTGATTTTTCAACAAAAATGGTAAAGAAAAGTAAAGGTGTTCATGTGAGGGAATAGGGTTAAATTTAGCCTTATAAAAAGAGCTCCTGTTAGTGATGTGAGGAGAGTTCTTCTTGACCTTTGTAGAGTTACGTGAGGAGAGTTTGAGAGTGTTGTTGGGAAATTTTTGGTGTAAACTTTGTGAGTTTATATTATTGTAATGAATATTTTTGAGCATTTAGCTCTTTCTTAGTCTCATTACTTACTGTTATGATCTTTAATTCCACTTGTTACCCACCTTGGACCTAGGAAAGGAAAAATAGGTCTCTACCTCCTCTAGTAGGATAGTGGCCTCAAAAGATGGGAAAACGAAAGTGTGGGTCTGGGGGTGCCATATCTCTACCAGAGCTGAAATGTTGTGCCAATCTAAGGATAGCTTGGGGTAGTTCTTGCCTAACACTAGGAGAGGGTGTAGGTGCCAAGACTTTAGGATGGATATCACTGCTAGGGGCAACTCGCGGACCATAGGAGCCATCCACCTCAGGATGGAGTAGTGCCTGGAGCCAGGGAGAAGCTGAGGTGAAGAGAAAAGAAAAGGAAAAGGAGCAAGAGAGGAAGAACATGTAAGTAATAGAACGAATCGAATTGAATAACTTATGCAGGCTTACCTCTCTCAATGGATTGGAGCTCAGATGCCGCGGGATCATAGTCAGCCACTGGGGCACTCCATGCTCTTTTCTTTCCGGTTTCGGTCCTTCGTAGACTGCCTCTCCCATGGAGCTACCTTCAATAGCCCTTTTCATGATGATTGAATGAAGATCACAAGAGTTTGAGGATTGGAGAGAGGGTTGATGTGTAAGTGAAGAATTTGGGATCTCTTCTTCTTTATAGAGCTTGGTTAGAGGCCTAAACCCACTAGAATTAAGTTAGGATGAGTCTAGATCGGGTTAGGATAGAGTTTGAGTTGGTTTAGAATTCCCCTCCCTCGAATTAGGACTCTTCAAGAGAGTCCCGATCGGGTTGCCAGGGCATCCCATTGGGTGATCTATCGATAGACCGCTCTGAGAGTAGCACGGTTTGATTATGACCATTCAGAGCCTTCTACACAGTTCGATCAATTGTCTTTTGAACGATCTTCTTAAGGCCGCTCTTACATTTGCACGGTCAATAATGAACCGTTCATCTGCCTCTTTTGGTCCCTTCAGTGGTCCTTTCTGGACCGTGTAGAGCTTGGAGCGGCCGTCAATATGACCGTTCTATCCTTGCTACACTAAATCAGCACGTCTCTCTCCTCTCTATTCTCCCGGGTCTCTCTGCTCTTAGTCGGTACGTCTCTCTCCTCTCCGTTCTCTCGAGTCTCTCTACTCTCAATCAGCACGTCTCTCTCCTCTCCGCTCTCCCGAGTCTCTCAGCTCTCAATCGGCACGTCTCTCTCCTCTCCCCTCTCCCAGGTCTCTCTGCTCTCAGTCAGCATGTCTGGGGGGTTGAGTTCCGGTACTATAGGAGTAGTTGTAGAGCCGAGATTTTACCGGCCACCATGTTTACTGTTCCTGCTGCTGTTGCCACTTTCTTTAGCACTGCTTGTTACCGCCGTTATTTACGGTTGGGGTTCTGTGGGACCCCTACTGAACTAATGATAGGAGGCTCACCCCCTACTTTTCAGGTGTAGCGGTTCCTCCTCCGGGTTCAGAGGTGTAGCGCAGAGGTTCGTAGTTGTCAGCTCATCGGGTCGAGTGTTCACTCGGTGTTGAGTACGTGTCTTTCCCTGTAGACTGTACTTTTATTATGGACTGGACTCTGTAGTTTAATTTAAAATATAATTTTATATCCATCGTATAAACTGTTAATTATAGAATTATCCTATTTTATTTCCTATTTCTATGTACTCTACACACACCTTTTAACCCTTCTGAGCTCTCTGGCTCGTGGGCGGAGGCCCTAGATTCAAATGGTATCAGGTTATTCTCGGTATCTGGATATTGGGTCGTTACAGATGGTATCAAAGCGAGTGTTGTGGTCATACATGGGAATTAGAGATATTACAGTGATCAGAGTCCATAAGGTCTAGTACAGTCAGCAGGTGGCATAGGGTTTTATGTTTGTTTGCCGCTTTGTTTCTCACTTGAGAGCTAGAGTGCGCTGCATTAGCACTGTGAAGGCGGTTGCTATTTTCATCGAAGTGCTGATGTGGGGCCCGAGGAATGAGATAGAGAGCTATTTTCCACGTTAGTGGTGGCCCCTGATCGTGCTGCATCGGGCAGGGTTGCCGGCAGGTGTGTCCTTGCGGCGATGCGTTCGAGGAATCGGTAGCAAGGTCAGGTAGATGGTATGGATTGTTCATGGTTTGGTGGCCATGAGTGTACTCTAAGGGAGTTATTGTTGTATTTGGACACCCCAACTTGAGGTTATCCATCCCCTGAGATGTTAAGGTTGTGGTTCGAGGTGGCAGAGCGGATGCTCTGATCGAGAGTTGTGCTCGGGCAAGCGAAGAATTTCTTGGTGAGCTACTGATTTTCGAGCCTGATTTTCTCATCGTGCTCTGTGACGTCAGAAATGACGTGTCGGTGTAGATATATGGAACGTGGCGTCACAAGTCACATGAATAAGCATATGTGTATAAGTGATAACATAATGTGCCAATCAAGTGAACATCATGAACATGTGGTCACTCTCTCTCTCTCTCTCTCTCGAATCACCCTCTCACACTCTCTCTCTCTCTCTCCAACATGTCTCTCTTTCTCTCTCCTTCCCAATTTTGTCCATTTCAGGGCTGGACTGAGGTGCAGGAGGTACCATTGGAACCAGTGCGACGAGAGGAATGTGTTGACGCCCTCCATCGCGTGGTTCGAGGGACGGTGGAGCGAGGCGGGGTGAGTGGGGTGCGGTTCCCACCTTGCCTGCATGCAGCCGAATCGCCGATTTCGGGACGAACAAGGTAGGGGGATGGATTCACCTCCTCACTCGCAACACATCCATATCACATGCACGCCCATCCATGGCCGTTTGGCCTAGTTAATGTCTATTTTTAGTTTTTCCCTAAAAATATGTTAAATTACGTTTTTGATCGTTTATGGGCATGGAATTTATGTTTTCTAGCTTCTGGTGGCTTGTATGGGTGCATGGCATGGCAGGCTTTATGTTTTTTACAGGTTTTGTAAGCGAGCTCGTCGATTTCTATCGACCGGGACGTGGTTCGATTTCAAACTGTACCCGCTCATCACCCAGCTCACATGGCGGTCGCACCAGTGACCATCATGAGCTTAACGCACCGCCTCAGACGCGTTATGCTCGTATGGCGGACCACCATCGGTCTGTTATGCTCATGTATTCTGTAGATAGGTTGTTAGTATAACGCCCCCTCCCACGACTATTATAGTCATAGGTTTCCTGTGGATTGTCCACGTTTGGATGACTTTAACGCACCCTCAGTGGGCCGTTATGGTTCCTTAGTAGTTAAACTTAACAAAAATCACTCGGGTAGTCATAGCGGACCAGTGGAGGCGTGTTATGTAACATAATGCACCCACACCGATCCGCCATGGCCGCTGAGTCTGAAATTATAGCAGGTGAGGATGACGGACCAGGGGAGGCGCGTCATGTTAAGATAACACACCCCACCTGATCCGTTATGCCTTGTGACGGGCCAGGACTGATCCATTATGTACTATAGCAGGGCAGCGCTGATCCGTTATATCCTCTGCTATCCCAAGGATAATAAATCATTATTCTAATGCAATCTTCGCCTTGTTTAAGTTATTTTATGAATAAAAATGTATCTTTATGTCCCAGTAGAGTTACTTTCTCTTTCCTCGTGATGGAGCCACTAGTCGTAGCCCAGCGACCTTAGTGTAGAGCCGGGGTATGCCCCGTGTACTTGTACTTTTCCTTTGTACTTGTACTTTTCTTTCAGTTGATTGTACTTTATTTGGACATGAGATGTACTAGACCATGTAGCAGTTTATTTATTTAATTTTCGTATTATTATTTTATTATATATTGTGCTAACCCTGTAGTCACTTTAGCTTCTTACACACTCTCACACCATCATTTCTTCCCTTCCGAGTCTTCGGGCTCGTGGGAGGCGGGCCGAGGTTCGAGTTACGCCGGTTCCTTTCCGGTACTTGGATCCCGGGTCGCCACACTTGAAGTATGCATAAGTCGTGTCGACCGAACAACTCTGAAGGCTATAGAAATGCCGGAAAAGATGGACGTTGGGCTCCAACGATGCTCTCCGACACACGAAGACAAACCCCCAGAGAATGTGGTAAGAATTAAGGGACAACTCCCCTGGATGTCGACCATAATAATGGAGGATGAACTCGATGAAAGGGTGGACAGGCAGACGAAAGTCCGCCTGGAAAGACGCCACAGGGACCATAATTCCGCCCGGAGACATGCTTAGTTGATCATCGTCAACAGCCGGGAAGATAATGTCGAACTCGAGGGGAATCTGAAAGACTTCCCATAGCCCTCAGACCACCATGTACGATACTAATGGCGGGGAGCGAGGTCGACTAGCACCGGCACCTGAAGTGCTCGGAGCGCTACCACGACCAAGAGCCACCTCTTCGACAGAGGATGAGGGACTGATACGAAGAGTTTTCCTACGAGGAGACATGACTACGGAAGATTGAAGATGCAAAAGAAAAGAAGAGAGTCCTCACCGGGCAAAGGAAGAAGAAGCCTACGACGAGCACGACAACCGACGGGACGTGGATGGAGTCTTTGGGGAGACCCCACGATGATCCTTATAATCGCCCACGACCGACTGGCACTTCCAAGCCGTATGGCAGGTGAAAAAGCGTCTGTCGCTGTCGCGGTACGGTCACCAACGCCAGACACCCGTTCAGAGCCCGTGCTCCGAGATAAAACAAGACCTATGTCATGATTACGACAGTGGCGCCTTCCACCACCAGAGGCACCTTGCTCGCCAAGCATACCGCCAGAATCGTCGATTACGAGGAGATCAACTCCGGATCTCACACTCTGATGAAGGCCTCTCCTGTTCGACTCTCGGTCCCCTACAAAGTATTCGGCCACTGAGAGTAGGGGGAAGTGAGGAGGGTAAATCCGGTTGGACCCAGGACCGGCCTGATAACGATTGGCCCAAACCGAGACTGCTTCTACAACGCACCCAAGAGGCGCCCAGCAGTTACGGCCTATCAAGGTGCGGCCCAATCCGGCTTAGCATTAGATTCTACAGCGCGTTAAAGTTACGGCCCAAGCGCAGTGATCGGCGGAAGACCCTTCGATGATCGACCGTTACCCCCCACGACGTCGGCCTTAATCTCATAACTGGCGAGCACGCCCCATGAGCGCCGTGAGACTTGCCCCGGGACCAGTTGACGTCGAAGTGATCGCCATCCAACGGAAAACTCCCGCCACTATAGCGGGAAAGCGTTACTCTGCTACTGACGCCTTTTCCTATCAAGGGAGAAGGCTCCCCGCTCCATGAGAACCCCTATAAGAAGGACATCTACAGAGAAGAGACACACGGTGGATCATTCTGCCAAACCGCTACGCAGGAGAATAGAGCTATTGACCTCGCTATATCGAGAGGAAGGATTGACGACAGTCTACACACGAAGGAAGGCCCCTTCCGACGACCTTGCCGTCCAGCGAGCCCTGGGAGCGGCGAGCACACGTCAGGAGGATCTACACCGTTCCTCGGCCCCCTACTACGAACTCCCTCTCTCTCTCTCTCTTGCTTGCTCTTATCTACTCTTCATTTATCCGTTACTGACTTAAGTATCAGAGGGTTGTCCCCTAGGGTAATACCTGGAACTCCTTCTGACGCCCCTTGTTTCCTGGTGCTTGCAGGCCTCCATGGGTGCGGGACGACTTCTCCGTTCAATAAATAGAGAAGGTGGTACGTGGCATAGAAACCACTTTTCTGCCTCTACATTTCTATTTCCAAATGAACAAGAATAACCAGATTTGTCCAACATAAAAATAGATATCAAATTCCGTCTAAAAGATGGTACAACATAAGTCTCATTCAAATCTAAAAAATGACCAATCTTTAACAATAACCTAAAAGTCTCTATAGCCTCAACTTCCACACTTTTGCCATCGCTTACGTAGATGTATCTCTCACCATCATTCGGCCTTCGGTAGTGGAGGCAACCCTGCATAGACACACTTATGTGAGTAGTAGCACTGGAATCTATCCACCAAGTGTATCTGGGTACAAAAGTTAAATTAACATCTGAACAAACCAAAGTGAAAAGTGTACCTTTCTTTGCACGCCAAGCATGATACTTGGTGCAATCCTTCTTCTTGTGTCCACCAAACTTGCAAAAGAAACATGTAGATTCCTTATTTTGTTTCTTTTGTGGTGGTCCACCTGCAACTTCATTGTCCTTTTATCTTTTCTTATTTTAAGCCTTGTCCTTAGAGGTTATAGCTAAATGAGCACTCTATCTCTCTTGCTTCAACCTTTCCTCTTTTTGCACACAATGTGAGATGAGCTCATTAAGAGACCATTTGTCCTTTTGACAGTTATAGCTCACTTTAAATTGACTGAATTGTGCTGGAAGAGAAATTAGAACTAAATGCACAAGTAGATCCTTAGATAATTCTAACTTAAGTGCCTTTAGTTTTGAAGCAAGATGAGACATCTCTATGATGTACTCCATTATGTTTCCTTTTCCTTTATGCCTCATGAAAATTAGACTTGCCAAGAGTGTACTTGTTTCAGCCTTATCATTCTTGACAAACCTTTTCTCAATTTCCTCAAGGAAACCCTTAGCTGTAGTAACCTCTTCAGATATAGTGCCCTTGAATGCTTCTGGAATGGCACGTTTCATGATCATAAGACTCATGCGGTTTGAACGGTCTCATTTTTTCAGATCTCTCTTTTCCTCAGTAGAACTGGATTCTGTAATCTCATTAGGCCGTTCAAGTCTGAATGCAAGGTTTAGATCCATAACACCGAGAACAAACATCACGTTCTCCTTCCATGTCTTGAAGTTAGTACCATTAAGTATAGGAATTGAATTAATGCCGGCAGAAATATTATTAGCAGAACTTGTAACTGTAACAAAATAAAACAATTGCTCACATAAGTTTCATATTCTATTGAAAATAATTTTCAAATAATGATACAACCCATTACAAGATATCTAGTACAACATTAATATTTTATCTTTGGACAATAATATTAACTTACAAGTGATACTCTTGGTGTAACAGTCAAATATTGACAATACATTCTGTCAACCAATAAGTCTTTCTTTGGACCGACTTATTATTCACATAAAATACTAAATGGGGGCCCCCAGTTGCTTCTTTTTGATGTTTTTCTCTGTGTCTGCCTAAGTGGCAGATCTACTCTTTTGTAAGCTCTCAGTTTCAGAATAGAAAACTTTCTCTCATTTTGTAAATCTCAAAACTTCCTCCGTGTACCTTCCCTTCTTTCGAATGACTGCGAGATCCTTTGGGATACGAAACGGCACTTCTGAGGGGACTTTGAAGGAGTGCCACTTTCGGGGACCCGTCGCTTTGGTTTCTGGAGATTTGCTCGTGGTAGGAGTCCTCATGCCTTCGAGGACTTCACTCCCCTATAAATAGTGGCCTTCGGGGTGCCCTTGAAACCATCTTCGGAGTACTGAGCTTTGAGGGGAGCCTTCTGGTAGGATGTCGTCGAGCGAGTCTGGCACTTCATCAGACGATGAATCTCTGCAGGCTCGCCGCTAGCCTTTGATTCTCAGGAGGGATCCTCCACCGGCTCCTTGGTGGCCGTGGCCGAAACCGGGGGCACGCAGTCCCGTTTCTGAACAATATCTGAACGGGTACTTAGATGGCTGGCATGAGGCCTTGGAGAAGGTCAACCGCTTGTACGTCGACCGGGGAGTCTTACTCCTTGAGCAGGACAGGTTTCGCCCTTGAGGGGATGACGCATGGCCTTGTACTTACTTCTCCCTTGTTTGTTTCTCCTGCCATCCTCTTGTTGCATAGTAGTGACTATTTTTTTTACATTTGTAGGTACGGAATGAGGCACTTCCCCTAGCCGAGGGGCGTGCTCTTCTGCTTGAAGACAGCGACGGATGGGGTACCAGACCCGATTTTCCAGTTTGTAGGCATGGCCAGTATGCTGGGTCGGCTTCTGCAATAGATGGGCCTTGTTGCTACACTGGCCCCCATTGGCCAAGGGAGGACGAACCCGCTGTCCTTCACTCTTGGTGTAGGTCCCTTATTACCGGTGTCCCTAGTTGGTCCGTTGTCGCGGAACAAAAGGGATCTGAGGTGTGGAGCTCGTCCCTCTTCTTTGGCATAGAGGGCTTCTCCTGGTGGTCTGCTCCCTCGCAACAAGCATGCTGAGGGAAGGTCGTCTGTTACCGCCATGCAAAGCTGAAGGCAGGATCGTGTCCCCCTACTTTTCTTTCTTGCGCGTGTCTGTAACATGGCTTCTCGAGGGCCATTCCGATGCTTCGACAATTTGGTATCTTGACCAAGGGATAGTGTGTAAATCCTCACCGCCGGTGAGGGGTGGACGTAGGTTGCAGTTGTTGCATCCGAACCACCTAAATATCATTGTCCCTTGTGAGTTTGTTCCTTTTCTCCTACCTCCATTCTGTGTCTTTTGTTTAGTACATCATTTCCAGTAACTCAACCATATAGATTTGCATCATTAAGTATCTTCTCATCAGATAAAATTCAAATCTATTAAAGATAAATTGAAATTTGCCATCACCCAATTCACCCCCCCTCTTAGGTGTTATTGATCGCGAGACTTCACCTTTAACAAAAATGATGATGATCTAAGTGCATGCGTTTAATCATCAGATAGGCCGTTAGGCATGAAAAGTTAGGGGACGACGATTCTATCTTACACGTCGTGGTTGCAGATAGTGTCTTGACCCTGATTGTCCTGGTCTAGCAATACTATTCTCGAGTACTTTCTATTTTATGGCTTTCTTTACATTCGTTTTAATGATTTCTTTTATTTTAACCCAGCATGTGTCATACGCATCTTTTGAGCATTCACATCCCTTGGTCTGTCTGAAAGTGTCTCACTAGTGATGGATGATTGTGCGTTCATGGTTTCGGTAAGAGGAACAATTCCACTCAGAGTTGGAAGGTTCTCTCTGGTCTGTTCACCTGATTTGATTGACTAAGAGTCCATGTCTGGAGTTTTAGTCTGCTTCTTTCCTTTTTACTGCTTGTTTTGATTCCCTCATTGGTTGTGGATTGTGTCCCCTGATGAGGTTGCCCATTTTTTTCCTCCTGTTTATTTAGTTAGTTGCTCTAGATTGGTGTCGTTTTGGTTCGATCACTTCTTGTGTTTGGTGCAGAGTGTTCCGGAAGATTCTTATCACTCGTTGGTGAGAAAATAGGTGTCTTTTACCTTAACGCCCGCTTTTTGGCCCGCTCCATTTCGTTTCCGCTTCATCTCCATGTTTCATTTCACTTTTGCTTCACCTCCGCTCGCTCCCTTACAAAGAGGACGTTAAGGAGGGGCATCTGTTGACACCCATTTTTTTGCCTATGAGTTGGGTCATTTCTCTTACCACTATTTTGATACCTCGAGTTATCCGTTACTCATTGGGCCATTTCCAGGGATGTCTTTGGGTTTATTTTATGGGTACTTCCTCCCTGGCTAGGTTTGCTTTCGAGTTTGGGCTTAATGGGCCTTGGTTTCCCACCATCCACGTGTAAGGAAAGGAATAGAAATCCTTTGGGAAGTTGCCACGTGGCCTGCTATGGTGTGCGAGTCATCTGCCTTCGAACACTGGTGTGAAGGTTGCATTTCTCACGAGTCTGGCTATTTTTCAGTCTTAGCAACTTATTATTCACCCTTATTGTCCATTTGACTCCCTTAGGCACCCTATTATTCACCCTTAGCCACATAGAATCGTTGTCGTTGCTCTTCTTTCGCATTTTGAGAACTTCATTGAAGATGGAGTTGACTCTAAAACCTTATGGAGTCAAAGCTACTTCTCTTTTCACGCTTTTAGCTTTGCTCCTTATTTTTCACCCTTATAGTCTATTTGTCAGCCTTAAGCACTTATTTTTCACCCTTAATATCCGTCGCCACTGCTGCTTCTATCATCGTTGTTGGTTTCTTTGTAAGTGGAGTCGACTCTGCTTCTGTGCTTTTCAAGGCTTTCACCCTGACGATCTATTTTTCAGCCTTAGGAATGTATTTGTCACCTCTATTGTCTATTTGTCTGCCTTAACTAGCTATTTGTCACCTGAGCTCGTTTGTTGTTAGCCATGAAAGTTATTTGTTGACGTTGTAACCCATTTGTCACCCCTATGAGTGCTTTAGCTTGCAAGGGCTTGAACTTGACTTTATTTGTACTTGAGTTGACTTTGGCAATCGTTTGACTTGGACCAAAATTTGACTTTGACTAGAGTCAGCTTGACTGTAGATGAAATTGACTAAAGTCACTTTGACTGGAGTTGGCTTTGACTAAAGTCAACTTGATTGACGTTGCATTGACTGGAGTCAACTTCCTTTGCCAACAGAGTCAACCCTTCTTCTTCTTCTTCTTCATGTCTCTCAGTCTTATCATCCATTTGACAGACTTAAGAGGTATTTTTCACCCTGCTTGTTCTTCTGACTGCTTTAGAAGCCCTTTGATATCACTGTACACCATTTGTCTCCTTGTGTAAGAGTTATTCACCCTTGAGGTTCATTTGTATCCCTTACGAGCCATTTGTCATCGTTCCCCAGCCATTTGTCACTTCTATTTCATATTTGTCACCACTGCACATATATTTGTCACCCTTATTCAACTTGAGCCATCGCCATTGTAGCTTTATCTAGCGGGTGCTTATAGCGTCGACTCCATGAGCTTCTAATGTCAACTCCGTCAACATGAGAGGTTGTGTCCCGAGGCTCTGTGGTAAGGGTGGATTCGGGATTGGCAGGCATCCTTTTGGATCATTTTGAGACGAATGATTTGATGAGACAAGATGAAGGACGGTGCCGGTGTGCGGAGGTCTCTGGTGAGACATTAACGTTGGATATGGTGATCCCTAGTTTGTGTCTAGCAGGGGAGGATTTCCCGGTGTGTTACATCGAGTGACGTGCGTATCGAGGGGAGATCCTATCATTTGAGTTCGCTGTGCTCCCCTGAGAGGGTGGAGTTGGCGTGAAGTTCGAGATCGATTGTGGTGCACGAGCGAGGTTTGGCTTGAGATGTGGTGTCGATCTGTGAAAGAGTCAGCAGATGGCCTGTCGTGATTTGGAGCGTGCTTGTTGGGTCGGTGGAGGTTTCCCGTTGACGTGTATCCGGTGACCCGTGGATGGTCTTTCACAGACAGAAGATGTTGGTTGTTGGGGCTTGAGAATGGCGTGAGTCGTGCACCAGCGAGGCCTTGGGTGGCCGAATATGAGGTGTGCTTTTCCTGGATTGGATCTGGGATTTGTTAGAAGTTATCTTCTAGCAGAGTTGGTCCGATACTATTGTCGGTGTCTGGCTTGCCGGGTGTGAGCTGGTGGAAGCTCAACATTGGGTTTCCCTTGGTGCAGGGTGTAAGGTCTGTCAGCGGGTTGTGAAGCCAGCGTTCAATTGGTCCACCGGGCGTGGGCGTTGACCGGTGGTGTCGATCTTCGTGACGAGGAGTGTGTTTTTCGACGAGTGTGGTGGTGTCTGTGATCGTGGTTGGTTTTGCGTTGGTTGAGGTGACGCCAGACTTGTGCTTCTCTGTATATGCCTGCCCTTAGGATCGATGTGTATCGAGTTGTGAGCGAGGCATGTCTGTGATCATTGTCTGGCTGCGTCCCTCAGGATCACAATTTTTACGAATATCGAGGTTTAGTTGGGACCCTGACGGCGTTGTCAGTTGGTTTATGACGTTCTCCCCTGTCGCTTGGTGCTTGTCTTGAATTTCGAGGATGAAATTTTTTTAAGGGGGGAGGGCTATAATGCCCCAGATTTTTTTTCAGATATTTATGTGTATTTTTCTCTGATAAACCTTTGGATCACTGTGCAGGGTGAACCGTGATGTTCTCTGACTCCGAGACGTGACCAGTGCGTTGTGCTCTTTTCGAGGATCGTGAAGGAGCATATTTCATCTCTTGTCTGAACATCGATTTGTTCTCTTTTCATTTTGTCCAAATATTGAAGTTGAGATTCGTCCCTACTGCGGTTAGTAGGAAGGCAGTTGGAAGGTGTTCCAATCTGCAGTGATATCGTCCCTACCGGTGGTTAGTAGGAAGACAATCGGTGGTTCTCCGATTTGTGATTTGCTGTGATACACTAGTGAAGCCTCACCAAACCTAGTGAAGCCTCACCAGGTTTGGTGAGGGGTGGTGTGACGTGTAAAATTACACGTCCACGTGTCCCAACCAATCCAGCATCAATAAACAACTTCAACTGAAGAGATTACAGAGAACACATCTCGTCCGGACGCTCTGAACAAACAGTACACTACCGTGAAGCCACTTCTGGAGTCACGACAGCGAAGAGGAACCAGCCCTTGGGGGGCTCACAACTCATGGGCCCTGAAGAGAACTAAGTGGATCGTCAAACGGGCTCAAAATGGGCCCAAATTCACTTCAACAGCATGCCCATACGGGCCTTCAGCGGTACACCCAGCGAGGTCTTCAACGGAACACCCATACGGGCCTTCAGCGGTATGCCCTCGCGCCCCTTCAGCGGCACACCTTCTTTGGGTTCTCCAGTGGTATGCCAAGCTCTTTCAACAACACGACCTGGCTTTCCTCCAATGATGCATCCGGTAGGGAGGATCTTTTGCCACGTCCTATGGATCCTCGACGCGCAACGGGGTAACTGAGGTGTCAAATAGGGAGGGGGACACACAGCCTACCTCCTATCAACCAAGGACAACCCAAGTCAAATCCCCATTTATAACCCACATTCCCACCACCATCGCTCCGCACTAGAAGGCCCTTGCCATTGAGGTTTAAAAGCCCCTCTCCACGACGAACAAAGAAGATAGACGAGAGAGAAGACGCACAGAGACAACACATAGAGCATCCCTCCAGAACAGAGAAGAGACCACCAGGCACACCAGAGAGAAGAGGAGAAGGAGAAGAGAAGAAGAAGAAGAAGAAGAGAAGAAAGGGGCCTTCCCCTTCGGCGGCCACCAAAGAAGGAGAGAGTAAGAGAGAGGAAGAGAGAAATGTAGCAGGGAGAAGAGGGAAGAGCAGGGAGCCGTCGCCCCTGCTCAACCCCTCGTTCCTCCTTTTTCCTTCTTTTTCTTTCTTCCCCTCCCTTCTTATGTTATGTTTGACGACTGCTGCAAGTATGCTAAGTCATGTCAGAGGTGCCAGGAGCACGCCACGATACCCAGGAGGCCACCCGTGCCGTTGCATCCTACGGTGCCCAGCTAGCCTTTTGCCCAATGGGGAACAAACGTCGTGGGCCCATTGCCCGCCTCATCCACGGGTTGCAGGTATATCTTGGCAGCAACCGATTATTTCTCCTGCTGGGCAGAAGCTGTCACCTTAAGGGAGGTCACCGAGAAAATCGTCGCCAGATTTGTCCACCGTAATATCATATTCTAGTTCGGCACCCCCGCCCAAATTATCTCAGATAATGGCAGCCACTTCCGCAACCAGAAGGTCTACCGGCTGGTAGAAAAATACAAGATTGACTGGAGGATGTCAACTCCCTACAATCCATAGGCCAACGGTCTAGCTGAAGTCTTCAACAAAACTCTCTGTACTCTGCTGGCCAAGGTTGTTAGCGCCAACAAGAAGGACTGGGAGGAGAAGATGTACGAGGCGCTATGGGCATACCAGACAGTATATAAGACCCCAACAGGCTGCTCACCTTTCTCCCTAGTGTACGGCTTGGAAGTAATTGTCCCCATCGAGATGGAGATACCTTCCCTCAGGGTCGTCATCCAGCACGAGCTAGTCCCCGAGAGACAGACAAATGTCAAACAAAGACTCGAAGAGCTCTCCAGCCTGGAGGGAAAGCGGCTCCGAGCCCAGCAGAATATCCAGGTCAATCAAGCCTGAATAGCACGCGCCTTCGACAAGCTCGTCAGGGGGTGCGAATTCAAGAAAGGCGACCTCGTCATGGTCAAGAGAAGAGATGTCATGGCCGCCAACCACAAAGGCAAGTTGAATGAAAATTGGGTCAGACCCTATGTAGTCCAGAAAGCCTACGAGGGCGGAGCCTATGTACTCGTCAACCACCGCGGGGAGGTTCATTTCCCGCCTCTTAATGGAAGACACTTGAGGCTGTACTATGCCCCAGTGCCCCCATTAAATGAATAGAATCATCTTTCGCCCCGCTTTGGGGATGGGTTTACACGATCATGGTCTGGGTAACTCGATCACTGCTGTCACGGGGTAAAAAAAAAGAAAGGAAAAAAAAGAAAAAAAAAGAGAGCAAAAAAAAGAGAAAAAAAGAGAGGAGAAAGGAACTAGGGGGCAGCACCTCCCGATGTCGAGTCATTGCTCCAGATGGCACCTAGAAGAAGCTCACGACATTCTACCCAAGGGGAGTCTAGTGCTAGACAAAGGGAGGCTCCAGTTCCTCAACCACAGTGGGCTCCTGCACCTCCACGTGCACTGTCGATGTGCCCACGACCCATTCTCGACCCTCGTCTAGTCGATTTTGATGAGATGTATGAGTTCTTCCCTGATCTAGGAGCTATTTTTGAAGTTCAGAATGGTTGGGTTGATTTTATAACAAGGTACACCCAATTTTATCCAAACCTTGTTCAAGAATTTTATGGAAATCTAAATGAGAGAAATGGTCAGTTATATACAGTTGTAAAAGGCGTTGAGATTACAGTCAACTCAGAATTATTTGCAAGGGCCCTAGGAGTGTCCGACAGGGGAGCAGATATGGTATTTGGTCATGGCCTCATTGAGGACACCTTTATACTTATGACCTACAGTGAATACATGCATGGAGTTAGCAACTTGCTAATACTGAATTCCAACTGCTTCCCACCACTGCAGCGTATTTTGCACCACATGTTTACCACCCTCATCTATCCCAAGGGTGGAAGTCGAAATGAAGTCACTGAAGTACATAGATTTTTCTTTTATCATGTGATAAACCAGGTGACTATCAACATGGGTCGCCTTATGATGGAGTTAATCGGGTCCCGTCGTACACAAAGGAGAAGATCATTGCCCTATGCATCACAGTTGACTGGCGTATTCATTTATGTGGGATCCACTTGGCAAATGAAGTGTTCATTGAAGTGCGACAGAGTGATTTGTATAACACACACAAAATGTCCTCATATTTTGGCTACTATTGGGATCCTGATGGAGAGATCAAAAGAGATGTGCGAGTGTATGGAGAAGCATCTGAAAATGAAGAAGAGGAAGAAGAGCCACCTTAGTAGGAAGCTCAAGGGTGAGCCCCACCTACAGTTTAGGCTGAGGAGCAGCCCCCTCCGCCTCCACATGGAGATCAAGACATGCCACCTCCTCCACTACATGCAGATCCGGATATGCCACCTCCACCATAGTTCTATCATGGGGAGTCCTCCACTCAAGGTGTTGTCCAACCTTATTGGGCAGATTATGAGAGTTTTGATGGGCGTCTCTCTAGCTTGGAAACTCGTATGGATACCCTTGGGGGGTAGTTTTCTAATTTTAGGAGTCGAATTGACACATCCTTTAGTCCTAAGCAGGGGCGTTATATGGGTATAACGCATAGGGATAGGGGCGCTGAAGTCAACAGACACCCAACACAACAGACATGGGATATAACGCACCAGACAAGGGGTGTTAAAGGCACCCAAACTCAGAAATCCACAGAAAACCCACAGTTTCATGCATGATATAACGCATCCATACCGGGGCGTTAAACAACTATAACGGACCTAGGGGAGACTGCCACAAGGGGAAATGAGGCACCTATAGAGGCGCGCCAAATGACTATAACGCACCGGGGCAGGCGCGTTATGTCACCTGGGTTTCGAGATTCTGGAGTTCGGAATCGAACCCCCTCCCGATCGATCGAAATCGACGGGGGATGCGAGGAAACACATTTCTAAACTACCCTACCATGCCATACAAACATTTAATACCTATGCATGCTATCAAAATTGAAAGATGATGCCCATGGAGATGATTTCAGGAAATTAAGCTAAATAATATTAACATGGAATTATGCATGAAAAATGAGGAAAAGGGTGTCGGACCACGGCGCATGTGGTACCGGTGGTGTCCTAATGAGGAAAGGAGTCCATCCCTGTACCTGGATTACGACGAAAATGACGACTCATGGCTGATCCATCGAGAGGGCAACGCGGCGCCTCCCGGCCCGACTCGACTCCACGCTCCGCAGATCGAGAGAAGATAGGCGTCAATGCGATCCTCACGACGTGACCAATCAAATGGTACCTCCCTTGCTTCGATCAGCGACCGTCTGGACCAGAAATCGAGAGAGGAATGCAAATTGAGAAATTAGCACAAAATCATCTAAAATGAGATTTGCACGAAAAATGATGAAAATGGCGACGGATGGTGATGCATGTGGCGTCAACGGGTTCCTGGCGAGACGAGGAATCCGTTCCCCTACCTCTTGCGTGGCGAAGACCGCGAATCGGTGCAGATCGGGTGATGGGGGCCACGCCATCCTTCCGCTCGCAGGCATCTCCACACTCAACGATCCGAGGGATGAAGGGTACCAACGTGATCCTCACGTCGAGCCCGTCCTGTCAGTACCTCCCACGCGTCGATCGGAGCCCATCTAGCCCGTAAACTGAGGGAAAGAGGGAGAGAGGACAGAGAACGTGTGAGGGAGAGAGAGATTCGAGAGGAAGAGAGAGAGAGATGAGAGAAATGGGAGGAGAGAGAGGGGTGCCATCATTCGGTCGGGTTAGTGAGTCAAGCCGTCCCATATATGTCACCCATACTTTGAGTCTGATGCATGATTGGTCCATATTTGGGTGTAACGGCCCTCCCCCATTCATCACCTCCCACAAAAGCAACCTTGTGCATGATAGGAACATACATGGATGTCCGAGTCCCCCGACATTTGCCAAACACTTGCATGATAGAGCAACATTTGGATGTCCCGGCCCCCCACTCTTCAACAACCTTCATAGGGAGTCTAGACATGTTAGGTCCACTTTTGGTTGTCCAGGACCCCCATTATCAACTAGAAAGTCAGCATCCACAAAGTTGCATAACAACTTTTGCAAGCACATCAACAGGAGCAACGAAATTTACAAGAGGTAGGCCGACTCGTACCGGCGCCACCAAGAATTCCAAGTGGGTGACTCAGGGATGGTAAGGACTGTGAGGCCTTGTGGAGCTGGTCCCTTCAAGGTTCTGAGGTGCATTGGCACCAACGCTTATGAGTTAGATCTTCCCGAAAAATACGGAGTTAGCCCCACTATCAATATGGCAGGCCTTGTGCCATACACGGGCCCCACGATGGCACCTAGAGAGGATATCAAGCCCACTTCCTCCCTTATGAGAGCACCCACCCCTTTGAGCACACCATCAGCATAGAGAGCCCGACATGAGCGAATTAAGAATGTTGGATGAACAGGTCACCGCCACCAGGAGCCAGGTGTATGAGTGCTACCGCGATAGGTGGAAGGATCGGCCTCCCTCGGCAGAGTCGTGGGAGGCCTTACTGCAGAACTCTCAGAGCAGGGAGGACTTTTACTCGACGGAGTCGAGTTCTCCGCACCCCGGGAGTATGATGAGGACATCGCCAGCCGTTCCGACACCCTCGGCCCGTCACAACACCTCGAACATACCCGACTTGATCTAGCAGCTTATTTCTTGAGTCATATAATGTATTTTTTTATTTTTTTATCATTGTATGTCCCTTTTATTTGAGCCATGTCTCTAGGTCCATAGTTATTTTCCTATGTTTGAGTCATTTGACCCATAGTTTGCTTCTTAGGATATCAGTGGTGCTACTCAATGCTCGTTGATCATGTTCGCTTCAAGATGGTGATTTTCACGCTATGGATATGTAAAGGTATCTTTTATTTTGTGCAAAGAACATGCTACTATGGTTATTGATTATATTACACCTTGGAACACCCCCTCCCAGACCCCCTCACAGCCAGGGGTCTCCCCCACACTCATCCGCCCCCTTTCCCCTCCTATTTATCTCATTCCCCACCTCCCCTCTTCAACTTGCAGTTCTCAGTTCGCTGGCAACAGAGAAGGCACGAGTTGCAGAGCCTGCCTTGGAGTCTTCAGGCATCTTTAGGTGGCGTGCCATATATTGCCGGAAAGCTCGTCAAGGCAGCTTCGTAGCCATGCTGGTCCTGCTGGCATCTGACATTTCTACTTCCCAGAGGACCCATTCTTCCCCGACTGTGCAGATCAGGCCCAGCTAGTGACCTGAGGCGACTTCCTGGAGCTCCCACGACTGCATCCCATGGATTCTGGAGGTGCCACTTGGCTGAGAGCTTCTACCACAAGTAGTCTTCTATCAACAAAAAGTGGCATCCTGTTTGGCATCCGGAAGAGTATTTTCTTAATTTTCTTCCCCGGGTGCTCTGCTCTGTCCACTCCTAGGCTGAACTGACGCCTGTTCACTGTTCGGGCTGCTCCGGTCTACTCTGACCTCCTCTGGTGCTCTTTATAGTCACGTTTCGAAGAAGACTTGTCAACGATTCCAACTACTCCAGCCCCCCTCAATTCCAAGTTCAGGAACGCTTGGGGAAGCCACTTCTTCTTGATGCTGAGGTACTCCTACAAACTGAACCAGAAACCCAGGGCCCTACTTACGGCCAGCCCCCAATCGGATCCAGTGACCGGAGAATTCTGAAAAAATCAGGCGTCATCCTGATCTAGTTACGAAGGCCCTCCCACTAGTTTCGTCTCCGACAAAAATTGTGAGTGGCTGCAGTAGTGACAAAACCGCCTATCTATCCTCTGTTCCAGAGAACGGATAGAACCGACGAGCTTCATCCCCTTGGTTTCTAATTCCATTCTCCCCTCCCCGCCTGGCCGGCTGACCGCCTCTCCCTGCGTGGAGGTAGTGTTTGAGTGTAAAATTAAGTCCCCCACCCCACGATCACCCTCCTGGGTGAGGCGTAGTGGTGTATTCACTCTTAATTTTCAGGACAAAGCGACACTGACACGGCGTGCGGGTGCGTACCCACGCCTCCCCGCTCGCCCTCGTCTCCGGCCGGGGTCGACGTCTTCACGCCGATCAGGTGAGCTTCGGAACACTCCTCACTTCTGGCATTTACTTGCTTAGTTTAGTATTATTTCTGGTTGCTCTGTCGGCAGTGAGTGAGTGCCCAAACCAAAGTGCCGATCACGTGAGTGACCACCGCGGGTGAGCTGTGAGAGTGACCTTTCGTCCCCACGCCCTCGGCATGCTGACCACCCACGAATTAGGCATCCTTGGCCCATTGGGGTCCTCTCCGAGCCGACCATACACCTAGAACCCCAAGGTCTAACCTCGGACCCTCACCACCATCGCCGGTCCACCTACGGACCCGGGTGTGTGCGACGCGGGTAAACCCGCTTGAGTGAGTCCGTCGGTCGGTTCGTGATTGCTTGCTAGGTCCAAGGGGTTGTATCACATCAATTCCCCTCTTGTATTTTTGTTCCCCCGTGTATTCCCCTTCTCTTATGAGTGAATAAAAAGAAAGGTTGTTATGGTTATGCATTGTGTTCTATCTCATCAGCCCCTTCCTTCTCTTTGTCTCCTAATCACCCAGGGTCCTTAGAAGCCTACCTCCCTGTGGCATGGCTCTTGAGCTGACCCGTCTTAAGGGTGAACATCAATGGCCTTTCATGGCGAACATTTGTCCCTAAGAGACTCTTCTGGAGCTGTTGCCCGTGAGTTGTTAGGACCCTTGAAGGCTAGTCCTCAGGTCTCTGCACTCACCTGTGGATCATCTGACCACCGTATGGCTACTCCAAACTTTGGGGGTCGTCCCGGAACATTTCGTTTGACGATCCCCCATTGCCCTTGGCAACCCTTAGTCCGGGGGAGATGCTATCCGATTTTTGCTAGGGATGCAAGCAGTAAGAACAAAGAATAAATACACACAAGGGTGAGCGATGAAATTGAGCTCTCTACATATAGGAACCGTCTGCACTTAATCCCTCCTAAACCAGCGATGAACCGACCCCCCCCCAATTTCATGACATAATAAACTTGCGAATAATGCATCTGTACCCTCTTGCCCATCCAATTTGCTAAGTAAACAAACAATGCAGCGAGCTATTCAACCTACCAGCTATTCAATCTGAATCTGCAAGCTACTCACTCTGCAAGCGGTTCAATCTCCAATCGGTTATATAATCTGCAAGCAAACAAAAAATATGAACAAAATATCAATCCATTGCACTTTAACCTGGCGCGGCCTAATCTGGGGCAGTGGGCTACCGCGCCATTTTAACTCCTCACTCAAAACCTATTTCCATTCCTTTCCCGGAAATCGGTGCGCCCCTCCTTCTTTGCAGCCAAAATCGGCGCGCCCCATGCACTCTCTAAATCGACGCGCCCCCATTCACCTCTCTAAATCAGCGCGCCCCTGGAACTGACGCGCTCCTCTATTCACCCATTAAACTGGCGCGCCACTCTTCCTTTGCCAAATCATCGCGCTCTCAGCCTAGTTCCTAAATCGACGTGCCTTCCAAATAAAAATAAATAGTTCATTAAGTAAAAGAAAAGCTATGAGATTAATCAAAAAAGTGAGCCGCCTATGTGTGAATAAACAATGGGAATTAACAATTAGAATGATGATAATAAAAAAATGCTATAACTACGCATACCTCGGGACCCTCACTCCTCTGGACTAGGTCAGAGGAGAAAAGTAATGACGCCCCATGGCATCGGACGTAGACCTCGAAAGCCCAGATGTGGACATGGTCTGATACCATCTCGGGCTAATATTTCGTTAATTCGCCCGCCTCTTCTGGTATCTGATCCCGCACCCCCATTAAATGTGTCACATACGTGGCCGACATTTGCACAGTTCTATCGCCGCCCCTTTGCGCTACAAATACAGATTTCTATCCGAACGAGAAATAGTCCGCAAGTGACCGACGTATGTGCATCTATGAACATGTGTGCCTCGATGTGGGGTCCATTAGATGCAGTTCGAGGTTTCACTCTCGATTCGTTGTCATGAATTTCAGGCCGTAGCCCCCCCTTTTTCTGGCAATTAATCAAGAGTTTTTCCCTCTCTGAGGGGATGTAATTAACGTCTAACCTTTATGGTGCGGCGGGTTCCTAGTCCCAACACGATACACACAATCCTCTGATTAGTCAGATCGAGCGCACCAAGGGCTTCCTTGAAGCACAAATAATTCGTCACCTAGGTGACTGGCATGCCCTCGCGTAAATAAATCGAATAGACAAATGAACTGACGAACAAACGAATGAGCAAAAGAAGCATGTTCCCGAAAGTGCATCCACAACCTGCAACAGTCTGTTGCATCCTGTCCCAGTCAACACGGTGTGCCATCGTGAAGATATTCTCTCTCTTTCTGTTCCTCCCCCTCCTCTCCTTCTTCGTGCGACGGAGAGACGGAGCCCTAGGGCTCCCTCTCTCCCTCCCATTCTCCTTCTCTTTCCCTCTTCTTCTCTTTCTCACCTTCTCCTCTTCTTCCCCTTCGTCTCCGACGCCGGGGACAGTCGCCGGGAGGGCGTGCCGCAGACGGGGGCACCAGAGTGTGCCGGCGAGGGTCCCTGTTAGGGTGTGCACCGGGGAGGGTTTCACTGCGGGTGAGGCACTAGCGTGCCGGTGAGGGAGTGTATGGGTAGAGTGTGCCGGCGAAGCAGACGGGCGCTAGCGTGCCGGTGAAGCGGACGGGCACTAGCGTGCTGGTGAACGCGAGTGGGCACTAGTGTGCCGGTGAAGCGAGTGGGCACTAGTGTGCTGGTGAACGCGAGTGGGCACTAGTGTGCCGGTGAAGCGAGCGGGCACTAGTGTGCCGGTGAACGCTTCGGGTGTGCCGGCGAAGGCTTCGTGCCAAGCGTGCCGATGAGCAGAGGAGCGCCGAGTGTACCGGTGAGCAGAGGAGCGTCGAGTGTACCGGTGAGCGCGTTAGGGGAATGTGTCAGTGAGCGCTTCGGGCGAGTGTGCCGGCGAAGCTTCACTGGGCGTACCGGTGAACGCAGGCACAAATGTGCCAGGGAAGCTTCACGAGGGGGTGTGTCGGCGAAGGCTTCGAGCGGGGTGTGCCGACGAAGGCTTCGATGAGCGTGCCGGTGAAGCTTTCGCTTCAAGCACGTCGGTGAAGCTTGAGGCAGGGGTGTGCCGGTGGAAGGTTATGAGGGTAATTTTAGACAAGTGACCTATAGTGTTGCCCTGCGGGGCCTACCACCACTTTGCTAGGGCCGTCACTCCTTGTGGGCGCGCACCCGTGTTTCCCCTTACACCTCTGGCATAGGGAAAACTCTGCCAAAATTTCATCAGAAATTGGCCGTCTTAATTATTATGACAACGGTCCACTCATTGTCTCCACCGTCCGTCTCTTGGGCTCGCATAACGTAGTGGACCCCCCCACCGAGATCATGTAATTAGGCGTTCCATGGGCATACTGGGGAGAGTGATACCGGGGCTTGGCTTACCCCTTCTTCCCTTTCTTTCCCTTCCTTTGCTTGTAGTGGGGTGTCCCTCTTCCTTCTCCCTCAATGAAGAGTTTATTATTATTATTCCTCTGGTAGCAAGCTGTGAAGCTCAGCGGTTGTAGGGAAAGTTTTCCCCAAAGCTGTGGATCAGCAGTGTGAAGCTATGAATCAGTAGTAAGCCACACTCAGGTTGAGTGTGGGGTGGATGTAGGCTTGCGCCGAACCACCTAAAAATTTCCTGCGCCACATGTGATTGCTTTGCATTCTTTGATTATCTGCTTGGGTGTATTGTGCTCGCATCTTTGCCTCAACTGCGCTCATTTGATCGTATAGGATCAGTTCATGTTCTTTTTATTCACTCTCTTCCATATATTGATCCTATCTCTGTAGTAGATAGCTTTTCTATTCCACACCTTCTATCTCCTGTAGTTAAGTTTTTTTTTTGGGTTAAAGTTTTTAGAGGGTAGATCTATTCACCCCCCCTCTAGATCTTAGTGTCCATCGAGCTATCCCTTTGTGGTGTCTTAGCATACCACCGGGTCTTTCAATGGCTTCCCAAATTGTGATGCTAACAGGGAAGCGTTTCATCTGGTGGAGGACTTTTTGGTCTGCCCGAGTTCGAGCATCCTCCAATGATGGTAGTGTGTCGGGCTAAGCTTTTTGTGGGCTACTGTGCTGCTCTCCGTTGGGAAGTTGCACTGTCTTGCCTTTGCCACCGGGATCGGGCTGACTCTTATCAGCTGTAGATTCCTGGAATAGAGGCACCGATGATGGCTCTTCTAGGGATGATGGGAGAACTGGCCCTTCCTTGTCGGATGGCCCTGCTTGCTTTGGGGGAGAAGAGGGAGCTGGCGCAAGGACTGGAATGCTGGCGACGGTGTCCTCCATGCCGGCAGGATCGAAAACATTGGGCCACTTCTAAATTTATACCTCCTAAATGAGGGCGGGTTCCTCTCCTCGAAAGAGGATAATTCACTCTGGGTCGAAGGTATATGGGTGGAGAGGTAGCTCGGGGATCCTTCCACAACCTCTACCACACCCCTGGCCATGGCATGAGTGTTCTGGGTCTGGCTGGTGCCTGAGCGGGGTAGTCATCCTTTTTCTGGTTCGGGCGGCCACTGGCTCACCTCGCCGAGTAGCGTTGATGTTGTTAGGGGGTGGAATAGCCACCAAGTTGCAGGTGCTGCCCTGAAGCATTTATTCCAGCTACTCTGTTGTGATCTCCTTGTCTTTATAGAACAAAGAGAGTTCTTCTGGGATGAGGAGCCTCTCCTGCCTTTTTATTTGCCATAAGGCCCTTCCTTTGGATCGCCCATCTGTTCTTCCTCGGTGAAAAGTTGGCTTTCTTCATTCAGCATATCTGACACTTGTCATTATTTGTTTTGATGTCGTTACTACCTTAATTCACCTGGCAAAAAAAATTCGACAGCACCTCCCCTGAACCCAAGGCATTCTAAGGGGACTAAAGCGGGTACCTGTTTAGAAGGAGTGACGTGTCCCAAAATGGAGGTGCGCACAGATGCGGCAACACCTGAAAATGCCGTATCAAAACATGATGTAAAACCAAGCAAACAGGTAGACAAAACACGAGGGCTAGCATCACCGTATCAAGGGGATGACGAGGTGTCACCATATCAAGAGAGAGTGGCAAGGCCATCGTATCAGGTGGAGGTGGAAAGGCCACCAATCAAGTGATGGTGGCAAGGCCATCGTATCAGGTGGGGGTGGCAAGGTCACTGTACCAAATGAAGGTGGCAAGGCCACCATATCAAGGGGAGGTTGTGAGGCCACCATATCAAGTAAAGGTGGCAAGGCCACCATTTTAGGAGGTGGTGGCACGGCCACCGTTTCAAAAGGAGTTGGTAGGGCCATCGTAACAAGGGAAGGTGGCAAAGCCACCATTTTAGGAGGAGGTGGCAGGGCCATCGTAACAAGGGGAGGTGGTAAAGCCACCGTATCAAGCGAGGTGGCAAAGCCACCATAACAAGGGGAGGTGGCAAAGCCTCCATATCAAGGGGAGGTGGTAAAGCCACCACATCAGGGGAGGTGGGAAAGCCACCGTAGCAAGGGGAGGTGCCAAAGCCACCATATCAGGGGAGGTGGGAAAGCACCGTATCAGGTCTCACGTGAGCCAATGGGTAACGTTGAAGAGGGTTTTCTCCTGAACAAGAGGCTTGACACAGAGGAAACTAGACCTCGACCATGAGTTGGCAACACCTAGTCACTCATGCCCCCTTGCGGCCAAAGCTCCGAAGAAATAACCAAGATAAAGGGAAAGCTATGAAGGGGGACGTGAGAGCATAGGTTCCTTTGGGCTCAAGGGGGTGGCCACTTCACCCATGAGGCTTAGAATTCCGTAGGCCTTTGCAATCAGCCACCCTAAGGGAGAGACAAACCATTAGAATGCCATGAAAAGACGGACGCAGAGAAGAAAAAAAAAGAATCCAAATGTGCAATCGAAGAGGTTTATTTCAAAGAAGTTCATTTTATTCTAGACCAATCAAACGCAGATTCGATGGAGGGAAAACTCTCTATTATCCCTTATATATATATGAAGCTCTTGCTTGAAGAGGAGTTGTTGGTGCTGCTGTATTACTGCTATCTTGGAGAAAAAGATAGCTAGAAGAGAAGAGTGCCCAGAGCCTTCCACCATGAGCAATCTGAGAAAAAGAAAAAGAAGAGTGACCAGCCCAGAGCCAGTCGAGCCTTCACAATGTCTTTCTGAGAAGAAGAGAGAAAGGAGAGCAGCCCTGTGGATGTGTAAAATTACATGTCCACGTGTCCCGAACAATCTAGCATCAATAGACAACTCCAACTGAAGAGATCGCAGAGAGCACGTCTCGTCGGGACCTTCCGAATGAACAGTACACTACCGAGAAGCCACTCCCAGAGTCACAGCAGCGAAGAGGAACCAACCCCTGGGGGGCTCACAACTCGTGGGTCCTAAATAGAACTAAGCGGATCGTCAATCAAGCACCAAACGGGCCCAAATCAACTTCCACAGCACGCCGTTATGGCCCTTCAGTGGTACACCCAGCGAGGCTTCAATGACACACCGGTGCATCTTCTTCAGCGGCACGCCCTTATGGCCCTTCAGCGGTGCACCTGGCGAGGCTTCAACAGCACGCCGGTGTGTCTTCTTTAGCGGCACACCCTTATGGCCCTTCAACGGTACACCTAGTGAGGCTCCAACGGCACGCCCGTGCGTCTTCTTCAGCGGCATGCCCTTGTTCACCTTCCATAGCATGCCCTGGCTTTTCCCATGACCCATCCGACAGGGAGGATCTCACGCCACTCCCCTACGGATTCTTGGCGCGCAGTGGGACGGCTAACGTGGCAACACGAGAGTGAGGCACACAAGCTACTCCTCTGTCAATGGGGATGAGGGGAAGTCAAATCTCCATCAATGAGCCCTCTTTCCCGCCTCCACTGGCCTGCCCACGTCGCCAAGCAGTTTGGGTATAAAAACCCCTTCTTCTCCGATAGAGAAAAAGAGAGAGGAGAAAAAATAGGGAGGAGACAGACGGAGAGATAACAGAGAAAAGAGAGAGACACACACAGAGAGGAAGCATACACAGAAGAGACCACCACCAGATCGGAGAGAAGAAGAAGAAGAGGAAGAAGAAGACGGGACTCTCCCCTTCTACCTACTGGGCAAGTGTGCTCATAACCTATTTCTAATCTTTTCCAAGAGATGAAAGTAATTCAAATTCAGATTCGGACTATACAAGTGGCGGGTCCGAGAGTGAATGAGAGTCGGATCCAAAAATGAGAGTGAAGACATAGGAGTCATCTTGTCTAGATCGAGTCTATGTAATTTTCTGATTTATTGAGACTGGCAAATCTGCCAAAGGATGAATTAGTATTTGTAATTTGGATATTTAATTATCAATGAATAGAAGTTGAATTTGAGTAAATACTTGTGCAATTACATCCTATATGTGATTGTTTCGCACTCTAGTTATTGCTTGCTTGCGAGAGGCTTACCATGCCGGCTGTTCGCGTTCCCCCGAGCGAGTCTTCTGCTGTAAAGAAAGGTTCGGGACGTGACAACTAAGTTGGTATCAGAGCTAGAATCTACGTCTCAGGACTTAGGGAGAAAGGAATCATGTCATAGGATAAGTCCAAGGTTTAGGACCCCTAGCTATGAACTAGGGAAGAAATGTTCCACACCCATGTGAGAATTGGGTAGAGCCCGGGATAAGATAGATAATTATTTTAAGATTAAATTTTCCTAATTCCATGAGAAATAACAAGTTGTATTTCTCTCAGGTACCTTATTTAATTCCCAATGGCACTTCGCGTAGATTGGGACGGCATGCAGCAAACAGTGGCTGGCCTTACCCAGGCACTTCAAACTATGGCTCAGGCAGGCACAGGAGCCAGAGCTGGCAGTTTACATCAAAACTTTCGAAGTCTCAACCCTCCACGTTTTTATGGGTCTTCTAACCCAGACGAGGCAGAGAACTGGATTGATGAGATGAACCGGATCTTTAACGTTATACAGTGCACCGATCAAGAGGAGGGTGCGTTTGGCTACCTTCCAATTAAATAAGGATGCTCATATATGGTGGAAGTCGGTCCCGGCACCTACAGTCGATGCACCACACATATGAGAAGGTTTTCTTACATTGTTCCGTGCCAAGTATTTCTCGGAGCACATCAAGGAGAGGAAAGCTATGGAGTTTGCGTCCCTTCGTCAAGGGATGATGTCAGTAGCAGAATACGAGTTGTAGTTTTTCAGGCTAGCACCGTATGTGTAGCACCCGTAGTTTAGTGGATCCTTAATTGTGCGGATCTAGGATTCGCCCGGTGAATTTTAGCTATTTTGCCGGGGGAACCGTTGTGACTGGAGTGGCTGGCAGTCGGGTGCTGGGGGCACCGTTGTGACTGGAGTGCTTGATAGTCGGGTGCCGGGGGCATCGTTGTCACTGAAGTGGCTGGCAGTCGGGTGCCGGGGGCACCGTTGTGACTGGAATGCTTGACAGTCGGGTGCCGGGGGCGCCGTTGTGACTGAAGTGGCTGGCAGTTGGGTGCCAAGGGCACTGTTGTGACTAGAGTGGCTGGCAGTCGGGTGCCGGGGGCACTGTTGTGACTGGAATGCTTGACAGTCGGGTGCCCGGGGCACTATTATGACTGTAGTTGATGATAGTCTGGTGTCAGGGGCACCGTTGTGACTAGAGTGGCTAGCAGTCAGATGCCAGGGGCACCGTTGTGACTGAGGTTATCAAGTGGTCGGGCACCCGGGGCCCTGATGCGACTGTGGTGGCTGGGTGCCGCGAGACCTTGATGGTCATGCTCGGGGCCCATTGACAGAGGCAGGGGCCTGACGTTTCATCTTGCACCAGGACTTGTGAAGTATGCCCATTATCTGGGTAACAGCACTGAGGGCACACTTATCGAGGTGACACCAAAGTGGCACATGATCATTGAGGCGGGGAACCAGGCTGGGCACCTCGACTCAGCCGTGTCTGATGGTGTGTGACCATTGGGCAGAGACTGGACAGGGTCCTCGTCGAGTGATGTCTGTGTCGTGCATGAACGTTGAGGCAGGGACTAGGTAGGGTGTTCTCATCAAGCCATGTTTATGTCGTGTACGAATGTCGAGGCAGAGATCTGGTAGGGTGCCTCGATCGAGTGATGACTAACAGTGCATGACTATCGAGGCAGGGACTGGTAGGGGTACTCTCATGAAGCGGCATCTGGGTCATGCACGAGGGCCAGGGCAGGGTCGAGCCGGGTGTTCCTGTTGAGTGGCGTCTGGGGGCGCATGACTATCGAGGCAGGGCTCAGACAGAGTGCTTTCACCAAGCGGCATCAGGGTCATGCCCGAATATCGAGACATGACTCGAGTAGAGTGCCTTCGCTAAGCAAGATCTGGGGTCATACATGATTATCGAGATGACATACGTTCATCACAACTGGGGTCTGCCTTTTTGGAGGTGGGTGTTTGGGCTAGACGTCGTGTGAGGGGTGCCCATGCGGCATGCCCTCGGCGTGAGCCTAGCAAACACACGGTTTCAGTCGATTGCCCCCTGGTAGTCGGTCGACCGGTGGCTGGCGGTCGATCGCCACCACAGGGCCGGTCGACCGATTTTTCTAGAACCGAACCAAGTTCTGTCTGTAGATTTTCGATCGACCGACCCAGGCATTCCGGTTGACCAATAGCCCCAAATCCCCTTTTGTTGACTTCGTGTTTCAAGCTCGAGGAGAGATTTCCTTCCTCATTTCTTTAATCCCACTGCCCCAATGATGCCATGATTTGTGGATCTGGTCTGGGGCTTGTCTATGGACCATTCAAGGATTATAAAACACTCTTTTGTTTCATAAAATCCTAGCCAATCTAAGGAGATCCAAGGAGAGATCAAGGGGAGGCTGTCTAAGGAGGAAGAGGGGGAGTACTGTAGCCATGAACAGTACCTCGTGCAGCAAAACTTCATCCATCTCCAAGCCACTCAAGGTGGATCTGAGGCCAACATCCTCCAAGGAAAAGAAGAAGCAAGCAAGCAAGGATTCAATGGAAGATTGCCCAAGGAAGAATGAAGAAGAGCCAAGCAAGCACGGATTCGAAAGAAGGCTGCTCAAGGGTGAAAGAACATTGTTTCTCAAGATCCATCTAAAGTCTTTCAAGCTCTGCTTAAGTGAAGATTGAAGCCAAGTTCAAAGATCAGCGGCATACATTCAAAGGGGAACCAAATCAGGAGTTTTATAAACTGAGCCTCATTGTCTTGATGTTTTGGGTGTTATATTTGTGTTCATCATAAACTGTAAGAACTTGTGTGTGTGTGGATCATTTTGGATCCGTGGTCATTTGTGTGTGTCATGTCTGATTCGTGTGTGTGCATGGATCTTCCTAGATCTACGTGTGTGTGTGTGTGTGGGTCTATCTAGATCCCGTCTTTCTAGTGTATGGATTGCTGCACTTGTGGCAGCGTGTGTTTGTGTTGGTGATCCGATTATCAGATCGTGTTGGAGACATCGTCTTCGTATGTGTGTGTGTATTAGGGTGCGTCCTTGTGTGTGTGGGTAGGCGTCGTCCTACGTGTGTGGTTGGAGCGTTGTCTCCATTTGGGGATTTATCCCCGAGTGAAGCCTCACCGGGTTTGGAGAGGAGTAGACGTAGGGGATTATATGAACAAATGCCTGAACCAAAATATGTCATTGCTATGGGGGCCTGTACTATTACAGGAGGGATGTTCAGTATACAATTAAAATCACACTCATAATCGAGTTACCTTGCAACTTTGTAGAAGCAATAGCTGCCGGAGGCAATCATGGGATTTGTCCTCTCTTGGCAGATAAAAGGATTGGAAGCCAAGGTTTGAAGTGGCTTAATAGGAAGGAGTGGTGCCCAAACCAGACTCAGATGAATAAGGAGAAAAGGAAGAGAGGCGAGGGCTAGAACTCCCTCACTAAGGTGCGGAGACCCTAATCACATGAATGGTCTACAGAAAGAACGGAGAATTAGAAGGAGGGGTGAGGACTAAAGCCTCGGAAGTAGTGGGAGAACAGACAGATGCCCAAAGCAGTGGATGTGGAGGACGTTGGGTTGGACCCAAAATTAGGAGGGATCAAAAGGAGGAATTGATAAATGGAGAGAGGCGGATCCGGATCGTCCGAAAGCAAAGGAGGGGAATCATGATTGGAAGAAGCATCCGGAGGTTCCGGAGGGGGAAAATACCGAGGGACGTAGTGCCCTTGGAAAAGGTAAGGGAAAAGATTATTTAAGAGGAAGAAAAGGATAAAGGACGCGGTGTCTTGGAGGAGTAGGAAGATAAATCGGAGGAAATGGAGGAGGTCTAAAGGCTCCGGAGGGATAGGGACGTGATGCCCTAGAAGAAAAGATGGAAGATCCAGAGAAGGATAAAGACGGGAAGGGGCGCGATGCCCTAGGTAGAAGAGAGAAACAGGATCTAGTGGTTCCAGAGGACAAAGATGGAAAAGGGTGCGATGCCCTTGGAAGAAGAGAGAAAGAGGATCCGGGGGTTCTAGAGGAGGAAGGTGAAAAGGGACGCGATGCCTAGAAAGAATAATGGAGAGGGAACGATGCCTTGGTAAGATAGATAATGAGTTCGGAAGTTCTGGAAGATGGGGAAGATATGGGTTCGAAAACCCAGGAAAGGAGAAGTGTAAATGGATGCAATGAAATGAATGCATGGAATGCAAAGGGTGCATGTAATGCAAGAGATGCAAAGAGGGCAAGGAAGAAAGTCTTCTTCTAACCCCACGAGCGGCCCATAGAAAGGAGTCAGTGATGAATAAGAATGTAGATAGATTGGTGGAAGGCCCACTGTCAAAGGAATGACTGCCCCTCTATGGCAAAGAAAGTACCCAGCCAAGTGGTTCAAAAGATTGAAGTAATGAACTCTTATTAAAAGAATGTGTTATATCAGGGTGTTGATTTTTGTTTCGGTAGGAGTAGTTGTAGAGCCATGGCTTTATCTGCCGTCGTATTTTGGGGATTCGCATACAGCTGCACTTTCTGTCATTGTTATTGCAACTACTCCTGCTACTGCTGTGTTCCTACTATTACTGCTTTCCGTTACCACCGTCATTTTCAGTTGGGGTTCCGCGGGACCCCTACTGAGCCAATGATAGGAGGCTCACCCCTGATTTTTTGGTGTTGTGGTTCTTCCTCGAGGTTTGAGGGCGCTACATGAAGATTCTTAGTTTTCAGTTCGCCAGGTCGAGTGTTCACTTGGCATTTGGTACCCTTTCCTGCCTTAGACTGTACTTTTGTTGGACTGGACTCTTTTGTAGTTGTTGTTTATTTCTGTTGATTGTTGAATTGTCCTACTCTATTTCTTATTTCTATGTACACCACACCTATCATTTTAGCCCTTCTGAGCCCTCCGACTCATGGGCAACAGTCTAGGGTTCTAATGGTATCGGGTCATTCCCAGTATCTGGATCTTGGGTCGTTACAAAATGAGAGAGCGTGTCCGCTCGGGGGTTCACCTTCTAGGCGATTCTAACGACTTGAAAGCTCTCGAATTGCCGAACCAACTCCCTAGCCAACTGGAGGTACTTACCCATTTGAGGCTCCCGGGCTTCATAGTCTCTGTTGAACTGACTAGCGACTAGCTATGAGTCAGTGAAGATTTTGACCCTTTCTGCTCCCAGCCACTTGGCCATATGAGCCCTTGAAATCAGAGCCTCATACTCAAAAGCATTGTTGGATACTACGAACTTGAATTTGAGGGCATACTACAGCTCTATTCCCTCAGGGGAGCTTAAGATAACTCCCGCTCCACTGCCGGTCGAGCACGAGGACCCACCAACGTTGATGTTACACCACCTTGGGGTGATAGCCACAAGACCGAAGACCCCTCAGACCTAGCAAACAAGCAAGCAATGGACCGTTAGCTTCACTCAAGCAGACTCACCCGCTAAGCGCACTCTCGTATCCGTAGGTAATCCGGCGATGGTAGTGAGGGTCCGAGACAGAACCCCGTTGCTCCGGAGGTTGGCTAGCCTAGGATTGAACCCCTAAGGGTTAGGGATGCCCCAAATCACGGGCGACCAACACGCCAAGGGCGTGGGTTAAGTGGTTGCTCTCACCTCACTCCGCGGTCTTCGGGCTCGTGGGAGGCGGGCCGAGGTTCGAGTTGCGCCGGTTCCTTTCCGGTACTCGGATCCCGGGTCGTCACAAGAGTCCCCGTCCAGCTCCACTGCCTGGGCTTCTGCCGCCGAGGTGTTCACGGGAGCATGCTCTCCCGTGCCCGACATCGGCGCCTGTGCCCCAGCTTCAACAGCCTCCTCCTCGTCCGCAGCAGCCTCCGAGTCGTAGGGCGGCGAGGGGGAAGGTAGGACTGGGGCCTCACACCCCAGACTTGCCGCGATAGCCGTCACGGCAGCACTCCAACCCGGAATCTCGGTCACGAGCTGGCCCGTAGAACTCCAGGGCCACCTCCGTCAGCTCCTCCCGGTAGGCCGTAGAAGAGCGGAAGCATTCCACCGCTTCCTCACCCGCCGTCGACAGCGAGAAGCGTAACCTGGCCAGCTCGACCTCGATCTCCCGAGCGCGAGCCTCTACAGCCTGGGCCTGCTCCCCCAGCTCATCAACTGGTTTCTCGGTAGCACCTGTTCGCCCCTCGGCTGCGTCCACCCGCTCGTGGAAGGCATCTCGGTCACGCTCCATGTCAGAGAGGGCCAGACCCTACTGGAAGAACTGCTCACGGAGCTCGTTCTGAGCCGACTCGGCCTCCTTCAGGCGTTCCTCTGACTCTGCCTGAGAAGCCCAACTGGACTCCAGGTTCCGAGCGAGACCCCGAAAATGATGCCTCCACAGCCCGAAGGTGCCCGCCACCAGGCAAACGCTCTTGGCAGCTGTCGCCGCCAATTCATCCTCGACCTCGGGGCCAGACTCACCCAAAGGCTTATGCCAGGCGGCGCTCCTTCCCATAAGGTCGACGGCAATGCAGATCTCAGACAACGCGAACGACGGATCCTGAGGAGGCGACGGTGGGCTGCGTCGCGGAGACGCCCCCGCACCGACTGCAGGAACTTTACCCTTGTCGCGCCCCCGCACCGAAGGTACCGGAGCAGGAGGAGCGACCACCGATTCGACGACTACCGGAGGCGGCAGAGCCACGGAAGAGGGCCGACCAGATACCGATGTAGGCGGAGCACGACACCGAGCAGGGGGAGAAGTCCTCGGACGCTTCCTCGACCGATGACGAGCTGATGCGGGACCGCTAGGTGGACTAGGACTCTAAGTAAAGACTCAAGATGTGGACTATTGAGACCAGCAAATTGACATTTTCACCCATCTCTCTTCCTCCTCTCTATGGTTATCTAATGGTTTCTTATTATCTTTTTCGTATTGTGAAGGGTGTAGAGGGTCAGTTTGATTTGAAAGTATGGCATGTGGTTTAGAAAGCATAGATTTTGATGTGTAGAACACGGAAGCAAGTATTACTTAACCTGAACATCCATGTAAAGGGAAAAAGTTAAGGTCAAAAGTTTGGTTAGACTATGAGGGGGTGTGTTGTTTCTTAGGTGGAAATTGGGGTTTTTCAACCTTTAGCCCAAGGTCGGCCTTGATCATCGCTCTCCTTTTTGTGCTCTCTCCATTTGGCCGTTGATTAATGCCAACTAGAGTTTAAAGATCATGCTTTTAAGACATTTTGGTTTATCTGTCTATGAAATGCTTCGTTCTATCGCATTTTGTTTACTAGCATTTTATCATCTATGGAATAGTATGATTTGGGTGTAGAAAAAAAATCCTTTTCTTCACAGAATGGAGCCAGAGGTCGTAGAAGCCGAGATCTTATTACCCGCGGTTCTTCCTTTCAAGAAGATACAAATGTCTGAGAAGTACCCAAAAGGACATTCGAGAAGTAGGCACTGGAAGCACCTGAAGCAAATGCTTCAAGCTGAGAATTACCAGGCCTACCCGGCAAATGAACCACACTGTGAGTGATCATATTGCAAGACTTTCTTCTGACTCTATGAGGAGACTAGTTTCCTTCCCCTGTTATTTACTTTGCAGTTTACCGTGGGATTTCACCCTTATTCAACATGTGGATTACATTTTCTTCTATGTGTCTATTTAAATGTGACTAACCTTATGCATCATTTGGTTGCCCAACACTTCCCTCAAGGATTCTACTTAATTCTTCCCAGCCAAATACTTGTGCTGTAGGACAAGGAAGCCTGTTTGAAACAGAATATATGAACTTTAGTGAAGTTGGTCCCAATTTTCTGATTCTTTTTCATATGTGATGCATCGTGCGGGCCATCCTGTCAGACCCCCACATTGGCCATCGTGCCTCATGATGGTCGCAACATCATTCGGTCATGGCACAGTGGCTTTGAAAAAGTAAGGAGGTGATTGGACGAAAGCGCCCACATGTCCAATCAAAAAAAGAAAAAAGAAATGGGCGTGCTCGACAGAAAGACTAGAGTACCCCTGTGCATTTTATCTTGGTCTTCTCGCGAACAAATTAGGTTGTTTCAATTTGCTCAGCAATGGCTGGTTTGTGTGGTGGAGAGGCGGAAGTAGAGGAGCATTAAAGGGCCAACTGCGGCAAGAATGCCTGCATCTGGGAGGGAGATCATACTTCTGCCTTGTAGGTTGTACAACCAAGAACAGAAGATACAAACAATTGAGTGGGAGGCAGAAAATGGAGTCCGGAAGGTAGGAGGGAAGGAGGGCAGTGGGGAAGGCGCATAGGGGTGGGAGGGGGAGTAGACGTCTAGGGGAAGGAAATGTAACTGGAGTGAAGTTGACGAATGTCGTGTGTGGGTGAAATGCGCACAGAATGGAGATAAGTGCTGCAAAGGCCCATTTTCATGTGTTTCTATTATAGCTCACATGTTCGTTAGTGAACAAAAAATGCTTTGCTGATCATGTGGTTCTCCAAAGCATCTGCATGCTCTAGAGAGCATAGATGCTCTGGATAGCACAAAAGTGCCTTGTAGAACATGGACAACTTGCATATGCTCTGGAAAGCCAGTAGGGTGAAACATGCGCAACATTAAGGTAAAATGGTCTCCCAAGGTCCACTTTCATCTCTTTCATTAATGGAAGATGCTCTTTTCACCCTACATACTCTTCAAAGCACATATGTGACTGTGGAGAGCACACATGTGTGCTCTATTGCGTGATATGTGCGCTTCACAGCACATATGTGCATTACAAGGCCTCTATATGCTCTGTTCCATATGATCTCTCGAGGTCCTTTTTCATCTCCTTCTACTCTTACATGAAACCAGTTGATGTGGGACAGATCGGGATGGGCCTCTTCCTTGCTCACTCAGTGTCTCTTTTTTTTTGTATTTTTCCCTCTCCTTTTCTTCATGCCTTTTTTTCTTCAGCCTTTGCTACAGTGCTAGAGGAGAAACGAGAGAGAGGAAGAGAAAGAGAGAGAGAGGGAGGGAAGAAAGAGAGAACGATGCAGGGAGCGGGAGAGAGGGGAAGAGAGAGGGAGAGAGAACAGGAGAGAGAGAGTGACGGTAGGGAGAGGAAGAGAGAGGGAGAGGGACGAACAACGGTGGGGAAGACATGTGTCGTGGCTGGCGATGGTGTATGGCAGGATGGCGACGACAGCTTGCCGGCAAGGCTAGCAGCGCTGTGGGTTGTGCAAGGGGTGGCCCTGCTGAGTGTTGATGGCGGCGTAGTGGGGTGGGCGATGGTGCGGCCACGGATTAGCCGGCAGGGCTGGTGGCGTGGCGGGGCGGTGCAGATGGTGGCAGAGGCGAGTGTGAGCACGACAATGGTGATGAACGGCCTTTGAGGCCACGCTGACGAGGGCGACGACGGGAGGCAAGCGTTGGCGTAGGCGAGTGCCAATTGCGAGCGTCGGTGGCATGGTCCAGTGGCGGCTTGGCACGAGAGGAGAAGAAGGTGAGGGGCAGAGGCGGCTGGCAGGCAGGGTGGTGGCAGTGGCAGTGGCAGTGGCGGTGGCAGGTAGGTAGGCAGAGTGGTGGCAGCGGTGGGGCTAGCAGCCGGCTCCGGTAAAGGTCGTCTGTTGCTGGTGCGGTGGTGGGTGGTTGCTTGCAGAGGTAGTAGGTCTCGTCGGCAAGGTGGTCACCGGTTGGGGAACCTGCAACGTGAAATAGAGGATCAAGAACTGTTGGGGCGGGCGTGCTAGGACATGGGAAGGCGACACATGGCGGCGGTGGCTGCGGCGAGGTTGCTGGAGGTGGACGGTGGGGCTGCGTAGGGTTTGCAGTGGACAAGGGAGAAGAAGGAGAAAGCAGAAGACGATGTAGGTACAGGCATCTTGGGGTCGCTGTTCGTATTGGGGAAGAAGAAAGAGTAGAGAAAGGGGTATACGTAGGAGAGGAAAGAAGCGGAGGAAGAAGACGGAGGAGAGAGAGATAGAGAGAGGAGAGGGTTCACACACCGGAATTTCACACCCCGCCTAGGGCTTCGTGCCCCACTAACACCCTTCACGGGAGGAAGACGATGGCGGCTCCAAATCTCACAATTTTTTTAATCTTTTTTCATTCTCCCCCAAAAAGTGGGACTACATCATTATGTATAGTGGAGGAAAACCCTAGTGGTCTTCCTCTCAGGTCTAAAGACCAAAATGACCCAGAGACCTAAAATACTGTCAAAATAGCACCCAAAAACTACATAATAAATGAAAAAAACAGCAAATGGGCCCCTAATGGGCCTCTCTCTAAAATAAATAGTTAACTAATCAAAAGAAAATACATCAATATGCTAATACAGTAATATGCACTGACTTTGCATGCGTAAACCAAGACATGCACCGACCTTGAGCCTTTGACACTTAAACCTGCACCGACCTTACTGAGTGTAAGACGCTGCTGGCATAGCCCTGACTCTAAATGGAGTGCAGCCAACCTTGACCTTGTGTAGACTTGCTATTGCTAGCACCGACCTTATGAGCATGTGCACAGACCTTAGTTACCTATATCTGATGCATGCATAGACCTTAAGAATGTAAATGCTTATGTATGCCAACCATTTGATGAAATGATTGAACGTGTTTTTTTGTAAGAATCTGACATGTATAAAGGTTCATCAAAATACACAATATTACCATGGTTAATATGAGGCCACCAAAGTTACACTCTAGTCAATCAGATCAACTTTATTTTACCAATCATTCAAAACGCAATCAACACATACAACAGTCTCTACACTATTGATTAACTTTAGAGTAGACCCAACATCTGTGTCTCCTCAGGAGACAATGGTGGCTGTATGCCAAATGCCATTAGAGGTCCATGATAGGGTCCATAATATGTAGTAGGACCTAGCTCTTGTTGTTCTACATACTGCTACTCTTCCTGTAGCTCTGCTTGTTGCTCTATATCCTACAGCTCATCTTACTGTTCCTGCAGTTGCTCTTGCTCCATCTCTTGTTGTTGCTCTTCTGTCTGCAGCTCTGGCTGCCCCTCTTCCTGCAGCTCTACTTTCTATACCATTTCTTATTTATCTTCCTACCGTTGCTATTCTAGCTCTTGCTATTCATGCTGTTGTTGTTGCTGCTCTTCTTCCTGAACTTGCTCTTATTGTTCTCCCAGCTACTCATCTAGTTGTTCTACTAGCTGATCAATCTATTATTCTAGCTACTGCACTGCTTCCATTTCTAGTTGCAACTCTTGCTGTTCTGCTAGGTGCTCTTCTTCCAGCTCCTCTAGCTGTTCTTCTAATTGTGGCTATTCTTGTTGTTCTGTTGACAGCTACTCTTGTTGTTCTTCTTGTTCTTATGGCTGCTATTGCTGCTCTACCTCTAGTTGTTCTGCCTACTATGGCAACTCCTTTACAGCTGTGGGCTTTAATTTCATGAACTTAGTAATAATGTCCAAGTTGTATACATTCACCTTTGGAATTTCTTTATACTTCTCATCCTCTAAAGGGATTTTCATCTTCTTAAAAATTACAGTAGCAACCTCCTTACCTATCTCTTGGGGTGGAGCTACATCAGGAACAACAATGTCCAAGGATATTTGCCCCTCGCATCATTAGCCCTCACCCCATTATAGTCCCTCACCCCCTCCCTCCACTATCAACACCCAACTTCATTCTACTCAGTCCAGTTCACAGGCAGCAACAGAGGCACTAGTTGCAGTGCCTACTCCAGAGTCAACGCACATCTCCTGGTGGTTTATCCTATATTGCTGGAAATATCTTTGAGTCAGCTTTGCAGGCGAGGTGGTCCCACCTCCATTCGATGTCTGTGCTATTCGGTGGAGCCGTCCTTGCTAGACTGCGCCGACTGTCTCTAGCAGATAGCCAGAGATGACTTGTAGCAGCTATCATAATCATATCAGTGAGTATCTTGGTGCGCCATTTGTCTGGAGCAAAGCACTACCAATCCTCTATCATCCCCAAGAAGCAGAACGGGATTTGGACTCCGTCGTCAAGAGTTCTGAATTTTCTTCCCCAGGTGCGCAGATCAATCCAGTTAGGGCCTAAACAGACACCCCATCACTCAACGAGCTCTACCTCTCTACTCCGACCTCCTCTGGTGTTATTTCTGGTCACATTTCGAAGAAGACTCGTCAATGGTTCCAACAACTCCAGCCATGCTAGATTCAGAGGTCAGGAGCGCTCATGGCGGCCTCTTCTTCCTGCTGCTGAGGTACCTTTGCTGTCAGAACCAGCACTCAGGGACCCTGTGTATGGCCTATCCCCAACCAGCACCGGCGACCAGGGAATTCAGAAAAATTCTGACATTACCCTGATCCAATTATGAGGATTCTCCAACTAGTCTTATCATCGACAAAATTCGGGAGCTACTGCAGCAGCATCAACTCTGACTGTCCGTCCCCTATTCCAGAGAGCGGATAGAACCAACGACGTCCACCCGTTCGATCTCACTTAGGCTTTCCCCTTCCCCGCCTGGCCGGCTTAGCGCCCCTCCCTGCATGGAGGTAGTTTTGGGTGTAACCTAATTTTTCTACCCCAAGATCACCCTCCTACGTGAGGTGTAGTGCATGTAACAACATGTCACGCCCCGAGCACGGAAGGTTACTCGGATGCGTGACGTATCTATATAGATCGTGTCATTAGAGCAATAAGTATGTTCGGCATACACAATTTTACAGAGTGCGTAAACTATTAACCATAATACTACACTTCATGGTTCTAATCGGTTTTTTCTCTTGTGGTTTGGCTTTGTTTTGCAGGAGAGCATGATTGAATGTGAGGGCCTCTTCCTCTAGTAGGCTGAAAGGAGAGGAGGTTGAATCCACGACGTTCCCCGCACCCCGTTCCTTAAGTGCGATGGAGTCTTCATCTTTCTAAGGTACACGGTGCCGTTGCACTCCTTTCTTCATCCCTTTGGTGTTGTTGCAACCTTGGTGGTGATCACGGTTAGTATCCTATCTCTTATCACCCCTTTGCTCACCATACTTCCATGCTTGTTCATGTTCACACTTGCATGCATAACATAGTTAGTTTGGGGCGGGGGTAACATAAATATCAACAACCTACAGCTTTTTTGGTGACCAAGGTTGGACATGTAGTGCCCATCACTTTGTCCATGCTTTTCTGCGATTTTGGTGTGTATATCCATGTTTAGATAGCATTTCATGATCATATTGTTTATCTTGTTTGCATCCATCTTGTTATGTTAGGATATGTTCGTTATTACCTTGATTTGCTAGATTTAGACTAGAATTTGCATGCACTCTGGTGCGCATAGGGCCATTCATTCTCATATTGTAGTTGCATTCCTACCTTGGTAAGTGATCCTCTCACCTCCATATTCCTTGGGGTTGGCTAGGTGATCTTATCTGGGACCTCTGTAAGTCTCCTTGAGTCATGGATTCCCATACAGACGTCGAGCTGGTTGTACCTTTCCATCCCTTAGGTTTGCATTTGCATACGTGTGAGGGAGTTAACCTTAGTTCAACCCAAAAATTTGGACCTTATTCCCATAGGATTCTCATGTCTTGGGGAAATTATACTTAATTCAAATCATTAAAAGGTCCATTGAAACTAATAAAAATTAACTATCATATCAACTTGTTTGATCTTGGTTGAATCCTTTCACATTCATATCGTTTGTTGGGCTTACCCCCAAGCCCATTTGTGGTGTTGTTTGCTACATTTTCCCTTCATATAGTCATTTGTGGTCCGACGTTCTGAGTCACGTTTGCATTTGCATGAGTCCGTCTGTCTCCTGCCTTCTTCCGTCACATCGCCTCCTCTCTTTGTTCTTCGAGCCCTTACTTCCTTAATTTTATTCCATTGATTTTTCTGTATTAAGTCTCCATTTGCCCTCATGGAGCACTGTCCCAATCCCTTGTAAATCATCATGAAGGGGGCCCTTGAAGGAAGCTCTAACGATGGGGCTGTTTATGATGGGCCAAAGTCGGCTAGGAAGGAATACGGGGTGCTGCAAAGGTTGACTATCATCCCAAGTCATCTGAGCTCTAGCCCTTTGAGGGAAGTAAGTTAATGTAATTCCATCTATTTCATTCAATTTTCTTTCAAAAATACTTATATTCTTCCTCTCTTCTTCTCTTTTTTCTTTTTCTTCCATCACCCCAGCTTCTCCTCGGCCCTAGGTGGTATTCCACCTTGAAGTGGATGTCTCCCTTGATCCATGAGTTCCCCATAGCAGTGACATCCATCCTTAGAGCCTTGCACTTGCACCCCCTTTTGGTTCTAGCCAAAAACTACCCCAAACTTTCACTGGATTGGCACAGCATCACAGACTTAGTAGAGATATGGCATCCTCAGACCCATACATTCATCTTCCCATCCTTTGAGGCCACTATTCTTTTAGAGGAGGTAGAGACTTATTTATCCCTTCCCAGATCCAAGGTCGGTGAGGAAGACCTAGTTTGTCATATGGTTACCCCTGTAGATCCTACCCTCATTCTAGGAGAGTTTATACCCAACACTAAGGACATCTGCACCATAGTTGGCGCACACCACATCCATTTGTTACTCCTCAGCCAATGGGTCATAGCTCATTGCAAGAATAAGTGTGGGTGGGATGAGGCCATAGCTAAGGCCATTTCTATCTGCCTGTAAGGAGCCATACTTTTCCCGTCTGCCGACCACGTCCTGGACATTCCCATCCTTAGCACCATTAATGGATTGTGGCGGGGTCTTTCCATTTCTCAGGCCATCCTTTCTTACCTATATGAGGGTCTTAGCTTAGCTTCCCTAGGGGGTCCACTCTTTGGCTTTATGATTCTCCTTGAGTGTTGGATGGGGGTCATGTTGAAGTTCACACCTAGGGAGGACATCACTACTATCAGCTGCATCTTTGGGAGCCATCCACTCTTCTTCATTGGCGGCGCTTTTAGGTTTTCTCAGTAGGTGGAGTGTAGGACTGCAGATAAGAAGACTAGGGATGAATGGTGCCTCTACATCAACACTTTGCCCTTGGACCAGTTCGTAATTAATGTGAAACGAGGTGGAGGGGTCTTCAAGATTCGGTTGATGGTCGCGCTACCTGCTCCTAGCGCCTTCATGAAGAACGGAGATATATTTGACATGATTGCTTCGTTGCCGGTTCATTGGCTCTAACTATTATAAGGCCTTAGCGAGCTGTGGTAGGTGGTTTTACCCCGAGATAATGAAACGTGGAGTACCTGATACTTCTTGTGAGGTGACCTGAGGCTTCAATGATCTGAGTGGGCCCATCTTTTGACTTTTAGTTGACTCCTTCATACACCTAATTATCACCTAGTCATATTTTAGATGTCAACAAATGCCCCCCAGTCGTGGACGTCGCTAGTGAGGGACGAGCGGAGCGGGGTCCGCGGATGTGCCTGGTTCATCGGGCTCTGACAGGTAGGGCCCACGTCGCCTTGAGTCGGTGACATGACTTGAGCGGTGTGATTCGATGACGGCCCTAGGTGAGCTGATTCGGTGACGCTTTGGCCCCTTGAGTCAGTGGCGTGCGTCGCTGTTGATTCGGCTATGTCTTGGCCACTCAATTCGGTGGCAGGGCTAAGCCCTGATTCGGTAGCACGCCCTCGACGCCCTGATTCGATAGCGTGCCCTCAGCGCCCTAATTCGGTGGTGGGGCTGGGCGAAGCAGTGAGTCAGTGATATCGGTACCGACTCACCCTCCCCTTCTTCTCTCTTTAAACCCTCTTGCAGGGTTTTCAAACCCTTCATCTTCCCCATCCCGATTCCTTCTTTAGCGGCGGTGAGGGTATTTTCTTCGGGCGACGAGGGCTTCCTCTTGGCGGCGGTGGCCCCTTCTTCTTTGACGGTGAGGGCTTCTAAGTGGCTGATGAGCCTTCTCTCCCCCTTCTCTTTTGCCGAACATGGCGGAGGCGGTGGGCCATTCTTCCCCCCCTCCTCCTTCTTCGTCGCGGTGAGACGGTGGCCATTGTGGGGTTTCAGATCGGTGGCGCCATAGCGAAGCAACCCGGGGAGTGAGCTTCGAAGCCCTGTTCATCATCTTTCAAAGGGGCTCACCCTTCTTTACCCAATGGCTTCGAGGAGGTTTCTAGTAGGATAGCCCTCAGAATCGGTATTCCTCGTTGTCCATTCAACCTAGGTGCATCACCTACGGCCCTTTTTTAGGGGCTGTCCCACCTTAATGTGTGGACGTGCTCCCCTATTGTTCTGGGACGCTCCTAACTAAGGGGAGACTCTGCCAAATTTTCTTCAGAAATTTTCTTCGAGCATTTTTTTATTTTCTAGTTTTGTTAATAAATTTTTTAAAACCCTCCCCACCCTCCTTCTCTCTCTCTCATTCACTCTCTCTCTCTCTCTCTCTCGAAACCTCTCTCACTCTCTCTCTCTCCAACGCGCCCTCTCTTTCTCTCTCCTTCCCGGTTCGACTGTTTTGGGGCCGGACCGTGACGCAGGGGGTACTGCCGGAACCAGTGCGACGCAAGGAACGCGTTGGCGCCCTCCATCGCGCGGTTCGGGAGATGGTGGAGTGAGACGGAGTGAGTGGAGCTCGATTCCTACTTCGCCCGCATGCAGTCGGAACGCTGATTTCGAGATGATCGAGGTAGGAGGATGGATTTGCCTTCTCGTTAGGAACATTTTCATGCCACATGCACGCCCATGCATGGCCATTTGGCCTAGTTACGTCCATTTTTAGGTTTTACCCTAAAATGTGTTAAATTATGATTTTAATCATTTATATGCGTTTTAATTGCATGTTTTAGCTTCTGTGGGCTTGTGTGTATGCTAGGCATGGCAGGTTTTAGTTGTTTTCAAGTTTTGTAATCAAAACTCATCAATTCTATTGACCGGGGGACGGCGCGGTTTCAAACATAACCCGCTCGTCACCCAGCTCACATGGCGGTCATGCCAGTGACCGCCATGAGCTTAACGCACCCCCGATGGCGTGTTATAGCCGTATGGCGGACCGCCATAGGTCCGTTATGCCCCTGTGATTCGTAGATAAGTCGTTAGCATAACGCACCCTCGAGCGACCGCTAAGGTCAGAGTTTCCTATGGATTTTGCACGTTCGGGTGACTTTAACGCACCCTTACTCGGCCGCCATGGTTTCTGAGTAGTTAATTCATATAAAATAAATGTTCGGGTGGTTATAGCGGACCAGTGGAGGTGCGCCATGTCAATATAACGCACCCCCAGTGATCCGCCATGCCCTTTGAGCTTAGGATTATATATGTGTATATGACAGTCTAGGTGAGGCGCGTCATGTTACTATAACGCACCCCATGAAATCCGTTATGCATATGACGGTCCAGGACTGATCCGTTATGCACCATAACGGGGCAGCCCTGATTCGTTATGCTCTCTGCTATCCCAAGGGTACTAAGTTGATATTCTAATGCATTTTTCACCCAGTTTAAGTTATTTTATGAATAAAAAGTCATCTCTTAGTCCCAGTAGAATTACTCTCTCTTTCCTCGTGCGCCGGGCGGGCCCCCCCCGGGCCGCGCCGCCACCAACCCCCCCCCCACCCCCCGCGCCGGCGGGGGGATCCCGGGGAGGGGAAACAAACTATCGACCGTGCGCCGAGCTCGGGCATCCGATCGAGGTGAAGCCAGCTCTTGGATGATGATCGAGGGACGCCGAAGGATGCCTAAAGGTCTGGTGCCGAGCTACTATCGTTGGATGGAGACGGCGGCTGTGGCTGTGGGCCTGTGCAGTTCTGCCGTGTAGGATAGATTGGCGCAGTCGTGGTGTGTTGGCCGGTACGGGTGCTGTTGGACTCCAATCACTACGGGACCAAGTTGTGGACGTTGCTGACAGGGAGGTCTTCGAACCCTCAGAAGATGGCAGCCGTCTGCTCACCTCGCTGGACGTGGTCATGGGAACAACCGGCGTCAGGTTTCTAGGTGAACAGTTGGACCAGTCGCAGGTATCTGTAAGGGAACTCCCAGTGCTGATGTCAGATCGGGATGAGACCACTTGCGTTAGTTCTGTATCATCGAAAGCTGCAACTTTGCTAAAGATCATCCAACCTGAAATGGAGAGGAAGAGGGGGTATCAGGGCCGACTTGACAGCAGCCTGTCCTGGGCGAATAGGGGACTCTGGGTCTGGCGTGACTGAGGGAGAATGGCCGCCCTGGATGGAGACGATGTTGAAACCAGGCGGGACCACCTCTGGAGCATCTGCACTTCGGAGGAGCAGAACTCTTGTGAAGAGAGCTCTGGCTGAATCGCACTGGGGCAGTTGGTGGAGCTGCTACCAGATGGTGCTCAGGTTCAGACCCGAGTTTGGTGCAGTTGCACGAGAATGGGCGGCATGAATGGTGGTGAGTTCGGATCGCCGCAGGATCACTTCTGGAACGAATCTGACTCGACGATGTATGACTCCACAGAAGAAAGCTTCAGCTGGTTTGCACCGTGGATGCTGGGGTAGTCTCTGCAATCTCGACCTCTGCTGCAGGCTGGTTGCAGAAGGTAGCAGCGTGGTCTTCTCGATCCACGGGAGGGCGTAGCGATGACGGGGAGACTCCGGGATGCCATGGACGCTTGGAGCAGGGGAGGGTGGACCTGAGTTGCAGAGGGAGAGGGGGCTGGGGCATGGGATGCAGGGGGCTAGGGTTAGGGTTGATGGGGTGCGCTGGTTGTGGAGGGTGGAGAGGGAAGGGGCCCCACATGTGACCTATTACCTCCCTGCGTGGAGTGGGTTAATTTTTGTAACTGTTAATTATTGTTAACCGGGAGTACGGGTTCGGCCGGGGTCGTCTTCCCCATGCCCGGAGCGTGGAGGTACACTCGACACCCCTCGTAGTCGTAGTTGCTTGCTTTCCTAGTATAGTTCTTACTGCCGCTGCATGTGCCTAGTTAGGATCCTAGCTCGTCGATCAAAGTAATCACTGCTACGAGAGAGAGAGAGCGAGACCATCCCGTGACCTGACCCGGGCACGAGAGTGAGTAGACCACCCTTGACTCGTTGCCAGTTTCTCAACCGTGCAGGTCCGGACGCTTCCCTCATTAAGGGACGAACAAGAGCTTGCTAGAGTCTTGGGTGTGCATCTCAAATTGGCGCCGAGTCCACGTCTCGTCCCGCATCACTCTGCTACCCACAGAACTAGAATCGGAGACAAATCTCCCTTCCTCCAAACCGGAGGGAAACCGCTAGTGACACCCCATCGCTAGCAACCCAGAGGTCACAGACCTCTCTTCCTGACACCCCGTCACTAGCAACCCAGAAGTCACAGACCTCTCTTCCTCCACACTAGAGGGAAACAACAAGTGGCACCATGCCACTTGCAAACCGTAGAGCAGTTCTCCCTTCTCCTGAGACCGCAGGAGGGACCCGGACCTCATGCCAGAGGATCAGAAAGACATTCAAGAAATTGCAAAGAACAAATGAAAAAAAAAATAAAAGATAGCCAGAATGTAGCTCAGAGGAGCACAGTAACTCTAGATTTGATCCACGAGTGAAGAAACAAATGGATCTTCAGGTGAAGCTCTCTCTTCCTCCTTCCGTACTTTTCTTACTGCATCTCTCTTTACTTCCCTTCCTTTCCTGCAACTCGCATTCTCTGATCTTACACAATGGTTTTTTCTTTCTTCTCTTGTCTCACTCTATTTCTTATTTTGTCTCTCAATTGCTTCTTCTATCATCGGCCATCCACTTTGTCCTTGAAAGAGAATCTCTTATTTATACGCAGTAGATCAGTGAGACGTGTGTCTTCCACAAATCCCCGCCCAAGAGCATATCCAGACCTAGAGAAATAGAGTCACGTGTCTACATTTCAGCTTGCTAGCCTTCCACGCGTCATCATCTTGACGCTCCTCCAATCTTGGATTATGTGCCTTCAATTCATCGGGGGTTCACAGAATGTGGACACAAAAAATCACACACGCACCCATCTTGAGTAACATGAAGTAACAGGTGGCTCAAGGCCACCAGACTCTAGACAGCCCATTAGACCTACTGAACTCAACGGTCCTTGAGTCACGAGACTCGAGGTCAAGACCGTTGCATGTGATGACATCGTGCCGTCAATCTGGCCTAATCCCTAGGTCTAAAACCACGGTGACTCGATTTAATGCAATCACAAAGGCTCAGAACACAAGAGGGTTGCCCAAACCCTTAAAACCCATGGGCACACTAATCGAGATAATACAGTATCTCTGGACACCCAAAAATGTGGTCACGATCCCCACGGGATGTCTGGGACACTCACGGGGTCATAGATCGGTCATTGGGTCTCAACGGGACTGACAGGAGACCAACACAACGCAAAACGGACATGGTGGACATGAAAATCTACCTAGCGGTCCTCTCTGGATAGTTAGCGAGCCTAGCGGTCTACCCCTGGACCGCTAAGGCCAGCCTGACAGTCCAACCAGGACCGCAAGGGCCGAAGATGAACAAAATGCCTAGCAGTCACTCCCAGACCGCCAGGCAATGTGACGGTCCTTCGCCTGACTATTAGGCATAGCCTAGCAGTCAGTCGCAAGGCCGCTACCCTACTGACCTCAAAATGACTCCAAACCGGAAAGCGGTCAGCCACTAGACCACAAGGCTAAGCCTAGCGGTCTTCACCAGACCGTTAAGGCACCCTGGCGGTCCATCGCGAGACCGCCAAGCTCGAACCGACATAAGGGGGACCCTCGCAATCTCCACACGACCGCTAGGTCATCCCGAGCGCGAAAACGGTGAACACCGCAGAAAACTCCATTCTGTGCCCCGTTCACACCCATGTGAAGGGGAAAACAAGGGGAAGCTAGTCCCCAACCTCTCTAACACCGAGAGGACCCATTTAAACCCCCAAAACACGATCAAAACACAAGATCCGGCTCACACCCCAAAAATATGTATTTTCCCTAAAATATGAAAATAAACTTACTCAGCTCACCACGGCCTACGAAACTCACGGGAAGTAAAGTACATAGGTTAAGGATCTGATGCGGGACGGAGACGACGAGGACTCGAGGCCACCTGGAACTCTAAGCAAGCTCGCGTACGTCCCTAGCGAGGGAAGCGTCGGACCTGCACGGTTGAGGACTTGTGATATCTAATCAAGTTCTTCTAGTGTGTAAGACAGATAAACCTCCCTCAATCAGCACAAGCATCAACGCCTTGGAAGGGACAGAAGTGTCAGCACTTCTATCAAAAGTGTCAACACTTCTAGCATGAAGAGTCAGAATACCCCTGAAGGAAATGGCTTTGGAAGCCTTGGAGTGTCGACACTTGCATCAAAAGTGCTGACACCACAGACCAACCTCCCAAAGAATCCAGCTTTTATCAGACTCAGAAGAGTCGACACTCCTTGTGGGAAGTGTCGACACTTCTCAAGTCATCTTCTTCAATGCATCGGGCCCTCCTGGTTTCAGTCCTAATGGGTCTTGGATCCCATCTTTATGGACCCAGTGGCTCTGGATCTGAGGCAACATCGATCAGGACAAGTACCCTATGTTTGGGTCGAAGGTTGTTAGCAAGAAGAGGGTTCTAGAAGGCTGGAGGATTACTTCTACCATGTGGGGACCACCGAATCAGCACCCTCTGCTTTTTATATGCCAGGCACGCGCTCTGGATGTGGTGAAGCGTAGGGTGGCCAAAAGACATTCAGGGGCATTCGTTCAAGCCAGAACAAGTCACCCAGGCTGCTTGAGAAAGAAGCTTGGGTGAGAACCACAGGTGGCTGGCTCAGGTGCTACGAAGTGGCTGAGAGAGGAAGAGCAGAGCTTCCTCATCAGAGAAGGATCTTGGAGAAGAGCTGAACATGGAAGAAGGTGCTCTTCCACACACGTCCCAGCAAGCTTCCCATTGTCATTCGGCATTACAAGGAGGGACGGCTCCAGCTCCATCAGCCAGGAGACTTCCCACCTCGTTAGATAGAACCATCTGGATTGGAACTCTCATCTATCTGCCTGGTCCACTCTGTATTTTTGTTTTATTGTTCTTGCTTTAACACTTCAGAAGATACTCCTTGTTTTCCCTACGGGCTGTAGGAAGATGATCTGAGGGTGTTCAAGTCATGGGTTTGGGCAGGTTACGCCCATAAGCTGTTTGACAGCAGAGTGTAGCGTGGTTACGCAAGGGAAGCCTCACACGATTGTGTAAGGGGTGGATGTAGGTCTCATGATAGAGACCGAACCACCTAAAAAATCTCATCTAGTGTGGTTTGCTTGTGGTTCCATGTGAATGCTCTCGGATAGATGAATGCTATAGGACCGATATTTCTTATACAATCCATATCATTTTGTTTGCATATTTTAATCTTGCCTTGATTTTTCACTTTTATACTAGAATTCTGCATGCACTCTGGTGCACATAAGATCATGCATTGCATACCCTAGTTGCATTCCACCTTGGTAAGTGATCCTCTCGCCTCTATATTCCTTGGAGTCGACTAGGTGATCTTATCTAGGACCTCCGTAAGTCCCCGTAAGTCATGTATTCTCACACGGACGTCGGGCCGGTTGTACTCTTCCACCCCTTAGGCTTATATTTTGCATACGTGTGAGGGAGTTAACCTTAGTCAACCCAAAGTTTTCACCTTATTCCCATAGGATTCCTATCTAGAGGGAATTATTCTTAATTTAAATCATTAAAAGGTCCATTAAAACTTTTAAAATCTTCGCATCATGTTAACTTGGTTGACTTGGGTGAAACCTTCACATTCAGATTGTTTGTATTATTCTAGTTTATTTGAGCCCATTTGTGGTGTGTGTGTTGCATCTCCTCGTCCATCATATACATTTTGTTGTTAAGTCTTAGGCCTAGGTTCGTCCTAGGTCATTTTTGCATTGGCATCTGTGCATTAGTCAGTTTGTCCCAGGAGCCTAGTCGCGGTCCTCCCAAGACCGCCTCTTTGTAGCCGCAGTTATCCCAGAACCGCCTTCTCCCCAGAGGTCCTACCCTCCTCGTTCTCTAAGCCCTTGCTTCCCCGAGTGTATCCCCATTGATCTCCTTGTATTAAGTCTCCATTTTTCCTCATGGAGCACAGCTTCAATCCCTTCTATCCATCTTCTTCTTCCCAATCTTATTCCAATTTCTGTGTGAAATCCTCTTCCCACGCGGGCCCATCTTCCTGTGGTCCCCCTGACCCATCTGAGGAGCAAGCCCATCTTATGGCCAACTTATCAGGCCTTGTTCGCCAAATGGACCCAGCCCAGGCCCAATGACTCATTGTAAATCACCTTAATGGACCTTCTTCACTTAATGGACTCTCTTCCCTTAACGGGCCTTATTCTTCTAATGGGCCACATTCAATGGGCCTTCTCCTTCCCATGCTGCCAGCCTTGTGTCCAATGGTCAAATTCATCTTAATGGGCCTTCTCCTTCTTATGGTGCTAGCTTGATCTCTAATGGTCAATTTTGTCCTAATGGGCCTCCTCCTTCTACACATGTTACTGCTGCCCTAATAGGCCCATATGCTAATGTTTCTTCCAGGCCCGCATATTCTTCTACTCCCAGAATGGCCTCTCATTCTTCTTCTCAACTCGGATCCTCTTATTTGGCCCATTATCACATTCCTGGTCCAAATTTACAATTATTTGCTCGGGCTAGCCCACATTCTTCTTGATCTCTCCCCACCCAGGAGATAATTGCTCAGACCCAATGCTAGCTTGATGAACTCCAATGCCGAGTTGATCCTAAATCCTCCTTAAGTGTTCCTCTCGCATTTCAAGATCTCCAGCTTCCACTTCCTTCACAAATACACGCATATCGTCGTTAAAGTGGAGTCGGTGACCCACATGTTCACTTGAAGGAGTTCATTTATGAGTCGGACCGATTTCGACATGACCAACGCTTGATGGCTTATCTATTTGGTCTGTCATTAGAAGGCTCGGCTCTGGATTGGTTCTTTTCTCTTCCGCAAGAGCAAGTTGTGAATTTTCAAGCTGTTCAAGATAAATTTCTTCAGTGGTATCAGGACCAGGTTGGGCCCAAGTATTCTATGGTGGATATGGCCCATGAGAAGATGAACCTACAAGAGGATTTCTACACCTTTGTCGATCACTGGCAAGGCCTTATCGCACAAGTCCTGAGGCACATTCTAGAGGGAGAGCAAATTAAGATGCTTATTTCCAATGAACGTCCGGGTACCAATTTATCTTTGCTCTTTATGATATTACCTCCTAGCAAGAACTTTACAGCCGAGCCTGCTTCATCCGCCAACAACTCTACAATTCCCTTGACCCCAAGTACCTTCCACCTTCTATATCCTTGCACACCTCACCTTCCATGTCTACCGCTTATGCACCCTCCATGAGCCAGCCCACCTCCACCTACATACCCTCCAGGGGTCAACCTTTCATCATTTACCCCTCCGTGAGTCCACCTCCCACAAGTCAACCTTCTGCCCCTACATACCTGTACGCTCCCGCATATCAACCTTCCATAAGTCAGCCTTCCAACCCCGTATATGCCCATCCATCACCACCTTTGGTCAAGGGAACATCGCATCGCGAGCAAGTCGATGCCATCCATTATATACCTCCTCATCTCGCTCGTACACCTCCACCAAGGCCCTCCACTAGTCACCATTTACCATTGCCTACACAACCCCCACTTCCATCACTACAACCCTCGCCACCATCTCCTATCCCTCGGCATCCCTCTTTCCCGAAGGGGTCTCCTCACCCTCCATGGCCGGAGTGTTTTATCGATATTTTTCAAGCTTTGATGGCCACTCACACGTTGCCACTCCCTCCAATTGTGCCTTGCCAACTCGTAGTCAAGAATATGCTCTAGTTCTGTGATTACCATCGCTAGCAGGGGCATTTGGTTGAGGATTGTCCCAAGTTCCAGGAGCATGTTTATGACCTGGAAGATAAGAAGAGGATTGATTGAACCGCTATTCATAAGGTCATTTTACATCTTCACAGCCAGCAGCAGCAGTAACAAGAAGCACTGTGCAGGTAGTTGTCTCTATCACTACAAGACCAGGGCCACCCCTTTGATCCTTTAGCTAGTGTTGCACTCGCTCTGTTGCCTAGTTCATCACCCATTTCCTAACCTATATCTCCACCTACCTCATTACCTTCACCATTTCCTATCCCATCTTTGTCTCTCCCACCAACCCAAGCCTCTGCTTAGGCTGGTGCCTCTACTTCCTCCACCTCCTCTTCTACCACCAGTTCCACTCCCAATGTAGCTCGACGTATTGTGTCGATACCTCGATAGTGGGCACCACGATCTCCCTCTTCACCCTCTCCATCTCCAATACCCCCATAGCTTGCATCACCTTCACCACCATCTCCATTACCTAACCCATCACCATCGCATTCACCACCTCCTCTCCCCAAAACCCCTCTTCCATCTTCTCCACCATCTCCACCATCTTTGTCACCCCTGTTGCCATCGTCTTCCCCACCATATTTGCCATCTTCCCCGCCATCGTCTCCTTTGCTCGAGCCCAAGAAAGCTACACCTAGGCCTTTACCTTCACCTTTACCTCTGCCTTCACCTGCATGTCCTAAAGGCTCCCTAGAGGATGATCTAGAGGGGGGTGAATAGATCGATCACCCAATAAAATTCTAACTATAGCAGGAACTGTTACGGAATTAAATCAAGCTACTATAGCGCGGACAGAAACCACTCAATCACAATCGCAGGAAGGAAGCTCAAATAGATCAGAACTTAAACAATCCTAAACATGCATCCTTCCAGAAGCCCTTCTTGCCACAGTAGCTCGCAGGAGGAAGGAGGAAGTAGCTATGCATGATGGACGAGCACGATATCTAGAAACTTTAGACATGAATAATGCATGGATCCAAGATAATAAGGTATAGTCAAGTGTTTGCACAATATTCAAGGAAGATAACATCCAAGGTTCAAGCATGTAATGTCAAGTTCATGTCACTAGACTTTGGCTATTTTAATCAAGCAAGTACTTGCCCATTTCGGCCCACGCAAGTCAAGTCAAGCATGCAAGTAGTGTCAAGTATTGTCACGAGAGAGTGAGTGGAATGCCTTATATCTAGAACGACAAGTACTTTGGTGCAATATCACACCGTGGTCAATATAGCTCCCATGGGCATAAGTACTTTTGGGCGCTCCTCCCAAGATCAGACCGGGGCCTATAAATGCCAGGCATTGAGTCATGTAATATTGTCGACATCCACTATAGTTTATAGCCAATATAGAGTTCCAAAGAACAAGGTTATGTAAGATGATAAGGTAGATCACATGGAATGGAATTCAAGGACAGATTACACGTAGGGATGAACTATATTTAAAACTACACTAAACACATGACAAGTCAGAAACCTGGGTGGAATTGGAACCCTCTGGGGGTCCCATCAATTTCATAATTGGTGCCCTGACCAAGGGGCGGCCATTCTATGAACAGGCAAGCACAGAAGGAATGGGCTCCTGTATTGAGGGGCCCCTTCCAATTGGTGACCTCTAGAATGGTCGCCCATTCCAGAGTACAGAAAGAACTTTCTCACAGAGGCCGAAGCATCATGTAAGAGGTCGAAAAGTCACATTTCTTTAGAGGGATGTGACATTAAATGGGTTTCAGAATTTTTATGGTACAACCTGCTCGACTATCTTGAGGGAATCTAAGACTAGGGTAGACTTACGAAGGTCCCTATGATGAAATTACCAGCCCGAAGGAAGGAATATCCCGCGGAGGGCTCAATCATAACCGAGAGTTGTGGGGTGTACGTGAAACATCGAGAAACATGAGACTGTATCTACGGATTGAGATACAATGTCGAAAAGACTCGGAGTGTGGGCCAAAAAAACATAAGAGAAATCTGTAATCAGGAAAATAACGCCGTCTAGAAGGGTCATCAATTTAAAAAAATGGCACCCTATAGGGTGGTCGCCCATTCATGAAACGAAAGGTCACCTCGAAGGAATGCATTCTTGATGTCTAATCGAAGAAGCTCTCAATTATAGGTGACTGCCAAGGAAAGAATGAGACGAATAGTGCCAGGACTAACAACTAGACTGAATGTTTCAAAATAATCACGTTCTTGTTGTTTGAGAGTGCACTTTCGCAACAAGACGTGCTCTGCAGCGGTTGACGCTTCCATCTGTCTTTAATTTGATTTTGTACGCCCCTTTACTACTAATAACATGATGAGATGGGGAAGGAGGAACTAAGGTCCATGTGCCATTTTTCAGGAGTGCCTTGAATTCTTCGTGCATGGCATTAAGCCATTTTAGATCATCGTAAGCATCTTTGAATGACGAGGGTTCAAGAGGACCAAGTGAGGCAAGAAGGGCGGCTGGAAGTGGGTAGCGAATAGCACATATGATCTTTAGACGCCGAGTGCCATCTTGGTGTCGAGTGATCATGGGATGAGTCCTAGTGGGAGCTAAGGCAGATGGAGATGAACCATACTGGTTTAAGGTATCAGTAACCAACGGAAGTAGGGTGGGAGCATCTGTTGGCAGTGAAGCATTAGCAGGGACAGGAGAAGCTATAGGTGGAGTTGGGAGGAGGGACGGCGACAGGAGTGGGTGCGGGAATGAAGGCCTGCAGATGAAATCAGATGGGGTTGATGGTGCAGTGGGTGATTTTGTAGAAGTGGAATAGGGAAAGGTATCCTCATCAAAGATGGCATGCCTAGAAATGATGATCCTAGAAGATGGATCAAAGCATAAGAAACGTTTGTGCTTGGAGGCATATATAGCCCAGGAAGATACATTGAGTACTTTTGAAGCTTAAACTTTGGGACACCAAAGGGTGTTCAACATGGATAACAAGCACAACCAAATGAATGCAATAACTTGTAATCTGGCGCAGTATGAAAGACTGATTTATAAGGAGACTGCATCTGCAGAGTCTTGCTTGGTTGTCGAGAGGAAGAGATGCATGAGCTAGTAATGTGAGGCCTGTCTCTACCACATGGCAATGCTTTTGTTCTGCCAAGCCATTTTGTTAAGGCGTTCCTGGGCATGGGAGGTGATGAAGAATGCCATGTGTGTTAAAAAATTCTCATAAGGCATGAGATGTAAATTCTCCATCGCCATCTATTTGCACAATCTTGACTCTAGTAGAGAACAAATTCTCACCGACGAATTACTAAGGACAAAAATAGATTTTCTCGCTTCATGCACATATCCGATGGAAGGTTGTACGGTGCTATGAACACTGGCCAACAAGAATAAGATGCAACTAAACCACCGAATGGATTAAAACCATCTGTGCATAAACCCAACCTAACATTACATGGCTCATTTGAGAAATTAAGATGAGTATGACTGAAGTGAGTCCAAGCTTCACCATCGATAGGATGACTGATTATATCATCGGCACGACGTACTCTTTCGGTGTGCCATGTCATATGTCGAGCTATCTTTGAGGACATATACAGCCGCTGCAGCCTAGGCATAAGAGGGAAGAATTGCAATGCCTTGTAAGGTATATCGTTTTGCTTTGAATTGCCCCCTCTATTAGGTTTGAATCAGTCATGGTGACAAATAGAACATGATATCTTATCTGCATCATCTCTGCAATATAACATACAGTGATTCGGGCATGCATCAATTTTCACGTAACCAATCCCTAGCTCATTGACCATCTTTTTGCAAGGTAAAATGCGTCTGGCAACTTCTCGTCTCGAGGCAACATACTCTTGATCAAGAGGAGGAGACGGTCAAAATAAGTCTCACTGATGTTAAATTCACATTTCAAGTTCAACAACTGTGACACTGCAGACAACTGAGTGTGCTTTTCACAACCATCTCACAGCGGCTCATCAACATCCCTAAGTAGTTGATAAAATCTTCCATTTGTCTTATCCGGCGCTTCTTCCATGTATGCATGTTCCTCATGAACATTAAAACTAGGACCAACAACATCTACAACCATATCCACAGACGCACTTGTGCCTATAATATTGTCAGGCTCATACGACATGACATCCTCACCATGACACGTCCAATTTGTATAACCATCCACGAACCCTTTCCTGTGCAAATGATGTTGCACATCCCATGGTGAACGCCACCTCAAGTTTCTATAACTTGAATAAGGGCATCGAATGTGACTGTCACGGTCTATTGCTGCATTTATATTTCCCAATGTAAATTGAATGAAACTCTCAACTGCATGCTTAAAGTCATCTGACACAACCCGGTCAACTATTCTACGATACATCCATGAACGATTTGTCAATATTTTTTCTGCACCCACTAAATGTTAACATACAAATAACTTTGAAATCATTACTCTTGAAAATAAGCCTGACCCTTTCCTCACAGAGATACATTTCCCGTCGCCTAGAGAGGAGACCCCTCATCATGACAGTCCTCCATATGGGGGCTTGGGGACACCAATGTCGACCCTTCAAAGACATGGCTTCGCCAACCGTGATGACGTAATACGGCCGGCCCCGTCTAAAGCCAGGATGGGAGGCAGTGCTCCCAACTTCCATCAGCCCACCCTCGCCATGACGGCAAGATTATTTGAATAATTGCACGGAGCCGAAGTGTTAAGAGAAAAATCAATCGAGGCGGGTTCACGCCTAGCAGTGCCCACGTAGGCGGGGCCCTCACTTCAAGCCTTCTGGGATGGCCGTGAGTCACCTGAGGTTCCGCCACCACCAGCAATGCCCCGAATGATATAAGGTTACACCGGGGACAGCCCCTCCCGGCGATTGCAACAGGCACCTTTCATACCTCGTATGATGCCAGGAGCAAACCCTCTTCGCCGACTGCCTGGCTCGCACCCGAGCCCAATAGCGCCAGTAGAGACGAACGAGTCAAGGACCGAGCAAGGGGTCAATATGAGGTGGGCCGAGAGCAAGGTCACCGAGGCTGAATCACAACCATCTGATCAAAGAGGTGATGAGTCCGCCTTGGGCTATACAAGGAAAAGGGGACGCCCCTGTGAAGAATGTGGAGACCCTCCAAATTACCAGGGCGCCGTTCAAAGACTCCTCAGAAGCCTGAAGGGTGAAATTCTACAAAGAGTGATGGATATTGTGGTCAAAACCCTTGAAGAGCTCACCAACCTAGCATCTGATGCCGAGGTCTTCCTGGCGAAGTATTGCCTGACCACCACTACCCAGAGTGGGGAAGAGCAATCAGCCAGCAAGCAGTTGGCGCGAGAAGAATCTTGCACCCCAGGTCTCGAGGCCTTCGAGCGACAACAAGGGAGACCAAAGATTGCGGCCGGAGCTTCTTCCATGAGGCCCACTGACCAGAGATTTTCATTAAGGGCCAAGATGATGAAGCCCTACTCCTTCCCTAAGGAGAAGACCAGGCTCTTGTTTGCATGGGCCATTAGTTACAATAAGGTCACCCAGCCAGAGCCGAAAAGGCCATGTGACCTCTAAAGAAGTGACAACCCCCAATTATGCCTATGCCGCCAGGCGATTGGGCATCCCATTGAAGATTGCTACGTATTTAAAGATGTCATCTAGGGCCTGATCAAGAAAGGTGAATAGCTCCGGCAATATATATATGAGCTTGCTAAGAGGATGGAGTGTGGAGACCACGCTTGTTGCCTTGGGAATCTTCTAGAACAAAGCTTGCCTCTGTGCCACGTGTCAGGGACATGGACTCTCAGATCATGTGCCCTAACCCCTCTTTAGATTGACGTTCCATGAAATAATCAAATCCCTATTATTTTAAATCAACACTCAGTTAGTATAAGGTTTGTATGCAGAGAGGAAAGACATGCACAGAGTTATCAAATTGGAATGTGCACAACGTGCACGGACATAGTTAGAAGGCGTGCACAGACGTGCACGGACTTGTTTACAGGAAAAATGCAAGGACTTCAAGATGTGCTCAGACTTGAAGCAATGAGCACGGACTTGATGGACATCTGAAAAACCTACACGGGGTTTGATGTGCACAGGATTTGTGAAGACGTGCAAGGACTTTGGGTAGTCATAAAGTGCACAGACATTAGTGTGCACGGACATGACTTGGACGTGCACGGGGTTGTTTTTGGTCCAGAGAGGAGAAGAACTGCACGGACATTGAGATGCTCGGACTTAAGCTCAACACAAAGTGCATGGGCTTTATAGAGACGTGCACGGACTAGAGTATGCACAGACTTTGTAATGCTCAGTCTTAAGCTAAAAGGCCATGTGCACGGACTTGCTTGATGAAGGAGTGCACTGGCCTTGTGAAGCAAAGTCAAAACATGCACGGACTTAACAAGACTGTGCACGGACATTACAAGGGTGTGCACGGACTTAACAATGGTGTGCACGGACTTGGAAGACTAACCTCCATGGACCTGTTTAAGGCATCCACGGACTTGGAAGATTAACGTGCACGGACATTGTAAGAGTGTGCATGGACTTAACACAAGTAACGTGCACGGACTAGGAGTGTAGGTCGTGCATCAAATGCATAGACCATGCACGGACTAGCTGAAGTGTAGCTCAGACTCTATGTAGCTAAGACAGATGTGCTCTAAACTTGCTACAGTACATACTCTGACTTGGATTGAGCCTAAGACTTTATATGCACGGACTAGCTACAATGCATGCCCTGACTTGGACTGAGCCTAAGACTTTATATGCACAGACTAGCTACAATGGATGCACAGACCATGCACGGACTTAGCCTAGACGGCGTGCAACATGCTCGGACTTGCATCGAGTATATGCACTGAGCGACGGAGGGTTTACGGTGCCTTTGGCCCTTTCCTTCTGTTTCTCAAAAGCTTGAAAGTCCAATGTGTGGACTTCTAGTGGGATGGGCTTCTTTTCGAGTTGCCTCGCCCTTTGGCTCAATGCAGCCAGGGTGGAAGAGTATCGGGCAAGGAATGCCTCGATCTCAGCCACCATGTTATTCAGACGGTCAAAAGTCTTGACCTCAGCACCGATCATCCTTTCGAGAATTTCCTTCTTTAAATTTTGCTTGTAAATCTGCACTGCGTCCTCCTGATGCGGGGGGCGTCTGCACCTCATGCTGAGATTCCTCCATCTTTTAATGAAGTCGAGTGCTGACTCATCATTTCTTAACCTCGTGGCGTAGAGCTCCGCCCCGGTGACCTCCCATTCAGCAATGTAGAATCTCTCTTTGAACTTCTTTTACATGTCGGGCCAACCTGCAACAGACCCGGGCGGCAGGCTCGAATACCACTCAAAGGCAAGCCCAGTGAGCGTCGAGCCAAAGAACTTCAAGAGGTAGGCTTCATCAGTAGCCAGGTCTCCCATAACATTCACATAATAGGCAATATGTTCTCTAGGAGACCCTTGCCCATTGAACTTCTCAAACTTCGGTGGCTTGGTGATGCCAACCGGCAGCTTCCTCGTGGCATAATGAGCCGGATAGGGGACTCGGTAGACGTCAAATGGCGTTTGATCCCCGTTGCCCCTTTCTGCTAGCTTCATGTCTATCATTTGTTCCAGTATCAACTGACTGATTACTACCGGGTCGATCGGGCTTGGATAGAAATGGGCAGGTTGCGCAGTCGGGGTGGTCAGCACAGTCACCTGAGGGGCCATGGGAGACCCCTGGGGAGGTGAGATCTGTGGCGGGGCTAGTGTCGGGTACTGTGCTTGTTGTAGGGGCATGCCCACAGGGAAGTTGGGGGTTAATGGGAATACTGTAGCTTGCAGAGTTGCTTCAGAAGATTGCCCGTTGCCCCCGGGCGCTTCCAGTAAAATCTCGGTCTGTTCAGACATCGAGGGTTGGGCATTCCTTTCGTTGAGTTGCTTATTCAGCAATTCAATCTCTTGCTGGTACTATTCTATCATGTATAGCATGGCAGGGTCAGTTGTAGAGGGAGTGGGCATGCCCCCTGTCTCTTCGGTCAGGGCATCCTCGGAGGATGTGGAGGGTCTGCCACTCGTGGGGGCATCCCTTGCCCCTCCACATTTTTCGAGGCTCGGATTGATCATCGACATGCGCCATCACGTTTGTCTCATTTTTATAAGTCTATTCATGTAACTTTTATATTTTATTTGAGTCATGAACCCTCAGGCAACAGAGAACCCTCAGCTTGCAGAGGGTGCCACGGTGACATCTTGAGGCTTCAGGAGGCGCACCATACACTGTTGGAAAGGTCATCCAAAGAGCTTTCCGACAGTGGTGGTCTCGCCTGCATATGAGCTCCGAGCTGCCGTGAGAGCAATTCTTCCCCGACCGCGCAAGACCACTTAGGTAGTGAACTAGAGCCCTGGAGAAAGTTTGACCATGGCTACTCCTTTGCAGATCTGGGCGTGAATCTTGGCTAAGAGATTCCTCTCTCATATCCAAGAAGCGACACTCTGTTTGACATCTGGAGTAGCCATTTCTCATTTTTCTCCCTTGGGTGTGCTATTCTATCCCCTCTAGGATTGAGAAGACACCTAGTCACTATTCAAGACCTCGCTGCCTACCCCAACTTTCGCTGACATCGTCATGGATCTCCGTTCGAAGAGGACTCGACGATGAATCCATTGGTACTAGCCACATCCAAATCGGAGCTCAGGAACGCCCATGGTGATCTCGTCTTCCTGCTGCATTAGTGCTAAGATAGTATGAACCAGCGAGCAGAGTCACTATTCATGGCCTCGTCCCAACCAATGCCGGCCACCAGAGCTCCCACCAAAAATCAGACTTATTCGTAGGTCAGTTAGGGAAGATTTTCCACTAGTCTCGTCGAAAAATGAGTTCGGGAGCGACTGTAACAGTGACAACATTACTCATCTGTCCCCTGTTCCAGAGAGCGGGCAGAACCAACGTCGGCCATTTGTTTAGCTCCTAGTTTGTCTCTTCCCTCCCTCACCTGGCCGGCTTACCGCTCCTCCCTATGTGGGGGTAATTTTGGATGTAATTTTAATTAATCTCCACCCCGAGATCCCCCTCCTGTGAGAGGTGTAGTGTTGTACTTATTCTAATTTTCAGGTTAGAGCTACACCGACGCAGCGTGCAGGCGCATTCCTACGCTTCCCCGCTCACCTCATCTCCGACCGAGATTGGTGTATTCACACCGATCAGGTGAGCTCTGGGCCTCATCCCTTGCTGGTTTAATATTGCTCATTTAGTATTATCTTTTAAATGGAAAGAAAATCATTACACTGCTAAGTCTAGAGAGAAATTACAAAAGAGAAAGAGGAAATGAAATAACAAGGCAAGTACAAATTTCCTAGTCTATGGAAATGGGGAAACTTTGGGAAGTTCGCGGCCCCTCTTGAAGCTCGGCAGGCGGAGGTCCCTCGGTGCTAGGAGATCTACCCCCGGTACCATCAGTGATAGTCGGCCTGGGCACTGACCCCATTTGTATGGGAACCGCCCCGTCCGCGTGCTCTCTCGAGGAAGTTGGAGTTGGCGATTTCTCCTCCACCGAGGCAACAGCACCTTCGCTCTACCCTTCATTACTCGACGTTGACGAGGGAGAGTCTGAGTCATCCTCATCAGAATTGTAGCGCTGCCTGGGGGGAAGATGAGCTCATCGAGGACCTGTTCCTGGGCCAAACTGGCTGCCTGCCTAAAGCCTTGGGCAAAACCCTTTCGCAACCCTCGTCGGTATCCCGGCTCATAACATGCAAAGGCGGACTGCTTCAGGGCTTCCTGGTACTCCTCCGAGCTCCGATATTGCTCGACTACCTCCATCCTAGCTCTTGCTACTTTCTCCTTAAGCACGGCCACCCTCGTGTCGGCCCCGACCAATTTTGCTTTGACCTCGGCCAACCCTGCCTGGGCCTCGGTCAGGTTTGCCTCGGCTTTGGCCCGCGCTGCCTCAGCCTCCCCCTTGGCCCGCTAAGTCTCTCGGACCCAACCCTCGAGCTCCTCTCACTCGGCCGACCACTGTCCCGAGCACCCTTCATGAGCGCAGTGCTCTTCCACCAATAGCATACTCTTAAGCTCAGCAATGTACCGAGCTTGGGACAATTGCTCGGCCTATGCCCGAGCATCCTCCTGGTTCGCCCGATCATGTGTCCGGAGTGAAGCCACCTCCTGCCGAAGCACCCCGAGCTCGGACGTCAACCGATCAATCCTACGGTCGGACTCAGCGCGAACCTAGGACTGAGCCCTTCCCTCATTCACCAGCCACGCCACAAAGTCAATGATCTCAGCTCCCAGCTGAGCCATGAAGATGTCTCCCTCCATGACCATTTCGAGGAGCATGGGAGGGGAAAATCACTGGAACTCCTCCCGGACGGACGAAGGTGCCAGATCTCAACACCAATTGTACAAGGAGTGTAATGCCCCAGAATATTATATGAATTATTTTTAGATTTCGCCGCTCCCAGTGGACACTCAACAAGTGCTCGCTGGGTGGTAAAGTCGTGTGGGAGGGGTGGCTTCTCTCTCAGGGGAAGTGATAGTGTATGACCTCTCTATTGCTATAGCTCGATTCTCTGTGTAGGGTTCTTGGCAGAAGATCCACCGTGTTCGTTCTTCTCTGTCGATGTCCTTTTTATATGGGGTTGTCCTGGAGGTGGAGGCCTATCCCTTTACAGGGAAGGTCCTAGATAATAGAGCAATGTCTCCCGTGATTGAGGCGGGAGTTTTCCATTGGAGGGTGAGTTCCTCGGCGTCAGCCATTCCCTGGATGAGTCTTACGGCGCTCATGGGACATGCTCGCCTCTTATGACTTAGGGGCCGACGTCATGAGGGCAACGGTCGGTCGTCGGAGAGTCTTCAGGCGGTCATCGCGCCTGGGTTGCCACCTTCTGGTGGCTGTCGAATCCAATGTCGAGTCGTATTGGACCTGGCTAACTGGGCTGCAGCCGCCGTGGGCATTTATTTCTAGTAACCATGCCTGGGCCGTCGTGGGCCTGCGGTATCGGGCCTGTTATGGGCCAAACTAGATTTACCCTCCTCACTAACCCCCCTACTCTCAGTTGCCAAGCACTTTGTAGGGAGCTGAGAGTCGAATAAGAGAGGGTTTATAGCTTAGGTAGTCTCTTAGGGCTATCGAGATTGGTGGTCCCAGTCAGTTTCTTGACGCGCAAGGCGCCTCTGACGGCGAGGAGCGCCTCCTTTATAATTATGACGTGAACTCGCAGTGTCAAGATGTGTGGTTTGAACGAGCGCTTGATCCAGACAGTCATCCTGCGATAGTGACAAGTGCCTTTTCACCTCCTCTACGGCCCCAAAGTGGCCATTCTATCTTGAGGAGTTATAAGAACCATCGTGGGGACTTCCTAAGACCCCATCTGCTTCTTATTTGTCGGGTTCGCTCGTGTAGGCTTCCTTTTCTGTCATCTGGTGAGAGTCTTCTTCCCTTCCTTGTGCCTTCTTCTTCCCGTAGCCATGCCTCCCCGTAGGAGAAACCTTAGGGTCAGCCCGTCTTCTTTCGTTGAGGAAGTGAACCCCGGCTAGGGTAATGCCCCGAGCACTTCAGGTGCTGGCACCAGTCGTCCCCCTTCTCCTCCGTTAGTCACCTATAGGGTGGTACACGGGCTACGAGAGGCCTTCCAAAGTTGTTAGTCTGCAGAAGCCACACTCAGATCTGAGTGTGGGATGGACGTTGGTCTGTGGTAGTAGACCGAACCATCTAAAAACTCCCTGTGCATCGTGTGTGATTATTTGTGTGTGTTTTACTTCGCTAGATGCATGACTAGGATCGTTATTCTTTAAGTGCTTAATTCTGATTGCAGTTGCAGTCTGATGATCTGAGAGTTTCATCAACCTATTAGTATATCAAAAGGCATGACTAGAAGGATAGGCCAGGCCTATCTGAAATGTCACCTCTTGCGTGAGGAGAACCTTTGCTAGGTACTTCACTTGGTTGATTGAGCTTTTGGTTCATCAGAGTGATATTTGCTAGTTCATTTTTGAGAGCATAACTCTGATATTTGCATTAGACTTGTGGTTTTAGTCCATTGATAGATGTATGCATAGGACCGTTAAGATTGTGTCTATCGTCTTCCATTAGCTAGTCATTTTCTTGGTAGAGTGTTGTGCGTTCAATTCCCTTTCAAGAATCCGATCTAAAAAAGGGTTCTACAATCTTTCAGTCATTGATTCAGAAAATTGTCTTCTGTTCTTCACCAGCTCTTAACCAAGTCATTCACCGAGGAGGTTACTCTGTGAGTAGAACCTTAGTCCGTCTGTGTGCATGCTTAGCATCTGATATTGTGTTTGGCAGAACTACAGATTGGTATAAGATGTCAGTTTACTTTTAGTAATTGATCATATTTCAGTTGTTACTGAAGAGCGTTTAAGTTGATTAAGCCATCTTGGTTTTAAATTTCGTAAAGTTTTTGAAGGGGATTCATTCACCCCCCCTCTGAATCCTTGTCTAGCACCACCGTTCATTTCAACATGTTCGACACACTCAGCGTCACCAGTCGGCGGACGATGCTCGGTGGGTTTTCCCCACTACTTCAGGTAAGACTCGATTCCAACTGTCGCACAATTGTGCAATTGCTATGACTACATAAATGCTATATGCTTACACTGGATGTATAAAATGCAGGTATGGGCCTACCTGCACTTACTTGGACTGGGGAGAGGGACAGAGGTGCACCCTGACCGAGTGTCCATTAGGAGGCGATGGATGATAGTGCGAGAGACAGGCTCACTGAGATGCCAGGTGCGGACTATCAAAGATGACATCGACGTGCTACCCTATGCATCGATAAGACCTAACTTTGAACTTCTTTTTTTTTGCACATGCAACTACATGCTTGGACACTAATGCAATCGGCCACCACTTTGCAGGTCTGGTGGACTCCGTACCAGGGCAAGGGACACGAGGGTCGACCTTGGGTGGTGGTAGCCCTAGCCTATGTGGGACGCGACATCTGGCTTCACTACGTAAATGTGGTCGAGCAGCTGCACTACCGGCTGATCATGAGGACCACGGGTGTCCACCAGCCAGAAGTGGAGTTCCCTACACGAGAGAGACCAGAGGAGCATGTGGGGTGACACTCATGCGGATTGGCCATGGAGATTGACTGGATTATCTGGGCGACATACCAGATCAGAGATAAGACCCATTGAGGGCAAGTGGTATGAGCTTGAGCCACCAGCGACGAGGCTTACTTGACCGCCTACGCACGACACTATGGAGATCAGGTCTTCCGTGGCACACGACGACCGGTATGACTCTTGAACTTATGCTCTCTAATATGAGGCTGATTACAACACATTAACGCTTGGCATTCTATATGCATCTCGATCCTTAGGGACGGATCACAGAGCTCCAGGGGTTACTCCACTCCACGGTCCAATAGCGGGATGAGCTCCCGCTCTCCTTGGACCTACTAGTAAGCTTTATTCAACATTAGACCTAAAATGCCATGCTATGCTTATGAGACTGACATGCCCTTGCATGCAGCGTGTCGATGGAGTTCAGCGCCAGGGACCCGATGCACCATCCTCTTCCTCCCAGCCATCAGGGGATCGGGCTAGGTGAGACACAAATTTCGCGCGAGTAGCAGCAGGAGCTGAGGAGGCCGAGATGGCACTCGCTGAGAGGGTAAGCAAACAACTATACTTGCCCTTTGAATTATGATTATGAATGTAAATGACTAACCATGATGAGTGCATGTACATGCGAGAGAGCTAGCGGAAGCACTAAGTGAGGCCGCTCAGCAGAGGGAGGAGGCTGAGCGGTCTCGGGTAGAGGCAGAGAGCTCTCGTATAGAGGCAGCAGAGGTGGACCGATACTGTGACAAGGTAGAGCGCTCCCGCATAGAGGCGCCGGAGCTGAGGGGAGAGGTGCAGGTGCTGAAGGAGGCCCTGTGACTACTAAGCAGGAGGTCGGAGCGTAGCAGGAGCCAGAGTATTATGCACAGCAGTGCGTACAGAGGCTATTTCACTAACTCCTCCAGCTGTCGGAGGAATGAGGATGAGGAGAGGCGTCATCGATAGTGAGAGGAGGGGAGCACGGCCATGGATCTGCCAGGGAAGAGACATGAGGGCACCAGTGACACTGGGGGTCCAGGAGAGGGACCAGCTTGATGTACTATACTAAACAGATGCATTTGACATAGATGCTATGACATGACTTCTTTTACTCAAAAAAGAGAAAAAAAGTGAATGCGTGCATGCTAACACTGACTTAACTAACCTGACAATGACTCCTACGACTGACACGTGAGAGCGAGAGAGAGAAAGTGACTTAGGTAGAATGTGACTTGAGAAAACACTAATATTAAGGGTAGCAGAGAGAGAGAGGCAGTCACAGAAGGGCCGCTACCGGTCCTTGGCGGTCTCCTAATAGACTGCTAAGGAGTAAACGAGCCAACTCTAAAATGAGGACAGAGATGGGCTGTACAAGGCCGCTTCATCAATCAAAATAGTCACAATACGACCATTCTCTCAAATAGACGGCCCTACCGAGACTGTTATCCACATGGGAGAGAGGAAGAGTGTAGAAGGAGGGAGAAAGATTCCTTTGATGGCCGCTAAGTAGCGTTGCAGTTGCACGATAGGCTTCAAGCTCAAGAACCCTGTGAACTCTGATCGGGACTCTATTGAAGAGTCCTAATCTATGGATAAAGTCACCCAAGTCATGATAAGGCTTATCTCAATTGGATTTGTAGCTATCCAACCTCAATCCAAGTGGGAAAGGACCAAGAATTTAGGCTCTATAAGTAGGGAAGCATTCTAAACTCATAACTTACACAAAACCCTCCTTTTAGGCCTTGAAAAACTTAGGAACATTACCTGCATTACCATGAAGAGGGCCCTTGAAGGAAGCACAATGGGTGAGGGCCCTTACAATGGGCCAATGTCGGCTAGAATGGAGCACGAGGCACTACAACTGCTGATCACGATTCCTAAACACCTGAGCTCCAGCTCTTCAAGAGAGGTAAGCTAATGTAATTATTTTCATATTCATAAAATTCCCCTCAAATTCTTATATTTCTCTTCCCCTTCTTCTTTCTTCCTCCCTCTCTCTTATGTGACACTCCCCGTTGACCTCCGAGCCCCCTCTCTCACTCTCTTATAAACACTCCTCCCCCCTCTGGAACTCCCTTCCTTGTCATCTCTCTCTCTCTCCACACCCACCCCACTAGTCGGGGGGCAAAGGAGGAGACCCCCATCGCGCCCTCCACCTCCCTCCCTTGCTCTCACTCTCCCCCTCTCTCGCTCTCATCGTGCCTCTCTCTCTCTCCCTCTTGTTTTCTCGCTCTCGCTCCAAACTATACCTAAACCAGGTCGTCTTGTAGAACTTGGGTGACTCCTTCATCATCCTCCAGTGGTGCCAGCCCCTACTGCCTTGGTCAGAGATGCTCCTCACAGTAAGCCGCTACGTGCTGTCGCTCACCTTTCATGGCCTGCATGGAGGTCCTTGACTCAGAGAAGCGGCAAAATCAACCCATTGCCACCTTGCAGAGCTCAAGGTGCCGGCCGTGTAGCTGTGACGCCACCCTAGAGGTCGTCGGGCTGGACATTTGGGTCAAGGATCTCATCGCCTTCCCCTTCTCATGGGGCATCGTTATCTCCCCGATGAGGTAGGGCATGAAGGAGAAGTATATGAGTTTGCTCTTCATCTTCTAGGCTAGCAAATGGGTGGTCTCGAAAAGGACCCAGTTGAAGAAGAACTCTAGCGAATAAGGTGTTGCACTTGAAGCTATAAGCACCAACAATAAGGTGTCATCGATCTTAGAAGAGATAATTGATTTGCTCCATATGGGAGAGAATGCCAGCAAATTGATACCAATGGGGCTCTACCTCGCTTTGCTCTTGAGAGCTCTGGACCTCGACAGCAGCAAAGACGGTAGGAGAAAGCTACAGAAGTAGATAGCCACTTTGTTGCATATGGTTGAAGTAAAGGACCCTCTCCTCTCGGAGGCCGGTGAGATGAAGGCCACGGAGAAGGTCTTCTCCATGTATGGGTGTCCAACAGGGGAAGCCCTTACATGGAGGGCACACCTTTACGGGGAAGCACTTTGGATCTCTCCCTCCAACACCCTTTCCTCTCTCTCTCTCTCTCTCTCATTGGGTGACAATTATTAGGGAGAGTTTTTAATAATTTCATCTCTTCGATTTAGCCTTAATCGTAGTTAGTTTAAATATTATACTTGAAATCGACGATCAAGGGGCTTTTTCATGTGCTAGACAATACCTGTGAAGAACACAATGGCGCATGCCGACGTTCCATCTGAGCTTCGAAAAATGTGGAGGGGTAAGTGATGACCCCATCAGAATGGCATAAGATCCTCCCTATCAGACCCGTCGTGGGAGGGAAGCGTGCTGTCCAAGAGGTGGGCCGTACTGCTGAAAAGGCTCAGGCAGCTGTGCCGTTGAAAGGACAGTTGACGTGCCGTTGAAGAAGGCACAAGGGTGTGCCGTTGAAGAAGGCACAACATGCGTGCTGTCGAAGGAGCTAGTGGGCGTGCCACTGAAGGGCCACCCCAGGTGTACCACTGATAGGGCTTGCAGGAGCGTGCCGACGAGCGTCGCACGAGGGCATGCCACTGAATGGTGTGGGCCGCTGAAGGCGACACTGGAGCGTGCCGCTGAGGGGCTTTGAGGGTGCACCGGCGAGGGCCACCACTGGGTGTACCGTTGAAAGGGCACAGGGGCGTGTCATTAAGGTGGATTTTGGGCCTATTTTGGACCCGATTCACGATCTGTTTGATTCTCTTCAGGGGCCCACGAGTGATGAGCTTCCCCAGGGGTTGGCTTCTCTTCGCTGTCGTGACTCCAGAGACAGCTCCACTACAGCATGTCGTTCGTTCGGAGGGTCCGAATGAGACGTGCCCTCCATGGTCTCTTCGATTGAAAATGTTGTTACTGTTGGACTGATAGGGATGCATGGACGTGTAATTTTACATGTCCACACCAGGTATAGAAGTTTTTAGGGCTTGATTTTCTCTCTAGGCAACCCGTTCTGAGATTTGTTCTGTTGCGCCGAGGCTTTGTGTCCGTCATCGAACCTTTGTCCACTCTAGGCACGCATACGACCAGGCTCATAATGTCTCGCGGGAAAACTTTACTGCCACTGTTGTCATGCCTAGTTCTTTTATTTTCTGGGAGCTTTGGATTTGCGAAGCATAGACTTTTGAGATAAACTTTGGTTTTAGCGAAGATGATTGCTCCATTCTTTTCTTTTCTTTTTTTTGTGGCATAAGGTCATAACGGAGTGTGCCTATTTGAGCCCTCCTCTCGTCACGGTGCCCAAATTAGTCATCGCCCCCTCATTCACTTCTTGCCCCTGGATTCGGCCGAGGAAAGAAACGTATAGGAACCTTGACTCCCCCCCCCCGGCTGGGCCAAGGTGAAACGGTGCCTACAAAGTAGGAAACCGAAACCCCTGCTGGACCTACTGACTTTTTGCAAAGAAACCCAAAGATTCCTAAGGACTAACAAATTGGCTTATAATGCCTTACAATTGCAAATCTAATTACCCAAGGATATAAATACAAATAAAAGGATACAAATATAAACTAAAAAATGTTAGTGGTCATGCTCTGATGTCCCCATCAATCTCACTAAGCATCAAGATGGCCCTAAGCTATGGCATGGCATTATTCACCAACATGGTGACTATCTGGGATTCGGGGATAGGGACCTCCATCCAGGAAGCCATGATTCTCCAACGATTGGCAAATTGGATGAAGTCATCGTCAGGCTTCATCTTTTCATGACCAGGTCAAACAAGGTGGGGGCTATTGTGGACATGTGGCCAAAGTGAGCGAGGAACAACTCGAAGACTATATCAAAATTTAAGAGGTCAATGGCCCGAAGAGAGGAGAACCAATGTAGGGCTTCACCCTCAAGGGATTTTTGGAATAAGTGGACTAACAACACCAGGTCATATAGCCGTTGATTGGAATCCATAAGGAAACCCGAAAGGTGGTGGTGAGGATCGATAGTACCAATGTACTTTTGATATTTAGGAGTCTTGAAGCCAGGTGGGAAGTAAGCATTGGGGAGTTTACAATATTGTACTAGGGAGTAAGGACGGGGGACCGACATGCTTTCGGCAACTATTTGCCAAATGTAGCTTTGAATTTTCTCCCTGGAGATTGAGTCCATCCCCCTCGGAGGGGCGACCATGGTTGGTGGGATCGGGGGTTGAGCAACCCCTTGAGAGGCAACAGGGTAGCTGAATTGAGGCGGGATTTCTGGAATGGGCCTACTAGAGGAACCTTGGAACGAGGATTGATCCCGTGGCAGTGTGAAATGAGAGGATGGTTGGGGAGCGACCAGGACCTTCCCTTGGGAGGCCATGGTGACCAAATCCTCGAGTGTGTAGTGGGATAGCATGTTGATTAATTCTTGATCCTCGTGCAGAGATAGTGTGGGAGCCCTGCCTACTGAGTGCATCCGCAGCCCGGTTCTCAATTCCAGCCTTATGTTTGATCACAAAAGTGTAGGACTAGATATACTCGACCCAGCGGGCATGTCGGGCGTTCAATTTTTGTTGGGAGTTCAGGTATTTTAGAGCCTCATGGTCAGAGAATATGACAAAGTCTTTGGGCAAGAGATAGTGCCCCACGGCAACTCTGGGAACCCATGACTTCACCCCCGGCCTCGACGGAGTTCACTCCACCCTACTGCTTGTAGATTTGAGTCTGATTCAGAGGTCCTGCGAGACAGAATCATACAGGTTGGCTCGACTGCTCCGCCCCATCCACCAGTGACCTTAAGGCTTCACTGGACTTTGTAGAGAACTGCTACCCTCCTCCAATGACTTTTTGGCTCAAGTGGCACCGCGTTTGGGGTCCCGTGCATGGCGCACTAGCTGGAGCTTTTCAGTTCTGTCCCGTCAGACAGTGCGAGGTGATTTGCTTGAGCCTTCCCACCCCCGTGTTCCCCCCTCCTACGTGAGGGTAGTGCTATACTGTGTGCCCATCCTCGAGTTCCCCCTCCCTGCATGGAGGTTATTCTGTTTGCTTGTACTAGCAGGGTCGACTGGAAGCTCAATCGACACAGCGTGTTTGCCCGGTGCTCACGCTCCCCGGCTCGCCCTGGTCTCCGATCGGTGCCGATCTCTTCAGACTCGGCAAGGTATAGATTTGACCCTTGCTCCTTGGCATTTTTTTTCTAGTACTTTTCACGCTCACATCAAAGGTGAGGAGAGCTCGTTCTAAATTCCCCGAACATTGAGTGTTGACTGTTGCCGTGTGAGAGAGTGTCGCCTTTCCCACCCTCAGGCACTGGCTCTGCCTTAGTTGAGTCGGGTGACCTTCAGACCCTAGGTGTAACGACCCAGAGTTTAGGGTACCGACAACCCAATACAAGTATCGAATTACCACCACCAAGAACTGGGGACGCCACCCAAGAGGCTGATGATGCCCCTGAAGGGTTAGTGAGGATTGTTGAGGGAGCGTATAAATAATTGAAATTACAACACACATGTAATAATTTATTAATATAGGAAATTAAATTAAGGTGCGGAAGTAATTAAAAGAAATATATCAGAGTGATAAATATACAACTAGTCTAGAATTCACAAATATACAAGTCCAACACGACCACAACCACGACAACAGAAGTCCCACTGTACAACTACATGGGGCATACCCCAGACAAAAGTACACTGAGACCACGAACGACAGCTGGATGCTCTAGACTATATTCAAAAAAGGACGAGGAACAGTGGCGGGAGGCTGGGACGGCTCACCTGCAAGAAAGAAGGGTGAGTCACAGCCAGACTCAGTAGGGGTCACGCGGATCCTGTCTTATGTTTGCTCTGATTGTTCACGACTGTTACACTGCCGCGTTCCGAACTACACGTTCTGCTGCTATCGGTTCGGGGCGCGACATGTGTGCTCTTGCTGAACTCTAAAATTAAAATAAAAAAAACTGTTGCACACATTATCCTTAGAGATTGCTGTGCATATCAACTGAAATTGCATTGGTTGTTGCATATTCATGCATGACCCAATGGTATATCAAAAGGTAATATGTGGAAGGTCAGGTCAGGCTTATCCGAAAATTATCCTCATGCGTGATGGTGGTCTTCAGACTTGTGTTCTTTGCTGAGTACCATGGGTCAAACTGCATTTGGTAGAATTTAAATCTTCATGAATACATATTTGTTGAATCATGCACCTCATTCTTGTCTATTCTGGTATACAACTGAAAAGAGTAAGGGGGAGTTTGGCTCAGTTCATTATATGATCTGTTGGTCTAATCAGTTCTTCAAGTGAGGGGGAGCTTGACTCTAATCAGTTGATGAGAAGCAGATAAGCATTAAGGGGGAGCGTCCTTGTTTGCTGTACTGTTGGTTCATTAGTTATGTCAGTGGTTAACACTTGGAATGTGCTGAAGAGAAATAGCCATGATAGGTCGATGCATTAGCTCAATGCCTCGACGTAGCTGCCAATGATAGCTCAATTGATCTTGATAAGTCGATGCATCAGTACGATGCCTCGACGCATCTAGCAAGGATGGTTACATTCTGTTACTTGTTTGAGCTTGAAAAGTTAGAGCATTAAGGTTGAAAGTCTGAGCAGCACATATGAAGCTATCTTTCTATCTGGTTGCTACCCTTGTGCCTCGACGTATACACACCATGCCTCGCGTCAATGTCCTATCTTATCACTCTATAAAATTCTGAGTCTGCCATTCCTTCTACTCTTCCTTCTGTGATCAAGAGATCTTCTCAACTCCTTGAATCTGTTACATTTACTTCACATAGGGAAATCACTGAGTTACCCAACTCTTGAGAGAAGATTTGGCTTTTAATGTCCAACCTCTTACTCTATTGTGGTTTATTGTTCATACACATTAAATCCAAGGAAACCAATTCTGAACTGAAACTTGATGCATTTTTAATCGGTCAAAATATTCTAAAAGAAGAATTTGTCTTAACTATCTCTGGATTTTGAAAATGATGAGTAAAGCAAACTCCCTTGGAGCGCCGACGGCACTAAGATGCAATACTAATTAAGCAAAGAAAACCAGCAAAGAGAAGTGATCTGAAGCTCACCTAGTCAGCATGAAGACGTCGATCCCAGCCAGAGACGAAGGGGAGCGGGGAGGCGTGGGTACGTACCCGCACGTCGCATCGATGTAGCTTCGGATGGTGACCTGCTAATACACTCACTACACCTCACACAGGAGGGGGATCTTAGGGTGGGAATTAACTTGAATTACAACCAAAACTACCTCCACGCAGGGAGGGGCGCTAACTCGGCCAGGCGGGGGAGGGGAGAGCTTAAATGAAACCAAACTAGTGAGCGATGTCAGTTCTGTCTGTCTTTAGGAATCGGGGATAGGTAGTCAGATTTATCACTACTGCGGCCGCTCCCAAATTTTACCGATGATGAGACTAGTTGGAATATCTTCATGACTAGATCAGGATGAAGTTAGAATTTTTTTGAATTTCCTGGTCACCGGTGCTGGTCGGGGACAGGCCACAAACAGGGCCCCTGAGTTCTGGTTCAAACAGCAGACGTACCTCAGCAGCAAGAAGAAGAGGCTGCCACGAGCACTGCCAGACTTGGATTTGAGCGAGGCTGGAATCATTGGAGCCATCGTCGAGTCCTCTTCGAAACAGCACTGGTGGGAATGCCGGAGGTGATCGGGGATGACCGGAGCAGCTAGAAAGGTAGGCAGGGGTCTGTTCAGTCCAAGAATGGACAGAACAGAGCACCTGAGGGTGAAAATTCAGAAAATGCTCTTACGGATGCCGATCAGGACGCCGCTTTTTGCTTATGGAGGATGACTGATGGACTCAGCTCTCAGTCCAAGGGAGCCACCAGAAGCCAAGGGGAGCAGTCGGGGAAGCTCCTGGAACACTCCTCAGGTTACTGGTTGGACTGTATTTGAGCAGTCAGGGGAGAACGGCTCTCCCAGATGGCGCCGACGTCTAAATCCAACGAGACCACCTCTCCTGTGAAGCTATCTGGACCACCATTCCAAAGGTGTAGGGCTTGCAATTGGACTCCTTGTAGGGACAATGAGGGATGGCCTACAACTGGGACCTCTTCTGCTGCCAGTGAATAGGGAAATGTAGGTGGAAGATGGTAGGTGGGAAACGGGGTAGATGAGAGGGGGAATGGGGTGGAGGGGTGTGGGGTTGTCCCCAGGCTATGAGGGGGTGCTAAACTCAAGTAAAAGTAAAATACATAATAAAATAAAAAATGACTCAATTGCAACTCCGATCGTTGTCCACGTGAATAGCGCCATCATACGGTACACTAACTTGAGCCAGTGCTCGACACCTCGCGTCTCACTCTGCGTCAATCGCCTCCGGTTCGAGAAAACTCGTCCTCGAGTTTTGAAGTGCCGGAGGATGATGGAGACGATTACGCACGGACAGAATGCATGACCAGGGTGGATGATCATATGAAGAATCTCGGATCGCTGCGCCTCATGTGCCTCGTAAAAATCTTGCCACACTATGTCAACATGGGACGACTGTTGAGGTGAAATAAGGTCAGGTGGAGCAACAAGTCGTATAACTGACGGGTCAACCTCGAACAATATGTCATCAATAAAATCTAACTCGAAAACAATGAACAAATCATGATCCCAAATATTATGCAAGATAAACCATTCTCGCATCTGTTTTTCATACTCTTCGGCCTATGCGGGATCGGGCTCATAGATCACTTCCCGTTGTTGCTCTCCATACTCTTCGGCCCACGTGGGATTGACTTCGTAGGCCACTTCCTTAACTGTTGATTTCGAAATACAAATTTCCCTGACAGTCTCATCTAGGGGAGTGAGCCTTTCGACAATAACTTGGACAGACCCTTGAATATACTCGAGACGTCTGCCCAACTGTTTAAACTTTGTTACTAATTCTCGTAGTGTAGTGGCCAAGTCAAGGTCCATGGAGCAATGCCTTGTGAGTATGCAAGACACGGGATTATGAACTGTGCCTCGGATCTCGATCTAATAGAACAATTCCCTAATCTCTGATATCAAACTGATGCGGGACAAATACGGTGGGCCCTATACGTGTCAAAATAAACTATTTTTATGTGTCGTCGAATCTTCAATATTGCAACCCCGAGTGCGTGAGATAACTGCGACTAACTTCTTACGTGGAGCAACGACGAACAAAATCTATAATGTGTCGATCGGTCGTCTCTCATAAGGACTCCGAGTGTGGTGAGATGGGGAGGGAGAGAGAGGAGTCGAATGACGGAGCCGCTGTTCCGGGAGCGAGAGAGAGGAAGAGAAATGCCACGAGTAAGAGGAGGCGTGGGCTGCTTGCGGGCTGACGTGAGAACAAGAGGTGAGGGGGAGAGGGGTATGGCATGGGAGGCAGAGGGAGGAGTCCGACGCTTCCCTCGCTAGGGACGTACGCGAGCTTGCTTAGAGTTCCAGGTGGCCTCGAGCCCTCGTCGTCTCCGTTCCGCATCACTTCTTCTCTTACTTTCTTCATGAAAGTTCTTTGCTTTTAAGTGCTCTTTAACTTCTTCTTATTCCTCATAAGCCAGTTCTTTACCGTTTTAGAGCTATTCACAATTTTCTTGTGTTCTGTCCTGTCCTATTCATCTACGAACTAGTGTTTCTCTCTGTTCTTCCCTTTGTTTCTCCCATTTCTGTTCCTCTTCTCCTCTTACTTTCTTCACAAAAGTTCTTTGCTTTTAATTGTTCTACAATGTCTTCTTCTGCATCATCTTCTAATTCCTTCTTATTTTTATGTTATTTCCCATTTTGTTAACTTGTTGTCCTGTGATTGTATTGTTCATCTTAGATGCTAGCTTTTGTTATTTCTCTATTTTGAATCTTTTATGGTATTCTTTTCTCTCTAAGTTCTTCATAACAGTTCTTCTACTCTTGTAGATCTATATTTTCTTCTTCTATCACTTTCTCTAATTCTATCCCATTTTTAAGTTATATTTAATTTTTCTCAGTTCAGTTTTCTACACAATTACTGTTCATCCATGCAGACCACTTTTCTTATTCCCCAGTTTTCACCCTCTTCCTCATGTTTTCTCCCTCTGCACTCTTCATAAAATGTCTTCGCCATCCTTCGATCTTCAACTTTTGTTTCTTCCACTTCTTCTAACTCTCTCCAGATTTAAAATTATTCTTCTTCTTAAGTCACTCTATTTTTAGTTTAGTTTTCCTTGTATTCTTCTTCCATCCACCCCTTCTATTTTCATCTAAATCTCCTCAAGGCGAAGTTCCTCTTTTGATCCTCTCACGGTGACGTTCTATACCAAAGCGGGGCGACAATCAAAGGCTTGGCACGGCGTGGACGGCGTCACTCTTCTAATTTCTCGGCTCATTTCTTCCCTTGTTCTTTTAATTTCATGTTGTACTTTTGATTTTTATAGTTGTAATTTTCATTTCCTTAGCAATAAAAATTCATGTTGGCATTCTCTCTCTTCCAAATTTCTCTTCTTAATCTCTCTCAATTTCTTTAATTAAATTTATTCCCCATGCATGTTGATTTTATATGTTTGTACAAATGCACTCCAAATTAATTCTTTCTCAAATACATGAATTTTTCCACCAGGTGCTCACTAAATACCGCACCCTTGATCCCAAGCTCAAGCCTTATCAAGAGCTCACTTCTGCTTATGCCAAATTATTCACCAAACTGATCTTTGTTTATGTCCCTCGTGACCAGAATATTCTGGACGACGCTCTCGTCTCCTTAGCATCATCTTTAACCTTCCCTCTTGGTAGACGTTTCGAGTCTATTGTCATCCATAGGCATCTTACCCTCGTTGTTCAAGACGCTGCCTTTCTGAGGATTAAGGAAGAATTATCAAGAAAGGTCAAAGAGGGAGAAATTATTGAGAAGAGGGAAATCATGTTAGTGGAATTGGAAGAAGAACTGACTGATGAGGAGAAGCCATGGTTCTATGAAATTGTCAAATACTGCAAAGATCAGTCCTCCCCCGAAGAAGTCACAATGGAAGATAAGAAAGTCATAAGGAGAGTGGGATAGAAATATAATCTAGTTAGAGGAGTGCTATATAAGAGAAGCCTCACTGGTGTTCTTTTAAGATGTCTTGATGATGATGAGGTTTGGAAGTGTGTTGAGGAAGCACACTCAGGTGTGTGCGGTGGCCAAGTGAATAGCCAGATGCTTGCTAAGAAGATCCTTCAACAAGGGTTTTACTAGCCCACCATGGAAGAGGATTGCGTTGTCTATATCCGTAGGTGTGTCGAGTGTCAACTTCACGGTCACAAAATTCAATCCCCATCTTCCTCACTTCGTCTAGTATCCTCCCCATGGCCTTTCTCCATGTGGGCTTTCGACATCATTGGTCTTCTTGGTGATCCCAACTCCCTCACTGAGCAAAAATATTTTATCCTTAGTGAAACAGAGTATTTTACCAAATGGGATACAGCCAAAGATTACCTGGAGGTTAAAGCATCAACAGTCTGTATAACATCATCGCCAAGTTTGACATTCCAAGCACTATCATCACCGACAATGGGTCACAATTTGTTTCCCAGGACCTTCAGGACCTCTGCAAAAGGTACAAAATTACATTGCATCATTCATTACCTTATTATCCACAAGGCAATGGCCAGATAGAGGCCACCAATAAAATATTGATCAAAATCATAAAGAAAACCTATGAATGTAATAAGTTCTCAGATTAGCCAAAAAAACTCATCGAAGCTCTATCGGCCTATCGCACTTCAATCCATACTCCCACTAGGCAAACTCCGTTTGCCCTTAAGATCATGATGGCACTTGATGACGATCCATCCGGGCTTCAAAAATGTGGAGGGGGTAAATGATGTCCCCATCAAACTCCCTCACCCAAGGCCACCGAAGGATCTCAGGCGGGGTCACCCGTGGAGAAGGCGTTGGCCGCCGCCAAGGTAGCTGGATGGAAGGAGGTCGAGTGAAGGAGGGTGGAGGCTCTCCGGACTGCTTCAGCTTCCCCTCCGCCTTCAGTCCCTTCTTTCACGGAATTCACCGCGGCCCGGACTGAACTGAGCCGTCCCGCAGGTAAGGTTCCCGGGGCACCGGTGTTCTTCAGGGTTTAGTCACCTCCTAGGGTGAGATCTTTATACATGCATGACGTACATGTCTCTCTCTTTCAGCTGAAGCAGAGGAGCCGCATACGGGGTTGTGCGTGAAGCCCGTGAAAATCTCTGTCGAAGTAGTTAGCCGGCAAGAGTTGGAGCAGAAAAGGGCAGAGGCTGAGAAGTTCACCGCCGCGCTCACAGCCGTCCATGCGGAGCCGAGCTACCTATAGGTTAGATTCTCCAGCTAGCGGTGCCACTTAATACCCTTTCGCCTTGTGGGATAAGGCCTTTATACGGGTTTCTTCTTTCAGCCTTCGCGGAGGAGTCAGCACCTGCTCTTACTCCGGACGCAGGCAACGCTGTTGCACCTGGGGCTGCACCGCCTGCCGAGAAGACCATTCCCGGACCGCCTCCAGCCGCGGGGACCAAACAGGGTAATTATTTCCATTGGCGTGGCTAACATTTCCGCTCCTCAGGAGCCCACAGACTTTCATCTAATCCAGATGCTTCTTCATTTGACAGCTCCCCTCGCACGTCTGTCCGAGTGGGTGCGGGCCTACAAAATCCCCCAGGTAAGGAAATCATACTCGAGGAAGAAGCTGAAGCCTGGGAGGTCACCGTCACCAAGTCTGCGCGGGGAGGTGGTTGTCGACTTCGAGACGGAAGCTCCCTCGCCGGCAAGGGAGGAACTTGCCCCGGCCAAGTCTTCATCGAGCGAGAAGGTAGATTATGACTGCTCTTCTGACAACGTGGCTTCGGGCGAGGATTGTGTAAGTGTGAGCTTGTTCATGCAGGGCTCCCTTCGCGGCCAGCCTTTGATCTTATCTTTCATTATCTGGTTAACTTCCAAGAGCAAATCCAGCCGGGGTCGTGGAGGTAGCTGCATCGGGCTCATTGGCTGACCAACCGGTGGGGATTGATGCGGGCTTGAGCAAGCTGGCATCCTTGCTTGGGGTGCTACGGCAAGAGGCGGCCGCGGAGACCTCTGATACTCCCATTCTGGGGAGCAAACCCTTGGAGGAGGGAGAAATTACATCGAGGAGCAGCATAGTCCCGGTGGTTGAGGTAAGCATGGGGGTCTCTCGGCCTCCTCCCTGCGTCTTTGAGTTTCCATGATTTACTCCGAGTAGTGGACGGCTAACCCTGCCCTATACGGCCAGGCGACACCGACACCATGGACGGCTCTGTCGGTCGGGCACGCAAAGTCGTGGCTAAGCGGAGACTGTCCTTCCAGGAGCAGGTGAGGGAGAGATTGGCAGTTCCCCGGGGGCTAGATGTAGAGTCCCTCGCCTCGTCTATCCTGTCGGGGACTGAGCCACGACTTGCAGTCCCACACCCGCCTCTTCCGAAGATCCGGGCTCCGATGACGGACCCACTTCTGAAGGTGATCTTTGCATGGCTCCTTGTGCACCTAGAGGGGTCCCAAGCGCAAAAGGGTGGTCCGCCAGCGGCAGCTTCGGGGCCGGCCCTGTTCAAGGCTCCTTCTCCGGTCGTAGCTGCAACACCTGCGGTCCCATCCCCTGAAGTGGCGACAGAAGCGGATCAGGCAGAGAAAGAGGCGGTGAGACACCCCCGGGTGACAGCGGCGCCAAGCGATTCGGCGGTAATCTCGCCCATTCCCCTAGCAGTGGCGGGCCAGGAACTGTCCACCGAGCTGCAACGGCCAGGCGGTCTGGCTCTCGTTCTCCCGTCTTCTTCGGCCATAGTGGACACAGATTTATGGGTGATGGTGGACCACACCGTGGAGTTCAATCCCCCAGCCGTGCCCTCGGTCAGCCACACTACGTCAGAAGCAGTAGTCCAACAGATGCTGGTGACACTGTGGACGATGATCCTCGACGATCCCTCCCTTTCGTATCAGGCGGTGCACGGGGTAGCGACACAGCTGACCGGGGCGCTGCAGGTGTTGGGTTGCCCACTAGGGGAGTAGTCACGGCGAGTCCTACTATTGTTGAAATACGTCAAGCGTCGCGAGTTCCTCGAGACCGAGGCTCCCAATGAGCGTGCGGCCATTAATGCTCAAATAGCGGAATATTTACAAGTCCTGGAAGCGCAGCGCGGCAGTGAAGAGCAGCACGCGAAGGCCCTGGAAGAAAGCCATCATGAGGTCCGCTCCTTTAGGGATGAAATTGAAGAGCTGGAGGCCCGTCTTACCGCGGCCAGGTCTGGTCTTGTCAGAGCCGAAGCTGCTGTGGAGAGGGGGAGCGAGGCGCTCGCCATTGCCCGGGCAAAGACGGCTTCCATGGAGAGTGAGCTGACCCGCCTCGAGGAGCGGATGGGCCAGCTCCGCGACATGGCCGACTTCCCTTGTGTTGGGATCTTGCCTCTCCGGGACATTTTCCGAGGCATCGACTGATTGCCGCACCCCGTTATCCTTCTTTGTATTCTGCTTCTTTCTCTCTTCCCCTTTTTCTTTTTAATATGTAACGTAGGGGCATGCCCCGGAGCATATGTATCTTTTCTTCTTTTCAAAGGAATAGAACACCCTTATTGAGTATGTCTCTTGTGTATAGCCCTGGCAGTCCTTCTTTCCCTCTTCTTTTTTTTGCGCCTCGCTTGAAATGCATCCGCGGGGTGTAAGCCTTTGCGGTAGCTTGCCCATGGAGAACCAGGTAGGCATCCGTGCTAGCGCGGAGGAGAGTGCTCGCCCTCCTAGGGGAAGGATGAGGGGACCACTCCACCGTGCAAAGCGGACTACCAATCGGTCTCGTTCGGGCGCCCGAAGGGAATGGAGGCGAAAGTTCATTCGTTCGATGATGTGGACGCGAGGTCCAAATCAAAGGAAGTATCCATCGTCCCAAGGGACAGTAAGAAGAGTTTGTTCGGTCAATGATCCGGATGAGAGGTCCTGATCGATGGAAAAGTCACCATCCCGAGGGATGGAGGGGATGGTCTGTTTAGTCAATGACCTGGGTGGGAGGTCTAGATCAAAGGAGGTATTCATCACCTGAAGGGTCAGAGAGAAGAGTTTATTGATTCAAATGACCTGGATGGGAGGTCCCATGAAAAGGAGGTATTCGTCACCCGAAGAGACGGAGAGAAGAGTTTATTGATTCAAATGACCTGGACGGGAGGTCCAAGTCAAAAGGAGATATTCGTCACCCGAAAGAATGGAGGGAAGAGTGTCTCGATTTGTTCTAGTTAGATCGAATTGGGGGTGATCTATTCAACCCCTCCCCTTCTAGCTCACCTTCCGCGTAGTCTGTCATGTTTGACCAGCGACGCCAAGTCTGTGTGGTCGCGAGAAGATAGATAATAATATAAGCTCAAATGGTCTAGCCCCCATCCGTCAGCATATTTGAAGGAGATCAGAAGAGGATGGTCCAGAATAGCTTCACTCAGGTCACTAACTGAGAGTCCGTGAGAGTGAAGCAGTGCAAACAACCAGGGGGTGTTACTGTACAGTGCGTCTTGCCTGTCCTCCGCTCTGATAAAAGTCCGATAAGGATGCAAGCTGTCGATCTCTGGATGCCAATCAACCACAGACGGAATGGGCTCCTCCACCGGCAAAGGCAGCTGCTGAAGAGCTACCCGCTCGCTACTCACCCGGCACAATCCCCTAAGCGTCTTCACATAGTCATCCTTCTGGATCTCGGGCATCTTCGGGTCGGCCTTGGATGAACGACGCTTCACAGTCTTCCGAGCTTCCAGATAAGCCATCACCTCTCTGTTGGTCCAAGACTTTAACTTCTTCAAATAAGAAGGTTCAATGTCGAGGATCGACTTTGGCTGGGAGTCCAAGAATCTATGCTCTGCAACGGACTAGCATTCTCAGCGGAAGTTTCTATAAAACCCCGTCCATGCGTTCCACCACTTGATGTACTCAGGAGTGACGCGAGGGAAACGAGCAGGGGGCAACACCCTAAATGATACCTCCTCCCGATGGTGAAAGTAATCCCACCACGCCCGAGCCTCGTCATTAGCCACTTGGCCGGCTCGATGCCTGTTCGACAATCCAAATTGTATGGAAGAGAAGGGAATGTACTGATCATAGCCAAAATTCCAACTGAACCAGAATGGATAGTACGGCTCTAGCCACAGGATGCCGCTCTTCCGAAAGACAAGGACGTTTGGTCTAATAGCTAGCGCCCAGTCAACTAGCTCTGACTCCAGGATCGGCCTTGTGCACTTGGCACCAGAGATCGGATGTATATATTCCTCTATCTCCAATAGACTGCACTGCCGTATCTTATTCACGAGTGGGCTGGAATGAGCCGCCAGGCTCCAAAAGTACAAAACTCTGGGCGAGTCTGTGGGAACCTTGGTCAGCTTGCCCCTAATGGCGAAGAGTTGTTCCGCCACTGAAGACGTCTCTCTCTCTCTCTCTCTCTCTCTCTCTCTCTCTCTCTCTCTCTCTCTCTCTCTCTCTCTCTCTCTCTCTCTCACGGCGGCATCGACACCGGGAGGATCTTGACGAGTTTCCAGACGTCCGAGCACATACGAGAGAAGCTGTTACGTCCCACTGCGCGCTCGCGCCATCCTCACGCTGAAGAAACTCATCCAAAGCCCGTCAACAGCCTCTCAATAAGCCTTATCATCTCCCTTGTCCTGCTTTATTTTTATTTTGTTAGTCGCATTACATACATCATCCATACTGCACTCCTCTCTCCGAGAGAGTTTTGTTGTTCATTCATCATATCATTTGTCTACCCTTTGTGTCCCAAAGAGGTTTCAGACAACACCAACCAGGTGCGTGTTTGATCATGATTGCATCACTTTCATCTCAAGGGACTGATACTATGCTATTTCCATCCTAATCCACTAGCCATTCGTTTCGCCTTTTTTGCAAGGGTAACCCGAAGGAAAATCCTCTTTGTTGGCCGGCCGAAGGGAGAGGAAGAAGGAACCCACATAATCCCTCAGTTCGAAGACGAGATGTGATCATTCCCTTTCTATTTCGAGGTACACAACCTCTGACGATCACACCCCCCCACACACGCGTACTTCGTTTCTTCTAATCTTATTTTCATGTTCTTTCTTGTGTAACCCACGGAAAGTCAAATCTCGCAGTGGTCGTGCTCTGATTCCTATCCCCACCCGCGCGGAGGATCATTCCCCGCGGCAGTTCCGTTCCCTACTTTTAATTTCAACACCTCCCCTTCCCCATTTTCTTTCTAGTAAAACCCACGGAGAGTAATTTCTCGCAGTGGTCCCCCTTCCCATTTTAATTCTTGTTCAAATCCCGCGGAGAACGAGTTCTCATGATGGTTTTGTTCCGTACTTTCATTTTGTTCAATAACTCCCGCGGAGAACATGTTCCCGCAGTGTTCTCCCTTCCCACTTTAATTTCCATTAAAATGTCACAGAGAACGAGTTCTTGCGGTGGTTTCATTTTGTAATTTCATTCTGTTATTAAATCCCGTGGAGAACGAGTTCTCGCGGTGGTTTCATTCAGTACTTTCATTCTGTTCAATAACTCCTGCGGAGAACAAGTTCCTGCAGTGGTCCCCCTTTCCACTTAAATTTTCATCAAAATCCTGTGGAGAACGAGTTCTCGCAATCATGCAGAAATAATCAAACTGGAGAGATCAACACCCAATAGAATGTAATATGGCAATATATATAGAGGCCCGGGTGCACTGTAGCACAGATGTACGGTCTCGTGAAGACCACACAGGAGGGATAGACGGCTCGTGGTGAGCCGTCCAACAGCACAGGGTGACAATTAAATGGAAACAAAATGAAACAAGAAGGCAATACTATATGAATGACAGAGCTACTGGTGGACGTACCTGGGTGGGCAGCCTGTCACTAGCAGGACAGGTCCTGGAATGACCCTGACACAATCGTGGATCAAGTAATGCAAAGTGGGGCGCGTACCTGTGCCAGGAAGACAGGCGGTCGACGATTGGCCGCAGAAAACAAGTGCGGTCGATGACTGGCCGCAGAAGACAAGTGCGGCCAATGATTGGCCGTAGAAGACAGCACGGTGGCGTAGCAAGCCCGACCGGGGACGATGAAGAGCGGTCTCTGAAGATCCGTATAATCACTAAGGTGGCCCTCTGTGAACCGCACAACCACCCAGGAATAGAGCCTCCAACCAACTGAACAAGGACAAAAACTAACCAAACACCACAGAATGGAGGGGGGGTCAGCAAAACACCAACACGATAGGCACTAGGCGTCCCACCGTGATCGCCAGAATATTTTTTTGGCAGGAAAAATATCTTTTCCTTTCTTGGTTGAACATGCTGGCAATGAGAAACAATCCACCTTTTCACTTACAACTAGGAGAATATGAAAAGAAACTAGGGAATCGGAAAAGCAAGGTGGAAACAAAACCTGTGATCGCCACCCAAGACCTCGGACGCGATGGACACGTCGTGTCTTGAGAAAGAAGAAACCACTAGCTTGTACTCAACGCTGGGAGGATGAACGGCCGAGGAAGAACCGCCTAATGTTGTGCGGCTCTCTTCCAACCGCCCCGCTGGAAGTTATGCGGTCCTATATCAGCCGCAGGATGAAGATATACGACCGACTGTCAGCCGCACTACTCCACCCACCTCCAAAACGTGGGGACATCCACCTCCACCCTTTTCGGTCGGCTAGAAAGAGTGGGCCTCGTGCTGGGTGATTGCTGACCTGCAAAATAGTGTGTGACCAACAAAAAGAACCCCAAGTTAGATCTAAGAACTGTAGTAAATGCTAAGAACAACAAAATTAAGACTAATTAACATGGATGCTTTCCCTCCCGTGAGAACCGGCCGCGCCCCCCTCTCGTTCTTCTTTCTCTGACGACGACCGCGACGTGCTCCCCTCTGGTTGCAGATGGCGATGAGATGACAACGTGGCGGCGACGGTGACGGCGACGGCAAGGAGATCGCGATGACGTGCGGTTCGTGGAAGCTCGTGGGAGCTCGAGGATTTCAAGTGGGTTTTTGATGATCGATGGTGATCCGTCGCATTTCGGGAAACCTTGAGGAAGGGTGACAGATCCTTAGCTCATTGTTTACCTTCCCCGTGATTTCTAGGCCGAAGGGATGTCAAGAGAGGGTTATTTTATGCCGGGAAGAGAAATCCATGCTTTGGGGATCGAGCGACGGATCTAGAGTTTTAATGCGTTATTTCGTGACTTGGTGGCATCAAACAATGCTCTGGGGCATGGGGATGAGTTTCCCCCTTATTTCCCCTTCACCTAGGGGTGAATGGGGCGTGGAATGGCATTTTGGGGCCGTTCCCGCAGTTCTCGATTTCCTGGGAAGAAGACGGTCCTAACAGGAACCGTTTTTAGGTTAGGAGACCCACATGGTGACCGCTAGCCAACCAGGGAGTGTCGACAGGGTATGCGGTCGACCGACTGACCGTTACCCTCTGCGGCGGCCAAGCGGCCGACTATTTCTCTCGCGGAGCTAGCGTGACTCCCGAGGCGTTTCTGACCGCTGCGTTTTGACCGTTGAACAGTTTTTGGGCTTGGCGGTCATGGGGTGACCGTTTTAACCCCGCCTGACGGTCCCAAGGGAGACCGTTTCAGTCCCTAATGGTCACAAGGTGACCGTTTTACCTTTCGTGCAGTTTTGTGGCGTGGCGGTCCCGAGGGGACCGTTTAACGCCTGAAGCGGCCCAAGGGGGACCGCTTAGGTTCCAAACGGTCTGAAGGAGACCGTTTATTTCCTTTGAGCGGCGGACTATAGGCGACCGCGCCTCCTCCTCATGCGGTCCAGTGAGGACCGTCTCTCTCCCTGAGGCGGTCCAGCATCTGACCGTTTGTGCTAGGGACGGTCCAGAGTGGACCGCCACCTGTGTTCTGTCTGACCGGAGTTCGGTTCGTGCCAATTTAAATCCCGGGTGAGTGGACCTCGATCCACGTGCTGACCTGTGGTCCGACTGATGCTGGGCATCATGTGGGGACCAGGTGTGGGGTGCCGTGAATTATTTTTCTACAGAAAAAAAAATTATTGTATGTTAATGGGCTTGACCCATCCTTAAAAAAAATCTCTCTTAACTCATCTCTTAACTCCTCTCCGTCTTCTTAGGATCTTGTCTCCCTCCCGTCGCAGACCCTCTCATCTATCCCCTCGACCCTCTCTCTTAGCTCCACCCCATCTCCCACACACTAGCTCTCTCTCTCGAACCCATCACTGTTGCCATCCCCCTCTCTCTTTCTCTCCCACGGATCTCTCCACTCCCGGACACCAGATCGCACAAACACCTCCCACCGGCACAGCTCTCCTTCTTCTCCCTCTTCTCATCTCCCTCTCCTCACACCTGGGCATACACACTAATGCAGGCGGCAACGGCGGCATCCACCTCCTCTCCCCTTCCCTCTAAGCTCTCTCTTCTCTACCGTCACACACCTCCCGTCGGCCACCTCCGCTCCCTCTTTCACACCTGCACACCGTCGGAGGCACCTCTCTTGCCCTCTCCCCTCTCTCCGGCACACACATACGCACCATCGACAGTTGGCTCTTTCTCCCTTTTCCCCTACACTTTACACCGCGGCCTCTCTTCTCCAGCCTCCTCCTCCACACCTCTCCCTCTCTGCACTCCCCATCTCTTTGATCTCTCTGGCCTACACTTACACACTCACAGGCCTGTGCATCTCTCCCTCGCTATGACCTTCTCACACATACACCACCCCCCATCTGACCTTCACACACACACCGCATAGCCACCTCACTCCCCCGGCTCATCCCTGTGCAGCCCTTAGCCCCAGCCTCACTGTCTGCAGCCCCCGCCTGCTCTCTGCCTGTGCGTCCACCACCTCCATTGCAACCGGTCATGGCCTCCCCACTCGCCTCACACTTACCCTCTCTCGCTACACATGCCGTTACCACTCCATGCACACACACCGCCTGCGGCATCACTGCAACCCTCCTCTGTGGTTCCCACTCTCTCCCATTCTCTTCTCCTTTGCCCAGTCGTTGGTTGCCTCTCCCTGGCTCCCTCTCTTCTGCACAAACCACAGCCCTCACGCGCCGCCAGTCGCCTCCCCTCTCACCGGTCCGGTGGCTCTATTCTTACCAAGGCACCGACGGGTGTCCACCTTCGCACTCCCTCTGCCTCCCCCTTCCTATCTTCCCCCCCCCCACACACACCTCTCAATCTCCCACCCTTGACGTTGCAGGTGTGTTGTGCATTTTTCGAGAATCATGGACAATATTTTTTCCCATTTTCTTATTTTTTAGAATTTAAAACCCCAAAATATTTTCCTATAAATAACTCCCACCCCTTTCTCTCTCTCCCCATCTCTCATTTTCTCTCCCTCTCCCTCTCTCTTCTCTCACGTTCTCTCCTCTCTCCCTCTCTTATTTGGGGAGCCAATGGAGGTGGACGAGGGCGAGGTGGTGATGTTTGTGGGGCGAGGAGCACGAGGATGGGGCGAGGATCGAGGTGGTGGATGAGTGGCAAGCTCGTTCATGGAGTTCGTATTCCCGATAGCATTCTAACGACATTTTCGTGTGGAAACAGCTTCCACGGTGCGTGTAATCTTTAGTGGAGGTAGGGGGATGGTTCTCTAACCCGTGTATATTTCACTTTCCCACGATTTGGTAGGCCGAGGTGAGCCGAGTGGGGTTTATTTTACGACGGGAGGTTAAAATCCATATTTTAGGGCGTGCGATGGATTAGTCGAATCGAGCGAGGTTTCCCACTTATTTTCCTTCCATTTTATGGTTTGGGACCTGGGGAATGGTCCCCATTGTAATCCCCGTCGATTGGGATCGATTGGGGTGTGGAATTGGACCCCTTGGTGGGGATCCGAGGGTTCTCTACCATATTTGATCGACCGACTTGGGCAGTTCGGTCGACCGACAGCATTCGCCACGAACTGGGAGTCTACCCAGTTCGGTCAACCGACTAGCCTGGGCCAATCGATTGACCAGGGCAAAGGCCGCCCTGCTGTGGGCCAGTTGACCGCCTAGTCTGGGTTGGTCAACTGACCCCTATTGGTCGACCAACCCAGTGGTGTTGGTTGACCAAAATGCAGAGGGCTTGCCCGTTTTGGCCCCCAGTCGACCTGGTTGAGGCCCAATGGTCGACCCTTAGCCCCGTGGCTATCTCGAACACCCTGTGGGGACCGTGACCCTATTTTTGGTTGTACGGAGGTACCTAGTTACCTCAATTAGCATGCCCATGGGTTTAAGGGTCTGGGTGACCCTCATGTTTTGGGCTTTTGTGTTACGACTAATCTAGTCCCCGTGCATCGGCTTGAGTGCGGAGGACCATTCCCATACGCCGATAACTTTCCCAGAAAGTAGTTTCCGTTTGGGCCATGCGTGTGGCCTATGGACTATGAGTTCAGAACCACCGATTGAATGACTTTTAAAACCCACATGTTTGTTATGTTCATCACATTTTTTTAGTATTTACTTTATCCTTATTTTATTTCATTCCTTCATTTTCTTTCCCCCATTTGTTATCTATTCATTCCTCTCCTTTTATCATTATCATAATTATTGTCATATATTATTATTATTAGTAATAGTATTATTTTGTTGTTATTTCACTTATTCATGAACAATATCATGCTAAAGGAATGGAGAATGAGCTAGTTGGTGAGGGTGCAGGAGTCGACGCGCAGGGGGCTAGAATCGACGCAAGGGAGGTATAAGGTGATAAGAGTGTGGCAAAGAATCGGCACATGACCTGATGAACCGGTGGTGTTGGATCAACGCAAGAAGGAATGGGCATGGGGAGATGGAGGGTGTGAATCGGCGTGGAAGGAGGAGAGAGAGAGCACAACAAGGAAGTGAACCGACGTAGAAGGGATTCCCCTTTGTGCCGATTCATTTCCCTTGGCAGAGTTGGTGCCGTATTAGGCGTGATGAGAGAGGAGTCAACTCTGCATAGCTTGGGGTCGACACGGGGATGACAGTGCAAAGGGGCTCGAACGGCCATCTGAATCGACGCCATAGGGAAGGAGAGGGACTGTGATTCAGTGCAAAAGGATGGGAAGCGACACAACAAAGGGAGGTGAGTCAACGCAGACAAGATTTCCCTTTGCACCGATTCACTGCTCTTAGCGAAGATGGGTGTCGGATCACTCATAGAAAAAAAAAGTGGAGTCTACTCCATAGGATTTGGAGTCGATGCTAAGAAACTGTACAATAGAATGGTTACTGCACAGATGACTTATGGAGTCGACTCTGGAAAACTCTAGAGTCGACTCAGGTGGCTATTTCTCAAAGAAAAGAACAAGGTTTGATAGTCGACTCGCCCTTCTTGCCAGGGGGCCATCCTTTCTTAATGAAGTCAATTCATTTAAGCCTAGGTGTTTTAGAATTGAGTTTGCCATGTTGTTAGCTCCATGTTTACCATCGTTTTGTTTGTTTAGGAGAGATATGGGCCAACAAGGGAACCAGTTGTTCAGACAGAAATGGATTTAGAAGGGATGGAACATCCAGGGTCCAAAGGATAGGGACTAATTGTATCCATCTAGTTTATTGCTCCACAGTGATGGCATCGATAAGGATGCCAACATCAGAAATTAATTTTTTTTCATCTTTTCTCAACTTTGTGAACAGTGCACATCCAAGGTGTGCTCGTGTACGTGGGCGAACAGCTATGTAGGAGGGTGTGCGTGGTGGGTTCTGTGTGCATAGCACGGCAACAGGTCGATGGAGTCCTCGTGGCATGCATGTGCACAACAGCAATCGCAGCAGCCCGGAGTCGCAGTTGCATGGGCAGCGCCATGCATGCAAGCGCAAGCTGGCAAGGTGCTCCGGCAGCAGACATGCACGTTGGACCGACAACTGCAGGCACAGCAGCAGCATGGCAGGGCTTGCATATGCAACAACAGACTGCAGCAGGAACAGCGGCATGCAAGGGCATGCGTGTGCAGGCATGCTGGCAGCGCTGCTGGCACGGCAACAAGCGAACGACACCGAGGTGCACAGTAGACTGTGGCAGGGGCGCGCGAACACGGCAGCAAGAAGCAGACGAGTGGGTAGCCGGTGTGCACAGCAAGCTGGGCCTCGCCTATAAAACCCAGCGACCCCCCTCCCTTGCGCGGACGTCTTCTCCTCCTACCCCTCCCCTCTTCTTCTTCTTCTTCCCCTTCACTCTCCCTGTGGCTCTCTCTCTTCCCGTCGCAACTTTCTCCCCCCCTCCGATCGCACTCTCTGCTCCCCTCCCTCTCCTCCTTCCTCTCCTTAAATCTCTTCCCCACATCTCCTCCTTCTTCTTCTTTCTCCTCCTTCCCCTCCTTTCCTTTTCTTGTCTCCCCCCTTTCTCTTTCTCACGGGCAGACCCCTGTTCCGAACAGGGGCGCTGGCAACCCCCTTCCTCTCTTCTCATCTCTCTTTCTCCCTCTTTTTTCTCTTCTGCACACACCCACACCCTCTCCTTCGTATCTGTCTACCCCTCTCTCTGTTCTCTGTGCACCACTGCCGGTCTCCTTTGTCCCCCTAGGGCTCCGTGTCCTCTTCTGCACACACACACACTCACCACCGGCGCAGCTCTCTCTGTTCCCCTCTCTCTAAGTCACCTGCTCATCTCTCCCTCTCTCCTTTGATCCCTCTCCCTCTAACTCTTTGTCCCTCTTCTCTTCGCCCCTTCTCTCCTTCTTCCTCTCCCTCTGTCGACCCCACCGCTCCATCATCTCTCTTCTTGGGGGGGCCGGGGGGGTGGGGGGGGGGGGGGGGGGGGGGGGGGGGGGGGGGGGGGGGGGGGGGGTGGATATATAACTCAGTTTTTTTTCTTTTAGTGATTTTTTTCTTTTTTTTTGGGTGGGGGGGAGTGCATAGTACCACGAAAGAATGTATCAAGAAAACAGGACTCATATGGGCAGAAACGAAGAAGAACGCAGGCAGCAGAAATGCAAAAGAGAAGAGCAAAGATTCCCAACCCAAGTTATTGACTCAACAAAAAATCTGCTGAAGGAAGGCAAGCTACACTTGCTTACTCTCAGTTGGCTTGTTCTTGCTCGCATCAGGGGGATTCCTTCACAAAAGAAGATACTATTCTTTCACATGGAAGGAGGCAGCTCTCTCTTATTGGCTTACTTCTATTAATGAGCCGTATGCTGCTAAATAACACTGAATTTCTTGTCCATAATTCCAGAATTATACTCTCAGAACAAATTAAGCTTGTAACTATCCTATACCTCATTAAGGTATGCTTAGGCTCTAAGCAAATTCAAGGCTAATTTTATTCATTTGGATACAGCTCATTTTTCCCACTCATTGAGTTGCAATAGAGAAAAAATGAAAAAGGAAATCTAATACCAAATCTGTTCTATACTAAATAACATATGAACAGCCTCAAAAGTTGAGTGGAGCAAAAAGCACGAAGATTCAACAATTGTGGAATATGATTAACCAGCAAGATGAATGATAATTGTCATTTCTATCATCTGATCATTTTTTTTCTTTTTGTTCACTTGTCCACAAATGAATTTTTGTGGAAAACAGCCTAATGCGAAAAAAAAAAGAGCCACAATGAACAAGGAGAAAATGTCATTACCTTTAGGAACAAGCTGGGATTAATGAGGTTATTTTGTGTCTATCCTGCCTAAAATTGAAACATAAGGGATGTGTTGTCTATGGATGTAAGAGAATGGTTGTGCTTTCTGAGGTGTAACCCCTTTTTTACTAATACAAAGAATAAAAGTTATTTACACAAAAGAGGAGCATGTAAACACTATATTGTATTTATGATCAAAATACTCCACCTGGGGAGAGAAAAGGTAATGTATCTGCACTGGCACCTTAAAAGAAATATTTCTCCTGTGCAAAAGTCGGTGATGGGATTAAAACAAGGCTCATATATCCCAGCATTTAGTTTGTGTTTCTTTCTTCATCAATAGAAACAGTATGGTACCGCCACCTACTGATAAATGCAAACAAATATGGCATGGATAGGCATCATCATCTTTAGGTCTGGGCTCATGCTATAGCAACGTCATTTATCAATCAGTAATACTTAAGTTGAAGTTCGTTCCGAAACCTTGAATAGATAGCCTTGTTGGTATTGTTTCATTTAGTTTATTCTTAGTAAACAATCATGAGATCATGTAAAAGCGTGCCTACACTGGTTTAACACTTAACAGGGAGTTTTGGTCTTCATACTTTGTCATCAGATCCCGTATCAGTCAGGTTACAGCTAGTACTATTTCTATTATCTTTTGCACCTGGATCGGCCAACACCCCACCCTGCCCGATTGGCGCCTCTTGGTCTCTCTCTAGCTTTCCCTAGAGAGAAAAGCTATGTGGTTTTTCTCTCTTGCGGAGCTCCCGTGGAGGCATGGTCAGCAGGGGAGGCCAATCACTTGAGCTTGTACCAGGAAGGGGACCGGCAAGCCGAGTGCTCACCTGTTACAGGTGTTGGAAGAGGGGGCACATTTGGCAGTTTTGCTAGGCTCGTGGATGCTCATCGGGAAACGGTGGGAGGTCCTATAGCATGAAGACGTTCGTGGATGCACTTAGGGGTAAGCCTACACCGGGAGCTTTGGGTTTCGGAAGCAAGTGGTGTGCTGATGCACAGGATTATCTGGTGGAGTGCTTACTCAAGCAAGTGGACTAGCTGCGGCGGAGTCTGTCTGTCATGGTGGTGGAAGGGGTGGCGGAAATAGGGGAGGTCAAACTCATATTTGAGGAGCTCGTAGGGGGGTGTTGGGATGTCTCTAGGGTCTTGGAGAGGAGTTTCTGGGTGGTAGGGCAGAGCAAACAAGCGGTGGCGGCGACGGCAGACACGGGTGTTGTCGTCGCAGGAGGAGCCCTTCTTCGAATCCAACATTGGGCTAAGTCCAGAGGAACCTTTCCGAGCCCCAAGCCAAAAAGTATTAGCATCATCTTAGGGGGGGTGCCTCTCCTTCTTTGTGACGAAGAGGGCATTTGCCTTCTTGGTATGGAGCTTCGGGACCGTGGAACGGGAGAGCTTAGATTTCTCCCTATTGGTCTTGAGGATGGCCATCGCTGCTGCGATGTAGGTGGCAAGCACGACAGCTATCCCAACTGTCGCCACCACGGCCATGGACGGGGACACCTTCGTCATCCGGGTTTGGGTGAAGAAAGATCAGGTTGCTGCGCCGCCGTCGCCGACTGGTGTAGGGTTTCCTGGTTCTAGGTTGGAGGTAGGATAAGCGGCCGGTGCGGGCGTTCAAATTTAAACAAGTGCCTTCCTCTGCGATCCGGGCCAGTTGGACAGGCGAGACGGGTGGGTCGGGCGGCAATTCGTGGGCAGGTGCCGGGTAGCCAGGCAGGACCCGAAACTTACCCAAATCCGCCTTTTGTTGTGCTATCGGGTTCGGGGAGCCCGTTAAGGGCCTTCTCCCCTGCCCGACAGTCACCGACCCTTGTGTTCCTCTGACCAATCCTCTGCCAGCGTCATCCTCTTTGCCAGCCGAGGGCGGGGTCTCCTATGAGCAGCGCTCTCCTCTCCGCTCGTCGTGGCGTGGGGAGGAGGTCTAGCCTCCTTAGCAAGGGCAATCGAGCTCTGTCTCATAGGTAACCACCGAGGGAGCTTTGTTCACGGAACGCCTTCGGCACGACAGTCATCAGGAGATCCCAGTGAAGGGTCTGGCACTGCAGCAGCAGGCTAAAGACCATCTGGGAAGGGAGACGGGGGGTCCCGACCCTCTGTCCGACCTTCTACGCGTCTCAGCTCTGGTGCTCACCGCACTCGACCTAGGCGTGATCAAAGAGGAAGGGCGGTGGAGGTTGACGGGAGAGATCTCCGTTATCGCTCATGCTGATGAAGAGGACCGCATCTGGATTCCAGAGGTACTCGTCGGTCTTCTGCTAGGAGCGGACAAAGATGAAGTGGATATCTCAGACACTCCTACCTCTGGGGAAGGATATTTGGAGGAAGAGACAGAGGACTGGGGTATACCTAATAAGGAGGAGGGGAAGGAACTTATGGAAGTGACGCGGAACGGCGTCGGAGGAAGGATCGACGGCACTCCGAAATCACGAACGGGACGGATAGGTTGCTACATCACGCAGCTCGGCCTCACACCGGACGGTCTCACACCGGGCGACACACTCTATTCTCACATAGAGAAAGGAGGGAAGGAAAACAATGGGAGAGGAACTCTCTCACGTAGGATGCAAACTTGATTCTTATTCATCATGTCATAACATACACCCTTAGCCTCCAAAGATAAAAATGTTTGCCCAAAGGATCGGATGGTCACCTTGCCTTCATGTGCCAATCAAGTCACTCGGGTATCTGAACTGTTTGTCCAGGTCCTATAAACTTCAAAGTGGATCAGGCTTCTATTTAACAGACTCAGTTATCTTATTTTTGCCTGTTCAAGACTTTCCTCAGCTGGTTCACCCTTACCTAATCACCAGTTCATGGTTGTTCATGTTTTCTAGTTCAAGCCTTTTTGTTTTACTACTGCAGCAGTTAATTTCCTCTTGGATTCGTGCCAGCTCGATGCTTGATTAGCCTTGTCGATTTTAGCTTTGTACCAGACATCTGCCCAGATGTTTTTTGATATTCTGATTACAACTGTATGGTCTGTTTCTCCATCTGGTGTGGTGTTTGGGAGTCTCCCTGTTGTTTTCTAAGGCTGGCAATTAGCGGAGCTGCTAGCGAGCTACTTGACTTTTCTCGGTTCGACTACCCTAACGAGCCAATCCTGAGCTTCAAAGAAGGTTCATTTGGTTAATCCAGCCAAGCTCAGTTTGGTCAGCTTGAGAGCCAGCTCAAATTAAAATATTTATTATTGGTTTTATATTTATCATATTGTTCAATCCTTACAAATTCTAAACACCACACAAGAGGGCAACTCACCTTGCAACACAAGCTTTCGGTATTTGTTTCATCACCTTAGATCCCCCTTCAAATTCTTTCACTCTTCGATATGGGAATAGGAGTCCCCATGGGAAGCTGCCCAGGCATGTGTGTGGCCAGGTGGTTTCCTTTCGGTACTCTTTAGTCCCTTATTGGATGATATCAATTGGCAGCCCGACCTGAGTACTATAAACTCGCTCGACCCCTCTATTTACATACACCCCTCCAGTATTTCTCTTCACTTGGTTAACTTGCTTAGTTACCAGGCTAACTCCTGACCTGAGCTAACTTGGTTAGTTACTGGGCTAACTCAGTTGCTTAATTAGTTAACTCCTGACCTGAGCTTAAGTCAAGATTGAGTGGTGGGGACACCCGAGCGTTGGACCGGACCGACCGGGTCCAAGTTTACCGCAGACGGAGGCGACGAGCAGAGACAGCGGCATCCATTTGGCTGGGCGACTTGCTTCCGTGACACTAGCATGTTTATTTTATAAGTTTGGGTATCTAAGTGATGTAATAAGGCCCATTTGAGGCCCATTAGTGTCACCAGTTCCAGAAACAAAATAGCAATCCACAGAGCTTGTCTTTTTCAATCTGCTCACTAGATTAAATTGAAAAAAATATATGTTGTATCCTTTGGAGTCTTCTTTCAAACAGAACCAGTCTCGCCTCGATCCGCCTCCGGATCTGATCGCAGAAATTTCAGCCTCCGAGACACGCAGATCTGTTCTCTGTGCAGGTCTGATTTTACAGTCTGGGAAAAATTCACTTATAAATACCAAAGGTCAACTTCAGTGACCGCCCCTCCCAGGAGTCGACCAAGGATGTCCCGCAGACGATACAGCCAAGCAGCGCCTCTAGAAGAGCTCAGGAAGGTGACGTCCCTTTGGAAGTCACAACTTGCTATCTACCGAGTCTAAACCGAGTCGGTGCAGGACCGAGTTGACGAAGGACCGAGTCAGACCAGCAGGCCGAGTTTGACCTGTAAGCACCTCTAGATTGCTGCCCGTCAACCCAAGCTCGGTCCTCCCGGGCCCCACTGTAGCCCTTTACCTCCCTGCGTGGAGTGGGTGAAGAAATTACCTTTTGTAACTGTTGTAAAATTATTTTAACCGAGAGTTACCGTAACTGACCGGGGTCGTCTTCCCCACGCCCGGAGCGTAGAGATATCGTCTCCGCTCCTCTCTTTAGCATTTACTTTACTCATATATTTTCTGTATGCCGCTGCATGTGATAGGATAATAGCTCGTTTTACATTTAATCACCGCTGCGAAGAGAGAGAGAGACCGGTCCCGTGACTCAATCTGAGTACACACGAAAAAGCTGATACTCGAGACTCATAGCCAGTTCCTCAACCACGCACGGTCCCACGTTTCCATCACTTATGGACACCCGCAAGCTAAAGTCCCAGGTTCGCTGTCTCATCCCGCATCAAATTGGTATCAGGGTGCCAGTTGAGTCTAGGGTAGTCTTTGCATGAGTCGTTGTATTATCTAAGTTGAGTCTAGGAGCATCAACGTTTTAAAACAAAAAAAAGTGTGTGTTTTTGGTTTGCATTGCATCCCAATACTCGGTATAACAAAAGGCGTTATCGGACATCTAGGTTAAGCCTATTTGGAAGGTAGCCTCCTTGCGTCGAGAAGGTCTTCGAATTGGTTTCTCTGCCACGTACCGGAATTGGGTTAAGTCTAGGTTAGTAGTCGAGTCGGCATTCCAACTTACATTGTCAGACAGGTGAAACACCATAGCAGCAAAACTAAATTCAACAAACCATCAAGCATAGACACGCGATTTTTAGGTGGTTCAATCTCTTGTAGAGATCTACGTCCACCCCACACTTAAACCAAGTGTGGCTTCACTGCTAATTCACAGCTTCCAATCCGCTGATCCACAGCTTCGAGGAAATCTTCCCAACATCCACTGAGCCTTACAGCTTAAGCTACCTAGAGGAATCCACCTCTGCAGCTGGGCCTTACAGCTTACCAACAATTGGTGACGCATAGCTTGTAAAACGAGGTTTCAAATAAGAAATAGAAGATCAGAAAACCAAAATAGAAAATGTAGCTCTTACAAAGAGCAGATCGGCTCTGGTTCTGAACCAAGAAGCCAAAAACAACAAAGTGTGGAGACTCAGACTCACACTTTTCAACTATGCACTTCTCTTCTCTCAATGCTATCTCAGAACTATCTCAAGGCTCTCTCTGAATTCTTCTCAGATTCGCTCTCTTGATCTTGCTGGAACTTCCTCTTTGCTTGACTGCTTCTTCACTCTCCTCTTTTTCTATCTGTCTGATGCTCTGCTTGTGTCTATCTATTCTTATTGACTAGGGTAATTTTTCCCCTTTTTACATGACAGCAGATGATGAGCGTGTGGAAACAACGTTTCCCACTCAAAATTTGTTTCAGATCTGAGTTGCGATGGCCACGTGGCAGCGTCTTGATTTTATTACTTTCCACATGTCACGATCATCATTTAGCCTTTTGCCTGGCACATGGAAACCATGTTTCCCGCTCAAAATTTGTTTCAGATCTGAGTTACGATGGCCACGTGGTAGCGTCTTGATTTGATTGCTTTTCACGTGTCACGATCATCATTTAGCCGTTTTCCTGGTGCATGGAAATCACGTTTCCCACCCAAGAAATTGGGAAAAAGGCACTCCTTTGGAGGTCCATGTGTCAGGATTTGAACGTGCACTATCCACGCATCTGAATCTCCACTTGAGGAGTGTCTTGGATCACATGCCCAACTTATCTTCTACGAGCAGGAGACAAAATGTGCCTTTTTAGTTTTAATTAAGTCCCTGTAAAAAGAAAGTATTTTTTCAAACACTATGTGATCATAAGTCATAGTCAGAGTGCAGTCAAAAGATGCATTGACTTTGGTTTGGTCAAACAAAAAATAGCATCGACCTCAACGCTCTAGACTTAAGACACTTTCTTTTTATCCCCTTTTCATGCAATGACTACCCTAGACTCGACTAGCGTTGATAACAATTTAATGTGGGATGGAGACGCGGACTCGACGCCGAGTTCGATATGCAACCTGGGACTCTTGCAAGCTCGCACTCGTCCCTAGCGAGGGAAGCATTCGGACTTACACGGTTGACAAACCGGCAACGAGTCAAGGGTGGCCAACTCACAACTCTCGTACCCGGGTTGGGTCACGGGACGCTTCACTCTCTCTCATAGCAGTGAAATGAATATATCGAGCTAATGGTCCTAACGCATGCTCTCTAGTAGGGGCAAACAAGCATATAGTAAGAAAGTAAGTACGACTATAGGGGGGTGCCGAGTGTACCTCCACGGTCGGGCGTGGGGAAGACGATCCCGGCCAAGTCGGTAACTCCCGGTGAAGATTAATTACACAATATTATAATAATGAACTATTTGCCCACTCCATGCAGGGAGGTAAAGGGCCACAGCGGGCCTGGGAGGACCGTACTTGGGTTGACGCGCAGCACTTTGGTCCGCTCCGTCGGTGCCATCTGGAAGACGCTTGCTGCTAGTTGTGGGGCCCACGTGCTGCTCAGTGGGGCTGAGTGAGTCCAGAGTGACACCATTGTGATGGGGGGGCCTGGAGGGATGCTCCCTCGGATGGCGGTGTGCTGGTTCACCTCGTGGGAGGTGAGGAGGCTCCGGTCCTCAAGCATTGGGTTTGCTGTCCACAAACTGTAACTTGCTATTTTACAGCGCGCGACCCGGCAAAAATTGCTCCTGCGATCAGCCCCGACGTCAAGTCGATGCGAGGTCAGTGGCTTTGGAAAGATCACTCATAGATCTACGATGCAAGCCTAAGGCAGGAATTTAAAATGCCTCTTAAATGGCCTTTGGTGATTTTACAATCTCCTGGTTTCCAGAGCCAAGTTTGAGAGGACAGAATTGGGATTTCCTGAGAATCGACATTGACCGGGCTCAAACGTTGGATTCAGGAGTTGGGATCTTAATGAAAGTTGTAGCCATTGAAGTAAAGAAGATGGAGATATTATTTTGTTGACTAGATATGGAGGCGTTGGTTTTCCAGGGGTTTTGGAGTGTCTGGGGGTCGGATCTGAAACACAATGGACTAACAGGAAAAGAAAGTTTGTAGTAATTTTTATGAGAAGCATCAAAACACTACGTGAAAAACTAAGTGCAGCAAGATGAAGACTGGTACAAAGATCTACTGCTATGAAACCCACTGCCACTATCGAGATTACTCAACTCAAAAACACCTTCAATATGAGGAGATTAAACACATGATCAAGAGCACATCATGCTAGACAATGAAACTAATTCCCCCATGAAGGAGGTAGAAGATATGGAACAGACGTACAAGTCAAACCACAGCACACAAGATAATTAGGTGGTTTGGCCAGACACCAGTCTGCCTACATCCACCCCTCACTCCAAACTGGAGTGAGACTTCGACTTGCCAAAGCAAGATGCAGATTCAGTCTGTAAACAATGGCTGCCAAACAGCTTGAGACTAAGGGAAACAAATCCCTCAACCTAATCTTGCTTCCACAAGACCAGCACCCTAGCTGGGCTACACCACAGAGCTAGAACCAGAGGACCAATCCTCCCTTCCTCCAAATCGGAGGGAAAACTATGAGTAGCACACCACCACTCGTAACCGGAGACACAGTCCCCCTTCCTCTGAAACCCAGAGGAAAATCGGAGATAAATCTCCCTTCTCCTGAATCCTCAGGAGGAACCCATGAGCAACACCTCATTGCTCACGAAGCAGAGGACAAGTCCTCTCTTCCTCTGACCAACAGAGGGAATACTAGATATTGCTCTCCCTTCTCCTGAACACACAGGAGGAACCCGATACCCAACACAGGGATTAAAAAAACAACGGTAAAGAGGAAAATGATCAAAGAATAAATACAAATAGGAAAGTAAAAGATGTAGCTCTGAGTAGAGCAAAACAGTTCAGGATCTAATCCTTGAACTGATGGAATAAAATCTTTAGTCACGAGCAGACTTCTCTTAGATTCTCTCTTTTACTTTTTTCTCACTTTTTCTTCATGAAATGGCTCACAGATTTGCTTTCTCTCTTTCTTTGTTTTCTCCTGGCTCACTCCTTTCAGCTTCTCTTCTCAAACTCTTGCTCTCTCTTCATAGCTTCTGCTCTCACTTTAACCCTTCTTCTTTTCCCAGCTCACACTCTCTAGAGGGTTCTTCTTGCTTCTCTAGCTGCTCTCTGCAGCTTTTAGTGGCTTCCCGCTATTTCATCCATGGCCAAGGCTGGCTTCCCGCTCTTTTTATAGGGACAGAGCCTTCATAAGAGAGAGGCGGAAAAGCCTCCTCCGTCCCCCTTCTTGCCCGTTTTAGACTGTGTCGACCCTGGATCGAGGCGCAGGAGATACCGTTGGAACCGGCTCGTCGCGAGGATCACGCCAGTGCCTTTCATTCCACGGTTCAAGGGGCATGGGACCGGTACAAGTCAAGGAAGGTCGTGGAGCTTTGTCGTCTGCATGTGCATTTTTCGAGATCATCGTCCCCATCGAGGTAGGGGGATGGACTCCTTACTTCGCTAGGATCATTTTGGTACCACCTGGATGCCCATGCATAGGCATTTACATCATTTTCCGTGCAAGGTACATTTTAGGGGTTTTTAGGTTAAAATGCTTGTAAAATTGATTAAGGCCATTGTATTTGCATTTTGATGCATGCGGTAGTTGTAGAAAGTTGTTGTTTTAGCTTCTCCTACCCCTTTTCTTTTGTTTCGCGCCGATCCAACTTGACCGGGGGGGAGTTCGGTTTCAAACTTGTCCCTCTCATTTCCTAGATGATATAACGCGCCTGCCAGAGGTCGTTATATGCTTAACGGACCCTAGGGGGTGCGTTATGCAATGCATGGCGGACCACTCTTGGATCGTTATGTAACCGTGATTTTTGTAGGTCAATAGGTTATGGGGCATGACGGACTGGGTCCAGTCTGCCATAGCTAATATAACGCCCTACTCCTAGTGCGTTCTATGACGTGGGTTAAACTGTGGATTTTTCTGAGTTTCACATGTTCGGGTGACTTTAACGGACTAGTCCCGGTCCGTTATAGTCTCATGGTGCACCAGTCGTTGCGCGTTATGATCTGTGTGGTTTTGGATGGTTTTCTGGTGAGCATAACGCGCGGGTTGAGGCGCGTCATACATTACATAACGTCCCAACAGTGGCGCATTATAGTCTGCCTGTCTGAGTTTGACATTTGCACAGGTGAGCATAACGGCCTGGGGGAGGTGCGTTATAGTCGCATAATGCCCCGACCTTGGTCCGTTACACTCTACTATTTTGGTACATTAGGGAAAGCATGTTTAATTCTCGTTTAATGCATTCTATGCTACATCTATATTATAATCACGTTATTTTATGATTAATGGCTTGCTCCTAGAATCCCAATGAAGTGCTTGGACTTTCCATGTGATGGAACCACTAGACGTAGCCCTAAACTTCACGGATGGTCGACCCACCTGGGAGAGGTGGAGGGGCAATGACACACTATAAAGATATATAGTGGTGACCCCTTCCCCATATTGGGTGAGCTTTGTCTCGACGATCCGCTCTATCATCTGCTATTGTGCCATGAGGTTTTCTAGCACCGATGTCTTGGATGCTCGTGGATGAGCTTCCACCGGTGGGGTGTCGAACCCTACTGCTAGTGAGGTTCTGGTAACTGTTGCTTAGACGTTGGCACCATGGTGCCTGGCTGGTAGTGTCTGTGTTTTGGCCGAAGGCCTAGTAGGTTGTTGAGGGTGAAGATCTCGCATCTGAAGAAGGTCTTGCAGAGGGGTCTTCAAGTGTTGATTCTCCCTCAAGAGATCTTCAAGGGTCATCTCTTGACCCTCACTGGCTAGCGGATTATTATTGGCTAGATCCACATTTGCAAGAGCACCACGGTCCTCGATTGGAACCTCTTCGGCGTGTTTCGATGCTTGTGGTTCAGTAAAAGTGCTGATGTGACTTGCCAGTGTCGGGGGCTGGGCTTGAGGGTGAGGTCTCCTAAGCTGGGCCAGTGGCTGGTTCTAGTCATCAGACTAGGTCTCGGCTTGTTGACTGGTGGCGTAACATGCGAACACCTGAACCACATCATTGATGAGCCAAACCATCTACTTCTTTTGGGGACGCTTCTTAGAGTAGGTTGATGCCCCCAGTCTACCAAAGACTAAGATCCTTTGAGGTGGATCTTTCGTCGTAAGGTTGAAGTTGGTCCGAGAAGAGCTTGAGGCTAATTATTGGCAGAGCCCAACATGGGCCCCTCTTTGCTTTGGCCTATTTAGGCAAGAGGGACCTGGTAGCTAGATGCCATCGGGCTAGGCCAATGAATATTCAGCGATGTCTCTAGTGATGCAACGACTGGACATTCAAAGGGGGTTCTTGGTGTGCACCCTCCGAACAGCTTAAGCTTCCTCTGGGGTAACCCAGATTCTCCTTAGGCAAAGTTGTTGTTTATTCTTTCAATTGGACTTGGCAATTTGGGTGCTGGACTGGTGTAGATGCCCCCAGTGGGTTGCTGAGGCACCGATTTCCTTTAATTCCACTTTATCCTCTCGCATTCATTGTAGGAGGCTGAAGCAGTTGGCAGGGGGGGCCGTAGGCACACTCCGATCCCATAGTATGAATGGTTCACCTCCATTGAGATGAATCTATAAGTAACCGACAAGAATAGTCTTGTCAGATAGAACCCGAAGATACCGGAGGAGAAGAATCAGAAGATGTCCCAGGATCGGGATGATGAGAGGGCATAGGCCGAGGCTTAGAATAACGGGAATGTGAAAAACCCGGAGGCCCCGAATGAGAAGAAGAAAAGTGGGGGTTCACGGACCCGGGAGGAGAGGCGAGAATCGTAGAGACAAAGTTAGAAGAGGGAAGATACACCACCCAAGGGTGTGAACCGAGCAGAAGAAATGATGAGTGAAAAGGAGAAGAAGGAGAAGTGGACCCCTCAGTGCACAAATGACGTCCCTTAAACTTATGCTACTGCCTCTTCTTAGCAGAGATTTCTTGAAAATGAGCCTTCCTGGCATGGATTCAGACCCTTGGGCCTCTTGTCTTGCAATACTTTCTCAAATAACGGGCCCACCTGGCAGACGGGCTAGCCAAGTTGTGAACATGGAGCTTCACTGGGGCGGTTGCCCCTAGACATCCAGTGCTAACAATATATGGACACTCTTGAACAAGCAACTCCTCAAATGGATGAGCATCAAACCACGGAGTCTTGTAACTCGGCACTAGCAGCATAAGGTTTGGCAACTCCACTCGACAATCAAGTCCAAAGCATAACTCCCTTGCTAGAAGAGAAGTATGAAACTGAGGGAGAGCAATACACGGCGCTGATGAGGCCGACGTATTGAAAAACTGAGAGAGATTGCATAAAGAGTGCAGAATGCCCTTGGAAAATGTTGAAGATACGGCAAATTGCCCCTTGAACATAGAACTCATAATCTGCTTAGTGGCCGTATGAGTTAGCACGATCTAGGTGGAGAACCCTTCTCGGCTAGTAATTTGAATGGCAATGGAGCGAGGGGTAATAATAGCATCAATAATGAAATGACCAGCGGGCAATGAGATTGCTACCGACCTCGCTTGAGAAGAGACTGGCATCAAGGCAAGGGAACCCTTCTTGACAACCGTCCTCGGAAACATAGGCTCATCAGCCCCAAGGTAGCCAGAGACCGGGACGCATATCGACATGCGGCAAATAAAATCTTGAATCTTGAATTGAACAATCAGCACTGAATCGCCCTGACTCAGCTCATCGTCTCCTTGGGGACCAGACCCGAGGGGCCCTCGTTTGATAGCTGACTAATTCTGTGCTTATGTCTTTTGGCCATTGCAGAAGCATGGAAGAAACTTGTGTTCTTGACACACCGGCTTGGCCGGCCCTGATGAAAATGAATACCAAAGAAGGCTGGAAGAGCTTGCTGATTTGGAAGGCAAACAGCTCGAAGCCTACAAACACCTGTAGATGTACCAAGCCCGCATGGCGCGAGCCTATGACAAGCTTTCCAGTGGCAAGCTTCAGCCAAATTGGCGAGGCCCGTACATTATTTGTGACGCCTATGAGGGTGGGGCCTACACGGTCATGGACCATAAGGGCCATAAACCTTTCCTGCCTGTCAATAGCAGGCACATAAAGCTGTACCATGTACCAGAACATGAGTTTGCATGCCATACTGACTAAGGCGTATGCTCCCAGTCCCAGCCACCGGAACTGGTCTTCTCTCCCAGAAGACTGACCCAGTCACCCCTTCCGATCTTTCTCTCCAGTCAAGCCTTAGGGCCAGCTGAGCCCCTCCCAGAGTCATCCTCAGACATTCTCGAAAGCCAGTTTCCTGCCTTCATCCTTGCAACGACAAGAGCAGGGGGCACCACTGTAGCAACCATAGCCCAGCCGTCGGGCTCCCAGGTATGTAAAAAAAATAATAACAAAAGTGGGGCTAAAAATAGAGATGCCCTAGCGGACCCAGTCATCCCTCCTCCACGAGGAGGCAACTAGGGGCAAAAATTGTCATCAACCCAGCTGAGGTAAAAACCCGAATGGGCGCCTCAGGCAAAATCGGGTCACCCCTCGGTATGAAAATCCGCAAGGGCATATCGGAAAAAGTTAAAAGGGGCCAACTTTGGCAAAAACCCACAAGGGCGGCAGAGCTGGTAAAGAGAAAAAAAAATCCTCTCCCTCTCTATTCCTCATCGATGAGGGTCATCGACCGTGACATCCTGTCAACGGTGACCTCGGCATCACTCCACGATGATGGTGACCCCTACACCCTCGAGAGTCGGGCCACCCCAGTCCCAGTACCAGTCCCAGTCCCAGCACCTTGGCTTCAACGCCTCTACAGGCTAGCCACCCCAGTCCCAGTACCAGTCCCAGTCCCAGCACCGTGGCTTCAACACCTCTATAGGCCAGCCACCTGATCCCAGTCCCAGCATCATGGCTTCAATGCCTCTATAGGCCAGCCACCCCAGTCATAGTACCAGTCCCAGTCCCAGCACCATGGCTTCAACGCCTCTATAGGCCAGACACCTAATCCCAGTCCCAGCATTGTGGAAGGAGCTGACTGGATAGGATTTGATCCTGATTCTAGTGGGAGACTGATCTTCAGAAGACTCTCTTCTTCTTCTTCTTCTTTAATTCTCTCTGTTGCTCTCTGATTCCTTCTCTCTACTATTCACTCTTTCTTTCTCGAACACTCTTCTTCTTCTCTCTTCTCTGCCTCTCTCTTTTTCTTTTTGGATTGCACAGATCAGCTTCTGCTCTCCTGGAAATCATCCACCATCCTCGATCTTCTTCTCCAAAAGGAGAAATCTTCCTTTTTATACTAGCAGCAGAAGGGGCGTGTGTCTTCCATGAAATCCCGCCCTAGAGCCTCCACACATGGCAGCATCTTACCAAGCCACTTTATGCGTGTCACGATCCTGGCATAGCATCCAACCTTGGGTCACGTGCCATTCTTATCTTCCACAAAACATTACCTGTCAACAAAGAAACAAACATTAGGTCAGTTGAAAGTGTACTGGACATAAGAAAGATGCACAGAGTATGTTTAGAACATGTAGACTGGCAGCTACAGTATCTGCTCGGACTTGCTGCAGCTAAGGCAGTCATAGCACAGGCCTGCTTGGACTATACACTGGCTTAGCTACAGTGTATGCTCTGACTTCAAAACATGCACGAGGTTGGACTAGCTCCAATGTGTTCAGACCTTCTAAGGACATACACTATCTTTGCTACAGTGTATGCTCTGACTTTGATATGCCATGAGTAAAAAGTGCATGGATGTTGTAATGTGCTTGGACTTGCTGGTGAATGTGCTCGGACCTTAAAAGGACATACACTATCTCTACTATAGTGTATGCTCCGACTTTGCCAAACAGCAAACAAAACATGCACGGGTGTTATTGTGTGCTCAGACTTGGTGAGAAGGACATAATGCATATGCTCGGACATGCATTACTTCTATTACAGTGTATGCTCGGACATACACTGACTTTGACTAGCAAGGTGATGCACGGGCTTGATGGCAGCAGAGCATGCAAGGACTTTGTCTGAGGAAAATGCACAGGGTATGAACTGAGCACGGACTTGATTGCCAAGTCGTGGTCATGAGAACCAAGACAAAACATACACGAATGCATGTTTTGTAACAGTCAGAACACCTCCATCCTACGACAGTTTCAACTCCCTTCAAGCTGAACTTTGAGGAACATCTTCAGACGGCCATTAAAAGTTGAAAACGTCGAGCACCACGCGGACGATCTGGCCTGCAGTCCTATTCTGTGACAGCCGGTGGGCCATATAGTAAACGTAATCAACCGTGAGGATGCGGAAATGCAGGGTTATTTCTGGGTAGTAACTGAAATAAAGTTGCTTGAAAATTCGGCAGTCCTATTTGGCTCAAACGAGCTTACCCCAACACTTCAAGTAAGCGGCAAAAACACTCCTATCCAGTCAGGTAAAACTACTGGAATGAAGCCGATAACAACGCCGGAAAGTCCAGCTTTCGACTTAATGAAAGCAATAAACGAAACCACTTTCCTAAACTAACTAAACAAAAAACAATGAACGAAGAACAACTGAAAGCCCTTACCGAAAAAATTGGTAAGGAGGCTGCCGACAAGATCAAAAACGAAATGTCGCAGTACGAAACAAAAGCCAAGCAAATGGCAGAAGAGGCCGTTAAGAATGGCGGCGTAACCAAAGAATCCTTCAAGGAATATCAGGATGTGGCCGAAAAGGCACTCAATGAAATCAAGGAGATTGCCCGCAAACAAGGCGTTTCTTTGCAGGACATTGAATCCCGGATCTCTTCCGAAGGCCGTGGCACTAAGTCAATCGGCGAAGTATTGCAGGAAAGCCAAAAAGAACTGGAACGCGTTTACCAGCAAGGTAGCGGTACAAAACAGTTCATGGTAAACGTAAATTCAAAAGGCGAGTTTGTAGCCCGCCCATTTGATGCTACAAAAGCCGCTGGCCCTCATGCTACGATTGCCGATGTAGGCACTTCCGGTAATACCGCCTCTATTTCACAAAGCATTGATGCAGCTTCTTTGCTGCGTTTGGGTGGTAACTCCCCGATTATCAGCCAATATCGCAATTCCCCCTGGGTGTTCGATTTGTGCAATGTAATCAATGCCGGTTTTGATATGCCGTTTGCAATGTGGTATGAAGAACAAGTGAAACAGGGATCAAGCGCAACAGTAGCGGAAGGTGCAACCAAACCGCTATCTCAATACGCTTATCAATTGAAAACAGCTACCTATAAAAAGGAAGCTACCCTGATCGGTTTTACCGAAGAGTTTTCTCTTGATTTCCCGCGCCTGCAAAGCGACATTTTGGGGAAAGGCCGTACCGATGTAATCAATCGTATTAATACGGCTGTATTGGCGAACATTACTGCTGCTGCAACGGCTTACAATACCGCTGCGAGCTTTGGTACTGTTCCCAATGTGAATGACTTTGATGCGCTGGCCGCTATGGCCGCACAGGTGGACAATGCCACTTATGGTAACATGGCGAATGCTGCCGTAATGAGTACGTTCAAAAAGTACTACATGGGTGTAACCAAAGCGACTGACGGTAATTACCTGAATCGCCCCGGCGTTCTGGACAATCTGGCTTTCGTGGGGAACCCGGCTATGGCTGCTGATGCTGTCATGGTAGGCGACTTCATGAAATACAATATTATCCTTCGCGGTGGGTTCCTCGTAAAGGTAGGCTACAACGGTACTGACTTTGCGGAAAACAGATTCTCAGTTGTAATGGAGCAATTCTATTACGATTACATTTCTGCTATCCAGAAGGTGGCTATCGTAAAAGGCCCTGATTTCGCAACCGTGAAAGCAGCAATTGATACTACAACCTAAACCTTAGAAAATGGCAAGACCTAAGAAGGTAATCACTCCCGAAGATGCGGTAGCCAACCCGGCTGCTGCATCCGAAGGGGAGATAAAACCACAAGAACCACAGGAAGCCCCCGGAACCGTCGGCGAACCTGAGCAATCAGAAGAAAAACTGCTGACCGTAAGCACGGCAACGGCAACGCCTATTTCGGTAGGAGAATCCGAAGCCCCGGCTGCTGACCCCCGCCTTTTGAAAGTAATCATTTCCTATCCTAAAAATTATGAGGGTAAGAAAATATTACCGGAAGGAGAAAGGGAAACCAGCCCGGAATCTGCTGAAATATTCGTAAAAAAAGGCATAGCGAAAATCGTATAACCAATGGCATTGATTGACATAACATATTTCTTCGGCGAATTTAATATTGCGGGAAAGGCGCATCAAGAAGTAGCGAGTAACATTACCCGGTACATTGATACCTATGAGCCTGAATATCTTGAAGCGGCATTGGGAGAAGACTTTGCAGCGTTATTCAACGCGCAGCCTCTTGACCCTCGTTTTGACGACTTACAGGCCATGCTGCAAAAGAAACCTTCGCCGGTTGCGGGATATGTGTTCTTTCATTACCAAAGGGATAACGGGATTATTGCTACCGGAGCCGGGGATGCCCGTTCCAAATCGGAAAATTCAGAACGATCACCCGAGGTTTACCGCATGACAAAGGCATGGAATATTATGGCAAAGAAAACCCGGAAGATACAACGGTATCTGATGGACAATGCTGTTACATTCCCCGAATTTGACATCTGTAAGACTGACCGGTTTTTAGTGGAGCCTATAAACAGTTTCGGACTATGACAAAGCACGTGGTAGAAATATTTCAGGAGATAGTGGATGCGACAAAAACGGTTGTATTGCCGGTGCTGCAAACCACAGATCCCAATATTACCACCCTGCATTATGAGCATGGCCATTACAGCGAGATAGATGCGACACTAACTAAGTTCGAGGATTCCGAAGCCTTTTACAACAAGAAATACCCATTGATTGCCGTATTTGAGGACATAGCAGAAACAGTAAAGGACGGTTACAACGAAGCCCAACTGACTATCATAATCTGCTTTTCCTCTAACGCCGAAGACAGGTCGGGCGACCGATACCAAAAAGTCATAAACCCAATTTTAGAACCGGTTTATAAAGAGTTTCTAAGGCAAATACGACTATCGGGATACTTCATGGAGTACAATGTAAGGCACACTAAGATAGTGCGCCCATATTGGGGAGTACAGGGTGAATACGGGAACCGGGCAAATGTGTTCAGCGACTTTCTGGATGCGATTGAAATGCGGGATGTGCGCCTACGGGTTTACCCGCAAAGTGAATGCTAAAAAGTAAACAATCATTTTAAATACTTAAAACCAAAAACGATGGCTGGAATATATGGATTATCCTGCGTTATTAGCGCAGGAGGGAATACCGGAACAGGCAAATGCGCCCTTACCATGAAACATGTGGTAGGCGATATTCTGATTCCGAAGGGGAAAACTTACAAAGCGTCTGATTTTCCCAGTCTGATTGCAAAGCTGCAAACAGATGCCGAGATTGACAACAAATTCAACCGAATCTACCCGATTACGGCGGGTTATGAGGAAGTGGAACTGGCGAACCAGGAACGTGGAACCAAACAGTTTGGTTATGGCCGGACGGTAACTACCAAAGATGAAATGGTAGGCCGCACATACACCATTTACCAAAACGAATGCCTTAATAAGCAGGTGGCTGAATTCCGGGATAAACCTGAATTGTTCGATCGTTTGCACGTCAGAATTGGTGGCACCGTTTCACCGGCATATCTGTTTTGCGCACCAGACAAGAGGGCGCCGTTTCACTGGCATATCTGTTTTACTCGTCGGAAAGGAGGGCGTCATTTCAACAGCATCCGATGGATAGCGGCGCTGTTTCAAAGACTTGCCGATGACTCGCGGCACCGCTTCTGCTTCATTCGCCTGTCGAATGCGAACCGACGAGTCCGGGGATGATTCTGGAAGTCACAGTTTACAATTCCTCATGCCAGGGCTACTAAAAAGGCCTTGGCTGGGTGTCGACAAAGTTCTCAATTGGCCGTACGGCTTCGGTCTGGACTCCGTGTGTACTTGGCTCGAGCACGTGGGTCTTCTGTTGGCACGATCTTCGGCACCATGACTTGTGCTTCTGACTCGGCTCGACTCGCGCTCAGAGCTCCCATGGGGAATGATATTTCACCTAGACTAGCGGTCATTTGGCCTCTGACGGGCCTGCCTTTGCCAGAAGCTGAACCCATGTCGGGTGTTCGGGTCCTCCTGCTGCCAGGGCTTTGAGCTTCCGGTTGCGAAGGGCCGATGGCGTTCTTCTTCCTTAGGAGAGTCTTCATCGGGGCGAAAAACCGCCGGGTAGGTCACCGTCCTTGGTCGGGCAGCGAGGTAGGGTAGCGGTGTGACGGGGTCGACACCGGATCATTAGGCAGGCTTGGTCACACTGTTGGCTGGTGGTGGAGTGATGCTGATTCTCCTGAGGTGAAGTTCTCGGCATGCACTCTAGATGGCTTGAAGCTCTGGCAACTTGAGAGGCTTCAGCGGTCCGCTTTTCTTCGGCTTGTGTGTTTTCGTAAGCCGTGTCATTTATCTTTGCGACTTGATCGCCGGGCATCATATTTTGAGTGTCAACAGTACGTTAGGTGTTAATGTAGGAGAGCGCTCACGCCTTCAGGGAAGGTATGAGGAGTCCACTCCACCGCAACATAAATTTCCCCCGAGGTCAAGGCTATGCTAGCTCGAGTAGGGAATATTTAGGGACAGATGTCAAAAGGTTATTGTATTCATCGGCATTGAAATGTATGCCGAGGCAATGAGAAGAGGTAGCCATCAACGGTGGAAGACCCGAGTGACTGTGTATTCACTGGTCTTGCCGATGATGACAAAGACCAGGGACTAGTGCACTCTTCGGCATTTGGTAAAATGACAAAGCACTCTTACTTGTGAGATTTTGTCATATTTCTCATATCATGTTTTAAATCTTTTACAAGCCATTGTTCCGCCCTGGGAGGGTTCCGCTGAGGCCGGTGTGTGCGGTGACTGGAGTGAGGGGTAGGACACAGCCACAAGAGGGATGCCGGAGGTTAATGGGCCTCGGGCACCTCCTCTCATGACTAGATCCACCTCAAGGCGGCACCGTGCACTTGCCTTTTACGGAGAGTCGAGGGGAGACCGAGTGACACGGGAGGTTTTTCGGGTTAACGAGAACGTGGCTGGGATGTGGGCGTGCCAGTCGATTTCTCGACAATCACCCGTGAAATCAGACATTTAACTAGGGATGCGCCGCCAGGGCGTGGCACGTGGACTCGGGGGATGAGCGACACATGGAGGGAGGAACGGTTCTGTGGGTGCAAGTGCATAGGCGACTGTGGGGAGTCGTGTACATGATGTCTTTCCCCACCGACCGTAAGCAGTCGGTGTTTATTTACATCGGATTGAATCTGAAGACCTTCGTTCCATGCCGAAGTGGAGTCTGTATTCCTGAAGCACGGGATGAAGACCCGAGAGTACTTTGCAGCTGTAGGTTTGTCTCAGACTGGGTCGTGTTGGCTGGGGGTTCACGCTAGGTGGCACAGTAGGTAGCTGGGGGCCCAAACATGGATGCGAGAGCATACGTCCAACTGGCGGTGTAACACTGAGATGTATATATTTTACAGACGGACCGTGGAGGCCAGGGTACAATAGGTGCATGCCACGGGACAATTTCGACATGCTAGCCAGTCCCCGGGTCGATGTGTGATGTATGAGTACATGTGTGTTTCACAGATAGTTCCTCCCGTGACGTGGGTCGTGGCAGCGGTGTCGAACGGGGGCTTGTGGCTGACTGGGCGACTGAGGGGACACATTGGTCCAGTATCTGGACGAGGGTCGATCATGGCTCGAGTTGAGCAGTTGACGTGGCCTTGTTACTAAGAGGGAGCAAGACGTCATGATGCGCGCATGGTTGTGGCTAACGGGCACGTGAGGGGCGACCCCGGCATGAGGGGGCGTCTACCCTGGTCGTAGTGTCTCACATGTGGCGGGCGTGGACTTGTGCATTATGGCTAGTTAACACGTGAGGGAAGTGCAAGGGACATACCCTCGGCGTGCTAAGCCGCTTGACAAGTCACACACACAATCTTCCCTCTCTTGGGGACGCCTGTGAGCTTGGGTTCTTGTTGATTGGCATATTATCCCTCTTGGGAATCCTAGGTGTTGAGTCTACGCCATTCGATCTATTGTGTTGTTACTGGTCATAGTTGTCCATTAGTCTCGTAGTTACGTAGAGTCCTAGCTCGCTTAGCATCCCGTATCAATTTTGGTATCAGAGCTTTAGGTTGTCTAGGGTGCATTTGAGTCCTTAGATCTGTCTAGGGTGCATTTGAGTCATCATTCTACCATTTGCATTGAGTCTTCATTCTACCATTTGCATTGCCGCATCAAAGAGATATGTCTAATCCCGTCCCTTAGTTGTCTTGCATGTCCACCCCATAGATCTCACTCCAAAACTTCCCATGACTTTCAAGTCACTTGGGTGATATGATTATCTACAAAGTAGGGAGGAGAGATAGACCCATGAGTTTGGGAACCACCCCCTCTCGTTCCTTAGGCCCGAAGCCCCTACCTTTGACGGTTCCAAGGTCTCGAGTGACTACCTAACTTGGGAAGCTGCCATGGATAGATATTTTGGATGTTACCCTATATCCGAGGCCATGCCATTCTCTTTTGCCAAGGAGAGGCTTTTGCACGAAGCCAAGGATAAGTAGGGATGTGTTGAGAGCTTGAGAGACATTAGGCGGCAAAGGCCCATCGAGACCTGGTACAACATGAAAATGAGCTTAGAAGGACCTACCTACCCCACCTTGTCACCTCCAAACAAGAAGATCAAAGTAGGAGGTGAAAGGTTCTGCCCGTGTATGAATCTAGGTCCAAGATTAAGCCTCATGATTATGGGCAAGTCTCCCAGGACATCTCTATCCCGAGGGATCCCACCCTCGCCGAGCTCGTGCAAACTTTTAGGGAGAGACTAGAAAGGATGGGCACTCCTATTGGGCCGTCGACTTCCCCTAGCCCACCTTCGAGTTAGGATGAAGTCGTGCCTAAACCTATAGAGGTCAGGGCAGTTTTGTTGATAAACCCAGATTTAGAGGGGGGGTTGAATGAATCCCCTCCAATAACTTGCCCAATTAAAGGTATGCTAAACACAGATGCAGAATTAAAGACAGCTTTGATTAAAATGGATATGAGACACAAGATCAAACACTTGGTGGCTGACAGAAGGGCTGATCGAGTGCCAAGCCAGGGAACTACTCAGCAATAGCTATGACCAGGACCGCCCTAGCAGGGAGGGTTCTCCCTATTCCATTAAGAGTCGCCTGAGACTGGCGTGTAATAAAGGTGACAGGCGCAGGCCAAGTCTACCTTACCTAGGCGACGATGTTTCTTCAAGGGCCATACTCTGGGTACGTTCTAGTCCTTTAAGGGAGAGAGAAGAATATTTGGAGGTAAGCCTAGCACAGGGATAGAAGCTTTTAGGGCTTAAATCTCTCTCATGACAACCCTTCTGGAGATTCGATCTGTTGCGTCGGGGCTTTGTGTCCATCATCGAACCCTCATCTTTGCTAGGCACGCATACGATCGGGCTCATAACGTCCCATGGGAAAATTGTACTGCCACTCTTGCCATGCCTAGTTCTTGTATCTTTTCTAGCAGCTTTTGGAATTGCAAGTTATGGACTTTTGTTATAGACTTTGTTTTTGTCCTGATGATTGCTCCTCTTTCTTTTTCTTTTGTTACTTTTTTCGTGGCACCAGGTCATAACGAACTACCCCTATTTGAGACCTCCTCTCATCAAGGTGTCTAGATTAGTCATCGCCCCCTTATTCACCTTTTGTCCCTGGATTCGACCGAGGAGAGAAACGGATAGGGACCTTAACTTTCCCCCAAGCATGGCCAAGGAGAAACGGTGACTACACGTTTGGGGAACCTGACCAGGGATGTCGTGTAGTGTATGTGATTGTCATGCTCAGGGTCCTCTTTCGTGGCGAAAGGGAGAAAACACCTTGCTACTGGGGTGGCACTTGTTCTTGACTCTAAGGAAAAAAGCACTTAAGATATAACCCATTCCAAGTGTGAGACAGCTCCCCACCTTCTGTGTTAACTAAGCGGTATGCGTTCCCTGGATAAGCCTCTTTAACGACGAATGGCCATGCCCAGTTAGGTTGTAATTTAGACCTAGGACCTGCAGACCTAATGAATTTGTGCTTCAAAACTATATCACCTATTTGGAATTTATGCTCGATTACCTTCTTGCAGAAATAACGCGAAACTCTCTTTTGATAAGCAGACACGTGATCGACCACGTTAAGCCTCTTCTCATCTAAGAGTTCCAGTTGGACGAGCAACGTCTCTCGACGTTCATCGAGATTAAGTTCCTTGTCGAGCTGTACCCTTAGGGAAGGGATCAAAATCTCATATGGGAGCACCGCCTCCATCCCGTAGGTAAGAGCATTTTTCTCCCTCAGTAGGACGCTACTGTTGGCCGGGAGCCCACGGAACTAGCTTAAAAATCATTTAGCGGGAATTACCCCTCCACCTTTCCCAGGTGGGCCGACACTTCGGATCGCTGGGCTACGACTAGTGGCTCCATCACAAGGAAAGAGAAAGCTACCCTATCAGGATCTAAACTAATTCCACAGTTTTATAAAATAAGTTAAACATGGCGCATATACAACATGGAATGCATTAGGGATTGAACATGTAACTTTTAACATGGCAGAGGACGTAACGGTCTAGCCTTGTCGCGTCACAATATGTGACGGTCTAGGGTAGGGGCGTTACACTGATTATGACGTGCCTCCCCTTATCCATTAAGCTTACCCGAACTATTTAAAGAACACAGAGCATGCGGGCTGTAACGCACCAAGAGTGGGGTGTTACACTGAGTGTGATGCACCTCCCATGGGCCGTTACACTCACCCGAACTATATAAAATCCACAGCTTACAACGTAACAGACCCATATCGCTCTATCACAATGAGTGATGGTCTAAGGAAGGGGCATTACATGATTGTGACGTGCCTCCTTAGGGCCGTTAAATCTATCCAAACGGTTTGAAACGCACACACGACTCTGTAACGCACCAGGGTAGGTGCACCACAAGCTCTAACGCGCAGGTCGGGGACCATTAAAGGCACCCGAACGCCTAAAAATGACACAGCTTGAACAGAAATGTAACGCACCTAAAGTGGCGCGTTATGTGACTACGACGGACCTGGGCTGGACCGTCAGACTAACCGCCTATCATAGTCAACGGTCAAATGCCTGGTCAATGGTCATGTAACGGTCGCATGTTGGGCCGTTACAAGTCAGGTGACGCACCCTCACTGGGCTGTCAGGGGCTATAACGCATCTGAGTAGGCGCGTTACTCCGTTTGGGTTATGAACCGACAGAGTCTAAAATCGGAACCCCTCCCAATCGACCAAAATCGATGGGAATCGCGGGGAAACACGCTTCTAAACTGAACTGCCATGCCATAACGACATTCTATAACTAAACATGCCATTAAAATTGGAAGACAGTGGCCATGGAGACGATTTCATGATTTTAGGGCTAAATTACACTAACATGGAATTATGCCCAAAAAATAAGAAAAATGGCGTTGGACTACGGTGCATGTGGTACCGGCGGGTTCCTATGACTGCGGTCGCTTGCATCAGTCGTTGTTGTCCCAATGAGGGGTTGCCTAGCCCTCGGAAATAATTCTTGACCAAGGTGGTCATTTCCTCTTGACCCCATCCTTGATGTAGCACGGGGGACAGTTGTCGACCTCCCGCAGGAGGAATGTAAGCAAACCGAACCTGGTCGGCCGGTTGCCGAAATCTTCATCCCACAGCAAAGGCATTGGCTTGGCGGGTGCCGGCCCGAAAACCTACGTGGTGGGGAGGGTCCACAACCACTTGTTCTTCTTTTAGGGGGAGGCCCCTTTCCTTCCTCACTGCTTCCCCATCACGATCCGGACAGCGACGAACATGTGCAGTAGCTGGGTGGCTAGGCTGGACCCTCTTAGGGACCCAGACCTGCTTAAATTTCTTCAGCCTCGGGGCCAACTTCCCCTGGCCGTAGCGACCGACTTCTTCTCTTTCCGCCCTTCTTCTGGCAAGGGCTTGATAGGAATTGCAGATAGGGATGGCGGGGATGACTCAGTCAGGGGCTATTCGTGCGTCACGTCCATCGAGGAAGACGTGCATGCCACCAATCATCATAGATTTACCAGACTGGGAGAGGGTTCTAGTAACCACCGCAGTACTCTTTTGGAAGCCCTTGCGTTGGCGTCCTCTGGAATTCTTGTTGATGAGAGCGGGGCGGGCCCCAGGGACAGCATAGTGCACCAGGCAACTGGCGACTAGGGTTGGATTCTTGGGCGAGTTCGAGCAGTAACGAGCCTCCAAGGATTCGATCTTCTTCATAGCTTCTTGGTAGGCTCCGAGGGCTCTACCTCCAGTATATCAACTAAGGCCAACCCCAAGAAGTTGGGGAAGCTGACAACAGCAGGGAAGGTGCCGAACACCATGGGCACTGCCAAGTACCCCTGCGCGTGAGTAGCGACAATCGACGGGTCGAAGCTGACGCCGGTTAGTCCAGTCATGGTTGTCATCACTTGCCTGCGAAGACAAACAATACCACAATTAGTAACCTTTGGGAGGGCCTTGGTAGCCCAGATGTCTCGACAAAGAGATGAAAGGTGACACTGGTCCCACCGGGCATGCCAGACTGTTTTCGATGGGGATCTTCCCCTCTTATTAAGAGATCCTGGTTTGATTAATTTTAATTGAATCAAAACCATTATCATTTTCTTACCATTTATTTGGCTTATTCACGCGCTCTCACGCCATCTCTAACTCTCACTCCCATTCTCTCTCGTTCTCTCGCCTCTTCATCTCCGGCTGCAGACGGAGGGGATCGTGGGCAAGGTGACGACGCCGGGAGGCTGCTGAGATGCGTGGTGGAGCGAGGATCGGTGCAGTTTTGGCATGATCTCGAACGGTGGATTCAAAGTCGACGGTTTGGTTTGCGTGGTGATTTTCGACACTCGATTTCATCGGTGGAGGTAGGGAGATGGATCGCCACTTCGTCCTCTACGTTTTCCCTATAATTTTGCGTAGAATGGTGCTCGATCGGGGGAGATTAGGTCAGTTTAGTGAAAATTATAGTTTTTAGGTTTATAGGATTCATCGAAAAATGACAACCATTCACAGTAAAATTAGTGTCAAATTGACCGCTGGGATGTCAGGATCCAAACCCCACCAGTTTCGTGTCGATCGGTTGTCATTTGGGGCCAGTAGGAGTCTTGGAACCCCGGTGACTCGTTTAGGGTTGATTCGTCGAAATCACCCCGATTTCATGTTTTAATGCGTGCGTGTGCCATTTTTTGACTCCAGATATGTTGTATGATCATTTGGCGTTGTTTCCCCTACGCTTCGGCATGAATGGGGCATGGAAAGGGCCGATTCGGCCATTCCATAGTTTTACTCGCCGATTTTGTGTAACGGTCCTTCCAGAGACCGTCACACAGGTAACAGTCCCTCGATAGACCATTACATCCCGTTCGTCATTTTTTGTCTTTCGAGGCTTGGTTGGTGCGACGGACCAGACCTGGTCTGTTACATGAGTATAACACCCCTGTCTAGGCACATTACACTCGGGTGGTTTTTGAGGCATGCTGTTGTTGCCAGCCCCTTGACGACCATGTTGCCTCAAAGATCGTGTCAGTTGGTTCGCTATAATAGATCTCTCCCTGTGCGTTAGGTAATGCACTTGTGTGGGTCCATTATGTTGTGTTTGATTGATGTTTGACTGGCCATGGTGGTTGGTGTGACGCACCAAGCCCCATGCGCCATGCGACTGTCGCGGACTCAGCCTGGTCCGTTACATGCCTTTTGTCTGTGTTAGTGTTGGGTCTATTGTCCCTGGCACACCTGTCCTTGTGCGTTAGGCTTGTGTAACGCGCCTATGGAGGTCCGTTACATGCCCTTCATTTGAGTTTTGGTCCGTTGGCCATAACGCCCCGATCCATTTGGACAAATAATCGATGATGACAATGATGAACTTCTTCTGAGCTTGTGCCACGAGAAAGGGGCCTAGGATGTTAATTCCCCACCGAGCAAATGGATAAGGCTCTGTCAGGGTTAAGAGTTTCGAGGCTAGCTGGTGTATCAGGTGGTCAAATCGCTGGCATCGATTGCATCTCTGAATGTACGTCGAGCAATCGCGCTAGAGAGTGGGCCACCAGTAGCCCTGCCGTAGCAATATTCTTGCGATAGATCTTCCCCCTTGGTGTGCGCCACAGATGCCCTTGGGAATGTCTTCAATTGCACGGCATGCTTCTGGGGCGTCATGGCATTTGAGGAGGGGACTGGCAAAGGATCTTCGGTACAAGGTTTCGTCGAGGAGGACGAAACGTCGAGCTTGGCACTTCAATCTCCGAGCCTCCCAAGGATCGGGGGGCTCTTGGGAATCTTAGAGCCAAGATATGTACAGGGCATGCCAGTCGCCAGGGGGATGTTAGTACAACGACCACGAGCTCAGTTTCGGTGCTCGGTCATTCTAACTCCTCAAGGAGGATCGATTGGGTACCTTTTAGGCTGATGGAGGAGGCCAGGCGACAGAGGGCATCCACTCAGGAATTTTCTTCCTGAGCTATCTAGATTACCTGGAAACTCTCAAACAGTCGGGCTATCTCCTTTACTAGCCATAGGCACTTGATCATCTGCACCTCCCGAGCTTCGTAGTCCACATTGACTTGGTTGGCGACCAGTTGGGAGTCAGTATGAATTCGGACTCGCTCAGCTCCCAGGCATCGCACCATCCTGGCCCCGGAGATGAGACCCTCATAATCAGAGACATTGTTGGACGCCGAGAAGCCAAATTTCAAGGTGTATTGTAGTTCTGCTCCTTCGGGGATCGGAGGAGGACACCAGCTCCGCATCTAATCGAGTTGGAGGATCTATCGATGAAGATGTCCCAGGCGGGGCCCGTCATCAACATAGGTACCTCTTCGGCGGGGGCAGTGCTCTCTGCAAGGAAGTCTGCAAGGGTTTGTCCCTTGATGGCAGTGCGGGGTCGGTAGGGGACGTCATAGGCCCCGAGGAGTCTGGCCCACTTGACGAGGTGATCTAAAGCTTCGGGATGAGCTAGGATCTTCTTCAGGGGCTTGCTTGTCAGCACCACGATGGAGTGTCCTTGGAAGTAGGGCAAATGCTCAAAAAATCTAGCCACTATGGGTCAACAAAGTAAGTGCACTGTTACCCACCACATCACCAAAACTGGTCAATTTTTTAACTTATTTTAAAGTAGAAATTATGTTATATAGATGATCTCAAGTACTAAAAAAAGACATCTTCTAGAACTTTTGCTCCTCCCTGCCAAAAACACTGTTTGTCTCCCCTAATAAGTGTACTCCGTTCTTCTACAGCTGATTGGCACTTGTATTAAAAAAATGGTGACTGCATTTTTCTGTAAAAATAAGGATGCAATTTACGGATGTTTCTTAGACATCCCTGAAGTATTTCCTACTGGTACTTCCTGACATTACTACGTGCAGAAACTCACAAGATGACAAAGCAAGGTGTCCAACCAACTATGCACAAAGCAAAAAGAGGATATCAATTAGCAATTGCGAAATATGGCATCCATACATCAAAACTCCAGTAGGATAAGAGAATATAGGATAGCGAATATTGACTGCACAGACAAAGCTGAGCAAAGCAAATACAAACCATAGATAAACAAACAAAGGTTCTGCATCTTTCAAGGAATGGTTTAGCTAGATTTCCTCATTCCAAATGCCAACATCTCTCTGTATTAGTTTCCTCACAACCTTCTTTCCAGTTTTTCATCTCCATCACAAATTTGAAAACACATCATGGCACATTGGCTTGTGAACCTCCTGTGGAGACGTGCACCGTGATGCGGAGCAGTGAAAGGGGGGAGTTAAAGCACCAAACTCACTTCTTGAGGCAAGCTTCATATGCCAACGAGCCACGCACCTGGTCTTACAGTAACAAATCCATATGTCCAATCATTTTAGGTGGCCAGAGATCCAAAGGACAAATACTCTCATTTTTCAAGCTCTACACCATAACACAACATTTTTGCCCCTTGTTCCAGCCATAACAATCAAATTGCCTGTGATATAGGGAATGATCCACCCCCAGAAGTCTCATGTTGGAAACCACTCACGGAGCCCAACACCATAGCCCACAAGAAGTTTGCATGCTATGTGAGTTCAGTTGGTCCTACCCAACTGGATGGTGATCAAGGAAGTTTTCAAAAGCTCTCTGTAGAGGCCTAAGAAGGGGGCTCAAAAGATCCCATATTGAAAACTACAAAGATGGGCATGTGCTTATAAGCAAGACCCAAGTCTTCTCCTTTGAGGGCCCCATGTCTTTTCACCTCAGTTAATAAACATTCTCCGGCGTCATGGCCTTCCGCCTAAGCTGGTAAATATTCTACCTTAGCTTCATGACCTTCTGCCTAAGTCAAGTTGTACGGTGTCACGACTTTATGTCTAAGCCGTTAAATATCCTTGTCGGGCGTCATGGCTTTCCGCCTAAGCCAGTAAACATTGTCCATCGTCATGGCCTTCCGCCTAAGCCGGTAAATATTTTACCTTGGCGTCATGGCCTTCCACCTAAGCCAAGTTGTACGGTGTCAAGACTTTATGTCTAAGTCGTTAAATATCCTTGTCTGGCGTCATGGCTTTTCGCCTAAGCCAGTAAACATTGTCCGACGTCATGGCCTTCCGCTTAAGCCGGTAAATATTCTACCTTGGCGTCATGGTCTTCCACCTAAGTCAAGTTGTACAGCGTCATGACTTTATGTCTAAGCCGTTAAATATCCTTGTCTGGCATCATGACTTTCTGCCTAAGCCAGTAAATATTATCTGCATCATGGCTTTCTGCCTAAGCTGGTAAATATTCTACCTTGGCGTCATGGCCTTTTGCCTAAACTAAGTTGTACAGTGTCATAACTTTATGTCTAAGCCGTTTAATACTATTGTCCGGCGTCATGGCCTTATGCCTAAGCTGGTAAATATTCTACCTTGGCGTTATGGCCTTTCGCCTAAGCCAAGTTGTACGGTGTCATGACTTTATGTCTAAGCTGTTAAATACTATTGTCCGGTGTCATGGCCTTATGCCTAAGCTAGTAAATATTCTACATTGACGTCATGCCCTTCTGCCTAAGCCAAGTTGTACGATGTCATGACTTTATGTCTAAGCCGTTAAATACTATTTTCTGGCGTCATGGCCTTATGCTTAAGTCAAAAAATATTCTGCCTTGGCATCATGGCCTTTCGCCTAAGCCAAGCTATACGGCGTCATGGTAATTTATCTAAGCCGTTTAAATATTCTACCTTGACATCATGGCCTTCCGCCTAAGCCAAGTTGTACGGCGTCAAGACTTTATGTTTAAGCCGGTAAATATTCATGTCTGACATCATGCCTTCCCGCCTAATCCGGTAAATATTCTACCTTGGCGTCATGGCCTTCCACCTAAGCCAAGTTATACGGCATCATGACTTTATGTCTAAGCCATTAGATATTATCTCTTGGTGTCATGACCTTAGTGTACGCCTTACCATCGGCTACACTGCAGACACTCTCTCTAGACGTTTCTAGAGAGAGAAACTCTGGGTTGAGAGGGAGGCAGATGGCAGGATGGGCAAGTCACTTGCCAGAGCTCGTCTCCGGGGAGAATTGTGTCCCACTTGGAGGGGGTGGTCGCCGGCCGAGGTTGGGGGGTGTGCCACCGAGGAGGGGAGATGCAGGAGCAGCGATTGCCTAGGCTAGCTTGATCTGCTATCGGTGCCGGAAACTGGGCCACACACAGAGGGTCTGCAGGGAGGGGCTTGGGAGCATGTGCCTGGCTGCAAAGAGGGGGGCGGGAGCATGGGCCCGGCTGCAGGGAGGGAAGGGGACGTCTAAACAGGGGCTCCTTCGCAGAGGTTGTCCATAGAAGGCCATAGCTTCAGGCAGCTCACAATAGTGGATGCCATGACGAGGGGTAGCTACCTCTAGAATTGCTCCAAGATCGTTTGGAGTGGCTCCGCAGGTGTCTCTAGGTCACCGATTGAAGGTGCAGTGGATGGGTGACACGGAGTAGGACTCGTGACAAACGCGGAGCGAGACTCGTGAGATCGGATGACGGACTCGATTGGCGTTTCGCACGGTGGCACTATGTACGCGAACGACGATCAGAGTCATATTAGCGTCATTTTTATTTCTTTATTATGTATTTTCATTTTATTTGAGTCTAGTCAAGGCAAGTGGGTATGATTAAATTTCTATTTTTCATAGTTTATTAGGCTCATCTAGAGCTAATGTTGTGTCTTTTTTATTTTCTTGTAATGTTAGGTGCGATGTTTCACACTATTTTCTTGAGTCAAGGATATTTTGGTCTATGAAAGTCAAGTTAGGGTTAGGGCTAGCCTAACCACTATATAAGGGTCTTGTAATCCTCTTTTTGAAGCAATGATGAAGAGAATGAAAATTTGTGGCCAGCACTACTCTTTCTTCCCGTGAAGGGATGGGTGTGAAACTCTAGCCGTCTCTGTGAGAGAGACCCTTGGTGGTCCCTACGAAGGGGAGGGCGGAAAGCCTACACCCCCACCTCTATCCCAAACCTTTTCCCATTTCTGTCTTGCATCAATTTTGATATCGGAGCCGGCCTCGGCTTCTTCGAAGTTGACATTCGATCGTTGCCACCGCGACCATCGATCAGTGCTGCCGCCATCACCACCCAGTCTACCCGAAACCTTAACCATCTTCCTGTTCTTCCTCCCTACTTTTCGTCAGCTTCTTCACCAGCTACAGGCAACCTTCCCAGTCTACATGGTGACCACTCGAGGCCCATCTCACTTTCTCCTCCACCGCGAGACCAATTCCCTCCCTGCACCCGGAACCCTAGCACCATCGACTCCCCTCTTCCTCTCGCTGTCCTCAACTGTAGTGGCAAAGGGAAGCCCCGTCGTCGATCGCCTACTACCATAGCCGCCCTTCACTACTATCCATAGCCGTCCACCACCATCGTCTCTGACCACGGCCTCCTTCCCCCTTCCTACACACAACCGCCAACCCTCCTTCCTCACTGCGAACCCCCTTCTTCTTCTTCTCTCCCTCCTTCCCTCTTTCCCAAAGCATGAACACAAGCTGTCCCCCACCTTTTCCCCTCTACCACCTCCGTGAACCATTGTCCTCCTCCTACTTTTCTTCCTTCTGTCTTTTGCGAACACAACACCCATCACGCCCCCTGGTGTCGCCCCTTTTGAGTGGTTTCCCAGCGAAGAAGCTGGCAAGATTAGCATCGCGGATAGGGCCACCTTTGGCCCCTCCTGACCTGCACTTTGCCCTTCACCGACTCCAGCTCTGTGCGGTTGGCTGGTCACCTCCAGTAGGGCCGCCGGCCACCCTCGATCGCCCCTGCAAATCCCGTGCAAAAGTCGTCTCGCCAGGCCGCCGTTGCTCGCGTTGTTGTCCCGCCCTACCGGCCGTATCCCAGCTGCGACGCCAGTCTGTGCTTCTACGACCGCTCACCGCAGCCCTTCCACCGTTGCCGCCGCCCCCTCCAGCAGAGCCGCCGTCGGCGACCCAATGTCGATCCTGACTGGTGGCACTGCTTACCCTACGTAGCATAGCTCCTTCGGTCCATATCCCTCCTGTCAAGCACAGGCAGCACCTGTGTTCTCTCTATCGATGGGTCCCAGATAGACGAAGCCGCCCGCGACTCTATCACTAGCCTAGCGTCTACCCCGCCGTAGGCCTGCACAGTAGCGACACTCCAGAGGGCTAGTTTGCCCCATGGTGGATCGGCCCGGCTTGTCCCCACCTGCAACCACATCGTCAAAAGTGTACGTCAGCTCGCAAAAAAGTGGCTTAATTTGGTCCGATAGTTATTCAGGTACGGTCCCATCATGGCCAATTATTCCTTTGTATGAGAGTTTCAAGTCTATAGAGAGGCAACTCCATGTTATGGATAGGCGACTATCCTATTTTGGCAAACCAACGGTTAAGGAAGTGGTGTATGAGGCCGACCCAACAATAGTGGATGAGTATGAAGAATAGAAGAGAGAATTGTTCTATTAGGCCAACCCTGCATTGGCCGAGGAGTATGAAGAACAGTTGCGAGAATGGTCTCTGTTGCAGGATGCTTGGGATCATGATTTGGCTGTTGCTTCCAGGGGTTAGATTTGATTGATGGCACAGTGTTCGAGGTTTGTCTGTCAGTTGGTCTGTCCGACATTGTACATCTCGAGAGTGGTCTCTTGTCGATGCTGTGCAGCGATATTTTTGTGCGGCATGAGTAGCGAATACCTAAGATTCGTCATATGATCATCCGCCCCAGTCGCTCAGTCTATCCTCGTGTGACTGCCTTCATCGTCCTTCAGCACTTCAAAATTCGAGGATGAATGTTTTCGAACCGGGGTAGATTGATGCAAAGCGGGATTTGTGATGGTGTTGGATCAAGGAATATGGTATTCTTTTCTAAGAAAAGATATGGTAAGGATTGCACATAAAGGGGCTGTATAAATAGCCTGTGCATCGTTTATTCCGTGGGTGCACATCGTATCAGACTATTCGAGTTCGAGTGCTAGACCTTTCCCCACTAATCGCAGTCAGTGTTGATTTACATCGGCGTAACGCCCGAACACCTTTGTTTAATTGTTAAAGAAGTCTCAAGGTTCCGTACATAGGTTCTAAGGCCAAGGGTATGCTGGCTTGCGTGGCACATAATGCACTTCGCCCTCCGTATCCCAACAACAACGTTCGCTTGAAAGAATTAGGATTTCAACTGTGGCCATTGGCGAAACCCTAAAGTTTAAAGATATAAGTATGATTTGCAGGAGACTGAAGGTATATTAGGACATCCTAATAGCTTCTGGATCCCAGGGATATTTGATCATTTTTGCGAGCTCTAGGGGCATTCTGGGCCGGTGGAAGAGGCGGCGGTGGACGAGTCGTTGGAGACGACGGTGGACGAGCTGGCGCTCCCTAGCCAACCTCTCCAGCACCCCACACCCCTGCTCTCTCTCCCTCTACAACCCAAGTCTGCCACCCTCTGCTCCGTGCATCCACAGCAGTCCCGGAGCCGCTCCGTCGATGCTACGTCTCCCCGTGGAGTAAGAAGCTCTGCTCTGCTACTCTCTGTTACAAGCCTGCAGCAGAGACTCAGTTGGCAGACCTTATAGCAGTGTCCACAGCAAGATTCGGCTTGAGGCGTCTTCAGAAGAGTCACCCACCTTCGAGTCAGCCATGCTCCAGAAGTGGTCCTACCTCCGTTCGTCAACGGCATCAACCGCTGTAGGTGTTTCCGTGCAACTGCGCCCAGACTTCATCTGTTCCTATGTGCCACTTGGCAACGCCAACACTGACTGCCCCTGTGTGAATCGGCCAGAGCTCCCTTCACGAGAGTTCTTCTTCTTCGAAGCACCGACGAACCAGAGGTGGTCAGGCCTTCTTTCGACAATGCCTCCGCCCGAGGCGTCCATTCTCCCTCAGTCGCGCCAGACCCGGAGCCCTCTGTTCACCCAGGACAGTCTACTGCCAAGCTGGCCCCGACACTCCCTATTCCACTCAATTTCAGGTCGAGCAGTCTTCTGCAAAGTTACGTCTTTCGGTGATACGAAACCAACGCAAGTGGTTTCTTCTCGTTCCAACATCAGCAAAGAAGATTCCACCCCGGCCATCATCAACCTGTCCTATTGTTTGCCCAGGAACCCGATGCCATCCATTTCAGTGACCATGACTGACGAGGTGATCAGACGGTCGCTAGCTTTTGAGGGTTCGTAGAGATCCCTGCCTGCTACGTCCATGAGTTAGTCCCGTCACTTTTAGAGTTCCACAGCGAGCGTGCCGGCTGACGCACCACGACTGCGCCATCCAGTCCTACGCGGTAGAACTACACAGGCCTACAGCTGCGACCACCGCCTCCTTCCAGCGACATAGGCTTGACGTCGGACCTTCTGGCATCCTTTGGCATCCCTCAGGCTTCGACCAGGCATTGGCAGGACCTCGATCGGACGTCCGATCTAGGCGTACAGTCGGCAGCTTGGTTTCCCCTCCCCTCATTTCCCCCCTCCTGCGCGAGGGTAGTGCATGTGTTGGATTGCTCCCACCCCCGTGATCCCCCTCCCTGCGTGGAGTGTAGTAATTGTAATAGCAGGGACATCGCCAAGCCTTGGACCTTTCATCCTTGTTAATGAATAAATATATCTTTACTTCGGCATCTAACCGATGTCGATGAACAAACCTGCTATTGACCCTTGTCACCATCGGTAAGATCAATCAGTATCCCTTAGCCTGGACCTTTCATCCTTGTTAATGAATAAACCTATCTTTGCTTCGGCATTTAGCCAATGTCGATGAACAAATCAGTTCTGACCCTTGTCATCATCGACAAGATCAGTCAGCATTCACTTGACTTGGACCTTTTGTCCTCGTTAATAAATACACCTATCTTTGCTTCGGTATTTAGCCAATTTCGATGAACAAACCAGTCCGACCCTTGTCATCATCGGCAAGACCGGTCAACATTCCCTTAACTTGGGCCTTTGGTCCTCGTTAATGAATGAAACCTATCTTTGCTTCGGCATTTAGTTAATGTCGATGAACAAACCGCTACTGACCCTTGTCATCATCGACAAAATCACTCAGCTTTCCATTAACTTAGATTGTTCATCCTCGTTAATGAATAAAACCTATATTTGCTTCGGCGCTCAGCCAATGCCGATGAACAAATCTCTGCCCGTTCTAGCATCAGTTCTATAAATCAAGTCAAAAAAATAGAAAGAAAAAAAAAGGAAGCAAGTGAGGCTTAAAATAGAGGTGCCTCGCAGGCCTTACCCAGCCACGCTGAGTAAGGGCAAAAATGGCTATAACCCGACTATGGCGAATACTCAAAAGGGCGTCGCAAGCAAAAATGGGTATCCCGCCATGTGAAAACCCAAAAGGGCACGTGGGCAAAAGTAAGAGGTGACCGACTTCGGCAAAAACCTGAAAGGACGCTTAGGTCGGTAATGTGATCAAAATAATGATGAATAAAAAAATGAATGAATGAAATAATGATGGATGTGATGTTATTATCTCGTTCACCATTCAGGTCCCACGATAATTCCTGCGTGCGACCGGCAAGTCACGTCCCACGGGCATAAGCCTTGCGCCTATGCTGTAACAAACCTTTTTGCTTCAACATTTAGCCTATGCTGGTGAACAAATCTTACCATCGATTTTCATCATCATCGGTGAAATTGATCAACATAAACCATCAGCTCGGACCTTCCATCCCCATCGATAACACAACCCTTTTTGCTTCGACATTAACCTATGCCGATGAACAAATCCTACTATCAATTTTTGTCATCATCTCTCGTACAAGTTATGGAACCCTGCGCTGAGTTTATTCTTCAGTTCATCAACTCGTGGACGTTACAGCTGTGATGTACTCTTTGAGAGGATCATTTCGACTATTTTTTCATATTTTTCTGAATTAGTGAATTTTTGGCACAAAAATTAGATTTTTAGAAATTAGGAAAATTCCTACTTTCCTTTCTATTTAACCCTCAACCCCCTCTCTCCTCCCTCATGTCTCTCAACCCTTTCTCTCTCTCGTTCTCTCTCGTCTCTGCACCATTCGGCGCGGGGCACGCGACCATGCAGAGCTAGCCAAGGCGAGGACGCGATGGAGTGATCGGATCACGGGATAGAGTGGCAGTTTGAGCGTGGCGTGGCGCGATCCCTCGGTGGATTTCGAGATCGACGCGGTTCGTATTTTGACGTTTTCGGTGTGGTTTAGTCACTTCGACACATGATTTCTTTGGTGGATGTAGGGAGACAGATCACCTGCATCTTCTACACGTTCTCTCGCCAGTTTCACGTCGAATCGGCTAAGAAACGGCGAGAAACGGGTGATTTTATGAAATCGGCCCAAATGGAACCCCCGGACTTCCCGGGATCCTAACGGTCCTGAATGACCGCCAAACGACACGAAATCAGCGACTATGGAATGCTGACGTTCCAGGGAGTCATTTGACACCAACTGATCGTAAAACCATTGCCATTTTCTGGTGAACCCTATGAACTCCATAAAACCACAACGAGCCCAAACTTACTCATTCTAGCATCGTTTGACGTAAAACTAGCGAGAGAATGTGTAGAAGAAGTAGGTGATCCGTCTCCCTACCTCCACGGAAGAAATCGTACACCGAAGCGACTAAACAGCATAGAAAATGCCAAAACACGAACTGCGCTGATCTCGAAATCCACCGAGGGATCGTGCCACACCACGCTCAAACCGCCGCTCCATCCCACGATCCGATCACTCCATCGCGTCCTCGCCTTGGCCTGCTCTGCACGGTCACGTGGCCCGCGTCGAACGACCGAGAGATGAGAGAGAATGAGAGAGAGAAAGGGTTGAGAGAAATGAGGGAGGAGAGTGGGGGTTGAGGGTTAAATAGAAAGGAAATTAGAAATTTTCTTAACTTCTAAAAATCTAATTTTTGTGTCAAAAATTCACTAATTCAGAAAAATATGAAAAAATAGCTGAAACGATCACAGGGACTCCCCCCCCCCTCGACTCACCTCTCACACTCACTCCCCTCTCCTTTTCTTCACCTCTCCGGCACGATGTAGCTTGATGCACTCTTCAGGCGTGCTCTCCTTCGCTTGGAAGCTCTCTCCCCTTTCTTCTATTCTCTCTGCCTGCACACAGTCAAGAGCCTCCTTCTATTTCACTATCCAACCTCACAGTTGAGAGCCAACCCCTTCAGAGAGTCCTCCTTTTCTTTCTTCAACGACTTGGTATATATATCTCCCCGGGGAGAATGTGCACATTTCTTTATTTGAAGGGAAGCACGCCTGTCGGTTGCCCATGCCGCGCGGATGTTGCTGTCGAGCCTCTTCGCCAGCCACATTGCCATCGCCATCTCTTGCAGGGACATGGGTGGCCAGCCGACAGAATGAGTGTTCGGCAGTGCACAGCTCGAGAATTTCCACTAAAGGAACGCCCATGGTTGCCCGCCGGTTCGAACTGAGGCTTTAACCATTTCAAGCTTGTTCATCGTCATGCCATTCCCAGGAAACAGGGGACCACATTGATGATGGGATGGCTTGTTCGCGTGCCAGAGAAACATTTCAGAGAATGGTTTGTTTGCATCACCTAATCCGGCGCGGGGTAACAGTGACCGCGTCGGAATAACCATCTTGGTCTTCAACACGAGCGCTCCGTTTTAAGTATTTGAAGGAAAAGGTATGATGGGTACTGTAGCACGCCGGAATAGCCATGTTGGCACTCAAGATTGCCACGCCGTATTAACGCAACAAAGATGGATGGTACTTCAAAGTGGAGAGTGCCGTTATAAGGTAATGCAAATGTGACGTCGTTTTAGTGCAATCAAGGGGGCGCGCCGTTTTAACAATGGGCAAGGGGGCGCCGTTTTAGTAGAAGTAATGGGGCATCCTTCAAAAGGTGAGCGTGTCGTATTAACAAAGCAAGGGGGTGGCACCATTTTAAGGTATTCCCGGCCGGTTTAAAGCCTTCTCACGCCGTTTTAAGTACTAAGTGATTCTTCGTGGAGTCGCGGCCATTCGTACAAGAGTTGGCACCCCTGGAATGATTTAGTTGCAACGTGTTGCCTCCACGATGTTTCATTCGCAGTCTCTAGACTTCGGTCCAAGATTCTACGTGACTTTCGGGGCATGCCGAAACTGTGCTGGAGTTCTCAACTTTTCTTTGCTTCGAAAACTCCAATACAGATAATATAACGCACCAAGATAGGGGCGTTATATCAGCATAACGCACCAGGACAGGGGCGTTATGGCCAACGAACTAAAACTCAAACCAAGGGGAATATAACGGACCTCCATAGGCACGTTATACAAGCTTAACGCACTAGGACGGGGGTATTATATCCAACAGACCCAAAACGCTAACACGGACAAGAGGCATATAACGGACCATAAGGAGTCCGCCATAGCCACATGGCGCACAGGGTTAGGCGCGTTATATCAACCACCATACCCAGTCAACATCGGTCAAAACACACCATAACGGACCTGCACCAGGGCGTTATCTGATCATAACGCACAAGGAGGCATCCGTTATGTCTAACTGACTGATACGATCTTCGAGGAAGCACGGTCGTCGAGGGGCTGACAATAGCAGAAGGCCTCAAGTAATGGACCAGGCTGAGTCTGTCATGCTCTATGACCTCGAAAGATGAAAACGAACGAACTATAACGGCCTATCATCGGACCGTTATAGCCTGTAATGGTCTCTGGTAGGACTGCTAAATCAATCTGATGATAAAAATAGTAGAGCGATCGAATCGGCCTGTTCAATGCCCCATGCACACCATAGCGCAGGGGAAACAACGCCAATCGACGGGAAATGACTCCAGGGGGTCAAAAACACCAAATGCATCCATCAAAATGTATTAAAATGCGAGATCAGGGCAATTCTGATGAATCGACCCAAAATGAGTCACCGGGATTCCTGGACTCCTGCCAGCCCCAAATGACGACCGATCGACACAAAACTGGTGGGGTTGGGATCCTGACATCCATGCGGTCAATTTGACACTAATTACATCGAGAATGGTTGCCATTTTTCGGTGAACCCTATAAACCCCAAAAATCACGATTTTCACTAAACTAGCCCGATCTACCCCGATAGAGCACCATTCTACACAAAATTACAGGGAAACCGTAGAGGACGAAGTGGTGATCCATCTCCCTACCTCCACTAATGAAACTGAGCACCGAGGCGACTAAACCGCGTCTAAAAACCACCATGCGAACCGAACCATCAGCTTTCAATCCACCATTCGGGATCGCGCCAAATCCACTCCGTTCCTCGCTCCACCACGTGTCTCAACAGCCTCTCGGCGTCTCTACCTCGCCCACGGTCGCCTCCGTCTGCAGCCGGGACCTTTCTAGTGCAAGGTGTACTCGGATCAGGTTACTCGAGTTTTCCCCAGATTCAGCCTTCGGCACAGCGATTTGTACCGTCAACTCTACTTTATGGATACGTGGAGCGTCTTCATTGAGAGGACTATCCCTCAAAGCAATTCCACCCTGATTGGGCATCCTTTCGGCCACTTACGGACCATTTCGACATCCCGCATGTCTTCATCAGATCACTCGAGTTTTCCACTGACATCACCTTTGAGATTGCGAAATGTGCCCTCAAGACTGCTACTAGCCAGTGGGAAGCGTCATCGTCAAGTGGGCAACCACTCAGTGTTTTCACCCGCATGGGATAGCTCTTCGGCCACTTACAGACCATTTCGGCATCCCGTGTGTCCTAATCGGATCACTCGGGTTGTCCGCTGATATTGCCTTCGACACCCCATTTTGGGAAACTAGGGGCATTTCTTCACCTCGGGACGCGTCCTTGCCAGGTGACGAGCTGCCCGGTGCATTTTCCTCATCATCAAACGAGGCAAGGGGTTTGTTCGGCATTAACAAGTTGATGCTGATTTGTTAAGTTTGTTGATCTCGGCTCGCTGTATGAGCTTCTACTTGCTTCTTCGAGGGTGGTCCCGAATATTCCTCTGAGCTTTCGAGTCTCGTTTTAGCAGCTGTCCACCGTAGCCGAGCATTTTTCCTTTCTTCTTCTCTTCTCCTTTTTTTTTAGCGGTGTAGGGGCACTCGGTCAGAGCTCATGGCCTGCAAAAGCAAAGGTCAAGAAAAATTTGAAATATTTTCAATGTCAACAGGGGGCGAGAAAGGTACCTCCCCCCCAGTCTCCAGTGGAGCTACAAGAAACCAGTCCAGCAATGCAGAGTTAGTCAATCATAATGGCTAAACTGACAAAGAACAATGAGGCAAATACGGTGCTTACTCAGAGCCGACTCTGCCTCGATATGTTCACCAGTCTCGAGTCCCTAAGAGGACTCACCAGCCCCCACTACCATAGCATCTACTCGAGGGCACTTCCATCTAGGCTGAAGGCCCCCGCCTCCACTCCCAGATGATGTCTTCGTGGAGGGATGATCTCCCTCCGCTACAAAGCCTGTCAAAAAATACAGCAATGCACAACATCTCAGTCATATACCTCAGAAAATAACAAAGCTAAGACAACGTGCTACGGATAAGGTCTCTGATGGAACCCATGGGGGGTTTACGCGGAGCAAGCAGTGGGAGAGAGAGGGGGGGGGCAGTCCCCACCCTATAAAATCTTCTTTTTTGCTTATTTGGCCCCACTTTGACTTAGTGTGACCGCGGTAGAGAAAGGATACGAGGCATCTGACCAGCTGATCGGTTACTTGCATGTGTGGGACAAGAACGTTAACATGGGACTTTGTGCGATCTCGAGGCTCCGCCGTCGAATCCTTCCACGCATGGGTACGTCGGTTGAGATCTTGCCCGGGATTGAGAGAAACTGGGATAGGAAGATGGCCGTGGGGGCCATGGGTTGGGAGGAGGGCATGACCCCCCCAGGGGAGTTCACCCTCCCCGGGCGAGCCCTGGCCTCGAGGGCTGGCCCCAAGGGTCTTCTTTTGTTGTCTGGGATTGTCCTTTGAGACGGGGTGGTCCGGGATGCTAGGATTGTCCCGTGGGGGCTTGTCATCGTAGTGTTGTCATCGCCACTCGCAAGGTGTTCAGGAAAATTTCTAAGAAACCTCGGGTTGTAGATCGGCTTGGGTACGTGATCGGCGGGCCTTGGATTTGGCCTTGGGCTGAGGGTAGGGGCTGATGAGAGCCGAGAGGGAGCCTTTAGAGCATGTGGGCCTAGTCTTCATGGCGTATGTCGCGTAGTACGGTGGCTTGGCAGGCAGCCCCGAGTCAGCCTAGGAGCTGAAAATAAACAGGTTGTCACCGTGCGTCTGAGGGTCTAGAGTGGCCCCGACTTGATGGAGGGTTGTCATAGGATAGGGCTAGAGTGCTGGAGCCACAGGTTGGCCCTCGACTTGTTGTATAATGGCTGAGATATGCATGCCCGCAAGGTGTTCGAGAAAATTCCCAACACACATGTGTGGGCCGCATGCTGGTGCTATGGGATTTCAAAGCCGTTGGTTGACCAAGATAGGTCTTCCTTTGACTTTACAAGGCTAGATGGAGGCATCTTGGGGGTAGATCCCAGCCTCATTGTTGGGTGCCACGTGTCGTGGCCTTTCATCCGGGTTGGCCCAGGTTGGCCCTGTTTGTTGTGTAGAACGTGGGTAAATCCGCAAACTGAGTGATCGAGGGTGGCCCCAAACGATTGTTGATGATGCCGTGGGTCGTCCCGAGGATCCATAGGAGGGGCCCTTGGCTGGGCCCGAGGATCCATAGGAGGGGCCGGATAGCCCACGCACTCCACTATCTCTCCTGCTCATTTTCAACCTCACGTTCTCTCACTCCGTTCTCTCCTATCTCTCGACCGTTCGACGTGAGGTGCGTGACCGTGGAGAGCTGGCCGAGGCGCGGACGTGCTGGGGTGATCGATTTCTTGCGTTGGAGCAGCAGTTGGAGCGTGGCAGGTGCGATCCCTCGATGGATTCTGAGATCGACGCGATTTATGTTTTGACATTTTTGGCATGGATTAGTCACTTCGGCGCACAGTTTCTTTGGTGGAGGTAGGGATATGGATCACCTAGTCCCCTGCACCATTTCCCTTCAGTTTTGTGCTTTTCGGTGTGAGAACGATCCAGTTTGGACTCGTTGGGGTTTTTTGTAGTTCATACGATTCGCTGAAAAATGGCGACGATTTTTAGATCAGCTAGAGTCAATGGACTCCTGGGAACGTCAGCGTTCCATTGATACCTATTTCACGGCGATTGGTGGCCCCGTTTGACTGGTAGGGCTCCGAGAAGTTTGAAAACCCTTTTTGGGTGATTTCGTTAAAATCACCCAATTCTTGCGATTCACGTGTCGTTTTGACTCCGGTCGGAGTCTATGTGATTGCTAGGGAGGTTGTGGCTGTATCCCCTTTATTTCGAGATGAACGGGGCATGGAATGGCCACGATCAGATGAACCCCTAGGTTTACTCACCGTGATGCTTGAACGGTCGCACTAGAGACCGTTCATGTGTATGGGCAGCTATCTTCAGACCGTTTAACGTGTCTCGATTTTAGGTTGAGTGGTCAGTCGATAGACCACTCTAAGGATTGAGCGGCCAGGAGTGGTCCGCCCATCCCTCCATGAGCGGCTGGTTCTCAGCCGTTCGTCCTTCCCATTGGGTTGAGCGGCCAGGTTCTACCCGCTTATCCCAGTTGACCTTTGGTCAACAATTTTATGTCGGTTCAGATAGGCGGTTTGGTCAAAACTATTCTGACCAACACTGTAGTAGGTCGGTTGGCTTGGGTGGCTACTCCTTAACCGCTCTAGCCTTTGGGCGGCCCAGCCCTAACCGTCCTTCCTCTTAGTGTCTAGGGGTCAGTTCTGTTGAGTGGTTGGCCCCCAACTATTCATCCCTATTGATTGGTCAGATTTGGACCACTTATCCCCTTTGAGTGGTCAGATTTGGACCGTTCATCCCCCTTGAGTGGTCCATTGTGGGTCTGCCTGAGCCTGCTGTCCAGATTCTCAATTTCCTAATTCTGAATTTCTCTAGATCTACTCCCAAGCTTTCTGGAGCTGACCTTCTAAAGGATCATACATTTTTTTTTCTTCTTCGTGTTGCCGCCAGTCTCGCGTCATTTGGAGGTCAGTGCTAATCGTGGCGAGGATTCTCGTGGGACTGCGTAGACCACTCTGTGTAGATCTGACCCAGAAGTAGAGTCAATTCCAGTAGCTTCCCCACCCCCCTCCTTGCAGATCTGACCAAATCCCTTGGTCTGATCCTTCCACTAGACATCTCCAACGATCTGCAACAAACAGAGCCTCGGTCCTTCCACTAGCTATTTTTCCCATAATTGTTTGTTTCCTTGTGTAGTTCTGTGAGAGCAAAACCAGAGAGCTAGTGTAGGAGCTGTCACGCCAAGATATGACCTGATCTGATGGCACAATTTGGCTGAGGTGTTCTACTTCTAGTTGCCGACGTTCTCCAACAAACGGCACTCCGATTAGACTCCGGATCTAGTCGTACCAGCCTCTGCAAGATTGCTGCGCAGGGTGACTGGTGTGGGTAGAACTGGATCGGCCCCGACCTGTCATCTTCGGCTACCTCGAGTGCTGCCCGTCAACCCGAGACCCCACAGCCCTGAAGAATAGCATTGTAGCCTGTTATCTCCCTATGAGGAGTGGGCCCTATTTTTTGGAATTGTAATCGTTAATTATTTGTGTGTATCGGGGTTCTCGGATCCGACCGGGGTTTCTTCCCCACGCACTAGTCATGATGGTATGTGCTTCATTCCCATTACCCGCATTTGCTGATCTAGAATGCTGTTGTATATGCTACGTTTGTGAGAATAAGGCCATTAGCTAGCTACAAATTACTGTGGTTGTGAGTTGTGAGCACCCGTTCTTTAGCTCCAGTCGAGCACCGAGCCCAAACTGGACACCCCTAGGCAATAGTGGTTCCTTAACCGCTGCGATCCCACATTTCCCTCGCAAGGGACGATCGTCTGGCTGAGTGAGTTTCTATTGGGAGGCGTCTCCACCCGAAGAACACCACAATGGTCAGCCACCCGGCTTGCCTTTAACATGCTAGTGATGGCCGCACATTGAGTCTGTCGTACATCTTAGCCCAGTCGTGTCATCCGTCCCGCATCAGAGGGGTTTACGCGGACCAGCCTGGGGGGCTGGAGGAAGGGATATAGCTTTGTCCTTATGAGGATTGTCACTTGGAATGTAAGGGGGATTTGCAGGGATGAGAAGAGGAGGATAGTGAAGGAGCTAGTCAGAAGATGCAAAATTGATATTATTTGCTTACAAGAATCTAAATGTGAGGGGGATAGGGAGGGGATCATGAGAGAAATCGGGGGAGCGATACTATCGAAGGGAGTGGCCTCCCTGGTGGAGAGAAGGTTGGGTGACATTATGATTCTCTAGAACCAGTTTGAGGTAGAGGAGGTGGAGTCAGATAGAAAGATTAGTAGAGCGGCCATGTCTCTCCATTCTCAAAATGTGAGGGAAGGATTCTCTTGGGACTTTTCGGGAGTGTTTGGCCCGCAAAGCCGAGAAGGAAAAAGACTTCTATGGGATGAGTTACTCGGGTACCATCATAGTTCTGGCTGGCCCTAGCGTGTGGGTGGTGATTTAATGCAGTTGTGACTCCATAGGAGAAGATAGGTGATCATTACAGCTTGGGGAGATCGAGGACTTTGTTGACTTCATACAGGAGGCTGCCCTGATTCATATCAGAATGTCTAATGCCCATTTCACTTGGTCAAACATGAGAGGAGGGCCCGTTTGCTCATGGTTGGATATGTTTCTTGTTTTTGTGGATTGGGTGGACCACTATCCTCATGTACAGACCTCTTGTTTGGCAAGGCCAGCTTCAGACCACAAATCTATCTTACTGAAGACCTGCCGCATACTTGTAGGGAGGAAAATATTTAGGTTTGTAAGAAATTCATTCAGAGAGGTTGATTTTGTGGACACTGTCAGGTGGGCGTGGAGTGTGTAGAGATGGGAAGGATCAACTATGGCTACACTAGTGAGCAAATTGAAGCATGTGGCACGGGTTATTCAGGAGGGGGGTGCTAACAAAACCCTACTAGGCAAAGCTGCGAAAGTCAGGATTTTGCAACAGATTGAGAGACTGGATAGGCTTGAGGAGGCAGGTTTGCTAGATGAAGAGGAGAGAGCTCAGGGACACACTCAAGTCAGAGTTTGATGAGATCTTTAGTAGCGAAGATATTTATTGGAAGTAAAGATCAAGGGAGTGGTGGCTTGCGAAAGGGGATAGGAATACTTCCAATTTCCAACGGATTGCATCTGCAAGAAGGGTCAACTCCATTTGGTGAGTAGCTCTTCATTAGGGATGAGAACATAAGGACGCAGACCAATGATTTCGACTCTAAACTCTTAACTGAGGATGACTTTCCTAGACCTGTGATTGACCTTGTCTCCCAGAGGAGGGAGGGGAAGCCCTCTGCCACCCCTTCACGGAGGAAGAGGTCAGCAAGGTAGTGCTCTCTCTTGCAAGGTATAAAGCTTTAGGCCTAGATGGTTTCCCTTTAGCATTGTTCCAAAGGTATTGGGACATCATCAAGGAAGACTTCATGGTGGCAATGGGAGACTTTCAAGAGGGTAGGGTACACTTGAGGAGCACTAATAAGAAGCAAGGCGACCAATGCTTCTTGGAGTCCGGGCCCATTAGCCTTTTGAATGGTACTTATAAAATTATCACTAAGGTCCTAGCTAGGAGATTAGATGCAGTGATTGACAACATGATTAGTGGTTTCCAAGGGACATTCATTAAGGGTAGACACATTTAGGAAAACTTTATGGCGGCCTATGAATATTTGCCTGCAATGAAGGCTCGGAGAAAGAAATATAAAGATGGGTTATGGGGAGAGATGGATCGACTGGATCCGTGCTTGTATCTTATCTGCCACCTTTACAGTTTTAGTTAATGGACAACCATCCTCTCCCTTTCACAGCGAAAGAGGGCTTTGCTAAGGTGATCTTTTGTCTCCCCTCCTCTTTGTGTTGGTAGCACATATTCTGAGTAGGATGTTACTGAGGGCAGAACTCTTAGGGCTGATTACAAGTTTCCAGACTGTGGCAGATGGAGTTCACATTTCACACTTATAGTATGCTGATGACACTATCTTATTTCTAGCAGGTGAGGGACAGTTTTTTGTGGTCAGGTTGATACTAGAATTGTTGGAGGAAGTTAGTGGACTTAAGGTGAACTTCAACAAAAGCTACATGGTGGGATTGAACATGGAAGAAGGGGCCATACAGAGAGTTGCTTTTATATTAGGGTGTCGGATAGGAGAGTTCTCTTTCTCTTACCTGGGGATCCCGCTTTCCGCAGGGCCACTACAGTGTAGTGATTGGTAGTTTGTGGTGCAGAAATATGAGTCCAGTTGGCGGGGTGGAAGGCGAGGCTCCTCTCTTATAGGGGGAGATTGGTGCTATGCAGGTCAATTTTGGGTAGTTTGCTCATCTATTATCTGTCCATATTCCATACCCCGAAGACGATTGCTAAGAAACTTGAGGGCATCCAAGCTAGATTCTTTTGGTATAGTAGTGGAGATAGAGGTAGGGGTTGGCATGATATAGCTTAGGGCAGAATCTGTAAGAGCAAAACTATGGGAGGAGTGAGGATCAAGAATGTCAGGGACCAGGCTCTTCTTCTATGTAAGTGGTTGTGGTAGTTGGGAGTTGATGAGAGCGGGCTATATTTACATGTCATCAGGTAGAGGTAATACGGTAGAAGCTAGGCTTGGGACTTGAATCCACCCTATTAGCATAATATCTCTCGCGTATGGAGACGTATTTTATAGTGCACATACATTATTTTACCTAGCGTTCAGGTCAGGTTATGTAATGGACTGAGGTGTAGGTTTTGGAAGGATAGATGATGTGGGGACTTCTCCTTGGAGGCAACTTTTTCCATGTTATTTGCCATTATTCCCCTTGACCACATTTTCCCAGCTCTTTGACTCAAAGATCTCAGGAGGCATTTGGACCTCCCATTTTAGTAGGAATCTCATGCTAGAGGAAATGGAGCAGCTGGAGGGACTCTTCACGCTCCTCCTGGACCATACCTCTCAACTAGACAATGTCGACATGTGGTGGTGGAGGTGGGAGCACGAGGGAGGATTCACAGTCAGATTAGGTTATTACCTTATCACCGACGGTGGGATGTGCCGCCAATTGGCAAATTTGGGAGCCCAAGAACCCGTTGAAAGTCAAGCACTTGGTTTGGAGGATCTCACACGGATGGCGGACGACTTGTGATAGGCTTGCCTGGTTCTTACAGGAGATCCCTTCCTATTGCTGCCTATGGGGGGATGAAGAGGAGACCTTGAATCACCTCTTCTTAGGGTGCAGCTTATATCGTGAGATATGGGCCGGCATTGCAAATAGAATCCATTGGGTGGTCCATCCACAGGAGAGCATGGGACAACTCTTGAGGGGTCGGCATAGACAGTGGAACTTGAAGGGAGATAGTATTATTTGGTGGCTCATTCAACGCCACCCTATGGGCACTATGGGGAGAAAGGAGCAACAAGATGTTCAAAAGAAAAGTTAGAGTGATGGAGGGTCTGGCCACCCCATCTTGGTCACGGCCCTCATAGGATGTCAAGAGACTCCCACGGGTTAACGGGCAACCATGAGGTCAAGCCAAGACAAACAGAAGCACCGAAGGACAACACTCTGGGCGAAGTGAACCATCATTCAACCGCTAGGCGAGCCCGGTAGTCAAGGAACAGTCGCTATGCAACCAGAGGCCAGGACGCGAGCCGTTCTAGATTGAGTCATTAGGGAACTGTTGCAGTCAAGGAAAAGATCATACCCAGTCACCTGAACCGATCGATCCAGAAACTACCGACACATAGACACCGCCCTAGAACACAAACCTAAGACAGATCAACGCACAGAACAGACATAGAACGGGACAACGGCCATCATAGCCAACAACAGGACTATAACACACCTCCATAGGGGCGTTACACTACTTTGACGCACCGGGGCAGGGGCGTCAGGGAAACCAGGCTTAGAACTAAAATTCGAACGATGTAACACACCAAGCCAGACGCGCTGCACCACCTAACACACCAAGACACGGGCGTCAGGGCCAACGGGCTAAAAAGCCTAACACGGACAATGTAACTCATCAGGCTAGGGGCGTTACACAACGTGACGCGCAAGGGGAGGTCCGTCAGAGCTAACCGAAGGGCCCGGTCTTCGAGGCAGACACGATTGTTGAGGAACTGACAGCCACAGTCCTCGAAAACCACAGCACGTAACGCACTAAGCTAGGCGCGTTACAGCCGTGTGATGGTCCTACTCTGGTCCGTCACACCCAGAACATAACGCACCACCATAGGCGCGTTACAGAGATGTGACGGTCCTATACTGGTCCGTCACACCAACTCAGTCTCGAAGAATGTGAAACGACCAATGGTTGTGGTGGTCTATCGTGGGACCGTCACACAGTGTGATGGTCTCTGGAAAGAGCGTTACACAAAATCGACGAGCAAAATAGGGGAATGGCCGAATCGGCCCGTTCTATGCCCCATTCACGCTGAAGCGCAGGGGAAACAATGCCACGCGATGAAAAACAACCCCTAGAGGCTAAAAACACCACATGCATGCATTCGATTGCAAGAAACAGGCGATTCCGATGAATCGACCCAAAACGAGTTACCGGGGTTCCCGGACTCCTACCGGCCCCAAATGACAACCGATCGACACGAAACTTACGGGAATGGGATCCTGACATCCCAGTCTTTTTCCTTCCTTTTTCTTTCTTCTTCTTCCTCCTTTCTTCTTCCCGTTGGAGAGCGCCCCAACCGCGGCTTCCTCTTCCTCCCGGGCGACCGAGGCGTGGCCCCACTCCCTCCGGCGACAGCGTGGCGGTGGCGGAGGTGACAAGGCGAGGGCGGTGGTGCCCTTTTCGCGGCGAGAGGCGGGGAGTTCGGCGTTCTAAAAGCTTCTTCCCTGCGATCGGCGGCATTTCAGCGGAGCTCAAGCTCCATTGAGGTAGGGAGACGAACCCCCATGCTCATCCCATCATTCCCTGTGATTTGTAGGCGGTGGAGAGGACGAGAGGGGCATTTTTGAGCCGGGAGGGTGAAATCCATATTTTTAGGGCTTGTGCGTCGATCCGCTGATTCGTCAAGTTTTTGACCGTTCTAAGGCTGTAGATGCATGCTAGGGGTGTTGGGGGAGCTTCCCCCTTATTTTTTCCATCATCCGTGGATGATCGGGGCGTGGAATGGGTTTTTAGGATTCTTCACGTCATCCCGTTCTTCGGTGGGTGTGGCAACCCTTCCAGAGATCGCCACACTCACTGGCGGCCCAAGGTAGGCACGCCAGACACCCTCGCGGCCTAAGGTGGGTGCGCCATTTGTTATTGTTTTGTCGGAAGGGGTCTTCGTCAGATGGCGGCCGCACGATAAACCGCCAGAGCGTGTAACGCTCTATGGCCCGACCGCCAGAGGGGTGAGTTGACTGTTAATTTTCGACCGTTGGATTTTTGACCGTTGGGGTCATGTGCCTCTAGCGGCCATAGATACGGGCGCTAGAGCCCTGTGGCGGCCTGAAATTAGGGCGCCAGAGTTAACGTGATCTATCTTCTAGTGCACCAGGGTTGGTCTGCTAGAGGCTGTGGTGGCCTGAGGCAGGTGCGCCAGAGCCAGTGTGACCTTTTCTTCCAGCGCTCCTGGATTGGACCGCTAGAGTCCTGTGGCGGACCAGAGTTAGACCTCCAGAGCCTGTGGCGCTCCAAGGTTGGACCGTCAGGGTCTGGGCTGCACCGGGTGATTTGCATTCCCGTTTGCTTCGATCCGTGGTTTCCGTGAGTCAATTCTTACCTCCGGTGACCCGTCCACTAGTTATAGCTTTCACGGCGCACGTGTGTCGGCCCACCGAGGACACTGATGTGGCGTACCCGAGAGAGACAGTGAGTAGGGGCTTATTTGAGTGGGCCTTAGCCTATTTTAATATCTGGGCCTTTAAATAATTTATTAAATAGGCCTATATTCTTTAAATAACTCATTAAGTCTATTTATGACTTAGATAATTATTTTTTAAAAATTTTTATAAATTCAAGAAAAATTCAGGGATGTTAGATTCTAGAGGGAGAGCAAATCAAGATGCTCGTTGCCAATGCAACGCCTGAGTACCGCTTCATCTTAGCCCTTAATGAGATTACTTCCTGACAACAACTTTACAACCGAGCTCACTTCATCTGCCAACAACTCCAAGATTCCCTTGATATCGAGTCTTCTCCACATGTGACACCCACTTACACCTCACCATCCCCGTCTACCCCTTATGCACCGTCCATGAGTCAGCCCACCTCCACCTACTTTCCCTCCACGAGTCAGCTTTACGCCGCATATCCCTCCATGAGCCCATACCCCTCCACATATCAACCTTCCACATACCAACCCTCCATATGTCCACCACATCAATCTTCCACATGTCAGCCTTCCACCCCCGCATATGCCCATTTGTCTCCGCCTTCGGCCAAGGGAATACCACACCCCAAGCAAGTGGATGTCGTCCACTACATACTATCTTCTCCATCCCTACATGCGTCTCCGCCTAGTCCCTCCACCATTAGCCATGCACCATTACCTTCACAACCTCTACAACCTTCACCGCCACATTATATCCCACGTCATCCACCTTGCCCAAAGCAGGCTCCTTACCCTTCATTGCTGGAGTGTTTTGCTGATATTTTTCAGGCTTTGATGGCCACTCACGTGTTACCACTCTCTCCGATTGTGCCTTGCCGACCCGCGGTCAGGAATATGCTCCAGTTCTGTGATTACCAACACCAGCAAGGGCATTTGGTCGAGGATCGTCCTGAGTTCCGGGAGCATGTTTATGACTTGGAAGATAAGAAGAGGATTGGTTGGGCTGCTATTCATAAGGTTATTCTACATCTTCGTAGCTAGCAGTAGCAGCAACAAGAAGCACCGTCTAGGTAGCTGTCTCCCTCACTACAAGACCAGGGGCACCCCTATGATTCTGCACCTATCGCGACGCCCGCTCTATCATCTACTCTGTCATCTACTCCCTTACCTGATAACAAGCTAGGGCGGTGAGTTAGAAGGGAAGGGGTTGAATAGATCACCAGAATTAAAAATTGAGGGGCTTCGCACATGGACCCCATAATCCATGCGGCGGGATGGGCTGCCAACGCACCGATGCCCCACGTGGACCCGAGAACTAAGCTTAGGAGCAAAGAAAAGGAGCCCAGAGAAATGAAAACGAAAGAGAACACTCCCCTCTTCAGGTTGGAGTCAGAGCAGGAGGTAGATGACGCAGCATGGCTCCGCCCCGGACCGACGAAGAGCGTCCCGCCGCGGAGTTGTAGCAGGAAAACAGAATCTGTGATGATTTGTAAGAAGTAGAGGCAAAGTTAGGAGGGCAAACGATGATGAAATCAAGCAAATAAGGAACCAAATCGAAGCCAATACTTCCCTCAATAGCCTGGGGTCGAAGAATTGAGTGGACGATCCGACATGGCTTTGCCCCAGGTCAAAGAAGAGCCCCCCATCGCGTAGGCAAATTGGGCATCTATTTATAGAAATGAGGTGGAACCCAGAACTTTCTGCCATGATTTCAAGAGATAGAGTCCACCAAATATTGAGATCTCTAGATCAATCTCGAGATAATAGTGAAGATAAGACGTAGGAACAAACAAGACTCTTTTTGGTGGAAGGATCTGGAAGTTCTGGCTCTTGGAAGAAGGCCCTAGAACCTAATCTAGAGGAGTTGTGTTACATGAAATGCATGAATCCTCAATTTTCATCCAAGATTCCAGGAGATAGAGCCCATGAAAAATCGTGTTCTATGGATAAAAATTGAGATAATCCAAAGGGAAAGAGGTAGAAAGAAACGAGGGTCAATGCGGAGTTGGTTTCTAGAAGTTACAGTCGCCGCAAGATAGGCCCATCGCGCAGAATTGAGACAGAGTCTAGCATAGGCTGGGCTCTTAGCGGTTTGCTTAGCAATTGGTTGACCGACCGCTAAGGAATAAACAGTCGGTTGACTGACCGTTTGCAATAAGAAATGGTCATTTGCACGATCGTTTGCAGTCCTTTTGTGTATTTTGACCCCCGGACGCTTGTTTTAGCTCCGAATGGACCCGAAAGTTGGGGAATCGAAGATAGAAACTTCCAAGGGTAAATGGGCTTGAAAAATGACCAAGATATGGGCTTGTGATAGGCTCGAAGTAGGCTCCAAAATAATAGTTAATTTAGGGCATTATGGAGATAAATAAGAGAAATAACGTGACTTATGGGCTAAAAATGGGTGTCAACAGTCGACAGATTTCATGGGTTCTAATTTTACTTATGATTTACAAAGTCATGTTATACTTTTATAAAAACTAATCCTATTTCAATTTTTCAATTGATTCTTAGCTTTTGCCAGAAATGTCATCCTAATTTTTAGCAGTTTCATTTTCTAATAGATTCTTAGTACTTGAAATTTAAGTAAAAGATGAAACTTAGTAGATAACGTATTTATTTTGTTTGCAAGAAGGGTTACACATGCTCATTAGATGCTTGAGTTGCTTGCACAACAAAAGAAACCAAAGTATTTCGATTTGGCTTCTAGTTTGATTTTAGGAACTTATGATTGGCTAGGCTTGGTTTTGAAGAAAAATTTATCCTACCTTTGTGATAAGTGATTAATTTTATATATTTATTTATGTCACATGGACTGATGCAGGACGGACAGCGAACCTGGGACTCTAGCTCGCGGACGTCCCTAACGAGGGAAGCATGCGGACTGCACGGTTGAGAAATCGGCAATGAGTCGAGGGTGTCGGCTCTCTCACGTGCCCAGATCGGGTCACGGGATGGTTACGCTCACTCACTCACAGTGATGATAAAATAATTTGACGAGCTAGTTATCCTATCACTCTAGCAATGGCATGTGAAAAGATATACGAGTAAAGTAAATGTTGAGAGAGGGGCAGACATGATACCTCCACACTACTGGACGTGGGGAAGACGACCCCGACCAAGACTCATACTCCCAGTGTATAGTAAATAAATAATTACAGCTGTGATTTTTTTTGCCTACTCCATGCAGGGAGGTAAATGGCTATAAAGGTGACCTATGAGTAACAAGCTCGGGTTGACGGGAAGTGATTTGGGCAGCTCCGGTGGTAGTGCGCGTCGACAATCGTGGGGTCCACGTCCTAGTCGGTGAGCCGATCGGGCCGAGAGTGGTACCGCTGCAAAGGAGACTCCTGGAGGGATGGTCCCTAGGAGGGGGATGCGCTCGTTCACCTTGTGGGAGGTGAGGCGGCCGGCCTGGGGGTCGTTGCGGCTTCCTGTCCACGGAACTGATCTATAGTTTCAGAGCTGCGCGGTTCGGCGAGAATGGCTACTGCGATCAGCACGGACGTCGGATCGATGCAAAACTAGTGCCGTTGCGAAGCTAGCTTGGAGATCTACGACCACCTTGGATCAGGACTACTTCCTATCTCAGATCTAACTCTTCAGGCCTCAGATGATGAACGGTCCATCATTGGCCGCTCAAGGATGCACGGCTAAGTCTCAGCCGCGCGTGGGAGAAGGATGGTCCAACCTGACCGTCCCTCAGTCCCAACAGTAAGAAACATGAATGGTCGGACACTAGTCGCTCAGGGAAAGGGCGGCTAGGATCCTATCGTTCCAAGGCATGGGCGGTCCCACCTGGGCCGCTCATGCACGAGGATGAATGGTCAGCCAATGGCCGCTCAGGGGACATGCGGCCAGACCCTAGCCGCTCACCCCCAAACACTACGTAATGGTAACGACCAACGGTCGGAAACTCACGGGATGCGTGGTTGGTCTCAGACCGCTCATGGGATGAACGATCAACCACTGGCCGCACCTCCTCCAACGATAAGAACACAAGTACGATTGGGACCTAGCCGCACAAAGGAAGGGCAGCTAGCACCTCGCCGCACAAGGCATGTGTGGTCCAACCCTGGCCGCACAACCTGCCAACGATACCAAGTGACGTACGGCCAGACCCTGGCTGCACGAAGGTTCATACGGCCAGACCTTAGCCGCACGTGGGATATATGGCTAACCCATAGCCGAACACCCCAAGCACTGCATAACGGTCACAAATAACGGTCAAAACCCCGGGAGATGGGCGCTCACCTTGGGGGCACACATAGGGACATGCGGTCCCACGATAGACCGCTCAACCCCACTGCGCGCCGAGCCTGACTCGCAGCGCGTCGAGTCGATGGGCGGCCAGGACAGGATCGCACAAGGGATGTGCGGGCCCTGGTTCGACCACACATCGCTCACTGGTGCGAAAACGGTGAACCTCGTCGGACTCGCCCGTTTCGGCCCCAAATCCAGCCCCACGAAGGGGGAAACGATGGGAAAAGAACCCCCAATCCCCCTAGCATGATTCTATGCCCCCAAAACATGAAATCGCGACTTAAAACGGTGGAGCGGGTGAACTCACCCTGTGACATGATTTTTCCTTCCCGGCGTAAAAATGACCCCAGTCGACCTCGCCTTGGCCTACAAATCATGGGAATGGAACGGCACTGAGGAGGGGGGTGGGTAGGGGTGGAGGAAAATTCAAATGGGCCTTGGGTGGTGGGATATTTTGTGGGGAAGGGAAAGATTGTATGGGAATGGTACAAATCCCCCTAGGGAGTGGGGAGATTTGGGTGGTTGGGGTTTTATATGAGATTCAACTTGAGTTAGTCTTACATTTTTCATAATGGATCCTGCCTATTCACCAACATGTAGCAAAGAATCCAAAAATCGATCCGGTCTTTCATCTGATCTATACTTGTCTCTCACAAACTTTTCCCACTAGCTATTTATCTGCTCAACATGCATCATTCTTGCATCTATCCTTTCTATTGCCATATTCAATTGCATAAAAGAAGCATTCATATTTCTGAACTGAGACATCAAAAGATTTACTAGTGAAGGGTGAATGTCAGAGATATTGGGAGCTGGTCCTTCAAATGTGGAGGCATGGAACTCTGGTGGAATTTGTGGTTCTTCAAGAGACAATGGTGGTTGAATACCAAAAGTAGTCAAGGGTCCATGATAGGGTCCTTGATATGGCTCTTGTGCCACTGCAGCCTCTACTCTTTGCTGCTCTTGTTGCTCATTTTGCTGTAGTTCTTCCAGCCCTTGTTGCGCCTGGTGCTACTAAACATGTGGCTGCTCCTCTGCATGCAGTTCTGCCTGCTCCTGTAGTTCTTCCTGCTCATGCATATCCAGCTACTCATTTTGTTATTCTTGTAGCTGTTCTTGCTCCATCTCTTCTTCTTGGTTTACATCATCTGTTTGTAGCTCTGACTGCCCATCTACCTGCATCTCTGCCTGCTATAAATCTGGTTGTTCTTCTTGCTGTTCTGGTTGCAATTCAAGCTGCTATTGCTGCTCTAGCTGTTCTACTAATTGATCAATTTGTTGTTCCAGCTGTTGCACTGCTTCCATCACTTGTTGCAGCTCTTACTATTCTGCCAGCTGCTCTTCTTCCAGCTGCTTTAGCTGTTCTTCCAATTGTGGTTGTTCCTGTTGTTCAGTAGACAACTATTCTTGTTGTTCTTCTTGTTGTACATCTTGTTGGTACGGCTGTTGTTCAGACTCTGGTTGTACTTCTTGCACTGGTTGTAGTTGCTGCTCTGCCACTTGCTGTTCTAATTATTCTGCTGGCTCCTGATCTTGGATTCTTGCACCAGATGGCTTGAGCTTCATGAATTTTGTGATAAAACCCATGTTATACACATTCACTTTAGGGATTTCTTTGAAATTCTCATCCTCTAAATGAACTTTTCACTTCTTAAAAATTGCAGTGAGATGAGATGCATAAGGCAAATGCCTTCTAGATTCTTTACAAGTCCCTACAGGCAAGTTGAGATATTTCTAAAGAGTGTTGTCCGGTGATAATATGTCATCGACATAAATAAGGACAAAACTAGATGAGGTCCTTGTCACCTGATAGGAAAGAGATACATTAGTCTTAGATCCTTCAAACCCAAGTGTGAGAAGTGTTGTACTGAGTTGAGAGAACCATGCCCGGGGAGATTGCTTGAGCCCACTATATATGAAGGGACAACTGAATGGCCAGCAATTGAACAGAATTCAAGTAGACCCCAGAGTAGCCATCAACACTCTTCCCTACATAATTTATGAGTGGTATTACTTTGATGTGTGCCTCGATAAAGTCAGAGATATGCGTATCGCTGGCTTCATCAAAAGTTTGAAGTACCATAGGGAGTGGCAGAATTCACCCTCACCATGGTAGATTTCACCACGAAGGTGCAGTTTCATGTTATCAACCCTAGCACCTCGTACAGAGCATTGCTCGGCCACCCCTGGCTGCATGAGAATTTAGTGGTGCCGTCTATGTTGCATCAGTGTATCAAATATAATCAAAGTGGAAAGGAGAAGAGGATATTTGCTAACCTCCATGCATTTGAGGTATTTGAGTGTCACTTGCTTGATGCCTCTTTGTACGTGGAGCAGCCACCGAAGACCCCCAAGGCAAAGACCCTACGAAGGCATCAAAAGCACCTCTGGAGACGACTAGTTTCCACCACCGCCACCAGGATATGTGAGCCCTAGGGCGGTGTCACACATTGCCATCATAGGGGAGGTGGGTAGAGCTGCACCTCCTGCCACTTATCCTGAAGTGAATGAGGCTGAGGTTGACAAGCACTACGACCACATCAAGATCCTCGAGGGTCTTATCAAGCCGATAGCTAGCCTCGACCATCCCACCGTCATACCTCTCAAGATGCTAGAAGTGGCTCAGCCTGAAGGCCCCACCAGTCTACTCTATGTGGCTGAAGAACATGCTATACAGGAGGATAATGACTGTCATCTTCCTAAAGATCTAGAAAACCCAACAGTCCCCATTCAAGGGCTAACATTCACATCAGATAATGTGGCTACAATATTCATGAAGCAATGCATCCCCTCTAGTCAACCTCACAAAGAAAAGAAAGCTTTCAAAAGGATTTGGTATCCTGCCAGCCTGGACAAGGAGCTAAGGCATATTTCCCAGCACCTGGGGATTGGGCTTTACCAGAGTAACCAGCCTTCCAAAAGACCCAAATTTTAGAGTCTGCTAGATTATTACCTTCGAATCTTTCCATCTTAAGAAGCCTGCTAAGCTGAGCTGCTTTATTCATAGGCTACTTTGGCTCACAGATTGCGACCATACTAGCCTGATTAAGTTGAACTAAGTGACGAAGACTCCGACGGGAACCAGGATTCCCTACACCTTTAATATTCCAGATCAAGATTGGAAACATTATGAAGGAGAACTGGCCTTTCCTTCCTCCGACCTAGCTCGAGATCTTGTTCAAACCCCACCTTTAGGAGCCCCCCCCTCCAGCCTTACAGTCTTGCTTAGAGAGATTGAGTAAAATATTATCAAGCCCTGCCATATCCGCAACACTTTGGCCTGCCCTCTGAAGAACATCCAGCATAGCCCCCGAGTAACTAGGAACAGTTACATCTGAGCACTTCTCTGTGACTTTAACATGACTGACCTGGGTCAAAACTATATCTGGACCAGTAACTGGCATCTGTAGCTTCGGCTACTGAAGGGCATCAGTTGTTAAGGAGCCACAGGGAATCTCCAAAAGAGGATCACACTGAATAGAAGAGTCCGCCAGCGGACTAATAGAATCCAGGGAGGGGGACTGGATTTGGTTTGAAGAGAGCTCCTGGCCAATGGCTAGCTGGGGATTATCTTTATCACTAACCAAGACTAACTGTTGAAAGTCTAAAGGAGCCTGAATGGGAACTACAACTGACTCAGTCAGCTGGAGCGGCTTGCCACTAGCCGAGCATCCCAAATTGCCATCCTGACCACTTTGCAAATCTCCACCCGGAGCCTCTAGTTCAGATTCCTCTTGCAGAGATTCGAACATATTGCCCTGAGAAGCATTAATACAAACAACTGAGGGGCCAGCCTGCCGCGATCTATAAATTCGTGTGGGAAGTCTGCCTTCTGGAGCAGGCCTTCATCCACGACAGCGCCAAGTCGGTCGCGCAGGCCATCAAGGAAGCTGAGGGTAAGGTCGGCGGTCCGATCAAGATTGCCGGATTTTTGCGCTATGCTCTCGGTGAGGGAATCGAGAAGCAGGAAACCGACTTCGCGGCCGAGGTTGCGGCCGCCAGCGGTCAGAAATAACCGCCTTGGGAATAGCGCTTGCGGCCTGTTTGCGCCGGGGAGCTGCCCGGCGCAATAGGGAAAGCGGTTAGCTAATATTATCCGCTAATACAGATTCGAATTCGAAGCGGATCCGAATAATATCCGAATCCGTTGACAGGCCTAACTGTGGCTGAGCAAAGGGACCACATTGAGGCAGCTAACACTTGCATCCAGTACAGGGCTGCTCAGCTGGGGGAGGCTGAGAGCAGGGTTGAGGCCTTGAGGAAGGCCTTGGAGGAGGAGCAGTCGACCGCTAAGCACATCCGAGCTAAGTGGCGGGAGGCCGTGAGCACAGCTGAGACTAGCACTCAGGTCTTGTCAACTCGTGAGATAGAGTTTGTAGCTGCTCAGTCCCACTTGACAGTACTAGAGGAGATCGAGCCCTGACTCTGTTATACTTGTTTTTTTTTTTTGTATATGCCATTGTTATACTCTGTCCCCGGTCGCACGGATTTTTGTTACCCCAATGGCGTGTCTTGGGCTCCTTTATAGAACATGAATGACAAATTATTAGATTTTATTTTGTCACTCCTTGTGCCGTCCCACCCTTTTCCTTGTGGAATGAAGCTGGATGTATTGGCTGGCAACCACATACTACTTGTCGTGGTTGATTCTTCTTTTATAAACCGGAGTGTGAATATAATAACGCATGGTTGAGATGTGCTAACTTGTTGCTGGGAACTGGGACCTAGGAATTGGACACTGGAGATGGGGTACTTGATTCTGGAGATTGGATACTTGGTACCAAAGGTTGGGCACTAGATATTGGGGACTGGGTACTACATACTGGAGGCTAAGCATTGGGTACTGGAGGCTGAGCACTGGATACTAGATACCGGGTACTAGAGGCTGAGCACCAGGCATTGGATACTAGATACTAGGTATTGGAGGCTGGGCACTGGGTACTGGATAGTGGGTACTGGAGGCTGGGCACTGGATACTAGAGGCTGAGCACTAAGTACTAGAGGCTGGGCACTGGGTACTGGATACTAGATACCAGGAACTAGGGGCTGAGCATTGGGTACTGGATACTGGATACCGAGTACTGGGGGTCAGCCTAAATGAGGCGTGTTGGCCTGAATGGCTGGAAACTGGAGGCTGGGGGATAACTCGTAAGGGTACATTGATATGGAAGACTAGCAACCAAAAATTGGGGGTTAGAGGTTATCCCGTGACGGTGTGTTGGCCTATGTTGCTGGAGACTGGGGGCTAGAAGCTGACCCGTGAGGGTGTGTTGGCCTATGTTGCTGGAGTTTGAAGGCCGGAAGCTAACCTGTTAGGGTGTGTTAGCCGATGTTGCTGGAGACTGGAGGTCGGAGGCCTACCCGTGAGGGTGTGTTGGACTATGTTGTTGGGGTTGATGGGTGATCTTGAGGTATGTCATCCAAAATTGGTCCTTGGCCAACTTATCATCGACATGTTGTTAGCCAGAAATATAGTCAATGTCGGCCTAATATTGAGATTTGTAGCCCAAAAACTGGAACTACTTGTCTGACTACTGAGATGTAGTAACCAAGGAATCTAGAGTCATCCAAGTGACCACTAGGGGTGTTGTACTCGGAGGACTAGAACTAGGGCTGAGGTTGGAGCTGGCCGGCTGACTACTAGGGTGCTGTATCCGAAGAATTGGGATTGGTGCTAGGGCTGGCCGACTGACCACTAGGGTGCTGTAGTCGGAGACTGGGGTAAGAATTGGAGTTGGAGCTGGTCGGCTGACCGCTGAGGTGTTGTAGCAGGAGACTAGAACTGGAACTGAAATTGGAGTTGGCCGGGTGACCACTGAGGTGTAGTAGCCGGAGACTGGGATTGGAATTGGAACTGGAGCTAGAGCTGGCCAGCTAACTACTGAGGTGTTGTTGCCGGGGGCTGAGACTGGAGCTGGAACTAGAGCTGGTCGGCTGACCGCTGTGGTGTTGTAATCGGGGGACTAGAAATGGAGTTGGAATTGGATATAGCCAGCTAACCGCTGAGGTGTTGTAGCCAGGGACTAGGACTGGAGCAAGAACTGGAGCTGGCTAGCTGAACGCTGAGGTGTTGTAGCTGGGGGCTGGGAGTGGAGCTAAAACTAGAGGTGACCAGCTGGCCTTTAAGGTGTTGTAGCCAAGGGACTGGAATTGGAGCTGGAGCTGGTCAGCTGACCGCTAAGGTGTTATAGTCGGGGACTGGGAGTGGAGCTGGAACTGGAGCTAGCCGGCTGACCATTGAGGTGTTGTAGTCGGGGGGCTGAAACTGGGGCTGAAGCTAGAGCTGGCCGGCTGACTGCTGAGGTGTTGTAGCCGGGGACTGGGACTGAAGTTGGAATTGGAGCTGGCCGGCTGACTGCTGAGGTGTAGTAGCTAGGGGACTGGGACTGGAGCTGAAGCTGAAGCTGGAGCTAGCCGGCTGACCGACGAGGTGTTGTAGCAGGGGATTGAGACTGGAGCTGGAACTGGAGCTGGCCGGCTGACCACTGAGGTGTTGTAGTCGGGGGACTGGGACTGGAGCTGGTCGCCAACGGCATAGAAGAATGTTGAGTTTGTTGTCAACAAAGCATCGAGACTAGTGGTTGTTTGCCATTGAGAAGCAGAGAGGGAAGGAGAATTTTTTGTGTTTCTCTTTATCAGCTCCACCATCCTTTCGGGTTTTTGCCAGAGCTGGCCCCCTTTAGCTTTTTTCGATACGCTTGTGTAGATTTTCGCACCGAAGAGTTGCCCAATTTTGCCTAAGGCACCATTACGGGTTCTCACCCCAGCCGAGGTATCTATATTTTTAACCCCACTTTTTTCTTTTTCTTTTTTGTAATCTGGGAATCTAGTGGTTGTTGTCTGTAGCGTGCTACTGTCGGGGAATGTGACCTAAAGTTTGTGTTGTTGATGGGTTGTTGCCATTGTAGCTGTGACTGTGGTTTTGGCTGGTTATTGAGTGACTGGTTTGGGAACTAGCGAGCCTTGGTGGCATATAGCTGGAGTCATGATAGAGATCTGGGGACTGGTAAGCCTTTATGATGTACTGCTAGAATCATGACTGGATTATGGTAGCTTGACCATGGTCGACTGGTGACTGGGAGTTCCAGGTTAATGGATCTTTGAGGCATGTGAATTCAGAATGAAGGGGATTTAAAGGTCAATGGAGATTGAGGTTTGCTGGGATGGGTAGCTGGGGTGGTGTATGGGTCACTACTGTGTACAGACCAAATATAATGGTGGAATAGCCAAGGACAACGTGAACCAACTAGGTGATATATGACTAACTGTAAAGTGATAAGATTGATGAACTGAAGAGGTGCGTTGGTCGAAGATTGGTATAAGCCAACTGTAGTGGTATACGGCTGTCAGAGAGGTGTAAGGTTTAAACTGGAGTGGGACATTGGTCAGGGACTGGTATGGGCCAACTAGAGAGGCATATGAATGCTGGGAAGTAGGTGTCCGGTTGTCCCGAGTAGGGGCAGAGATTTTTTTTGTCTCGTTACCGACTCTACCACCCTTTCAAGTTGGGCTCGCTGCCGGATACTACTTCTGTTGAACTAGAATCACTATCTTGAGACCTCCGTAAGACCCTGCGAGTTTGGGATTCCCACTAGGACGCCGGACAAATTGTACCCTGAAAGCTTGAACCCATCGACTCGACTGATTCTCATTTTGGGCAGTCCGAGTTCATGACTATTTTGCCCTGTCTCTACCAAAAAGAGGCCCATACTAGACCGCTACCTAGTGGTGGCTGCCAGATCTCGACAGTGTTATGTTTCTGAGTAGGCCCACGCGCCAGTTCAATCCAAGTCGACTGACCCTTGTTCCAGTCAACCCAGCCTTGTTTAAGTCGACTTCTAACACCTCAAATTGCCCTGGGTTACGTGGATTGAACCCTGTTTCAGTCCAGCCATGCCCTGGGTCGATTGAGGACCTAGATTCATTGACTGAACATTGCCTTGTGCCTTGACCCAGTAGCGGTCCCCCCTAAACCGCCAGCATTAAATAACGGCCCCTGATGGACTACTATCTCCTTCCTACCTTGCTATGTGTCGACCCGTTGATCAATCAGGTCAATGCAGGCCTTATGACTGTCCTCCTAATAGTGGTTCGGTCTAGACCACTATCTTCTTGTAGCGGTCCTATCTTGACCGCGACCTATTTCTAGATCCATTTTTCATGATTCTTGTGTATGATGTAGCAGCAGTATCAATGGTAGCTCTTCAGGCTATGATCTAGTCCTATTCATGACCCCGTTTAGTGTATCTTGACTTCTATGTCATATTTCTATGACTTCTTGTCCAAATTTTATTTGGAATAACCCTTGGTCTTAGAGATAGCTTACTTAAGCTTAACCTTGAACTCTTGGCCAAATTAAATGAACATCTAGATATTACTTGGGATCTTTGATCCACCATTGAATGCCAACGCATCATAAACGGTTCAGTCTGGTCCTGGGAAGAGCGTCCAAAAATACTTGTGTCCCGGAGAGTTTGTAATGACAAGGTGTGGCATTGCACCGAGTACTTGCTAACGTGTGTCAATGACATTCATTTCCACTTGAAATTTTGCCACAACATGACTTGCTCTATCTAACACCCCGGTTAAATAATGAAATATAAAATTAAAGTTTTGAAATATGTATTGCAATAAAGCGTGATAAATAGAAATAAATGAAGAATGTGTGATTAATTATCTTATAAATTATTAAAAAAAGGCTCTCTCACTGCCAGTACTGCCACTTGCAACAGCCAGCAGGATTATGTCTGAAAGAAGACTTTTCTTTGGTAAAAAGGACGTCCTCTCTGCCTTCAGAAAAGAAAGCTTTGCAGTTTACTTTGGTCAAACCAACCTTTGTTTATCTTTTAGCTATTCAAACTCCAAGAGAAATGGAGGGAAATATGTTGTCTCTTGAAGCCTATATATTAAACAGTCATCCTTGCCTAAAGAAGCTGCTGTAATACTAAGGTGGCCTACAGAAAAAGTAGAACGTGGGAAGAGAGAAAAGAAAAGGGGAGAGAATGCCTACTCAGACTTTCATCAAAAAGAAAGGAGAAAGAAAGAAGAAGAGATCCACAGCCAGCCAACCATCCAGCCCCGGTTCCCTTACTACTGCAATTGTAGTTTCTTATCTTTGATTTCTTATTTTGTCTTTTGTTTCTTCCTTGTAAGACTTCTTTCCCATGTGCTTTGACGACTTGTCCTCGTGTGTGTTTGTGTGTTGGGGCTGGTCCCCGTGTTCTGCTATTTTTCAGCGCGTGTGTGTGTGATTCCTTTGGCTAAGGAGTGGAAGCCTCACCAAGTTGGTGAGGGGTGGACGTAGGTGTGCCGTTGTGCAGTCGAACCACCTTAAAAAGTATTGTGTTCTGGTTTTCTCTCCATTTCTTCTGTCTCCTCTTCGTAGGTGGTTTGTGTTATCTTAGTGCATCTCCTATTGCTTAGCTCCATTAATATGTTGACTATCTTCACTTGAGCTAATTGCAGTTCCATCGCCTAGTAGTTTGTTGTTAGAAATCGAATATTTGGTATAGGATCTATTCACCCCCCCTCTAGATCCTCTCATATCGTCCAACAGTTGGTATCACAGCAGGATCCCTAGAGATATGGTCCAACGACCTAGGGAGATCTGATGGGAATGTCCCCCATAGCTACATAGCTGAGGCTCATTCCATCAATCAATCGTTGTTTTTCGATGGAACTAATTATCTATTGTGGAAGAATCGAATGGAAGTCTTCAAGCGTGCCTAGGATCACATGATATGGCAAGTTGTGAGTAGAGGCCCATTTGTCCTACCCGATTTAGATGACACCTGGACTTCGGACCATATCAAAAAATTCACAACCAATTGGAGTGCCATGAACATCATGTAATGTGCTATTCACCCCACTGAATACTCAACTTTTGTATGCTCAGACCTTGCTACAGTATGCACAGATTTCAGACACAAAAGATGCAAGGACTTGTAGACATGTGCATGCACTCAAATGTGCTCGGACTTGAAAACAGTGTGCATGGACTTGAAAGTTAAAACAAGCAAGGGGTTATGGACATGTGCATGGACTTTAAAAAAAGGTGCACAGGATGTCTGTGCACGAACTTGGACTCAACCTCAATGCAAATATGCATGGACATAGCAACACATGCACGGCCTTAGACAACACTACAACATGTAGATGCAAGACGTGCACTGTTCATGCACTGAGTTTGATTTCCTTATAATAGAAACGTGCTCAGACTTTGCATACCGAAACGATCCTCGCGAAGAGTACATCGCAATTGTATCGCTCGCGAGTCGAGGAGCAGAGAACTAAACTCACCGTAGAGTTCCATAAATTATACGGGAGAAAAATCCACACGGAAGGTAAAACTCAACACGGAAGCTATAAAAACGAACCGAAAATATCCCAAAAAGATCCAAAAGACCCAAAACCGATGTGATGTTTCAGACCCTTTCAGATCCTTGTTTTCGGGTCCCGGAACAGCTTTCTAAGAGCGTTCGGCTATATCGTGTCCGAAATTTCATTTCCGATATCTTTCGTGTTCAGATCGACGTGATCCGGAGTCGTTTAGGGGGGCGTTCCGACCCCGGATCGAGAGGCAGGAGCTACCGTTGAAATCGGCTCGACACAAGAATCGCGCCAGCGCCATTCTTTTCATGGATCGTTGACCGTGGGAACGGGTCGGGTCGTGAGACGTCCCGGTGTCCCGTTGCCCATTCGCACGCTTTTCGGAGATTTCGCTGCGATCGAGGTAGGGGGATGGACTCCTTACTTCGCTAGGAACATTTTGGTAGCACATGCATGTTCATTGGTAGGCTCCGTCTCACCTCAACGGGTCGCGATCGACGTCGAGGTGGGCGTTAACGCGCTCCACTCATCGCCACGAGTCCAACGGCGCCCTCCACGTCGCGATTTGTCGCCGTCTCGCCCGAACCCCAGAGGAGAGACAGAGAGTGGCGATCGTGAGAGAGCGAGAGAGGGTGAGAGAGTGAGATGGGAGAGAGAGAGATCGACGAGAGTGAGAGAGGGGTGAGTTTGGGTTAAAAAATAGATTTTAATATATTATTTTTTGTTTTAAAACCTTAGACATCACGCTAGTCATGCACTTGGTGCAATGCCTCACCATGTCATTACAACTCCCCGGGGCACTAGTACTTTTCGGGCGCTCCTCCCAGGACCAGACCAGGCCCTTATGATGCGTTAGCATTGATTTGGTGGATCCAAGATCCCAAGTTATGTCTAGACATTTACTGGGCTCGGCTAGGAAAAAGGAATGGAAATAATCAAGCTATAACCTAGAAATGAGCAAATCCAGGATTTTATTGCAGTGCAAGCCATCCACGGCCCAGCAACTGAAGCACACAAGAAAGCGAAACAAACCAATCTCTGGAAGCTACACGGTCACACCAGGGCCGCGTAGAGAAAAATGGTCTTTTACTAGACCATGGAAGACAAAATTGGGCCAAGGAAAAACCCAGCCCGGTGCCAAGGTAAATTGTCCTTTAAGGGCCGCTGGAAGTCAAGGACGATCTGGAATGGGCCGTCTAACAGAACAAGACGGTCCATTTTTGGTCGTTTAGCACAACAATGATCGAAAGCCCACACGAGCGGTACACGATCTGGACTGGGCCATCGTAAAACCAAACGGTCCACAGACGTCCGTTCAGAGGGTGAAACGGTCCAGAGATAACTGCGAATTAAATGGGCCAAAATAGGCTAGAGTAGTAGACTAAAATGAGATCCCAGGCTTCCCAAAACATAGTGGATCCGAACCAAAGTTCAGCCCTTTGTACTCAGGTCAGTCTAGAGGATTTAGGTTGACTTATCATGGCTAGGTCAAAGGAAGATCAAGGAAAATCGACCAGCAAGACCTGGCACTTAGCCAGTAATATGCGGTCTCAAGCGAGCCGCTCAAGGGGATTAAACGGTCAGATTCAGGCCGCGTAAGGACTCAAATGGTCCCATGTGGGCCACGAATCTGAACAGAGGCAAACAAGCGATCCGGTCGAGTTAACAGGTGTAGGACTTGAGGTACAACCTGCCCGGTGTGCTAGTGGGAATCCTAGACTCGCAGGGACTGACGGAGGTCTTAGTCTGACGGAAGGAGTATCCGACGGAGAGTCCCAACTATTACAAGAATTGAGGGCTAATGAAACATTAGAAAATGAATGTATGGCGGTCAGTCAGCACCATCGGAGTGGAATGACTATCAAACAAAACCTAACAATTAATCCAAGGAGAGAAATCTTTTAATTCAAGCAACTTATATAAGCGTTGGAGGCTTCAGGTGGATTTTCGAGGCTGTGTTGAGCGTCGGAGGATTGGTTCCTCAGTGTGGGATTGTCTCAGTTGCGTGAGACGTGTTGTTACCGTGCCGTTGGAAATGTACTCTGAATATCCATAAATGTGTTGTACAATCTTCATGATTTTCAACAAGTCTGCCTCCATAGGAAGCTATGTTGAAGGAGGAACTTAGGAACATGGAGAGAGAGCAGAAGCGTGAAGGGGTGGATATGACATATCTTAAAAATGTCATTCTAAAACTTCTTGAAACAGGTATTGCACAGAAGTTTAGTGCTTGCTTTGTTATTTGAGATTTGGAGTTTGGGGTCATGCTTTTGACTCTGTCCGTGGTGATAGTTCAAGAACAATCAACAGATTGACATGATTGTTTTGGTTGCAGGTGAAGTAGAGGCTTTACTCCCTGTGATTGGAATGTTATTGCAATTCAGTCCCGAAGAGGTGAAATGGATTTTTTAACTCTTTCCTCTCCCTCTTGTTCTTGATAACGTCGCTTTCATTCTTCACATATCTTGTATCAGTCATCATGACCTGACGATTTCAACACTCGTCAGGCTACTCATTCAACCATATCCAGAGCTTTCTGAATTTTAAGTGCCATGATTTTATTTTATTAGATTCACTGTCATCTATCATGAATGCAGATAAGGAAGTGTCAGCAAGCATACAGCTCCACAAACATTCCTCCTAGTCCCTCGGCATCTCCTACTGATGTTGCTGCGTCCACACCGCGATCTTTGTTCTCAAGATTCTCATTCACTTGAATCCTCCGTGGCAAAATGTGTAGTACCGCAAAGGAAGAGATGACCACCTGATAGCTTCAGTTATATCACAAGTGAATCATAGAATAGAAAGAAAAGGAGTAAAATGTGCAGGACGGCATAAGAAGAGAGGGGAACCTGATAGCTTCAGTTATATCACAAGTGAATCACAGAACAGAAAAAAAAAAAAAGGTTCTTTCATGTTTGGTGGGCTTGAGAGTATCTGTTTGGTTGCCCCTGATTTTTGCATTCTTGTATTCTTTCTTTTCCACTTTTTTCCTGTATCATCTATCCTTGTTAAATACAGCTAAGTACAATCGAAGTTGCATAAAGGAATGAAAAGACAGATTTTAATCTCTCTCTCTCTCTCTCTCTCTCTCTCTCTCTCTCTCTCTGAGAGATTGCCCGGTGTGAGACCGCCCGGCGTGAGGCCGAGCTGCGCGAGGTAGCATTCTATCCAGTCCCGTTCGCATCCCCGGAGTTGCCGTCGATCCGTCTCCCGACGCCGTCCGCGTCATTGTGTGTCCAGAATCTCCCACTCCAGTAAATCAAACCTCCTAATCAAACGTGCCCTTATAGCTGCGGGATGCCCCCGACCCCCTATCCATGACTTCAGACATATACAAACTTTTCTCCAGCACGGAACAAAGGTGTTCGGATTCAATCCGATGTAAATAAACACTGACTGCTTGCGATCGATGGGGAAAGACGTCTAGTACACGATTCCCCACAATCGCCTGCGCACTCGCACCTATGGAACATCCCCTCTCTCCAAGTGTTGCCTGATCTCCCGAGCCCACGTGCCGCGTCCTGGCGATGCTTCCCAGTCAACCCTCGATTCTATAGGTGATTGTTGAGAAATCGACTGGTATGCCCGCACCCCGATTTTCTTAACCCCGAAGATTCCTCGTGCCATTCAATTCCCTCTCGATCTTTCGTAAAAGACGAGTGCTCGGTACCGCCTTGAGGAGAATACATCTAAGAAGGAGGATACTCGAGATATATCAAACTCTCGTGTTTCCCTTTATTGTTTTATTCCTCCCCTCATCCCGGCCATTGGATCCCCGATGGGACCACAATGCTGAGCTGGTTGTACCTTAAAAACCCTAGAAACTCTTTGAATCTCGTCTTACTAGTGTAAGATATGATTCGACCGACCTTTGGAACCACAGAATGAGATTTTGTTTGGTTCTGTCCATCCTGTTCTGAACGCGGTGTACCCATAGACCGCATTCAAGCTTCTGGTTCTTGAAGATGGCGTACCCAGAGCCTGTGTTCATGTCTGAATGCACCCTGCCTACAGATCATGTTCTAGGATCGCGGCCCTGAAGTCCATGACCACGTTCAGCCCTATTTTTCATGAGTCATGTTCGTGCGGTTAATCGCATTTTATCAAGTTTTGTAAGCCCAAAGTTAACTGTTTTGATGTGATTTGACGTGATTATTGTCCTTATACATCAGTACTGTAGACACGTAAATTTTGGCGTTGCCGTGAGAAAATCTAATATTATATTATAACGCCCCAAAGTGGCTCGCACAGTTAAGTTAGTTAAATAATCTCCAATTTTTATCTGATTGTCAAAAAATATATCTTAAGTGTTTCGGGTGAAATCGATTTTGATTTTGCCCGGTTTCGGGTGTTTCGGCCCAATACGCCAGAAACCGGGCAAAACCGGAGGCGAACTCCCCTCTTAAGAGAAGTTCAAGTCTGCCCCACCCCTCAGATCTGAGATCTGAGGGGTTGCCACCAGGGGAGGTGGAGGAGGGGTAGGGGAAGCTTGGGAGGAGGCTTTGCTGTCGGGAGGAAATCTTGTTGGCGCCGCCGCCGCCATCGTTCACATCATTAGGTTGAAGATTCCTCAACAATCTTGTAAGTTTTTGTATGTTTTTTTGTTTGATAGTTTTCTTGTTGTAGGTAAGGTTATATACAATACATTAGTTTTTATATGTTAATTATGGTAAATTTTCAAATTAGAGCCTAATTAGCGATTTAAATTTAGGGCTTTTGTCTAATTAGGTAAGTTTAGTATCAATTGAAACTTAATTAAGATTCATTGAATGCTTTAGGGCGGGAGCATGCTGCTAATTGTATTACACATCAGGTAATTAGGGTAAATCCTCAAATTAGGACTTAATTAACGGTTTACATTTGGAGCTTTTGCCTAATTAGGTAAATTTAACGTCAATTGAAACTCAATTAAGCTTCATTGAATGCTTTAGGGCGAGAACAGAGGATACAGTCATAGTGAAGGAGGATATGATTCACAGAGTCAATATAGACATCCATCAGGTTATAAAGGTGGCCAACACGAAGCAGGTATGTATGGGTGGGGCCATTAGCCAGAATTCTAATTCCATCCAGACTATCCAGTTCTAACCAGTAGCAGTTATGGGTGAACATCCTCTTCTCATCCTCAAGGTTCTGCTTCTTATGTTGATTCTGGATTCTAATCAAGTCAACAACCTTATTCTTCAAGAGGGATCCAAAGCGAGATGTAGGATTTGACTGCATCATTGTTTGGTTATAGTGAATATACAGAATATATGCAACTTTTTTATGAGTATCCACATTAGAAGCCAGACGATGAGGGAGAAGGTTCTTCTAGTTATTATCCATATTAGTGCGTCATCATTTAGGTTGATCAAGATAGACCAAGGCGTCAACGCTGCTTGCTGTCAGCGTGGACGTAGCTGAAGCCATGAAGCTTAAAGCCAAGGCGTCGACGCTGCTCGTTGACAGCGTGGACGCAGCCTTCATTGAGTTCACCAGGGGACAACCCTCCGATGCTTAAGTCAGCAATGGTTGTAAGAAAGGCACAGAGAAGAGCAGAGAGGAGAGATACAGAAGCCATAATAGAGGATCCGAGAGACGTGGAGGCCCCCCACAACGAGTGCTCATCGCTCCCAGTGGGCTCCTAGAGTGTGCTCGCTAGGCAGTAAGGCCGCGCGGGGGGATTTTCTCTCTAGATGGGGTATGGCGAGACCTCTCTGTCACTGTAGTCGAATCAGTTGCTCTACTCTCAGTGAGAAGCTTTTGGCTAGAGTTCTACCCTGTCCTCCTTGTCTTCTCTGTCGATGTCTCTTTTATAGGGGGTTGTCCTAGAGAGGGAGTTCTATCCCTTAACAGGGAAGGGAGCAAGTAGTGGAGTAACGTCTCCCGCGATCGTGGCAGGAGTTTCCCATTGGAGGGGGATTACCCTGGTGTCAGCTAGTCTCTGGTTGAGTGTTGCGGTGCCCGTAGGGCGTGCTCGCCCATTATGGGGTCGAGGCTGATGTCGTGGGGGGTAACAATTGGTCGTCAGAGGATCCTCTGATGGTTTTTGCACCTGGGCCAAAGCCCTCCCTTCGCTGGCGAATCCAATGCTAATTCATAGTGGGCCGTGCCTTAATGGGCTCTGACTACTGGGCACCTCTTGGGCGCATTGTAGATCCAGAGTCGAATTGGGCTCATCGTTGGTGGGCCGGTTATGGGCTGAGCTAGATTTACCCTCCTTACTAGCCCCCCTACTCTCAGTTGCTGAGCACTTTTACAGGGAGCTGAGAGTCAAACATGAGAGGGTCTATCAGAGTGAGAGATTCGAAGTCAATTTTCTCGTATCATGGATACCGGTAGTTTTGACTGCATGATTGGTGCGCAAGGCACCTATGGCGGTGGCAGGCACCACTGTTGCAATCATGACGCATGCCCTCTTTTGTCTAGGAGCACGGGCTTCGAATGGGTGCCCAAGTGGGTGGCCGTACTGTGACAGCAACGGGTGCCTTTTTACCTGTGCTCGGGATTTAAAGCATCGATCTGTCGTGGTAGGTTATAAGGTTCATCGTGGGGTTTTCCTCATGACCCCATCCGCATCTTGTAGGCTGCCGTGCTTGTCGTAGGCTTCTCCCCCCCCCTAATGAGGGTTTTCTTCCTTCCTTTGTGTTCTTTGTCTCTTGTAGTCATGCCTCCTCGTAGGAGAGCTCCTCGCGTCAGCCCCACATCTTCCATTGAAGAGGTGGATCCTGGTCATGGCGGTGCTCTGAGCACTTCGGGCGCCTGCCCTAGTCGTCCCCGTTCTCCGTCGTTGGCGTATAGAGTAGTTCATGGGCTGTGGGAAGCCTTCCAGATTCCTTCCAAGTTTGACATTGTCTTCCCGACCGTTGATGATGATATGTTGAGCTTGCCTCCGGGCGGTAGCAGGGTCTTCATAGCTTCTTTCCAGGTAGGGTTCCGCCTTCCAGTTCATCCTTTCATCGATTCTGTCCTCCATCATTACGGTCGGCAACTAGGGGATCTCTCCCCTAATTCATACCACATCCTCTGTGGTTTCGCCTTCGTGTGTAGGAAGGCCGTGGTAGAGCTCTTCCAATAGTTCTACTATCTCCAGAACTATCCTTCCGATACTGCCTTAGTCTATTTCAAGGCCAGGCCTTACTGAAACCTTGTCAGTGTTTTCAAGGTTGCGTCCAACCTCAAGCGTTGGGTGGAGCACTTCGTATATATCACCAGGGCGGGTGCTCGCGACTCCTAGAGGGTCACAAGTTCCCACCCCATATGGGATGATAGGCGGCCCTCAGCGACGGCCGAGGAAACTCAGAAGATAAAGGCTCTTCCTTGTTTCCACCTTCCCAACGTTGACTTTGAGCTGACTCTGGCGATGCTTCGGGAGTTGGGGATGAGTCCCCCACTGCCTCATGGTATTACCTTTGATTTTCTTCATGCTCACCGATCGTGAACTGAACTAATACTCCTTGTGTTGTTCTTGCAGGGGCTCAGGGATCTTCGGCACTGCGGTACGAGATCGTCGAGTTGCTGTAGAGTGCCCCCCGCCCTATAAATCACGTCGAACTGGGGGCCGGCCAGGTGACGGTCGTTGCCTCTAAGGTCGTGGTCACGTTTGCTCTGGGACGGCTTCAGTATCGATCTAGTTCCCACAGGCGTCCCCTTGGTGAGCCCAATGGTAGCTTCTGCGGCTAGCGGCGGGTCTAGTGTTCGGAGGGATATCTCCGAGGGAGCCTCTAGCGTTGCTGAGGGGGAGTCCACCATGGCTGGTGGTAATCGTGTTCCATTAACCGTGGATGAGTTGGCAGCGCTGGACAGCCAGTGTCGCCTGAAGAAGAGAAGCAGAGTCGTTGTTCTGGCCCAAAGTCGGGCTCCGCCACCGTCGTCGTTGAGGGCTACTTCTTCGGGTGAGGTTCCTCCTCTGCCTGAGGTTCCTCCTCCACTGCCGATGACTGAGGAGCTTGCGACCACTCCTTCGACGTCCCGCCCAATGAAGGAGGCGTCTGATAAGGGCAAGGCTCTCATTGTTGATGAAGCAGTTCATACCCCGCTGAGTGAGGTCCCCTGGCATACTCAGCATCTACCGCCCGAAAAGGCTACGATTAGGTATGCGAGTTTCACGACGGTCATCGAACTCATGAAAAAGATTATTGGGTTGCATGAGTGCACCGGAGTATTCGATCCCGGGGTTGAGAAGGAGTTGACGGATCTGGCCGCGAAGAGCGTGTGTACGGTCACCAGGGCCTTCGGCTTATGGAGGCACCACTTTGGTGGCCTTACTCGGAAGCTGGAGGCCAACCAGGCTATTCAGGCCGAATTGTCAGCCAACAGCGAGGTGCTCGAGGGGCGTATGAAGGCATCTGAAGTCGAGGTCATTGGGCTTCATGAGCAGTTGAGTCAGGTGGAGTGGGTCCTCGCCGGGATGGAGTGAGACCGAGATTTCTTTCGAGTTCGGGCCGAGAAAGCTGAAGCCCATGTAGCCAAGCTGGCGGCACAGGTCTAGGTCATCGAAGCTCGAGCCCAGGAGGTAGAGGCGCAAGTTGCTGAGCTGCGCTTGTTGATGTCCGCTATTGGTGAGGAGGCAGTGGAGAACTTCCATTCTTCTTTGGCTTACCAGGACTAGCTGACCACAGTAGCCCTAGAGTTCTTTGGGCCGACACGCGATCACGACTTCCGGGTGTAACGACGAGATGGTGACCGATGGTGAGGATGGGTGATGAGTGATCGCCAAGAGAGGTAACGACGAAGAAATGCCCCTTAGATGTGGACGACGGGATCGCCTACGGAAACGGGTGGATGATTATTATGGGTATTTAGGGAGAGAATGGGGGGAGAAGAAAAGAGTGACCCGGATGCGGACGAACTAAATCACCACGGGGTGTTGGTTTTGGTTTAGGAGAGAGGGGGGAGAGAAGAAGAGAATGTTATGCCTACAGTGTTCTTCGTTGTTGCCCTATTTTAACTCCTCAGCTTCTTTACAATGCCATCCCCAGCATCCTTGCCAGAAGCGGTGGCTTCTCCAGCGTCAAAGGACTGTGTCTCTTCTGCATCTTCCTCGGCCCCTTGCCGCCACTGGTTCCTTCTGCGAATCTTTTTTACTCATTCGTTATTGCTTTGGCTCTGCTTGTTGTGCTTTTTACAACCCGTTCACTTTGTTCTGGAGGACATGGTATGTAGTTTCATATGTCATCCTTCTTGCTGTGATTCACCTCTGCATATGATGTTCCATCGTACCATGCTCTGGTTCGCATACTCCCCTGCGTTGATTCACCTGTGCATCCGATTTTGAAAAGCTGCAAGTAGTACCTCGATATGATCTCCAGTAATCGTTGATAATCTGGCATGTAATTTCATATGCCATCCTTCTTGTTGTGCTTTCCCTCTCCTATTGAAGATGGTTCTATTTTACCATACTCTGGTTCGCATACTACCTTACGCTGGTTCAGCTTAGAGTTTGATTATTATCTTAACCCAAGTCTCTACCCAATTCTCACTAGGTTGGATCCTAGACTTATAATAAGTTTATCGGTTCTATACCAACACTTAAAATCCTAGAACTTAGAAAACTTAGGAATATTAGAAACCTAGGCTCTGATACCACCTAAATGTCACGCCCCGACATAGAATATCAGGACTGGCAGTAGAAATAGACAATCACATGCTAAATGAAAGAATTAACACAACATCATAACAAAACTAATTTCATTCATTAAATAACAATTAAATAACCCATACTCCAATTATATAAACCCACTTAACAAAATTTTGACATAACATCCACTTGACGCTTATTACATTCACGGACTCCAAAATTACATCTCCTTCAAACCACAAATTCTAGTGACACAGCTAGACATAACAACTATGAATGGCTCCACATGGCTGCTAACTGGTTTGCTCCGTGGCCATCACTCTTGCCCGTCCCCATCAGTTTGCGAGTCCTCACCTGAGTTACCTGAAAAGGGGGGAAACAACTAGGTGAGCGAATGCTCAGTAGGTAATAATAGGCAAGTTTAATTACTTAACCAATTAATTACATTTATGTGCGATAATGATTGAATAAAATGGCGCTACGACAAAGTAACATGACAATAGAGAGTACGAGGTCATGAACTCGTGAGTAGTTTTGGGTTAATTTATGGAAAATCACCCATATCGTGTCATTTTATGTGTGGTTTGATCCCTTCTGGCTTGTGGGAGAATGATATGGTGATTTTGGATGTATCCCCATCATTCTGGAGAAGATAGGGGTGTGGAAAGGCATTTTTCCACTGATTTTTCTAGTTCTTGGGTTTGGCGTATTAACGCGGACCTCCCAGGGGGTGCGTCTATTAATGCACTATGTCATGCGACTGTGTTCATCTAAGAAGATGAACAGTGAGGCGGTGAGGTGGCAAAGGACGCAGTCCAAGTGTTGGACATGATCGTGAAGAATGCGACCAAGGTGTCGACCGTGATCTTCATTAATGCGCTCGAGTCTTCAGCCGCATTATTGGCTTAACGCGCTGTAGGCTATGGTTGCATCTATTAACGTGACCCTAGCTTGTGTCGCGTCAATGCATTGACACACTGTAAGCATTGGACGCATTCTACTGGTATCGCGACGCATCCTTTGGACATGTTCATTATTGCGATGCAGGCTTGCACCGCATTCATGTCTTCTATTTTTGGGGTTTTATGTAAGTTGTCTCGGGCTCCGGTGAACCCAGTATTCAATGCCTTGTTGGCATTTGACTTGATGGATGCCTTGGGTATTCCGTGAGAGTCATATCTGTGTGTCAAGGGATCCCAGAAGAGTAGTCTTATCCTGAGTAGCGTTCGGTGTTTCTCCGTGATTGTTGGCTTGACTTCAACCCCATGGTTAGCTTATTATACGTGGATGTCATGGATGTCCTATGAGGCCTGTGACTGTGTTATAGGGTGTTCGAATGTGCCATGATACCGAGCAGTGTTTTGTGTTATTTCGAGGGTCATTATGGTTTCTGGTCAACCCAGTTGTGACCCATTGGTTGACACGTGACCTCGTGAGTGTCTCGGCTATCCTATATGGATTGAGACTCTGATTTTAAGCGCTTGGAGGTATCGTCATACCTCAGTTTGTGTGCCTATGTTGTCTGAGGGCAGTGATGTTCCCTCCTGTGCTGTGATTTGTGTTTTATCATATTTTTGGCTTAGGGACTAGGCTGATTAACAGTATATTGCCATGATGTGCGATGATCTTGACCCGAGTTGTGTGACTCAAGGATCGTTGTGTGTAATTCTAGTTGTTTATCCTGAGTCTGGGGACAGTTCTGTGTACTTTTGTTTTCCTTGAGATTTGCAGAGTTCAGAATTTCCTTAACCTGAGAAAGAACCTTGTGGTATATGCTATGAGGTGCTGTGGATTTGCCTTCATACAAAGCTGAGTTCCTAGCAAGCCATAATTCCCACAAGCCATATGCAAGAACAGCAAGCTGGAATAAACCATATAAAGATTTGACATTGATCTCTTTAACTGTATTATGAATTAAGGATCTTGCTGAATAGCCCCATATATGATAGTCAATTCTGTGAAATGAAGACCAAAGTGAAGATTCCCACTCACTTTTAACAAAAAGATGATTTATATCCTCCTCTTGAGGGTTTTTACAGCAATGGCATTTGGATGGAATAGGAATTCATAGAGGTTCAACTCTAGTATCAGTCGGGATACAATTGTTCTAGACTTTCCAAATGTGGACAGAGAGTTTAGGAGGAATCCATCTTGACCAAATCCGATCACCTAGGATAGCGTCCTGACCTGGAGCAAATCTGCAGGAGTCTTTATAGATAGATGAAATCAGACACTCGCCGGAGGATGAAAGACTCCACACTCCCTTGTCCGAATCTTGACTTAGGGAAGAAAGCCATATAGCAGATCTGATCTTATTTAGAAGCTGGCTGTCAATGATAGCAATGTCTTCTTGAGATGGATGTTGTAATATATCTCTGACAATGGCATTCTTGTTAGGACTAAAGGTGCTCGGGATATAAGAGACCAGAGGCTGGCTACCAATCCAGGTATCCAGCCAGAAATTAGTAGTACAACTGTTTCCAATTACCATTCTTTTATGCTTCAATATTACAGTCTTTGCCTGAGACCAACTCCTTCTAGCATGCCCTTTCATCTCCTTGAAATCAACCTCAGAGAGATGTCTTCCTCTAATATATTTGGCTCTAAAGAACTCAGCCCATCTAGATTCTGAATGAATGGCCTTCCATAACATCTTGATCCTGAATGCCTCTTCCTTCCAAGGAGATGAAATTATCGTCGCCAATATCAAAGGAAAGTCATGCTCTATCTGCCAGGTTGTATCCTTCCATCTCAAGAATCTATTGTTACATTGTTCTATTGCTTTCCATTTTATATGCCATTGCGGACAATGCCACTTAAGTTGGAAGGGGAGAGAAAATTTCAAATTCCATGACGCATATAGTACAACCTGATAGAAACTCTTGCATAAGCATGAAATAGATGGAGGGAAATTCAAATGTACCTAGGGTGGTGGGAGATTTTTATGGGGAAGGGAAAGATTGAATGGGAATGGTACAAATCCCCCTAGGGAGTGCGGAGATTTGGGTGGTTGGGGAAGTGAGATTCCATTGGGATAGAGGAGTGGGGTTTAATGCACCTAGGGAAGGTGGAGTGGGGTGGCTGGGAAGTAAATGGGGGGTGAGGTGGAGGAGAGAGAAGGCAAACATGTGAGGAATCGAAATTGCACAGTTATTATCCAAAATTAGTCCAATTACACTGTCCATTGCTGGCTTAGGATGTTTTTCGTGTGATTAATGAATTCTTCTATCTTTTATCTGTTTACTAGTCATTCAAGATGCCACCTCGGCGTCGGAGAGTCCTGGTTCCTCAGGAAGCGAGTAGTGTTCTACAAGATGTTCCTACTCCAGCTCCCATCGTTCCAGCTCAAGAGGATGCGCCTGGTAGTCATGGACGTGCATTAAAGGAGTTTTTGCTATTTCATCCACCGACATTTGAAGGTCAGATCGATCCAGATGCCATCAGAATATGGTTGGATGCCACCGAGCGCGTGTTTCATTCCATGGAATGCGTAGAAGATGAAAAGGTGATGCTCGGTACTTTTCAGCTCCAGGGCGCGACGCTAACCTGGTGGAATACCGAGTGGGAGGTTTCTTTTCAATCTCACCCACTCTGTCAGATCTTGTGGACTGAGTTTGTCGCCACCTTCGAACTCACCTTTAGCCCATCTTATCTCCGCATGGATAAAATGCACCAATTTTTACAGCTTGTCCAGGGAGGAATGTCGGTGCTTGAATATCGGAACAGATTTATGGAATTGGGCTGTTATGCGCCCCACATTCTTGCAAATGAGGCATTGAAGATAGAGCAATTCCTTCGTGGCCTCCGTGCTGAGTTGAGGCAGCCGTTGATTGTTCCCCGTGTTACCAATATGACTGAATTATACTAGGCTGCAGCAGCGTTGGAGTTGGATTTGGCAAGATCCCTGGTTTCTTCTCAGGCAGTGTCGGTTCAGCCGACAGTTCAACTTCCTTCAGGTTATCTGCCTCCTGTTCCAGGATTTCCTTCTACCACTCCAACAGCAAGTGGTGTGGCTTCTTCTGGCAAGTCCCAGTTTAGAAGATTCAAGAACAAGAAAAGACTTAAGAAGCGATTTGACCAATGGAAAACATAACGCAAGTGTAAGTCTCGGGGTGCACTGTAGCAAGGCAGTGCTCTGATGGGAGACTGCCCAGGGAGGGCAAACGGCCCTACGCAGGGCCTCAGAGTGGCAGGGGTAGCAAAATAAAAAAAACTCAGAGTTAAAATAAGCAATAACAAGGAAAATCCACAGCGTATATGAGTGAACTAGGCGGTCTGGCAAATGACCGTCAACCGTATGAAACGGCCCTGACAGGACCGCAGCAGGTAACGAACTCACAGAAATGCACCTGAGGCAGAACGACGCGGTCTATCGACCGACTGCCAAATCTACTAAACGGCCCTGACAGAAATGCAAAAGATAGCAAATTCACAGAAAGAGAAACATACCTAAGGCTGAATCAAACGATCTATCGACCGGCCGCTGGAAGCTATAAACGGCCCGCAGAGGATTGCAAACCACCTAGGGAACAGAAAACAACAAGGAACGAATGGCAAACCTGAGGAGACTTAGAGCTAATTCAAACAAATAGGAGAGTAGGTCAACAAAGTCAGAAGCACGATGGGTATAAGGTGTCCCACCGTGATCGCCAAAAAGGGGATGTAGACACCTCTTTTCCCCTTCCCTATAAGAGATGTGCTTAAAAGGGAAAAAGGCATCGTGTGTGGGTGTGTGAGTGAATAGTATGAAAAGAACGATTAGTGCAATCAATTAGTCACTCACATGCATTGACAAGTTGTGATCGCCACCAAAATACCTAGTGCACAAGAGGAGCACCACGTACCTTGGAAAAGGGAGACGGATAAGACCACTCGCCAACAAGGTGCAGTGCTGATGCAGGAAGAAAATGGTCCTCCAGGGACCGCTGAACGTCGAAGATGGCCGAACGATAGGTTGCTGCAAGCACTGAAGTGGAACGCGGGTAGAAGGCTTGACATGGAGATCAGGCAGTCTATAGTCGGCCACACACAGGAGCGAGACGGTCTGAGGAAGATCACAAGCCCCGGAAGACGGTCGGAGATGAATCACACAGGACCTCCAGATTCCAAGCTGTGGAACTTGATCCTCCACCCCTTCCGACTAGCCTAGAGGGATGGGCCTCATGCTAAAGGTCCTGTTAACCTGCAAAATAATGCAAACAACCAAGAAAAACAACTGAAATGAATTTATGGAAGTGTAATATCTATGAATAGAAATAAAAAAACTATCGGTTGTCATTTGGGACCAGTTGGAGTCCGAAAACTCCGGTGACTCGATTTGGGTCGATTCGTTGGAATCGCCGCGATCTCGCGTTTTAGTAGATGCATGTGGTGTTTTTAGCCTCCGGGGGTTGTTTTTTGTCACATGGCATTGTTTCCCCTACGCTTCGGGGGTGAATGGGGCATGGAACGGGCCGATTCGACCGTTCCCCTATTTTGCTCGTCGAATTTGTGTAACGGTCCCTCCAGAGACCGTCACACTGTGTGACGATCCCTCGATAGACCGCCACAACCGTGGTCATTTTGTGTACTTTGAGGTTGGGGTCATGTGATAGACCGGTACTGGACCGTCACATGACTGTAACACACCTGTGTTGGTGCATTACGTTCTGGGTGTGACGGACTATAGTGGGACCGTCACATTCCTGTAACGCGCTTGGCTTGGTTCATTACGTGCCGTGGTTTTTGAGGCTTGCTGCTGTGTCAGACCCTCGACGATCGTGCTTCCTCGAAGACCGGGTCAGTCGGTTCATTTAACGAGTCTGTCCCTGTGCGTTATAGTTTAGGTAACGCACCAGTGTGAGACCATTACATCGTGCCTGACTGGCGTTTGTCTGGCTATGGTGGTTGGTGTAACGCGCCTACCCCATGCGCCATGTGGCTGTGGCGGACTCAGCATGGTCTGTTATATGCCTCTTGTCTGTGTTAGTATTTTGGGTCTATGGATATAACGCCCCTATCCTAGCGCGTTATACTAGTATAGCGCGCCTATAGAGGTCCGTTATATTCCCCTTGGTTTGAGTTCTGATCCGTTGGCCATAACGCCCCCGTCCTGGTGTGTTATGCTGATGTGACGTGCCTGTCTTGGTGCGTTACATGGTCTGTATTGGATTTCAGGTCTGTTTGCCCTGGAGCCCCTACTCTGGTGCGTTAGAGTAGGTAACGCCCCTATAGAGGTATGTTACAGTCCTGTTGTGGCCGTAATGGCCATTGTTTGGTTCTATGTCTGCTCTGTGTGTCTGCCTGTCTTAGGTGGTGTTTTAGGGCAGTGTCTGTGTGACGGTAGTTTCTGGATCGGTCGGTTTAGGTGACTGGGTGTGGTCTTTTCCTTGACTACGACAGTACCCTAACGACTAAATCTAGAACTGCCAGTGTCGTTGTCTCTGGTTTCATAGCGACTGTTCCTTGACAGTGCGCACCGGACTGCATGCAAAATCTAGCCTAAATCTAACAAGCAATGATCAACCAATTATGGCAAGTATGGCAACAATCAGCAAAAATACATGGCAATCAGGGGAGATCAAAATAGTGCCCAAGCAAGTATGAAATGATGTGGAATAATAATCAAAATGATAATCACGGGTGCGCTGTAGCACTAAAACGCGGTCTGGTGGGAGACTGCTCAGGGGGATAAACGGCCCAAGTAGGACCGTGCTGTTACAGGGAGCAGTAAAACCTAAAAAAAACACAGGGAACTGAAACGGAGTGGAACTATAGAGACAGATGCGTACCTGATTGGATGGTCTATCGATCGACTGTGCAAACTGTGGAATGGTCCTGAATAGACCGCAGAAACCCAGTAAACCCACAAGAGTATAAAGAGCAGTGGCGTACCTGAGCCAACAGACGTGCACGACCTATATTCCAACCGTAGGAGTACTTGAGTGGTCCTGGGAGAATCGCGTACACCTCCAGGAATAGAAACACACCGTGGACAAGATGACAACCTTAAACAACTTAGAAAATCCTTACCAAGCACAAAAACACAGGTCGGCAAAACAACAGCACGATGGGCACTAGGAGTCCCACCGTGATCGCCAAAAAATGGGATGTTGACATGTTTTTCCCCCCCTCTCTTTCTCCCTTACCCTTCTACATCAACATATAAAAGTCAGAGTAAAGAGCTAAAAGGGTGGAGAGGTGGGTGTGTGATTGTGATCGCCACCAAGACACGGGGTACTGAAGAGTACTACGTACCTTGGAAAAGGAGAAGGCACTCGCCTAGAAAGCAGCGCTGGTAGTTGTACACAGTCCAGGAAGAACCACTCTATGTATGGCACGGCCGTTCAATAGGCCACTCACAGCGCTGGAAAGAGAAACGGGACGAAGACTGGTTTGGCTACAAAACGGTGCACAGACGGCCACTCACAGGATCTGAACGGTTCATGGAGGACTGCCCTTCTATGCAGACGGTTGGAAGAAGACCGTTCAAAGCCACCCGACTCCAAGTTGTAGGACTTGATCCTCCACCCCTTTCGACCGGCCTGAGGGGATAGGCCTCGTGCTGTGTTGATGCTGACCTGCAAAAAAATGTAGACAACAAGACAATAACGCCTAAATTAGTCCTAGAATGTGTAGTAACTATAAAATAAAATGGAACTTTAGCAAATCGATCTAATGAAATTTAATTGCTTACTGTTATATCTCTGTGCCTTCCATGTACTACACGGCAATCCTTTTATCCCTTCGGAGCTTTACCGCTCTTGGGAGGCCTCACGGGTTCCAAGTGGTATCGGGTCTACTCAGTAGTCCTACTGGGTATATTCGGTATCCGGGATCCGGGTCATCACAATTTGCCTCCTGGTGGCCGTGGCAGAGTACTCAAAGAGTTTCTGTTGTTCCACCCACCGACTTATGAAGGTCAGGCAGATCTTGATGCATCCAGAGTGTGGCTTGACGCAACCGAGCGTGTATTCCGTTCAATGGAGTGCACGGAGGATTAAAAAGTCATGCTTGCTACATTCCAGCTTTCGGGAGCAGCACTCGTGTGGTGGACCATAGAGTGGGAGGTTACTTTTCATTCTCGTCCACTTCGCCAGATCGCCTGGATAGAGTTTGTCGCATCCTTCGAACGCACGTACAGTCCAGCTTATCTCAGGATGGACAAGATGCGTCAATTCATGGAACTATCTGACGGTGATATGACCGTGCTGTAGTATCGGAACAAATTCATGGAATTGGGTCATCATGCGCCCCATGTTCTTGCTGATGAAGCCTTGAAGACTGAGCAGTTTCTGCGTGGGATGAAGACTGAGTTGCGATAGCCGTTCATTACAACTCGGGTAGCCGAGATGGATGCAGCATACCAGGCAGCTGCAGCGCTAGAGTTGGATATGGCAAGATCTCGAGGATCTACTCAAGTTGGCCTTGTTCTGTTGAGCGTGCAATTCCAGCTGAGTTTTCAGCCGTCTGTGCCAAGAGTTTCACCCGCTGTGTCGACTGCTAGTGGCGCTTCTCTTTTGAAACCCAAATTCAAGAGATTCAAGAAGTCTAAGAAGAAGTTTGGTCAGCAGGCGTCTTCTGGAGCCGTTCAACAGACAGCTCCTTCCTTTCAGCAGTGTCAAGGTTCAATTGATAGTCAGCCGAGACAATGTCCAAGGTGTGGTGGTAGCCACCCAGGCAAGCCCTGTTCGTTGCCGGTGGTCTATTTTCGCTGTGATCAGCCGGGACATGTGGTTCGAGACTATCCGCTGAGGCCAAAACTGGTGCAGTTTTATCAGTTTTCTCAATCACAACCATCTCAGTTCAAACTTCCTCCACCACCTCAACCTCAGCATTTCTATCCATGTCTTGAAGGAATTGTGCTTAATTAAAACATAAAAAAGGTCCACCAAAATTTTAGAAAATAAAAATTTTTCCATCATATTAACTTGTCTGACTTGGATGAACCCTCTCACACAGCTTTGTTTGTGCCTTTTTGGCTTGTCTGAGCGCATTCATGTTGCATTCCCTCCTCATCCACATAGGCTTTTTTTAATAGGCCCATTTAGTTTGGCCCTTTTGTCGTGTCCATTATCTGGTTCCATTGTCCTATGTCAGTTTTGCATTGGTCCTGTACACTAGTGAGTTAGCCCTCCCCTCTTCAACCCTTCACGCCCTTGCTTCCCTGGCTATATTTCCCTTGATATCCATGTAGAAAGTCTCCATCCCTCTCATGGAGCATCACTTTAATCTTGTATATTACCCTCCTTCTCAACTTTCTTCCTACTCCCGCGTGGACTCTTCTTCCTACGTGGTCCCATCTTCCCATGGTCCCCTTGACCCATCTGAGGAACAAGTAAATGTTATGGCCCATCTATCATGCCTTATTCGCCAAATAGTCCGAGCCCATGCCCAAAAACTTATTGCAAGCAATCTTAATGGGCCTTCTCTTTCCTGTGTTGCTAGCCCAATTTCTAATATCCAATCCCATTTTAATGGGCCTCATTCTTCTTCCCCTTATGCTGTTGGTCCAATTGGTCCTCATGCCCACTTTCCTTCTAGGCCCACATATCCTTCTACTCCCGGAATGGGCCATTCTTCTTCTTAGTTTGGATCCTCTTATCCGGCCCGTTGCCATAATCCTGGTCTACATTCATAACCTCTTGCTCAAGCTGGCCCACATTTCTCTTGATCTCTCCCTACCCCACAGATGATCTCTCAGGCCCAACGCCAACTTGATTAACTTCAACGTCGAATAGATCCTAAATCCTCCTTAAGTGTCCTATTTGTATTCCAAGATCTTCGACTTCCACCTCCTTTACAAATTCCTATTTATCGTCGTTATGGTGGAACCGGTGACCCTTTTGTGTACTTAAAGGAGTTTATTTATGAGTCGGCCCAGTTTCGACATGACCGACGCTTGATGGCTTATCTGTTTTGTCTGTCATCAGAAGGCCCAGCTCGGGATTAGTACTTTTCATTGTCGCAAGAGCAGATTGTGAATTTCCAAGTCATCCAAGAGAAATTTATTCTGAAGTATCAGGATCAGGAATAGGGGATAATATGAAAATTTTAAAATTTTCAGACTAAACCACCTAAACGCGGTCTATCGCACGACCGCCTTTTCATAAACACAGTCCCCACTCGACCGCTATCGTGTTTCGTGAACGCAACGGTAAGAAGCTTGAAAAGTTTGGATCTTTGGCATCCCAATCCCTAAGGATTGAAGTGTATAGACATATAAACATGTCTAGGACTCTATAGGGATCGATGCTACTCCTAATTAGGGCTCTGAGATCGACCTAATCCCTCAAACCCTAGCTAACCCTATCAATAGAACCCAGATTTGACCTACGCGAACCCTATAAATATAACCCAGATTTGACCTACGTGAACCCTTATTTTGGCTCGTGTTGTTCGATAGTAAGGTGACATTATCTCAGGTTGGTTCTTTAGAACTTTATGTTCTCTTTAATTTTATCTAACTCCCCTCCAAATTTCGTGCTAGAAGACCCAACCGTTGAAGAGTTAAGGTAGCTGCAAGTCACTATCTCGCTACAGGCTGCACATGAAACAGTGCACTGGTCCTGTGAAGATCAAGAAATTAGAAGCCATAAACGAGATTAGTTCAAGTTGTGTCTTTAGAACTTTTTGATCTCCTTTATATCTTCCACCTACCCTCCAATTTTCACGAACTTAGGTCAAGAGGATCAGATGATAGAGGGGTGGGAAGTTACTTGTTTGGCACAGGACGTGTAGGAACCTGAGCTATCTTCCAGTTAGAAATTCGAAATCTAAAGCTTGTTATAGTGGTAGGTTATCTCGTGGATAGCTAAAGCATCAAGTTAAGAGTAAAATCCCTTTGATTTCATGAAGTTTCATGCTTTCTACATGAAGTATTTAATGTTTTATTATCACTGCGCATCTAAGTGTTCTACATGCATGTCCCTGCACCCTTAACCACAAAGATGTTAACTTGGTTAAATTTGTACCTATTCATGCATCTTACTCGTTATAGAACATGTCAGCATGCTTCAACCATCTATTCTTATCAGTCTCATGCATGGCTTTTCCTGCAATTTGGCCTATCCCTCAGTTTTTGACTTCTATCTGCTTCAGACAGAAGGCGGTCAGCCAACGACCGCTATTGTGTAAAAGCGGTCCTCGATAGACCGCGTAAGGGTAGAAGCGGTCCTATGGAGACCACAACTATCTTCTCATTTTCTGCACTCTGTTAACTCCAAATAGATTACAGATTGACCCTGATGTATATATGTTAAGTCTAGTTAATGAGGTTTGATTCCTAGTTATGACTGTACACTTATGAACTTGGTTATATTGTGCAGCAAACATGCTAGGTTTCATCTCTCTCATGTTTCACAAACATATTTTTAGCTTATGATATTTTCATGCCAAAATTCATATAGTTTATATTAAAGGTAATTTCACACGGTTCATGGACTTGTCTTATTGATGATTTGATCACTGTTTTATCACAATCCCTTCTCATCTATAGTCTTTCATAAGTACATGGTGCGTACCCCGATGCGTGGCCATTAGTTACACTTTGCACTTATAGACACACACTTCTTGGACTTGTGATTCTCTCCATTGGATATTCTTTCCACCCGACTAAGTGATCTTGTTTCAAGGCCTCCGTAAGTCTCCGTGAGCCTGGGATCCCCACTAGGACGCCAAGTTAGTTGTACCCTCAAAGTCCAACATAGAAAGCACTTAAACTATTGAAGTTTTTCTGAGTCCTGGCTAGAAGCAGCCCTCAGGAGACCGCTATTGTCCATTAGCGGCCAACCCGTGATCACGTCTATCCAAAAATTCCATTATGTTGACCCTATTTCTTGTTCTGGCATCAATAGTATAGAAACGGTCCTAGCATGACCGCATATTCACAGAAACGGTTTAGGAACGACTGCTTATTTCCAGTTATGTCTAACCCGAGGGTTGACCCAAGGGTTGGTTGTCCTAAAGTTCTTAAATGGTTTTTTGATTATTTAGAACCTAATATCTTGTCAATAAACTATTAATGAAATTATGGAAGTTAAAGAATATGCCGTTGACGAGACGTAATCTCGCGCTAATCCTGTGTTGTGAGATCCTGGAGGAATCCTTGATCACGATCACCACATATATAAACTGCAAGACAAGAAACGGATCAAGGGTGCCCAGGGATGAATCCCTGGGGAAGACCCTCCGATACTTAAGTCAGCGAATATGATAGAGCACTAGTGCGAGGGGAGGTGGTAGGAGAAGAAGGGGGCGCGAGATTATTCTCCACTAAGAAATGTGGTGGTTTTCACTCAGGATTGATGCTTACCTCCTCGAAGAGACCCCCTAGGGTTTATATAGCGATCCGTTCAACCAGGGAGCCAAGGGGATTTAGGGGGGGTTACGTCCTCATTGTAGGCTCTTTATGGCACAAGGACTCTTGCTCTCCCTTATCCCTTGGAGTTCCCCGCTCCTTAAGGGTGCGTAACGGACACTTGGATAATCTTCTGATAGTCGATCCGAGCTTGGGATGCTTGCTTGGAGTCCTCTCGAGCGATGGGCGCATAGCTCGGACAGGTTTCACTATGTCCCTGTAGGGGCCTTCTCGACCGATCTGTCGCTCGGACTTCTAGACCCGGGGGCCGCCTAGGAAGTGCTAGTCCAAGTGAGTTTTGGGCTTGGAGTAAGTGGGCCCAAAATGGGCTGTCACTTTGGGGAGCTGGGCCTGGTTCGGTCAATTTGGACCTAGTTGGGCCGCACTCTCGAGCGGTGGATTTTCCCCCTCTCCATCCCTGAAGGGGAGAAAATCCTTGATTAGTTGCGAGGAGAGAGGGCCCTTAGGGCCGAGGAAAAAAACACATGAAAATAATGTTCACCATGTTAAACAGATTATAACATGTGTGGGTAGAATGCAGTGAGGTTAATTTATTAAATTTACTCCTAGTACGTGGCGAAGTGTTACACACATGCATAGTGAAAGTTTCCCATTGGGCCTAACCTGACCTTCCACTAATCACCGTTTGATATACCGGGGCACTGGGAAGGTGTAAATGTTTATGCAAGACACTTGCTCATTTTTAATTTGCGTCAACTACATGCTCAAGATGTGTGCATGGGATGAATGAATTCAGTAATTCATATGAAGAATAATAACACTTCGGGGGCTAGACTTAAGAAGGTCCTGAGTTCAGGAGAGGGATTTTTAGCCCTGCACAAACTAGGTCATGGCCATGATGGGGGATGACCCCATAGAATCCAAACTTAGTTGCTGGGCCTTCATATATATATATTCCCCTTTTGGGGTTTAAGGAAGATGAAAGCTCCATAAAGTCCACCAAAATGTATGTCTTATTATGTTTTTTTTGTTTGATTATTATTCTCTGACTTTACTTGTGAGTGAGATTTATCCTAACCACATGGGTGTATTTATTGGGGTTTAAATTGAGGGGGATTGGAATGCCAATGATTCTTTTTTATTTTGTGTTTTTTGTTGTGCTCTCTTTGGAGAAGAAGGAAGCTAATCGTATGAAAGGTCTTCTCTAGGAATCTTAGTGAAAACTCACTCAAGCCCAAGGTCAAATACACAGGTCTGTAAAGGTACAACCTGCTTGGCGACCATGTGGGAATCCACGATTCGCGAGGACTCACAAAGGTTCCCAATTGAAATGAGCCAGTTGCACCCGAGTGGGAATCCCCAGTTGAAGACCTCAATTCCAATGGGAGGGTGTTACTATAAGGTGTGATGCTGACTCTTCCTAAGCCCACCCACGTGTAGACCGACAGAGAATATGAAACACACCATGCATACAAGACAAGCAAATTACAAACCAGATGACATGGTTGAACAGAAAATAAATAGGAAACGGCCAAAACAGTGGTCGTTCAAGTACCTAGGTGGCCAGGTCGATGGCCACTCAAGGGAAGAAGGCGGCCAACTGATGGGTCGTTGAGGTTGAAGAAGGTGGCCAACTACTGGGCCGGCTACCCTGTGGGTGGCCACTCTGGTAGCCATTCACAGGTGGCCTGGGAGGCCACTAGCCCAGATGCCCAGGGGGTTAAGCAGCCAACAGTTTGGCCTCCTTCTAACAACGACGCAAATAGAGACTAAAACAAAAATGTGAAGGAAAACCCATGAGCTTTTAGTATTTGGATTTTTTGGCATCAAGGACTCACAGTGAGTAGTAGAGGGTCCCACCGTGATCGCTAGTTCTGTTGTAGGTGCCAAAAGTGGTGAGTGTCCCGGTCAATGGCGGAAAGGGTGGAGGGTGATAATTGTTGTTTGTGGTCCGCCTGCTTCCTACAACATAAAGGTTAGAATAAACGGAAGGATGTGATCGCCAGAGGTTATTACCTGAACCTCACAGGAATGATGTGATCGCACAGGAGTGCCTTAGAGCAGAGAGAGTATGGGGTCCCGACATCTCCATCCTCAGTCGACCAAGGGCAGAGAGCTCTGTTACTTCCCAAAATGCCAAAAATCCTGCAAGTAGTGACAAAAGCTCACAAAAACAAAGAAAAAACAAATGTCATTAGTTCTGCGAAGTGTAGCCAGAGTTCTAACAATAACCAAGTAGGAGGAAATGGAGGCGTGATTATCTGGGGGTTGTGAGAAGGGGGGATGGCCGAGACTTTCGACCACCCACCTTCCCGTTTGACCCGTCTAGGGTCCCATCTGCACAGGGGAGAGAGGGGTCCGCCCCTCCTCTCCCATCTATTGTTGTTGAGGGCACTTAACCCTCCCCTTCTGATTCCTCTGCTCATAACTCGGCCAATCAAATCCTTCACATGATGGCCCAGTTGGATCCTACCCAGCTTTACATCCTCCATCAGGCTTTATAGGGGCAGGATGCCCCATCTTTAGCTACTTCCCATGGCGTGTCTGTTGCTGCTGCTTCTTTGTCTCTAGTTAATGGGTTAGGGAATGCTTCTGCTGCTCCATTGACCTCACTCCCATCCATCCCCAGACCCTCCGATTCCCTAGCATGGAGGCGGGCCAGGCTTCTAGCTCGGCCCATCAGATTCGTGATAAGGGGAAGACCCAGCTCCCCTCGTCCTCCTACTCAGATCCTTATGGAACTACCTCTCCAGCACCGTAGGCCCTTGTGGCCCCGGCCGATTTTGCACGTCTTCAATCAGGGGCCGCCCAGTTAGCTCACATTGATATGAGCCCATCCTCGGCCCATTATCCTTCCTACAGGCTTCCCCCTCCATATGTTTATCCATCGGCTCCATATACTGGCTCTATTCCTCCTGTTCTACCGCCTCCGTCCTAGGAACGGGAACTCCTTGATAAGTGGGCTGCCATGCAGCAACAGATTGACCTTGTCCACAAGCGGGTTGGCCTACAATCTCTTATTGATATCCCCGTTCCTAATTTTCGTGATATTTGTTTTCCTCCTTAGTCCAAGCTCCCCACGTACCGGAAGTACGATGAGAATGGCAACCCCTTTATTCACATAAGGTAGTTCTTGTACGAGTCGACACAATTCCAGCGTGATGATCGCCTCATGGCATATCTCTTTCACCGATCGTTGGACGGGGTTGTATTAGAATGGTTTTATACTCTACCCTGGAGGAGGCGGAGAGCTTCAAAGTTGTTAAAGAGAGGTTTATTCAGAGATTCCAAGATCGGGTGGGCCCAGAATATTCATTTACTGATTTAGTGGCTGAGAAGATGAAGGCTGATGAAGACTTTGTAACTTATGCTGACAGATGGAGGCAGATGGCCTCCCATGTGCCCGGGTAGATTCCGAAAGAAGAGAAAGTAAACTTGTTAATTTCAAATGCCACACCCACGTTCTGGAATATTTTGGCCATGAATGATATTTCTAACATGCACCATAGATTATGCACAGACTTATATGCACGGACTTATGTTCGTATATGAACAAGGCGCACGGACATGACTTAAATGTGCACGGACTTTTTTTTGGTCCAAGGAAGAAAAAGTGCACGGACTTAACAATGCTCAGACTTTAACTCAAAACAATGTGCACGGACTTTACAGAAATGTGCACGGACTTAAGTGAACAGGCACGGACTTGGTAGATGGAGAAGTGCACAACATGCAGGGACTTGGACTTGAAGAAGTGCACAACGTGCACAGACTTCATCTGTGCACGGATGCACAATGTGCATAGACTACATGCACAATTGAACGAACGTGCACGGACTTGTTTTGAACGTGCACGGACTTAGTTGAGTGGAAGCCTGAAATGTGCACGGATGCACAATGTGCACGGATGCACAATGTGCACGGACTCAATTTTTCTACTAAGTCCAAAACATGTATGGACTCATAAGGACGTGCACGGACTTTGCATAAGCTAAACCCGCACGGAGTTAATAAAGTGTGCATGGACATGCACGGACTTGGAGAGTAAAACATGCACGATTGCACGGACTTGGAGAGTAAGTCGTGCAGCAAATGCACGGATCATGCATGGACTTGATATAAACATGTGCATGGACTTTAAGTGTATAGGAGAAACATGTTCGGACTTTAATATGCACGGACGTGGACAGACTTTGTAAAACGAGCAAACAACCAAAAATGCGCATGGACTTTTATGTGCTCGGACTTGAGATGCATGGGACTGTACATGCTCAGACTTGGTGAACACGTGCACGGACTTAATTCAATGAAGTGTGCATGGACTTGGTGTGGCCAAACCAAAAGGTGCTCGGACTTGTATAAACTGTGCATGGACTTGAGGAGCAAAGTGCATGGACTTTGAACAATGAAACATGCAGGGACTTGGAACCTATATGGACTATGCTTAAGTGTGCTTGCAACAAGTGTGTATGGACTTAGGTGAAAACGTGCAGGGGCTTTGAATCTTGAATGAATAAGATGTATGGACTTGGCAAGAAGTGGAACAATGTGCACGGGCTTTAAAAGCTGCATAGACTTGGCCTCAGACTTAAACCGGCTAGCACAGACTAACAAAGACTAGCACAGACTAGGATAGACTAGCAATGCCTCAGACTTAAACCAACTGGCACAGACTAATATGGACTCGGTTTAAAGAGGGATCGAGATCGACCCTAACAAAGCTAAGGCCATTGCCGAGATGCCTCCTCCCAAGAGCATCAGAGAAGTCCGTGGTCTGATCGGGCGTTTGTAGTTTATTTGGAGATTTATATCTCACCATTCTTAATGATGCAAGCCCTTTTACAACCTACTAAAAGGAGAGGCTAGGTTTCAATGGAATGATAAATGTCAAATGGCCTTCGATGACCTGAAGAGTTATCTTTTAAATCCTCCTACTCTGGCACCCCCAGTCTCGGGTCGGCCTCTACTGCTCTATGTTTCCACCACGGAAGAATCTATTGGAGCAGTGTTGACCCAATATGATGATGCCAAAAGGGAACGCGTCATCAACTATTTGTCCAAACTGTTCAATGAGGCTGAACAGAGATCCACTCCCATGGAAAGGACTTGTGCAGCCGTCGTCTAGGTCACCCAAAAGCTAAGGCATTATTTTCTCGCACATGAAGTAAAGATCTTGGCGCGAATGGACCCGAACAAATACTTGTTAGAAAATCCCCCATTAACAGATCGTTTGGTGAGATGGCAAAGTTTTCTCAACTTGTTTGACATCACCTACGTCAGTCAGAAGGTGGTCAAGGGGCACGCCATTGCCGAGCACCTTGCCCATCATCCACTCCCGACGTTTTCCCCTGTCGATGAGAGTTTCCCAGACGAAGAGTTAGGAACCATCATAGATGGTAAACCTTCATGGATTCTCTACTTCGATGGTGCATGTAATTCTAAGGGTTGTGGAGTCGAAGCCGTTCTCCAATCCCCAGAACGTGTTATTATTCCCCGAGCTTGTCAATTAACCTTCCCTGCTACAAATAACGTGGCAAAATATGAGGTGCTCCTCATGGGCTTAAGAATGACATTGGCACTTGGAGTTAAGGAGCTCTGAATCATTGGAGATTCCTAGCTCATTCTTCAACAATCCCTCAACAAGTATCAAACCCAGGACCCGAAGCTAAAACCTTACCAAGACCTGGTCAGCAGGGTAGTCCGACGATTTAGGAAACTCACCCTTGTACACACCCCTAGGGCTTAGAATCTTCTAGCCGATGCATTGGCATCTTTGGCATCTTCTCTTCCGATTCCTGGCGAAAAGCCGTCAGCCACTATCATGGTGCAAAGCATGCACACCCCCTCACATTCAGATCCTTGGTTCCAGCAGTTCTCGCAATTATCTAAAAGTGCATTTGCTTCTGCACTGTTCTTGCAATCTTTTTTGTGCAAATCTGCCACTAATTAATGCAGTGCTTACCAGTTGAATACATGCTGAATATTCCATTTCTACTAATGAAAAGTTTGGTTTGTAGCCTCAGTCCGGCTGGAAGGATATGTTCCCTTCCCCCCTCTCTCTCTTTATCTCACTAGCTGAAGAAAGAGGGACATTTTTATTATTTCATCTTTCTGTTGGTTAGCTAAAGTGTGTTTGAGACTCTGAGACTGAGTTAAACTAATGGAAAGTGATATGTGTTAGCAATGGCATTTGCATGTGTTGTCATGCAATAATGATATTTCTGCATGTATTGCTACTTGCATCTGAGTGCATCGCTTACAATGGCAAAGGTTGACTTTTTTTTCGAAAGTGGTTGGTACCATGAAATTGTATTAAAGTGAAAAAAGAGGGATAGACAAGTATAGCCAGAGCATTCTCAAAAGCTCGCTGTACAAGAAATTCCCCACACCAAGATGATGTGTCACTCACTATCCTCCCAACAAAGCCAAAAAGGGTGAATTGTAAGGGTCCACATTACATATAGCCGAAGCCCACTCTATCACTTTCTCCAAAATAAAGAAACAATCCTAAGACTCTAGCTTCTCTTCTGAAAACCAATAGTTCCTCTCCCCATAAGGACCAAAGGGTAGCACGGAGGATGAGCCCCAATATGAGTCTGTCGCTCTTGAGAGTCCAATACTTGTGCCACCTTTCTATCACGACTTGCACCTTATTTGCTATGCTTGTGGTATTGGGAACCTACTCAACATTCGTGTCCACACATCCTTGGAGAAGGAACAACCTACAAATAGGTGATCAAGAGTCTCCTCATCTTCATAGAGAGGGCACAGTGTAGGAATATTTGCCAGGAAAGGAGCCAGCCTATCACATGTTGACAAACGCCCGTGTAAGATCCTGCATACAAGTAGCTTCACTTTTAAAGGGTTCCTAGGGGACTAAATCTGCGATGCATAGCTGTGTCTAAGTCCTTCATCTGCAATAAAACTGTATGCTGAACTGATAGGGAACCTTCCTACTTTGATCCACCTCCACCACTACCTATCAAGGTGGTTGACTTCTGGCACAACATCTAAGAGTAAGGAAAGTAATTTCTCCAGTTGCTCAATCTCCTCTACCTTGAGGAAGGGTTCCAAAGGCTCGACAGCCAAAAACCCGATTAAATCGTAAAACACGATTCGGGACTCACAACAGCACTCCAAAACCCACGGATTCTAATCCAAAAAATCCTGGGTATTACAGTCAACAACTCCACTAGCTTTGCCTTTGGTACCTGAGGTCTTGACTTGCACAGTGAGCCTGGTGGACCCTGAGGGAGGTGATGACTTAGGTCAGAGATCTTTTCGCTCAACCTTGATGGTTGTTACCCTTATTTTTGTTTCGCAACTCTTATTGAGCTTGTGCCTCCTTTTTTTTTGCAGTGGCACCCAATCCCCGAGCTGGTGCAGACGAACATGTGGATGTCGAGGCCCTTTTTTGCTCCCACCAGCTTCTTCTTTGTTCTTTGCTTTGTTTGGATGTGCACGTTTTAATGGCTTCATGCTTTTTCTTTCTTTGTCCAGGAAGACTATCTTCCTCATCAAGTACCTCAGAGAGCACCTCTTGGAGTTCTTTTGAGACCTCGTTCCCTAATGGGAGCACGGCTCCTGATGTGGAGGTGACCTTATGTGCGTAGCCTTCGAAGGTGTCTATGTCAGCTACTCCACTTGTTGAGGTGGATGTTACAGGTGAACACCTTTCCCTTGATGTTTTGTTTTATGTATAGGGAGCCTGCCTGATCATGGTTTTGATCGTCCTTTTTCTAGTTGCTTTCTTGTTTTCAACTTCATCGTAGTTAGATGGGAGGAGTCCGAAGTGGGGGAAGCTGGGACTGCAGGGTGTGTTGCCTCTCCCGAGGTAGCTGGGGATGAGAGGGAGCTAGCCAACCATTCCCATGTCAGTGGCAAGTGGAGTGATGAGGAGCTTGGCCCCACCCCAGGTATGAACTTGTGGGATGAGACTTGGGTGTTTTCTCTGCTTTTCCACCTTGTCCTTGTTAGGAGTGCTGTGAGTATTTTCACATTTCTTGGCTTTGCTTATTTTCTTATGTTGTGCAGCCGCAGTTGATGACATCATGCAAGATGTCCAGAACTTTTTGACTCTGGGCGTCAAGTGGCTTCTTTACCACGATCCCCCAGAGTGTAACGACCCAAGATCCGGATACTGGGAACGACCCGATACCATTCGGATCTTGAACCGCCACCCACGGGCTGGGAGGCCAGGAAGGGTTAAAGGGTTGGTGTGGTCATGCATTGAAATTCAAAAAAATAGTCCCGACGTCGCTAGGATCATTCCTACTATCCTGCCCATCGTCTCTATGTCTTCTACAAGCCTGAACATCGTATTCTTGATTTTCATGCATTGAGCATCATTTTTATGTTTTAATCCACCGTGAACATCGTCGCTGAGTTTTTAGGCTATCATCTGTTGTCATGTGATGGTGGAATGGCAGGAAACAGGTTTCTGGCGAGTTTCCCATCGATCCGGATCGATCGAGAGGGGATTCGGTTTCGAATCTAGCATTTTTGGCTCTCTGGTAGGGTAGCGGTCCTACCAGAGACCGTTTCATGTAAAGAGTAAGGCAGTGGACTGTGGCGGCCCACATCCCACGCGCTATAACCGCTGTGGCGGCCCAACATGGGTGTGCCACAGCCCTTGTAGCGGCTGACCCTTAGGCCACTACAGACCTTTGACCCGATCGTTTGACCGTTGACCCGTTTAGGCGGCTGGCCTAGCGGTTTATCGTGGGACCGCCAGAGTCACCTGGCACACCAACCCTGGAGCATCAGAGCATGAGTTTCCTATGGATTTTTAGAGTCTTGGGTGAGTCTAGCGGCCCAAGGGTGGAGCACCACCGCCCTTGTAGCGCCCCTATCCTTGACCGCCAGAGACTATGGCGGGCTAAGGCTCGATTGCCATTTCCCTTAGAATGTTAATTGTTGCATAATCATTTCCTCATGCATTCCATGTTGCATGTTCGCCATGTTTAACTTATTTTATAGACTGTGACATATTTTTACATCCCAATAGAGTTACTTTCTCTTTTCTTATGATGTAACCACTAGTCGTAGCCCAGCGACCTCTAGTGTCAGCCCACCTGGGAGAGGTGGAGGGGTAGTCCCATTGTACAGTTTTTAAGCTAGTTTCGTGGGCCTCGGTCCAACCGTAGCGTCCTACGGAGGGGAATACTAGCTAGAGACCTGGCTCTAGGCAGGAGTCAATGTGTGCACACGTGGTCAGAGGCTTGGACTGACATTGACGAGTGTTACTCTGACTAGTACTTAGTTTTGGTACTGTTATGCCTCTCGCTTGTCATGTTCCGAGACTTGCGATTTGCTTGAGATGCAGTATAAGCCATCAGTGGATGCATCTGGTCTCTACTTTCTAGTGGTCTCCTTCTCTCTCCTATCACTTGGTTAGCTGAGATTCATTCTATTGGTAGATTTAGCTCCTGTCGCCAACTGCCTAATATGATCTGCAATGGACTCGGCTGACTCAGACACATGGGACTGGCCTCTATCCCTTCTCATTATTGCATTACTATATGCTATCTCTACATTATTATAGCCTCTCAAGGACCGACTGGTTGCCTGTGTGGTCTGGGATCTGATGTTCCCCTTTAACAAAAATGATGATGATCTAGTAACATACGGTTAATCGTTGGATAGGCCGCTCGAATGAGTTGGGTGGGGGACAACGGACTCTGTCTCGCACGTCGTGGTTGCAGAAGACTCTTGACCCCGTCTTGGCTCGGTCTAGCAATATTAACATTGAGTAGTTTCTATTTTATGCTTTCTTCGCCTTCGCTTTGATGATTTCTTTATTTTAGCCCAACATGCATCATGTCATTTTGAGCACTCACGCTTCGTGATTCTTTCAAGATTTCTTCTCAGCAATGGTTAATTGCTTTTCAATTCGCTTGGATAAGAGATTCTTATTCCATTCTGAATTTGATCGTCTTCTCTGATCTTGTCGCTTGGTCTGGTTGGCCAGTGTGATTCCTGTCTAAATTTTATCTCCATTTTTATCTTTCATTTTTCAACTTTTACGCTGTATTCTTTCTGACCCCCCTCATTATCCGTGGATTGTGTCCCTGATGAGGCTGGTCGTGTTTCCTTTTCCTCCTTTAGTTTAGTTCTCCAAACATGTCTCATTCTTATCAACCATTTCGGGTGGTTAGTTTGGCATTTTTGGGAGAATTCTTGTCGCTTGATGGTTGTGACGGGCGTCTTTTACCTTGATGCCCACTTTTCAGTTCTCTCTGCTTCATCTCCGCATCATCTCCATTTCACGTCGTTGTCACTTTGGCTCCATCTCCTTTCCATTTCACCTACGTGTCACTTTCGCTCGCTCCCTTATAAAGCGAACATTAAGGAGGGGTATCTATTGACACCCATTTTTAGCCTACAAGTTGAGTCACTTCTCTTGTTCACTTCCGTGATGCCTCGAATTACCCAGTATTTTTGGTGCATTCCTTGATCTGACTCTGAGCACATTTCTTGATTATTCCCCAGCTCTCTAAGATTGGAAGTCATTTTCTATCAGTTCCCAACTATTTTCCAAGTTTCCATATGTTTTGAAACTATTCCCCATCATCTCCGATGATCGAAATTCATTGGGTTGGCAATGGGAAGGAGGCGGCCCAACAAAATGGGTCCTCAAGCCGATCAAAGGAGAGCGCACACCATATTCGGGGAAGAAGTATGTTCCCGCTCCTCCTAGATTGACCTAGGCCATAAATTATATTAATAATGATATGAGGATACAAGATCAATGGGGCATACCCCTGCGTTACAGTTGGCAAAGAAAACCACAATAACATAAACGTTCACAAAGGCTCCGAAGAAAGGAAAGCAACACCAAGTAAACCGACAACGAGGGACTCTAGCAGCGTCCAGAACTGCACATCCACGAGCTTTAATCGGTAGCTGGTGCCAGGATGAAAAATCAGATTTTTCTTTGGTGAGGTAGGCATAGGATGCAAGAGCATCAACAACTCCATTAGATTCCCTGTAAACATGCTGGAGATGCCACTGATGAGCATCAAAAAGGAAGGCAATATCCGTCCACCATTTCTTGACAGACCACGGGGGTTCGCCCCTCTCCTTAATCAAAGTCACCGATCTCTTGGAATTTGAATAGATGCATGGCAACGCCACTGAAAGTGACAACATAAGGCGGATCCCATCCAGAAGAGCACGAGCTTCAGCCACAAAATTTGAACCATGACCACATCTCTAATGCAGCCTCCTCCAGCAGACGGCCCCGGTTTCCCTTGGACCCCCCATCCACATTCATGGTAAAATCAATAGCGGCAGGAGACCATCTAACGATCTTGGGGACCTTGCGTTTAACTCTAAACTGCAGATTGAAAAAACGTAGAGCATCTTGTTGACTAGCCGTAGGAGTTTGGAAGATTTGATGCTGTTAAGGAGAATAACACCTACTGAATGATCAAGTTCTTTTGTTTAAGCTTGTCTTTTCTTCCGTCGTACCTCATCGCACATCTTTCCTTCCACACTTCCCAAATGACGAGAAGCATAACATGAACCACAACAAAACTAAAGAGGTCACTCATGTCTACAACCTTGATGATATCCCAGGACAGAATAGAAATAGCACTGCGAGACCCGCATCTGGGGTCCACAAGAGGCTGGAAAAAATGCCACATCGGAGCAGCAAATTCCCCGCACACAAACAGGTGGTCAAGGCTTTCCATTTGCGGGTTTGAATTGCAGCAAGAGCATTTAGATGGAAGAAGAATACCACAGGTTTTAACCGCATCGTCAACCGGCACAACATGATGAATGAGGTGCCAACAGAAATTAGACATAACCATGGGTTGAGAGAGAAAAGTCAGCCAGCCCAAGGATCTCGGCCCTAAACATGGTCAAATGATGGGCCACCCATAAATATACACGATCTAATGCTAGACCGCGTACAGGTGTCAGTGATAAATAAATAAAAAGATAAATAATCCATTTATCATACAGAACAGACTGGCTGACCTGGCGTAGGACACTCAGGATATAAACGGTCTACTGATAGACCGTCCGATCAGCCAAATAGCCCATTGTTAGACCGTGTGAACGGTGTCGGTGATAAATCAATCAAACCAGCATAAATAGATATTCATCTGAAAAACCAACCGGTTTAGGACTCTTGCCACTAAACGATCTAATGAGGGACCGTCCAACCTGACCGAACGGCCCAATGCTAGACCGTGTACAGGGTTTTCGATGAAAATTTAAAAAATAAGATAAATATCCATAGGACTCTGAGAGACGTAAGCGGTCTTCAAAATGACTGTCCAAGTGCTACATGGTCCATCGCTAGACCACGTATAGGTTGGGCGATGGAAATTAATAAAACAGGACAAATGAGCCCATTTACCCCAAAGACCAAGTGAAATCAAGGCCCATGAAGCCCGAACTCGAAAGCAAACCTAGCCAGGGAGGAAGTACCCATAAAATAAGCCCAAAGACATGCTTGAAAATGGCCCAATGAGTAATGGACAACTCGAGACATCAAAAATAGTGATAAGAGAAATGACCCAACTCAAAGGCAAAAAATGGGTGTCAACAAGAAGAAGCTCAAGAAGAATAACAAGCCCTTCTCCATCACTACCACGCCTTCTAAGGAGGTGTGTAAGCACTGCGATAAGGCCGGCCATAAGGCCGAGGAATGCTAGAGGAGACGAGGAGCTTGTCTCCATTGCGGGAGCCGTGATCATCGAATTCCTGACTACCCCTTGCTTAACGATCAAGCCGGAGATGAGAAGCGCCCGGTAAAGAAGCAAGCACATCTTCAAGCCCTTCAGGAGGCGGAGCAAGGTGAAGGCAGATTGGTGGAAGGTACATTAATGATTTGCTCTAAATATGCTCGTGTCTTGTTTTATACCAGCATGTCACACTCTTTTGTTTCAAAGAAATTTGTTGATCCATTACCTATGGAGCCGTAATGGATAGATCTACTTTTTGCAACTCCTCTCGGAAATGAATCCGAGATCGCACACCCGTCGGGACTGAGAACCTGCCATGCCATAATGGTCACAACGTTAATTACATTCCCTCAGATAGGAGAAAACTTATGATTAATCGCCAAAAAGAGGGGCCCTATGGCCTGAAATTCATAATAATGAAAGCGAGAGCAGAATCTCAGATTGCATTTAAGCAAACCCCGCATTGGGGCGTAAACGTTCATAGATAAATATATGTCGGTCACTCACGGACCATTTCTCGTTCAGATGGAAGTTTGCACTTTGTAGCAAAAAGGATAGTGCTAAAATCGTGCAAATGTCTGCCATGAACACGGCAAGTTCTATGGGAATGCGGGATTCGATCCTGGGAGAGACCGGTCAAGTTCGACAAACTATTGGCCCGAGATGGTTTCAGACCATGGCTATATCGGGGCTCCCGACGCCCACGTCCGATGCCATGGGGCATCGTTGCTTTTCTCTTCACACTCAGTCTGGAGGAGCGGGGGTCCCGAGGTATGCTTGGTTAGAGCATTTTTCTATTATCATCGTTCTAATTGTTAAATCCCATCTTTTATTCACATACAGTCAGTTCATTTTTTTTATTAATCTCATAACTTTTCTTTTACTTAGTGAACTATTTTTTTATTTGGAAGGCACACTGGTTTAGGAACTAGGCTGAGAGCATGCCGGTTTAGCAAAGGAAGAGGGGCGCACCGGTTCCAAGGGTGCGATAGTTTAGAGAGGTGAATGGGGGCGGGCCCGTTTAAGGGGTGCATGGGGCATGCCAGTTTCGGCTACAAAGAAGGGGGGCATGCCGATTTTGGGGGAAGGAATGGAAATAGGTTTTGAGTGAGGAGTTAAATCAGTGCGGTACCCCCCCACACCGGATTAGGCCGCGCTGGGTTAAAGTGTAATGGTTTGATATTTTGTTCTTATTTCTGTTCGCTTGTAGATTGTATAACCGATTGGAGATTGAACCGCTTGTAGAGTGAGTAGCTTGTAGAGTGAGCAGCTTGCAGATTCAGATTGAATAGCTGGTAGGTTTGATAGCTGGCTGCATTGTTAGTTTACTTAGAGAATTGGATGGGCAAGAGGGTTCAGATGCATTATTCACAGGCTTATTATGTCTTGAAATTGGGGGGGGGGGGGTTCGGTTAATGGCGGGTTTAGGAGGGATTAAGCCCAAACAGTTCTTGTATGCCGAGAGTTTAGTTTTTTCGCACAAGCCCTTACCATGACCCCTTTGACCCCTTCCTATGGGAGTCTAATTCCCTTCGTGACCCATCCACCTCACTCACCATCCTCTCCCTCCTACCCTCACCCACCATGTTGGATCTAACCCACCCATTCCAAAACTTAGTCCACACTATAGCTCCTCACCGAGGCTAGCCTCCAGCAACATCAGGCTGATACACCTTGCCGAGGCAGGTCTCCAGTGACACTAGGCCGACACACGTCGCCAGGGTAGGCCTCCTACAATGTCAGACTAGCATGCCTGGCAGAGGCAGGTCTCCATCGATAATAGACTAATATGCCATGTCAAGGCAAGTCAATGCAACGTCTGACCGACACGCCCTAGAGGTAGGTCAACACCAACTTCGTCTGATACACCTTGAAGGTAGGTCAGTACAATTATAACCAACACGCCTAGAGGACGGTCAATGCCAAGCCTGGCTTGTACACCCCTACGGGCAGTCAGTAAACAATGCAATCGGCTTACAAGAATCAACCATGACAATAGCAGTAGGCCACTAGCAGGTAGCCATAGGTGTCACCACAAAGCCTCGACCTAAGCGGTGACTATCTTGTCACCAACCAAAGGTCCCAAGAGACAAAGGATAGATGGCCCTCTGATTCCTAAGACTAGGGAGCTACGAACCTGATGGGGACATCACCTGCTACTCTTCATTTTTTGAGACATATATGTATTTTTCATTTTTTTATTTGAGTCTTCTCCATGTAATCTTTCTTTATTTGAGTCAATTAATTAGATTAATGGGTCATTAGAGTAGCAATTGGGCCCAATTAGCAGGCTAGGCCTAGGGGTGCCCCCTCCTAGACATGTGTGGTCATTTAGTTAAATGCTAAGGGTAGTTTGGTAATGTGAAAAGTGGGATGCCTAAAAATAGGAGCTCACCCCCTCCATTGTAGAACTAATGCTTTGAGAATTTGGAAAGAAGTCCCTTTGGAGAATTATCTCCCCCTTCTTCCAGCTCCCTCTCTCTCTCCCTCCCCCCTAGGGACTTGCACCCCTTTCTCTCTCTAACCAAAGGGAGAGGCCACCCCCCTCTCTCTCTCTCTCTTCCACATCATCAAAGGTCCCATTCCCTCCCTCCCACCATTCAAGCCTCCAAAGGAGACCTTCTAGCCCCAAGGTAGAGAACTAGCCCCCAAGTTGGACTTCTCCACATTAGCTTCCATGTACTCCAATTAATTATGGGTTGCTACCCTATCATCTGCATCATTTAACCAGAACTAATCATGCTTAAACAAACATTTTAAAACAATCTGCATGACCTAGGTGGTCTATCAAGAACTGCTGGATGGGATCTAGCGGTCTATCACTAGGCCGCTTAGGTCATGTATGCTCGAAAGCCATATAGGCCTTGTGCGGTCTATCGAGTAGCCGCTAGGTTTTCCACGTGATCTAAGGATGAGCCGCCTACCCAATAATGGTCTACTATTGGGCCATTTACTACCAGGAGGTGCTTCGAGTATAAAAACCATCATATACGGTCAAGCTACAACCGCCGCTCTAGGCAGAGTGATCTATCGAGGGGCCGCTCAGTCACAAGCGGTTCCTGTTAGGTCCGCGTACAAGCCGCCGTGCCCGATCTCCGATGATCTTGATAGACTTCGATCGAAACAACTAATACACCGGTATGGTGCATGGAAATTGGGCAAAAAGCTATCACTGGAAAGAGAACAACGAGATGCATAACATAGATTAATCAATTAAATCTTTAAGCCTGCTAAACTCTACACAAATCGAAAGTAACAAGGTGAACCCTAATTCTGACATGCTCCGACTCAATCGAACAATACACGCATGATACTCCATAGATTTTAGGGCTTTTAGTATCAAATGAAAGAGGGCTTAAAGGTGCATCCAATGGTATAACTTATTAAGGTTTTGTCTGCTAGAACCTACCTTAAACGAAGGAAGAAGAGGATGACATTCTCCGATCACGAAGAGAAAACCCTCCAAGATCTCACCGGAATACGCCCTCATCCACGAACCTCGCTGGCCGCCACAGCAAATGCCGATACTAGGTCAGGCTAGGGTTAGTTTTATAGGGTCAATTGATTCTGGAAGGGTTAGGGGGGATAGAGTCCCATGCACACGAGTCACGCGCGATTCGTGCTTGACCAAGTCCACCACCGCCTTAAACTTAAAATCCTTCTCCTAGGGTTAGGGTTTTGGCTGGGAATTAGAGGGAAAATGACCTATAAATCGAGGCTGTTTGATTGGGTCTGATCTACGCTTAATTGATCGAGAATTGGGTCTGAATTTAGCAATTTAAGGTTCGATAGAGTTAAACGTGGATTTAGCCTTAATTCTCCTAATTCGACTAGCTTAAAGTTTTATTTAGGGGTTCTCATGTCAAGATTCTTGCAAATTGTCCCTCTTTGAGGGTATTTATGTTAGTTGCCAGAGGACCATGAGCCATGTAGAGATATCCATATTCATATTATGTTTAACAAGCATTTTTAAATTGCCATAGAATTGCTGCTCTTAAAAATTTTGGTACCATTCCAAGTTATACTCAAAATCCAAAGGGGAAAAGTGAGAAAAAAGCTTTTGAAAAGTTCTCAACAGGTAGATGCCAAATCAACAAGTGGGAAAAAGACTTGATAATAAGATTTTGAAGACTTCTTAACATAAAGCTAAATGAACCAGAGGAAGTTGTCTGAGAAAAATAAGAAGCATGAAGTACTATAGAGATGTCTATAATTAAAGTTAACTTTTACAGATATCTTAGTAAACATATACTGGAGGTGACGAGTTCAGGACTGACCAAATATGCGGATGCTTAGAGTCGGCATATCTGATGGTGGACCGTAGGCGGTCTGGTGAGGACAAGGAGGGTAGGGGAAGCTGAGAGCAGAGAGGGCCAAAGTCAGATGCTCCTTTTGGCTCTTGCTGGCAGCTATCTGTGAGGGGTTACAAGCCTGCAAAGCTGCAAAGAGGGCCAAAGCCAGAAGCTCCCCCTGGCTCTCATTAGCGGTTGTCTACAACTGCGAGGGGTTGCGAAACACCGAAGCCTACTGCCTGCAAGTAGTCTAGGAAGTGGGGAGTCGGGACTGGGGTGTGGGGAAGTGGATAGTGGGGATAGGGGAGCCAGGAGTCTCAGCCTCTTGAGACTGTGGCAGGGAGCAGGGCAAGGTTCTTTGCTCTTTGGAACTAAGATTATTATACATTTATATTAACTTGATAAAAATACCCTTGAAACTAGTTTATATGGTTCGATTTGGTATCGCCTATTACCATTCGTCTACTGTTACAACTATTGACATCGACTACTAGCTTGTAACTACCACTCTGCTTGTTAACTATCGACTACTCACATCGTTCAATGCCTTTTGATTAATACTTCAACAGTTAGTTATGCCTATCGCTTCAACTATTGACTTTGTCTACTACCTTGATTGCAATCTCCAATCGATCCACCTGTAACTTTGACTGGCGCCTTCTGCCTACGCACTTGACTGATGAATAACAACCACTCCTTTTGACTGATGAATATCAACGGCCCATTCTGACTGATGAGTAACAAGTGATTTCTATTCAAAAAATAGGAAATGATGCCTCTCTTAACGGTCGTCAAACAATAAATCAGCGACTCAGATGATGTAATCAATTACTCAAAATGTCGCCTTAGGACAAGGCGTTAATTCCAACAATATAGAAAAACTTCATAGTAAACCAATATCAAAGTCCAATTTGGGATTTGCAAGGTAATACGAGATTTACTCAACATAACATCGATTTTGGCGTGTCTACACTAGGATCACCGAGTCAGTCGTATGGAGCTTTGTTTGGAAGTCAATTATCTGTCACTATTGCATCCCCCGAGTGATTGTGAGCGATAACAATTGGCAATTTGATTCTCTCTATTTTAGAGAAAAATGTGTCAACCTCAATATTCGTAACCACCTCACTTCGGTCAGCCATCCTCAGATTAACGGCATGGTCGAAAATGCCAATAAAATTATATTAAAAGGCATCAACACTGGGCTCGGCAAAGCCAAGGGAAGTTGGCTTGAGGAATTACCAAGCATACTGTGGTCACACTAAAGAACTCCAAGAATGACCACTGGTGAAAGTCCTTTTCAGTTGGTGTATGGCACGGAAGCTGTGATTCCGTTGGAAATCAGCAATGCCTCTCTCCGAGTCATCTGCTTCTCGCCTGAGGTAAATGAGCATAAATTATGAGAGAACCTCGATTTAGCAGAAGAAGTCTGAGAGACATCCAGCATTCGAGCAACGGAATATCAACGGCGTCTCACTCAATACTGCAACACCAGAGTCTGAGATAGGCATTTCCAGCCAGGTGACTTCATCCTTATAAAAGCCAAAGCCTCTCGACCACTAGAGGCGGTGGGCAAGCTAGCCTCTAACTGGGAAGGCCCCTACCGAGTGGTCGAGATGCTCGGGAAAGGGCCGTACTGACTGGCTACCATGGAAGGAATGCCCATCCCTCGGACATGGAATGCGGCAACATTACACAAATTTTATTTTTGAGCCTCTCTCAAAAATGTACATGTAAGCAACATAGAGCAAAAAACTTTCCCCTTCTTCTTATTAATGCTTCTTTGATATATTAGATAGGCCAAGGCCATTACAATGCAAGGCAAAAGAAAAAATAAAATTACATTATCCACTGTACAATCTGATCACTCGGTGCGAGCTCGACTGGTACTCTCAGAATGAGCCACTGACTCTACCTCGTGTAGAAACTGGCTAGCTTTGGGCTCCGTTATGGTGTTAAGAGCTGTTGCATATCATTTTCGTCGTGCTGTGTCCAATGGTCAATGTATTGTGAGGGCTCATTAATTGTTTCAGGACATAAAGGTAAGCTGAGATTTACATTTTTCCTTGTGCTTTGTGCTGATGCTGGTGCTCTCTTTTCTTGCACTTAGGCTACTTATGATTGGTCATTCGCTAGGTCGGAACTCGTGGCGTGATACATTGCAATTCTTATCAATTGTGATGACACCGAGCGTGTTCTGAGATGCAGATATCGAGATATCTTCTATTGCCTATGTGCGTTGTATGAGTGCGCAGCGGAAGCGTGTGGGTTGGTTACCCACGGGTCGAGGATCGCTGTTGTCAGATTCTCGCTGGTTGAGAGAATTGTTCTTCTCGATATGACTTCATCTTGGCTTCCTGTGCCTTGATATCATCCGTTGCCGTGCTGTTGCTGGTAATTCTTCTAGTGTTGGCATCGGCGTTTGCGAGTCTTGGGGAATTGGTAAGCATTCTTGCTGATTGAGTACCCTTTGCTCTGCATTTTGTCCCTTGGGTGTTGTGCTCTCAAGACGTGCCTGTAGTCCTTGAGATGCGGCCCTTGAGATTGTCAGTTTCTTGTCATTTCTTATCATCGTGGGTCTTTCTTGGTCAGCTATCTAATGCATGACCTGTTCCTTGTGGTCGCGTGTTCAGCTACTATTGTGGCTTGATGTGACCCTACTTATAGTTGTGTTCTGTGGTTCTGTGTGCTGTACGGAGCCAGAATCCTGCAGGTGCTGCCATGTTGCTGTTGTCTCTGTGAATTTGTCGTTGGTGTTCGGTGTGCCAGGTGTTCCCTGTCACCTTTGGCACTAGATCCGATGATGTGGTCGAGCGGTCAGCTGTGAGGACAGTGTTTCCTTGTGTAAGCTGATGCTTGCGGTGCCTGTCGTTTCATTTTTTGTAATCTTTTATCGTGGCAGTCATGTCTCTTTTTCCATGAGACGTAAGTGACGTTGCCCTGTTTCAGAGGTGTCAGACTTGTGTTCACTTGCGTCATCCTCGGTCCTGAGCATGTGCTCGTGATTATGGTCTGACTATGTTCCTCTGAGCTGTATTTTTCGTGATTCGTGTCATTTCGTAGTTGTGTTGTCGGGTTGTTCTTCCCTGCTTCTCCTTTGTTAGTCCTTAAATTTTGAGCGCTACGCTGATTGGGCCGAACGATTGACAGAAGCTCTATGGGCCTACCTCACCTCTGTCCGCACTCCCACAGGGTAGACCCCATTTGCTCTCACTTATGGGATGGAGGCAGTGCTCCCGTACGAGATTCTGATCCCTTCCCTGAGGGTGTAGCTCGACAAAGAACTTAATCTCGATGAACGTCGGGAGGTATTGCTGGTCCAGCTGGAACTCTTAGATGAGAAGAGGTTAAATGCGACCAATCATGTGTCTGTTTATCAAAAATGTGTCTCGCGCCATTTTCAAAAGAAGGTAATTGAGCAAAAATTTGAAGTGGGTAACATGGTTTTGAAACGTAAGGTCATTTGAACAGGTGGTCCTAGGTCCAAGCTGCAACCGAACTGGGAAGGGCCGTTTATAGCAAAGGAAGTCTATCCAGGGAACGCGTATCTTCTTGTAAATACCGAGGGAGAAGAATTATCACATGCATGGAATAGGCTGTATTTAAAACACTTCCACCTGTAATAGAGTCTGGCTAATGATGGCTGGATGACGAGGCAACCTTTTCTCTTGCCTTTGGGCATGATTCTGTGGCACAACCTATACAGACACTACACGACATTCCCCTTGGCTAGGGCATTCTCTCTCACATGGACACCGTTTCTCCTTCGGTCATGCCTGGGAAGGGTGGCAGTCCTTTGCTCTCCTCTTCAACCCAACATAGGGGCAAGGGGCTGACAAACTAGACGACTGACCTGGGCATCCCCCAATATGGGAGCGATCTCAAATAGGGGTAGTGCTCAAAAGAAAAATCAAGGAAAAGAAAGAAGAAAAAGAAAACCCCCATGAAGAATGCCCCTGATCCTAGTAACCGGGTCTGCTTCTCCTGACAAGAGTTGAGGTTCATGTAAAACGATGAAGGATAGTGCAGCATCATGGGAGAAAATCATGATTTAAAGTACGACAAGAAGGCAAAGTCCCCGCGGGTTATCCAACCTGGGCGTAACCGCGCTGATGGGGGCATCATTTACCCCCTCCACATTTTTCGAAGCTTGAATGGATCGTCATCATGTACCATCGTGTTCTTACATTTCTTTGAGTCATGTCATGTAGCTTTTATATTTTATTTAAGTCTTATCATTGTATTTTCTATTTTATTTGAGTCATGTCCCTAGGTCTTTGGCTTATTTCCCTATGTTTATGTGTCCAGGGTGTTACAATATGGGGGTTTGGCCTTAGCACAACGGCCACCGGATGGCCCTCCGATGACCGAGCATTACCCCCCACGACATCGGCCTCGACTCCACTAAGGGTGAGCATGCCCTACGGGCGCTGTAAGATTCGCCAAAGAACTGTCTGACTCCGAAGGAATGGACCCTAAATGGGAAACTCCCCCCGATTGTGGGGAGGCATTACTCAATGACTTGCACCCTTCCCTGCTAAGGGACTGGCCCTCACCACTAGGACAATGTTGTTCTAGGTAATCAGCTCTGATACCAATTGTTGTACTAGGTAATATGCTCTGATACCAATTGTTGATTTAGAGACTAAGTGATTTGGTGCACAGTTGAGATCTAGAGGGGGGTGAAAAGATCCCCGTTAAAAATAATTACAGAATTGAACTTTTATCTACACACTCACTGATCTAGAAAGATAACAACATTCAATTTCAGAAAGAACTCTTCACAAAAACTCAATCTCAAATAGTCAGTGTGCAAAGGGATTCTAGCAAATGTCACTCAAATGAAGAGAATAACCAACAATCAAGTACGAGGCGGAGGTTCGATCTTGGATCTCACGCAAGAGATGACATTTTAGATAGGCCTAACCTATCTTTCCATCCTTGCCTTTTTATATACTTGTTGGTTGAAGGCATACACAACTCATTCAAATGAAAATGCAATCAGAATCTAATGCTGACTGAGAATGGTCGGAAACATACATCTAAACAAAATAGAAAACATATAAGCAATTACACAAGACATAGGGGTTTTTAGGTGGTTTCGTCTCAACCTTGAGACCTACGTCCACCCCTCACTCAAACTAGAGTGAGGCTTCTACTGATACACAACTTAATCCATTGATCCATAGCTTTGGGGTGAATCCCTACAACCACTGAGCAACACAGCTTGCTATCCGCTGAGCCTCACAGCTTGCTATCCGAGGAATCGCTCCTCACTGCTAAGCACCACAGCTTGCTCTGCTGCCAAACAACTTGAAGAAAGGTTTAAAGAAAAGCACAAACGAATGAAATAATACACAGATAAGACAAGAAAAATAATGTAGCTTAGATGAGAAAATCCATTATAGATCTGATCTAGAAATCGAAACAACCAGCAACTGCCTCTCCTCTAAATTCCTCTCCTATCTCCGATACTCTGTTCTTCAATGCCGAGTACTTAGGCCCAACCTAGTCTTGATATTGCTGAATAAATCTCTCTTAAAGGACTTGAAAATTCACAACCTGATCGTGCGGCAATGAAAAGAACCAATCTCGAGCCGGGCCTTCTAATGACAGACCAAATGAATAAGCCATCAAGCGTTGGTCATGCTAAAATTGGACTGACTCATAGATGAATTCCTTTACGTGCACATAAGGGTCGTTGGTTCCACCATAACGGCGATATGTAGGGATTTGTGAAGGAGGTGGAAGCCGAAGATTTTGAAAGGCAAATGAAACACTTAAGGAATTTTTGGGATCGATTTGCCGTTGAAGCTCATCAAGTTGGTGTTGGGCTTGAGCAATCATCTTCTGGGTAAGGAGAGATCGAGAAAAATGTAGCCAGCTCGAGCAAGGGGTTGTGAAGTTGGACCGAGATTATGGTAATGGGCTAGATAAAAGGGTCCAAACTGAGAAGAAGAAAGGCCCATTCTAGGAGTAGAAGAATATGTAGGCCTGGATTGAACATGAGCATGCGGACTGATTAGACCAGTAGCATGAGGAGAAGAAGGATACCCATTAAGGTGATTTGTAATAAGTTTTTGGGCCTAGACCAGGTCCATTTGGCGAACAAGGAATGAGAGATGGGCCATAAGGTTTGCTTGTTCTTCAGAAGGATCAGAGGGACCACGAGGAGAAGGGCCCACATGGGAAGAAGATTCCACGCGGGAGTGGGAAGATTGAGAAGGATAATGCATGGAATTATCATGATGCTCCATGGGAGAGAATGGAGACTTAATACAGGAATATCAAGGGAATACAACCAGGGAAGAGGGTGCAAAGGGTTGAAGAGAGGGCAAGATGCATAGGGCAGGTTGCAGTCCTCTGATGACTGCTATTAACAGGTGGTGGTCCTGGGATGACCGCTACCTAGCCCCTAAGACTTGACCTGAAAGATAGACCTAGACATACAACGAGATGCAATGCAATGAGGGTGACACAGTGGAAGGAATCTGAAAATAGATGGGGTAAGATGGATGATGACAAAATAACACAGAAAATGTGGAAAATATGCTAAGAATGCAGAACAAACATGACCACACAACAACAATGTGTAAGGGGGTCTCACCAAAGGCAAACAAGTTGATATGCTCGTTGATTTATTAAAGAGTTTCCATGGATTATTTAATGAGTTAATTCACATCACTTGGTATCAGAGCCTTCCTCTCCCTTAGGGCTTTACATCCCGGAGAGTTTTTAGAAAATGGATGCTTGCAGTTTAACCGCTGAGGGCCATTCCACTAGTAAGCCTCCTTTCTTTGATGGATCCAATTATGCTTACTGGAAGAACCGTATGCAAGTCTTCCTTAGGGCCAAGGACTATGAAATCTAGAAGGTTGGTAGTAAAGGTCCATTTGAGTTGCCTGAGGATAAAGAAGTCTGGACCAGAGAGTAAATTCGTAGGTCCACCCTAAACTAGAGTGCTGTAAATGCCATGCAGTGTTCTCTTCATCCCACTGAATTCTCTAGAGTTTCCTCCTGTTCCACAGCAAAGGAGATGTGGGACAAGCTGGAGGTGATATATGAAGGGACGTCTCATGTTAGGGAGACTAAGGCCAATATGGTAGTCTCAGAATATGAGGCTTTCAAGATGAAACCTAATGAGTCCATCTCTGAAATGTATGCTCGTCTCATGGTACTCACCAATAGTTTGAGAAGTCTAGGTAAAATCTACAGTGAGTACGAACTGGTTAGAAAGATTCTTAGGTCCCTGACACCTATTTGGCATACCAAGGCCACTGTTATAGAGGATTCCAGGAACCTAGCTGCCACATCCGTAGATGAACTCATCGGTTCTCTCATGACATATGAGTTGAACCTTAAGAGAGTCGATGAGTCTGAAAAGAAGAAGAAACCTCTGGCTCTTAAAGTCACTTCTAGCAGCAAAGGGTCATCTAGTGAACATAGCTCTTCTAGCTCAGATGAAAACCTAGATGAATTTGCTATGTTGACTAGGAAATTTAAGAAGTTTATGAGGAAAGAAGGAAAGGGGTTTAGGAGAAAGTATTTTTCTGGGAAAAGGCAGTCAAAGCACAAATCTGATGCTGCCAAGAAATCTGATAGCATTGTCTTTTATAATTGCAGGAAAGCAGGATATCTAAAGGCAGATTGTCCTGAGTTGTAGAAAGAAAAATAGCCTAGGTGGAAAAACAAGAAAGAAAAAGCCATGGTGAGCACCTGGAGCGATGAAGAAGAAGGAAGTCAGGCCAGCTCCTCTGACAGTGAAGATGATGACTGGCTATGCTTAATGGCCAATAGAGATGGAGAAAAAGAAAACGATGATGAGGTAACTTCCCCATTTGAGAATTTTACAAATAGTGATTGTCTACAGAGGTATGATCGGATCCTTTGTTATATCTTACTGCATCTCCCCCTGACATTCAATTTTCAGTGTGTTTGTGTGTACATTTTCAAGCTAGTCTTAAGGAATCACATATGAAAGCTGTGAAAAGGATCTTTAGGTATCTATCTGGCACCCTGGACTTACTTTTATGATATCTTGCTAGGTGTGAGTTAGACCATATAGCTTACACTGATGCAGATTATGCAGGGTGTAGGATAGATAGGAAAGCCACTAGTGGACATTGTCAATATCTAAGTGGTTGTCTAGTATCTTCGGCATCTAAGAAACAACACACTGTTGCTTTATCCACTGCTAAGGCAGAGTATGTGACAACATAAAACTGTGCAGCCCAAGTTCTTTGGATTAAACACCAACTTATTGACTATCACATCAACATTGGTTGTATTAGAATTCTATGTGATAACACAAGTGTGATTTCTCTTACTAAAAATCCAGTTCACCATTCACGGACTAAACACATTGAGATTAAGCACCATTTTCTAAGAGATGAAGTATTCATTGAATCTGAAAAATAAATTGCTGACATTTTTACCAAGCCTCTTGGCAATGAAAGATTCAAATCTTTAAGGAGAGAACTTGGTCTTTGTAAATTCTCAACATGAATGCTTGTTCAGATTTGTATCAATACTTGGTATTCTATATTTTCTGAATGACAAAAAATGCTACATATGCATTGTCAGTCACTACATGTATGTGTGCTGCATTCCATGGTTGACCCATAGGTATATCAAATGGCACGCTAGGAGAAAGACAGATTATGTCTATCTGGAAACCCACATCATGTGTAGAGGTTAACCTCCACCAAGTACCATGGGTCAATATTGCATACTTCTAGATTAAGACATGGCATCATTCATACATTTCTGAAAAACTCATGCATATAGTCAGGGGGAGTTCTTGTTATATCTTGTCATCCTTGGTGGTCTGAGCATAAAGACAGGGTTCATGATCATTACATTTCATATATTTTGAGAGGGAGAGTTCAGAATAAAGTTTGAGTCAGAACAGGTTATTAGTTCCGTTTCTGAATAATATCAACACCCAGAGTAAACTCCTTTGAGAACATATTCTGCCAATCATGAATCTGTCTGACTTACTCTCATCCTTGACATCAAGTCCTTGAAAATTTCATACAATCCTTTTCTGTTTGGGGCCGATGGAGTCCAAGAATCACGGTGACTCATTTTGAGTCGATTTGTCAAAATAGCCTTGATCTTGCATTTTAGTGGATGCATGTGCCATTTTTTGACTCCAGATGTGTTGTATGATCATTTGGCATTATTTCTCCTGTGCTACGGCATGCATGCGGCATGGAACGGGCCGATTCAGCCATTGTACCATTTTACCCGTCAGATTTTAGTGGTCCTACCAGAGACCGTTATAGGCATAACAGTCCCTCGACAGACCGTTATGGTTTGTTGTTTACATCTTTCAAGGTCATGGAGCATAACAGATCAGGCCTGGTCCGTTATTTAAGTATAACGCCCCTGTCTAGGCGCATTATATTCGGGTTGTTTTCGAGGCCTGCTGCTGTGTCAGACCCTCGACGACCGTGCTTCCTCGAAGACCGTGTCAGTCGGTTCATTTAACGGATCATTCCCTATGCGTTATAGTCAGGTAGCACCCCTGTGTGGATCCATTATGGTGTGTTTGACCGATGTTTGACTGGATATGGCAGTTGATATAACTCGCCTAACCCTGTGCGTCATGTGGCTATGACGGATTCAGTCTGGTCCATTATATGCCTCTTGTCCGTGTTAGTGTTTTAGGTTTGTTGGCTTTAACGCACCTATTATGGTGCGTTAAGCTTGTATAACGTGCCTATGAAGGTCTGTTATATTCCCCTTGGTTTGAGTTTTGATCCTTTGGCCATAACGCGCCTGTCCTGGTGCGTTATACTGATATAGCGCCCCTGTCTTGGTGCGTTATATTGTCTGTATTGGTGTTTTGGGTCTGTCTGCCATAACGCCCCTTCTGTGATCCGTTATAGCAGGTAACGCTCCTATGCTGGTGCGTTATAGTCCTCTTGTTGGCCATGATGGCCGTTGTCCTGTTCTACGTCTGTTATGTGTATTGGTCAGTCTTAGGTCGTGGTCTAGGGTGGTTGTCTGGATCGGTCAGTTTAGGTGACTGGGTGTGGTCTTTTCTTTGACCATGACAGTACCCTAACGACTCAATCTAGAACTGCCAGTGTCTCTGTGTCTGGTTTTGTAGCGGTTGTCCCTTGACTGTCGGGTTCACCTAGTGGTTGAGTGATGGTTCGCTCTGCCCAGAGTGTAGTCATTGTCCACTGCTCCGGTTTCTGCTTGTCTTGGCTTGATCTCGTGGTTTGGTATATATCTCTATAAAATAATAATAAATAAATTTCGCACATATATGTGCGCGATGTGAACGTACATCCAGACGTACATGTCCGGGTGGGCATCCAGCCCACGTCAGGTCAGGTCTATCGTCTCACCTAGACGTCGAGACCCACGGCCTTACCCAAGAACCAGTGCACCCACGGGCACCGCTTGGCTCATCCTTCGCCCGTGCTACCTGTGGGTGGGGGGCATTTGTGGATGTGTAAAATCGCACGCCCATATGTCCCCGCCAGTCCAACAGCAATGATAAATCTTCAATAGAAGAGACCCCTGGAAGATACGTCCCATCCGGACCCTCCGAAGAGACGCCATGCCAACGTGAGGTCATCCCCGGAATCACAACGGCGAAAAGAAGTCAATCACTGGAGGACACGTCCTGTCCGGACCCTCCGAAGAGACACCATGCCAACGTGGAGCCATCCCCGGAATCACAACGACGAAAAGAAGTCAACCCCTGGAGGACACGTCCTGCCGGGACCCTCCGAAGAGACGCCATGCCGACGTGAAGCTATCCCCGGAATTACAACGGCGAAAAGAAGTCAACCCCTGTATGTGGATCCGAGAGATGATCTTTATGGCTATTTGTTGCAAGGTTGCCTATTGAACCCAATCCTGCTGGCGCTAGCAACCCCTCCAAGTTGGACTTTTCCTTCAATTGCTGGTGCTTACAAGCCCAACCATTATTCCAGAGAGCCAGACTACGTCCAACAGATGCAAGAATTGTGCTGTGGATGCTCCATCACCCTCTAGTAAAGAAGCCCCTTATGAGGCTACCATCTGCCCTCCTGTCGCCATCCATGATGCTCCTCCGTCTATTATCGAAGGCATGGAGGGTATATTTGCTGCTAAAAGCCTCTTGCTGTCTGTTTCAGGTGTGGCAGGAGTGACATGTAAAGCCTTCATATCGGACAAATCTTCCTCTGAGAATATTTTTATGCCTGGTGATTTGCTTCAATTGCCTTCACCTCAAGAGACCAGCACTCAGTCTTCTGAGCCTTGCAACGTGCCACACGTTTCCCTCCCAGTGACACTATCCAAAGCTAAACAGATAGCCTCTGCAGCTAGTATTCAAATGGGGTTTCCATGATTGAATCTGCCGGGATTTGGAACATACGAGCGATTGGTTACTCCAATTCCCTCCATACTCTCAAAAATCTTGTGTTATGGTTGCTTGGCTTTGGACCTAACCTTTGTGTTGAGAGCCGTTATGCACCATATTTGTCGTGCCGTGTCTAGCAGCCGATGCGATGTGAAGGCTCATTTATTATTTCAGGACGTAAGGGTAAGCTGAGCTTAGCATTTTTCTTCGTGCTTTGTGCTGAAGCTAGTACTCTCTTTCATTTGCACTTAGGCAACTTGTGATCGGTTGTTCACAGGATCAGTACTCGTGGCTTGTTATGTTGCGATTTTCATGAATTACGATGGCGCCATGTGTGTGCTGAGATGCGGATACCGAGGTATTTCCTGATGCCAGTGTGCAGTGTATGACTGCATAGCGAAAGCGTGTGAGTTGGTTACCCACGGGTCGAGGATTATTGTTGTAAGATTCTGGCCGGTCGAGAGAATTCTTTTTCTCGATGTGACTTCATCTTGGCTTCCTGTGCCTTGACGTTGTGTTGCCGTGTCGTTGGTGGAGATATTCTGGTGTTGGCATCGGTATTGTGAGTATTGGGGAATCTATCGGCTTATTTGCTGATTGAGTACCCTCTGCTCTACATTTCTTCTCTTGGGTGTTATGTTATCGGGAGGAGATCGTGGTCCTTGAGATGCATTCCCTGAGATTGTCATTTTCTTGCCGTTGTGGGTCTTTCCTTGGTGAGCTGCTCGATGCATGACTAGTCCCTTGTAGTCATTTGTTCAGCTGTTATTGTGCCTTGATGTGACCCAGCTTGCAGTTGTGTTCCGTGGTTCTATGTTCAGTACGGAGCCAAGATCTTGCAAGTGCTGTTGTTATTGTCGTTTTGTCGTTGTTTCCCTATGCGTCTGTCTTGGCACTATGTGGACCGAGATCTTGTCAGGTAACTTTGTTGTACTCTTCTTTCCTGGTAGAGTTAGCATGCGACAAGAGCAGATATAATATCTGAGTGAGGACTGACTTGATTATGCTTGTGGTCCAGTGCTGTTGTCGTTGACGTCGTGTGTGCCAGGTGTTCCCTGTTGCCTTTGGTACTGGAGCCGATGATGTTGAGCTGTCAGCTGGGAGGACTGTGTTTCCTTGTTTAAGCTGATGCTTGTTGTGTCTGTCGTTTTATTTTCCCAATATCGATTGTTATGGCATGAGTCGTGTCTCCTTTCCTGTAAGATGTAAGCAACGTTGCCGTGTTTCGGAGGTGTCAGACTTGGCCGATCGTGGGTATCTTCTGCCCGGGACCTCCTTTAATGGGTAGCGGGCTGCCGAGTGAGTTTTCATCCTGACCAGACGAGGTATGGGTTTATTTGGCCTTCCCGCCTTTGACTCGCACGTAAGCGCGAGTGCTGCGGATGCCGTGGGATTCTTGTAGTCATCATTTTTTTTTGACGTCCACAGGGCCACAGGACTGGCCATGGATACTGGGCTAAGGGGCAGGGACATGTGTGCCGGTCAAGGGACCCAAAGGGTGTACCGGTCAAGGCGGGCTGTGGGGAATTAGGCTGCACCGGTGAAGGACTGTACCGGTGAAGGGTTTTTGATGTATGGAAGGTGTGCCGGCCAAGGGCCGTACCGGCGAAGGAGGTGAAGGGCCATAAGGCGTACCGGGTAAGGAGGACCCAGGGTGTGCCGGGGGACTAGAATAAGGGTGCACCGTTGGAGAGGGAGCCAAGGGCGTGCCACTGAGGGAGCGTGCCGGCGAAGGCTGGCCCCAGATGGGATGAGACGAATGGGGAAGAAGGCTGCATAATCCCCTGGTTCTTTTGTTGTTGACCAAGCTGGAGGAAAAGATTTTCAGTGAAGAAGCAGAGCTAGGGATTGGATATTCGAGGGGACTGGGAAGGCAAAGTGGGATGGAGGCAAAGAGGCCCTTACTGGAAGCAACCAGACCACCGACCTGCAGACAAGATCACGTTACCGGAGAGGTGGGGGGGAACCCACAGTCATAAGCGTGAACATAGTGAGACGGCAGAGGTAGCAAGAAAAGGCCAAAATCTTTATTCATACAAAACATGGAATAGGGGTTACAGCAGAGGGGCAAAGGAGGAGAGAGGGACGGAGAAGGAGGGAGGAACGGGGCTGGAGTTGAGCAGGGGCAACGGCGCCCTGCTCTTCCCCACCCTGTCTGCTACATCTCTCTCTCTCTCTCTTACTCTTTTTTCTGAGGGTGGTCGTGGAAAGGGGGAAAGCTGGGAGCTCTCCTTCTTCTTCTTCTTCTTCTCTTCCTGGCATGGGTCGCCCTTGTTCTTTCTGGGGGAGCTCTCTGTGTAGCCTCTATCTGTTGTGTCTATCTCTTGTGTGCAGTGTAGTCTCTGCTTTTTTTGCCACGGAGGAGAAGGGCTCTTTTATACCCCCTTCACCGCAGCGGGCTTGGTCGAGTGGCGGGAAGTGCCCCATTAAAGAATAAGATTCTAGAAGAAGCTCATCGATCAAGGTATACTATTCACCATGGTGCTACCAAGATACACCAAGACTTAAAGAGAAACTTTTGGTGGTCCAACATGAAGAGGGAAGTGGCGGATTTCATTTCCCGCTGTCTTACTTGCCAAAAAGTCAAGGTGGAACATCAAAAGCCCACCGATAAATTACATCCCTTGGAGATTCCTAAGTAGAAGTGGGAAGATATAGGGATGGACTTCGTCATAGATTTGCGAAAAACAAAGGGTGAACATGACAAAATATGGGTGATTATTGATCGATTGACTAAGTCTGCACATTTTCAACCTGTCAAGAGTTGATGGTCAGTGGATGTACTAGTAACCTTATATATCAAGGAGGTTGTCAGATTGCATGGAGTGCTTATTTCAATAGTGTCTGACCGAGACCCGCACTTCACATTACACTTTTGGAATGGTCTACCACATTCTATGGGGATGGGATGAAATTTCAGCACTGCATTTCATCTCCAAATAGATAGTCAGATAGAATGGACAAATCAAGTAGTGAAAGACATGCTCAGGGCTTGTGCCATAGATTTTGGTGGGAGTTGACACGATCATCTATCTTTGGTTGAATTTACCTACAACAATAGCTATCAAGCTAGCATTTAGATGGGACCATTCAAGGCATTGTACGAAAGGAGTTACCGCTCACCAATAAGTTGGGATGAAGTTGGAGAAAAGTAACTTCTAGACCCAGAACTAGTAAGAGACACAATGGAAAAAGTACAAATCATTAGAGAAAGACTTTAGATGACTCAGTGAAGACAAAAGACAGATGTCGATACTAGAAGGAGAGATCTCGAGTTTCAAGTTGGAGACCACGTATTCCTTAAGGTTTCCCCAGGTAGTGAAATTTGAAGATTCAGTGTTAAGGGTAAGCTTACACCGAGATATATCGGCCCCTTTGAGGTCTTGAAAAGGGTTGGCGAGGTCGCCTATCGAGTCGCCTTGCCACCTCAATTGTCTGAAGTCCATAATGTGTTCCATGTCTCAATGCTAATGAAATATGCCCATGATTCGTATCACATTATAGAGCATGGCAATATGGTAATACAAAAGGACCTGACATATGAGCAAAAGCCACTGAAAATACTGGATCGTAAGGTACGTGTCCTAATAAAGAAGACTATTCCCATGGTGAAGCTCCCAACCCTTCAGGGGCCTCATCAGCCTCTTGGGTGACTTCCCCAGTTCCTGGTAGCGATAATCCGATGCTACACAGGGTTATCGGTATCCGAAGCTCTGGGTCGTTACATGTGCAGACTTAGAACAAATCTTTAGTGTAGGTTCCACTAGTGTGCCTTCGTCTTGTTCTGTCTCCTGAAGAGCTTGGAGACGTGCATAATTCTTTACCGGGCGCTTCTCGTCACCGGCCTGATCATTGAGTAACAGACAATCAGGAATCTGATGATCACGGCTCCCACAACGGAGACAAGCTCCTAGTCTTCTCCAGCATTCTTTGACCTTATGGCCGGCCTTGTCGCAGTGTTTGCACACCTCCTTGGAAGGTGTAGTAGTAATAAAGAAGGGTTTTGCGTTCTTCTTAAACTTCTTCTCCTGAGAGGAATCTCCTCCATTACTAAGCCTCTTCTTGTTGAAGGTGGGCTTGAAAGTACTGGAGTTGGTGACTTGCGCCTTCTTATCCCTCTCACGGATCTTGTCTGACAACTCCGTGGCATCTTCTAATAACTGCGCTCATCGTACTATCTTCGAGTAGACTTGTATGTCCATCGGGGCCAACTGTGTAATATATTGGGGCCTGAGCCCATTTAGGAATCTTCTGGCCTTCATCTTCTCGGTACTAACTAAGTGCTTAGTGTACCTTGACAATCGAGAGAATTGAGCCTCGTACTCGGCCACCGATAATGTTCGTTGTTTGAGTGTGGCAAATTCGCTTCTTCTCTTGCATACGGTCAGAAAAGTATTTGTTATTGAAATACTCCACAAATTCTGCCCATGTAACCTAATCTTCTTCTATGGTAGCTTCTACGGACTCCCACCAGCAACGGGTGTCCCTTTTGAGCTGAAATGTTGCCAACAGAACCTTCTCTTGGTCCGTGCACTGCATAACTCGGAATATGCGTTCAATCTCCCTAATCCAATGCTCGGCGTCATCAGGGTTAGTTGAGCCGATGAACTTGGGAGGGTTCATATTACGAAAACTCCAATGGAGTTCGCCTGCTCCTCGGTTTACTCCTCCTTGCGCTACCTATTGTAGCGCTTGACTGAGCCCTTGCATGGTGCGTTGCATGTTACACCACTGAGCACGTTCAGCGGCCATGGTCCTACATTTATAATAATTATATTAGTATATAATCTAACCAAGAATATTGAAAATGGACATTGAACATGGCTACAAATGAAATTAGGTTTGAAGGTGAAGGCTGCAGATTGGGGTTCTTCATTGACCGGGATTTGAGAGTGTAGGATTTGAACTGCTTTTGCAGTTGGCACCTCTGTTCTGTTTCTGGAATTGTTTTTTGCAATCACACCCTTGGAGTATCATGCATTTCAAGGAGCAGACGTTGGTTGGAAACCAGCAGTTGAGTCATATGTATTTAGGAAAGAGAGAGATATGATACTGATGTGATGATAACTCTGATGATACTTGTCATGGGCCAATGCAGCTGCATAATTTTTTTTAATGACTTGGTTGAGCAGAATGTTTTCTCTTGAGCTCTGATTCCGTCAGTCTAGATTCATCTGTGATCCTGTTACAGCATATTCACATGAACCATCTGGGAAATGTACACCGCCCTCTGCAGGATGTCCTGGCACAATCTGGGTTGACCCCTGACATCCAAGAAAGGATGCTAGAGTGCATGTTCAAGTTTCTACTTTCCTAAGACAATACTTTTACTCATTATGGATGATAGGTTTTATGAAATGACAGGATTTGCATGGCAGTTATATAGATAAAAAATTTAGATGTTGCTCTATATACTTAATATACTTTCTGATAGGCACCAGGAGAAGTGCATAAGGTGTCCTCTATGATCGTCGTATGTCTGTGAAACTCAAAGGGAGGTTTTATAGAACGGCTGTGAGATCTGCTTTGTTATATGATACCGAGTGTTGGGCAGTACGAAATGAACACATTCACAAATTGTGTGTAGCAGAGCTGAGGATGCTGAGATGGATGTGTGGTAAGACTAAGAAAGACAAGATTAGGAATGAGCGCATCCGTAAGGACCTGGGCATAGCCCCAATTGATGGTAAAATGAGAGAAAATAGACTCAAGTGGTTTGGACATGTACCTTCGTCGCCCTAACTTAATATCGGTTAAAAGATTTGACCGAATCTTAGTGGATGCTAGTAAAAGATCTCGGGGAAGGTCTAAAATGAGATGGTGCGATGTTCTTAGGAAAGACATTAGTTTTTTGGGTTTAAATATGAATATAACACTTGATAGAAATATTTGGCGAATCAAGATTCATGTAGTCGACCCCAAATAATTGGGATAAGGCTCTGCTGCTGTTGTTGATGATGATGATAGGCATGACAACTTTAGTGTCCGTCCTCGTAGATCACAAAGAAGTAGTCTAGTTCTCCCCTCTTAATGGGAAATATTTAAAGCTATACCATACAATCCCACCGACATTCACAGAATGACCGAAATTCACCTTGGCTTAGTGGCACTCCACCCTGGCTGAGCTCTCTAAAATATCCAGTCAGCTCAGACCGATTCAGGGGCCGTTGGCCCACAATACCAGAAACATCCCTGGCATACACTAATCCCAGGGCCCCTTGAGAGCCTTGCGTAGTCCCACTGGGTTGCCACTCTACATATTATCACCATTACGGGCCATACGTCCGAATCGGCACAGAAATTCTTCCTTTGCGTTAGCATTACCTTCTTGCTAACGAATAAACCCCTTTCCATCAGCGCAAGGCCTCGTGCCCCAGCCAGCATTTATACAATATCGCCATTGCGGACCTTACGTCCGAATCAACACAGAAATCCTTCCCTTGTGTTAGCATCACCTCCTTACTAACCAATAAACAACTTTCTCAGCACAAGGCCTCGTGCCCTAGCCGACCTTTTACAAAATATCTCCAATGCAGACCTTATGTCTGAATCGGTTCAAAAATCCTTTCCTTGGGTTAGCATCAGCCCCTTGCTAACGAATAAACCACTTTCTCGGCCCAAGGCTCTATGCCCTAGCAAACTTTACATAATATCGCCAATCCAGACCTTATGTCTGAATCGGCTCAGAAATCCTTCCCTCGCATTAGCATCACTTCCTTGCTAACGAATAAACCACTTTCTCAGCACAAGGCTCTGTGCCCTTGCCAACTTCACACAATATCACCATTATGGGTCTTACATCTAAATCATCACAAAAATTCTTCCCTTGTGTTAGCATCACCTCCTTGCTAATGAATAAATCACTTTCGCGGTGCAAGGCCTCGTGCCCTGGCTGACCTTTTACACAATATCACCATTGTGGGCCTTACGTCTGAATTAGTGTAGAAATTCTTCCCTTACGTTAGCATTACCTCTTTGCTGATGAATAAACTACTTTGTCGGCGCAAGGCCTCGTGCCCTAGTCGACCTTTTATACAATATCGCCAATGCGGACCTTATGTCTGAATCAGCATAGAAATCCTTCTCTTGCATTAGCATTACCCACATGCTAACGAATAAATCACTTTCTCGGTGCAAGGATCCGTGCCCTAGCCAACTACACACAATATCGCCGTTGCTCCGGCCGCTGGCCGTGTTTTCCTTTCCTTAGTTGTTAGTTCCTCCAAACTGGCATCATTTGGTATGCCATTTCCTTGGTGATTAGTCTGAAGTTTCCGGAAGATTCCTATCGCTTGTTGGTTGAGAACGGGTGTTGTTGCCTTAACGCCCATTTTTCAGCCCACTCTGCGTCATCTCCACTTCATCTCCATGTTCTATTTCGCTTTCGCTACACCTCCGCTCGCTCCCCTGCAAAGAGGATGTTAAGGAGGAGCATCTGTTGACACCCATTTCATGACCAATTAGTCGGGTCCTCTCCTTACTCATTTTAATGATGCTCCAAGTTATTCACCCTTGCCGAGTCTTCTTGGGCAGTTAGAAGTCTCTTTCATGGGTCATTGGCTTCCTTGGTTGAGTCTTGTCCTTGTTTTGATGCTAGGTAAGCACTTCCGGTTCATTTGTCGCCCTCTTGTGCATAACACATCCTCAATAACATGTTATAGTAACATAACGCACCTCACAAGGTCCGTTATAGTCTACTCATTGTCTGTCTCATCCAGCGTCTCACTTAGCATCTCTATCCACCTAGCCATTATTAGTAGTATAACGCCCTCATTATGAGCCGTTATATTCTTCCCACCCACCGTCTCACCCCCTGTCTCAGTTAGCGTCTCTATAGTTTTACGGATCCATGTTCCACCGTCATTAGTTATATAACGCACGTACTGAGGCCCGTTATATACCCCCTAAGGTCAAGTCTTATCACCACCTCCACTGACTTCCTTATCGTTCCAGCCCCGTCTGCCTTGACATCTTCAGGTCCATGACGGACTGTCGTCAATTCGTTATAGTCTCACTATAATGCCCTTGTTCATAGCCGTTATGCTTGCAAGAGTCCTAAGCTGGAACATCTCGCCTGCTGTTCTTATCTCCTGCGGATAAGGTCACATGATGGACTGATGCAGGCGCGTTATGTTCATATGGCAGTCTATCGCGGATGCGTTATATCATACGGAGGAGTTTTAGCAGAACTGTTCTTCTCTGCTACTCCGTGGATGGATTATGGAGGTTTTTATCTTGATTTCTCCCCCAAATCTGATCCTTAGGACCTTCTGTTGGTTTGTATGGACTCTTGGGAGTATTATCTTCAAGAGTTTATCTTCAATCCTCCTACTTATTGGCTGTTCTCTCTCCAACTCGATGATTGCTCAAACCCAATGCCAGCTTGATGAGCTCCAACGCCGAATTGATCCCAAATCCTCCTTAAGTGTTCCATTTGTATTTCAAAACCTTCGGCTCCCACCATCTTCACAAATTCCCACATATCGCCATTATGGTGGAGTCAGTGACCCATATGTGCATTTAAAGGAGTTTATTTATGAGTCAGCCAAGTTTCGCAATGACCAACGCTTGATGGCTTATTTATTCGGTCTGTCTTTGGAAGGCCCGGGTCAGGATTGGTTCTTCTCATTAGCGCAAGAGCAGATTGTGAATTTTCAAGCCATTCAAGAGAAGTTTATTCAACAATTTCAAGACCAAGTTGGGCCCAGGTTCTCCATGGTGGATCTGGCCTATGAGAAAATAAAGCCCGATGAGGATTTTTGCACCTTTGTTGACCGCTGGCGCCGCCTTGTCGCGTAAGTCCCAGGGCACATTCCAGAGGGAGAGATAATCAAGATGCTCATTTCTAATGCAACGTCGGAATATCGCTTTATTTTAGCCCTTAATGATATCACCTCTTGGCAACAACTGTATAGTCGAGCCTGCTTCATCCGCCAACAACTCCAAAGTTCTCTTGATCCCGAGTCCCCTCCATCGTCTACCTTCACTTACACTTCGCCTTCCACATAGCCCCCCACATATCAACCTTCCACAAGTCAGCCTTCCACATCTACCACATACTCGCACTCCACCTCATATCAGCCTTCCACATATCCCTCCGCATATCAACCCTCCATGAGTCAACCTTCCATGAGTCAGCCTTCCGCCTCCTCATACCCACATCCGTCTCCACTCCCAGTCAAGGGAACACCACCTCTCGAGCAAGTGGATGCCGTCCACTACATACCTTCCCACTGCACCTCACGTATGCCATTGCCTAGTCCTTCCACTAGCCATGTGCCTTTGCCTATGCAACCTCCATAACCTATCCCGTCTCATACTCCTCGGCATCCACCTTGCCCGAAGTGGGCTCCTCACCCTCCGTTGTCGAAATCTTTTACTGATATCTTCAGGGCTTTGATGGCCACTCATGCATTGCCGCTCCCCCCAATTGTGCCTTGCCAACCCGCGGTCGGGAGCATACTTCAGTTATGTGATTATCACCGCCAGCAGGGGCATTTGGTTGAGGATTGTCCCAAATTTCAGGAGTTTTTTTACGACCTGGGGAAGGCTGACTCATGGAAGGATATATGGTGGAGGGCTGACTCATGGGGGATGATGGATAGGAGGCGTATGTGGGCATAGAAGATGAATGGGACTCGGGGTCAAGGGAACCTAGAAGTTGTTGACGGATGAAGTGGGCTCGACTATAAAGTTGTTGCCACGAGGTGACATCATTCAAGACTAAGATACACCGATACTCAGGCGTTGAATTAGAAATGAGCATTTTGATTTGCTCTCCCTCCGAAATATGCCCCAGGACTTGAGCAGCCAAGTGACACCAGCGGTTGACAAAGGTCGAGAACTCCTCATCATGCTTCATCTTCTCATGGGCCAGATCAACCATGAAATACTTGGGCCCAACCTGGTCTTGATACTGCTGAAGAAATTTCTCTTGAACGGCTTGAAAATTCACCACTTGATCTCCCGGCAATGCAAAGAATCAATCCCGAGCCGGGCCTTTTAAAGATAGACCAAACAGATAGGCCATCAAGCATTGGTCATATCAAAATTGGGCCGACTCATAAATGAACTCCTTTAAGTGCACAGAGGGGTCACCGACTCCACCATAGCAGCGATATGCGGGAATTTGTGAACGCGGTGGAAGCTGAAGACCTTGGAATGTAAACGGGATGCTCAAAGAAGTTTTGGGATCAATTTGACGTTGAAGCTCATCAAGCTGGCGTAAGGTTTGAGCAATCATCTCCTCAATGGGGAGAGATCGAGAAGGATGCAAGTCAGCCTGCGCAAGAGAGTGTGAATTTGCACCAGGGTTATGGTATTGGGCCGGATAAGGGGATCCGGACAGAGAAGAAGAAAAGTCCATTCCAGGAGTGGAAGGATATATAGGCCTAGAAGAATCATAAACATGAGAATAAGGACCCAGTGGGCCGGCAGCAACAAGGGTAGAAGGAGCGGGCACAATAAGAGAAGTAGGCTCATTAAGAGAACAAGAAGGCCCGTTAAAGGAGGGGGTCCATCAAGTGTAGAAGCGGGCCCATTAAACGAAGAAGAGGGAGGCCCGTTGGAAGGATCAAGCCCATTAAAAGAGCAAGGTCCATTGAAGGAATAAGGCCCACTCAGAGGATGGGACCCATTAAAGGAATAAGGCCTATTAGATGCATGAGGCCCGTTATGAGAATGAGGCCCATTAATATGATTAGCAATGAGTTTTTGGGCCTGGACCGGGTGTCGATCCGACATCAGGGCTGATCGCAGCAACCATTCTCGCCAGGTCATGCGCTGTAAAACAGTAAGTTACAGCTCGTGGACGGCAAACCTAAAGCTTGAAGATCGGAGCCTCCTCACCTCCCACGAGGCGAATCAACGTGCCACCTTCCGAGGGAGCATCCCTCCAGACACCCCTGCCATAGCGGTGTCACTCCAAACCCACTCTCTCACTCTGTCACAAATAAAAACAACTAGACTCATTGTTGCTCTAGCTTCCCCTCTAAAAGTTTTGTTCTTACTTTCCCCCCAGTGCCCACAATGTAGCGTGGAGAATCATCCACTAGATGAGTCTATCCCCTTTTAGACTCCAGCTTCTTCCCCATTTCCCCATGAGGTAGTGCACCTTCCTCTGTCGACCAGCATTATACTATGTCCTCCTAGCGAGCTCCTCCCATACCCCCTTTGAGTAGGTGCATCCTACAAATAGGTGGCCTAAAGTCTCATCCTCCTCTCAACACAAGCAACATATAGGTGATATACTCTGAAGAAAAGGAACCAACCTATCTCGAGTGAGCAACCTCCTGTAGGTAATCCTCCGGGTAAGTAGCTTCACCTTCAGCGAACTTCTAGGGGACCAAATATGAGGGGCAAGGCGATGACGCACCCCTCCATCCAAAATTAATGTGTATGCTAATCCAACCGAAAATGTAGCCTCCTTCTCCCACCTCCAACTCCACTTGTCCTCTCTATCTGACAGTGGAGCATAATCCAGGAGAAAGCATAGGAGGCTCTCCAACTGCTCCAGCTCATCAAGTCTGAGATTACTTTTTAACCGATGCCCAAGTGCCTCCTAACAATTGAGAGTCAAAGGCTTGAGAGATAGAGCCAATGAAGCTTCTGAAACTACAAAAAAGCCTTGAGAAAGATTCCTCCAGGGTGAAGTCATCTTACCATTTGTCCTTCCAGAAAAAACATTTGTCGTCTTTTCCTAGTCAGACCCAAATACTGGAAGAAATAATGTCCATACAAGGCAAGATGGCCCGCCATATGTGAGAAATGTTATGCTGTAATGCAAATGTCATATCCCAATCTCTCCCTCTGTCATAATACCTCTACCTAATCTCTGCCTAATGACTTATACCCACAATCCATCCTCCCCCACCCCCAACTTCCACAAACACTTACAAAGAAAAGCCATGATTTTTTCCAAGGCTCCATACTGTATGTCCCCTGCTGAGTTGAAAGAGTTAAAGGAGCAATTGTTGGAGCTATTAAAGAAGGATTTTATTCATCTGAGTACTTCCCCATGGGGTGCTCCTGTTCTTTTTGTGAGGAAGGCAGATGGTTCGTTAAGGCTATGTATAGACTATCACCAATTGAACCAACTCACTATTAAAAACAAGTACTCGTTACCAAGAATTGATGAGTTGTTCGATCAGATATTTGGAGCTCAATATTTCTCAAAGATTGACCTCAAATCGGGATATCACCAATTGAGGATCAAGGATGAGGATATCTTTAAGATGGTGTTTCGGAGCAGGTATAGACATTTTGAATTTGTTGTAATGCCTTTTGAACTAACAAATGCCCCAGTAACTTTCATGCAGCTAATGAACAGTGTATTCCGGCCCTACTTAGATCAATGGGTCATTGTATTTATTGATGATATTCTTATTTACTCCAAGAGCAAGGAGGAGCATGAGGAGCATCTGAAGATGGCTTTGCAAATTTTAGAAGATCATCAGCTATATGCCAAATTTATTATGTGTGAATTCTGGTTGCAAGAAGTCTCTTTTCTAGGTCACATAATTTCTAAGGATGGCATCGCAATAGATCCTTCCAAGGTCGAGACGATAAGGAATTGGGAGAGGCCTGTGAATGTGACTGAGGTCAGAAGTTTCTTAGGCCTAGCTAGTTATTATAGAAGGTTTATCAAGGATTTCTCCAAGATTGTAGTTCCCTTGACTAGATTAGCCCATAAGGAGAATCGTTATGAGTGGTCAGAGAATTGTGAGAAGAGTTTCTAGACTTTAAAGGAGTGCTTGACCACTGCCTTTGTGTTGGCTTTACCTTCTGGAGACAGAGGATTTGAGGGGTATACAGATGCATTGGGAATTGGTTTAGGCTGTGTGCTGATGCAGCGAGAAAAGGTGATTACCTATTCATCTAGACAGCTAAAGAAGCATGAAGAAAATTATCTTGTTCATGAATTAGAACTTGCTGCAGTGATTTTTGCTTTGAAGATATGGAGACACTATTTGTATGGAGAATCTTTTGTCGTCTATACAAATCACAAGAGTTTGAAGTATTTATTTTCCTGAAATGAGCTCGATATGAGGTAGAGAAGGTGGTTAGAATACTTGAAGGACTTTGATTTCTCCATCGAGTATCATATCCGAGTGGTTCATCAAACTACGCTGGAGAGTTGTAAGAGCTTGCTTGGTTATCACTCCATTGTTTCATATTGGTCTGTAACTAAAGTGGTTCATTAATTCATATTAACATCTCTGCATATCCATCAGGATTGTGTTTATTGTTGCATCATCACTTCAATAGTTTCATTTTATTTTTTCAAAAGAGGGTGCAATCAATTCACCCCCCTCTCGATTGCATTCCTAATCGGGCCAACAGGGAGTAGTACTGGGATGGGTGACCTCTTGGAAAGTCCTCCATTCTGGAGCCGATCACTGTCAGAAAGAGACAAAATCGTGAGACCAGTAGGCCGAAGCCGACAATACCTCAACGGTATAGAGTACGGGATGTGACAGAATGGTATCAGAGCCTAGGATTTTAAATTCCTAGGAAACCCAAGTCCAAGGATAGGTTACTTCTTTTACCTAGTGAGAATGGGTAGAGCCAAGGGTTAAGTTACTATAGGACGTCCAACCTTATGATTAAAGACATGAAACTAATTAAACCTAAATTCTCTTGTAGGACCATGGCCGCTGAGAGAGCTCAGTGGCATGATATGCAACGAACCATTCAAGGCCTTACACAGGCACTAAAACAAGTGGCGCAGGGTGGAGCCAATCGTGGAGCAGGTGATCTCCATCGTAGCTTTCGTAACAGGAACCCGCCGAAGTTCACTGGCTCGTCTGACCTTGACGATGTCAAAAATTGGCTGAAAGAAATTGAAAGAATTTTTTGTGTAATGCAATGCATGGATGAGGAAAAAGTACTACTGGCAACTTTCCAACTGGAACGGGATGCTCGCTTCTAGTGGGAGCCCATAGAGGCCACATTGCCGGATGATAATATCACATTGGCCGAACTTGTGGAGCATTTCAATTTATTTTCCACCGACAGCACTGGATGGTCTGGCATTAGACTATGTACTGTGCTGGGCGGCCTATCGCACGACCGTGTACAGGCCCGATAACTGTGTAATTATTGAGTTTTCTCTCTCTGTCTGTGGTCAAACCCCCATCTTCCTCCACCATTTTATCCATGGAATCTCCATCAAATGAGATGCCGTTTGATCCTAGTGGGAGATAATAATATTATCTACATATTTTATTTAATATTCATGCCCTAATTTCCACTGGAAACCCTAATTTTGGGGCTAGGCTTCAGAGGTCTAGGAAGTTACTTTTTATTCCCGACCACTTCGTCAGATCACCTGGGCAGAGTTCATGAATACCTTTGAGCGCACCTACAGTTCGGCCTGTCTTCGCATGGATAAGATGCACCAATTCTTAGATTTGGTTCAAGGTGAAATGACTGTGCTGCAGTATCGGAATAAGTTCATCGAGTTGGGTTGGTATGCACCGCACATTATTGCTGATGAAACCTTAAAGATCGAGCAATTTCTCCGAGACTTGAGAGTCGAATTGAGAGTGTCGCTTCTTGCTACCCGTGTGACTATCATGGACGATGCATATCAGGCAGCAGTCACGATTGAGCTCGATTTGGCGAGGTCTGCAAGGTTCTCTCAGTCCAGTGTTGCTCAGTCAGCTGCACCATTTCAGCAGTCTTTTCAGCCGTCAGTGCTTGGAGTTCCGTCTGTTGTGCCTATTTCTGGTGGTCCTTCGAGGCAGATTTTTAGAAAGTCTAAGAAGCGTTTTAATCATCAAGCATCTTCAGGTTTTGTGCAACAGCAATCGATGTCTTTTGATTCGGTCCAGTAGTCTGTTTCTCCTTTTCAGCAGCGCCGAGAGTTTCCTGTGAGTCAGCTGAGACCATGTCTGAGGTATGGTGGCAGCCATCCTGGTGTACCATGTTCCTTACCGGTGGTTTGCTATCACTGTGATCAGTCGGGTCACGTTGTTCGAGATTGCTCGATGAAGTCTGTGCCGGCGCAGTTCTCGCAGGTTACCCAGTCGCAGCAGTCTTAATTCCGTCTTCCTGCACCACCTCTGCCTCAGCTGTCATTTTTGCAAGTTCCTGCTTCTTCCCAGCAATCTTCTGCAGCCTCTAGCCAGAAGCCGAGGAGCCGGATCACTCACATCACTCGTGCAGAAGCCATTGCGTCCAATCTCATAGAAGGTACGATTTTGATTTTTAGTCGTTCAGCTCGCGTTCTATTCGATTCAGGTGCTACCCATTCATTTATTTTTGAGGATTTCCTTGCTCGTCTCGAGGAGCCAGTAACCGAGTCGCCCTGTGAATTGCTCATTGAGTTACCATCTGGAGATTTCATGTCCACTCTATTTTGCCTAGAAGATTCTCCTGTTATAGTTAGTGACCAACAGTTGCCAGCGAAGTTGTATGCGCTGCAGTTGGCCGATTACGATGCGATTCTAGGCATGGACTGGTTAGAGCGGTGCGAGGTGGCTTCCGGACTGACCGCGGGATGCCCTGCTCACGCTGCTGCCGACGAGGGAGTCCGCGCCGGTGATCCTCCCCTGCCGTCGTTCGCCCCGCGCTTTGTAGCTCACGGGGCATCTCCCACTCCGCCTGCCCTGCCTCCGACCGCCGTGCCGCCGGCGTGCGCGGCGTCCCCGTCTCCCTCTCTGGACGTCGCCCCTGCCACGGCGTCCTCTCCGGTCGACTTCAACACGGCCCTACCATCCCACGTTCGACACGTTCTTGGAACGCCCAACACGCCAGCCGACGTGGCTTCTCCCCATGGGTCTCTGTGCGTTGACCCCCTCTTTCTACCGTTGGATGCTACGCATTTGGGCCCCACTGGCTTCCGCTCCGATGGGACCTTGGGCGAAAATGGTGCTCTGTTTTCGCACCAAGGCCCCTCTGTTCCAACCCCATGCACCGTCGAACAGGCTGCGACGTCCAACACGTTGGCTCGCAACCCCGCCTCCTCCCGCCCGGCGCCTCCCTGCACGGCTGCCGCAGGGAACCGTCAGGCTCGCCTCCACCCTCCTTCGGTTCGTCCCTCCGCGACTGCTCCGGCGAAGTCTCCATGGGCTGCCGCGCGGCCTCCGGCCAGTTCCCTCACCTCTCAGAACGACCCCCCGGGCCCCTCCTTCGCCCAGGTCCTCCTGCAGTCTTTCTCGCCACCTGTGCTCGGTTTGGAGGTCCATCCGCCTGCCTTCACCGATGGGGGAGAACCTGCGGCCTTCTTCTCCCACGATGAAGTTCACCTCTCCTGCAAGCCTCTCCAACACACGGTCATTGCCAAGACGCCTCGCGGTCGGCCTCCGTTCCAGGACATTCGGGCGCACCTGACCCAACGGTTTACCCTCCGGGAAGATTTCCTGCTGTGCGCGCTGGACAACCACCACCTTCTCCTTCAGTTTCGGAACCGGGAAGACTTCTTGTAGGTGCTCCTCAAGGAATCCATGCTTATCCATGGGAGGCCTTTCCGGTTCCACGCTTGGTCCATTGATTTCTCGCCAGACGCAGATTCCCCCGTCGTTCCCGTCTGGCTTGAGCTTCCCGCCCTCCCTGTCAACTTCTACAATGACGCCATGCTCCGCTCCATCACCGGGAGCCTTGGCCCGGTGCTGCAAGTGGATCGCAACACCACATGCCTGCTCCGTGGGCATGCGGCCTTCCTTCCCTCTATTTAAACCCATGTATAGTGTCTTGTAAGAATTAATGAAGAAAATTTTGTGAAATTGCCAAGAGTATTGCCCAAGGACACCTTCTCCTCCCTCTCTCCCTCCCCCCTGTTGTTCTTCCTCTTCATCTAATCTTCTAGGGTGTGAGACCCATTCTATCTCCCCTCCCCATCCTCTTGTTTCATTCTCTGCTGCCGCCACCGCCGTTCGTGCCGCCATCGCACCGCCGTCGCCACTACGCCGGAGTTCTGTCCAAATCAGGACAGAGCCTTAGTGTAAGAATTTTAGCTCTCTATCAGGAGCCCATTCTCTCATTCTCTCCCACTCCGTTCCCTCTCCTCTTTTCCCCTATACTCCGACTGTAGACGGAGAAGGCTCCGGGGATGAGGTGGCGACACCGTGGAGTTATCGTGGAGCGTGAAGGTGCGAAGAATGGAGCGTGGCATTGGGACGATCTCTCGATGGATTCATAGCGTCACGACATGGGTTCATGTGATGGTTTTGGCATTTCGGCTCGGGTGGTTGATAAATGCTACATTTCATATCATAACTTTATCATATTCATCGCTTTTAAGCACTTATTGAATAGAGTTGTGCAACATGAGCATTAATTTCAGTCTCACACACTATTTGGGTCTTCATACATTTTATCATCTTTTTTGAGTTAAAATGACCACGTGATAATTATTCACGAATTTGCACAATTATTTAGAGATCATTTTTAGGATGATATTTTGAATTTTTTGACTTTTCAAGAAACTGCGCCCAAAGGTCAGGCGCCATTTAATGACCGACGGTCTACAAGGGCGCCCATTTAGAAAAGAGAATGAATGCATACAAATAAAGGTCGACTTACATTTCCTTGAAAACAAACTCGGGTCGACGCACATTATCTTGTTAATGCATATACGGTCGAAGCATGTGGGTTGAAGGCTACCTAAGGTCAATGCAGGAGGTCAGAGCACATTTGATAGAAGTTCAGCAAGGTCGGTGCAGATATCGTCACAAGTCGATGCATATCACAACTGTTCATAAAAATAAGAGATTGCACACATGGACACCAATTTATTTTATTAATTTAGAAAACAAGAAAAATTAAAAATGAAAAAATGAAATAACAACCTTGAAGAAGGTGCTATAAAGAATAAGTGACCACAGAGCGGCCGCCATTTCTTTATAAGTAATCATTCATCCATGCTGGTGGAGTTCTAAGTCTCTTGTTGTCAATTACAAGTTGTACATTTTGGTGTGTTATGATTTTAATGATGTCAACTATAATGTCAATATTGGAATGTCAATTCTATGAATCATCATAATTTGCATTAAAGTAACACTTTCAACTTGTTTTGCAGGTACTACAACCTCCTTCCTCAAACCTCAAAGTTGGCTTAATAACAGAAGGCAGGTCGACGTAATGTCACTACTACATCGATGCACATACTACTAGAAGGCACGCAATCTTGGTGCAAGAAAGTCAGGTCGACATACTAGAACCAGTGCGTCGACGCATCAGTTGAAATCAGTTAGTTTCAAGGTTATGTTTTTAGATAGTGCGTCGACCCACAATAGCCCATGCGTTGACGCAACTGAATGACTTTAACAAACTGGGTCACTGCATCGACAACAACCTTCTCACAATGTCAACGCAACTGTAGCCGCTCTCTACCACTGCATGAGAACCATGGCTGTGTCAATGCACTACATGGATTGTGTTGATGCACCACGAAGGGTGAACCTGATGAACAAGAATCAGCTCTTCCAACGGCCCATGGACCGAGGCCCAATGAGCTGGAGAGTGGCACATAAGGATTCCCACTTCCAGATGGTTCCATCCGGTGGGGAGATTCCTTCCCCAAAAGGAAACATTTTATGTGGGCCCCAGCAGATGATTATCCACTAAGAAAAGAGGAATCTCGTTAGAAGAAGAGGGCGTGAGACGAAGATGTGCAAAAAAGAGAAAAGAAGCAGAGAGGAGAGTAGAAAATGCTACAGAGCATTGGAAGTACGAAAGCTCATCCCTGCTGCAAGAGATAGAGAGCAAAAAGAAAAAGAAAGAGCAAGAAGTCCTTCCTCGGTCGTCTAGACTACAGCAGATCGACCAAGTCCAGATCGAGTTTTTTAAGTGTTTGAGGATTCTGTTCTTCTAAACTCGACCTGTCATTTTCCTATTATTTTAGTTTTGTTTTCATCCAACTATATCCCGTCTCCTATTGTGAAGTAGGAGGGTTCAGATCTGTGCAGCTGTGCTCAGATTTGGTGTCTAGGTGTGTTGCTTGAAGGTTGCTTGGCAGCGGGTTGCAGAGAGGTCTTCTCTCTATGGTGAAGTTGTAATACCTCGGTTTAATTTACTAATTTTAAACTAACCAAATTAAGAATATCAGGGACTTCAACCTGACTCTTCTTTATAGGTGGCAGTAGAGGTTAGGAGAGGGAGACAATGGATTATGGCTATATATCATCAGGAGAGGTATTATAGCAAGTCCAGAGAGTGGGACTTGACATAGCCCTCCTTGTATCATGCCTTGTTAGTTTGAAGGGGCATCATCCAGTGCAGTGACTTCATTAGATCCAGTGTTCGTGTCAGGCTGGGCAATGGATACAGGAATCTTTTTTGAAAAGATAGATGATGTGGAGATTTCACACTTGAGGAGGCCTTTCCTAGCCTCTTTGCTATTATAGCCACACCCTTGGCTTCTGTGGCTCAGTCTTTTGATAGTCAGCTACCTGGAGGCATCTGGCTGTCTACTTTCAGAAGGAACCTTGACCTAGAAGAGATGAATCCACTAGGGAGCTTGTTATCTTTTCTCCTTCCATTCAGGGTGATGCATGGTGAGGCGAACATATGGGTCTGGAGATGGGAAAAAGAGGAAGCTTTCTCTGTTAGATCGGCATACTCTCTTATTCCAGATGGAGGTGTATGCCACCGTTTCGCTCCTCATGTTTGGGACCCTAAGAGCCCGTCGAAGGTGAAACAATTGATATGGAGAATTTTGCATGGTCGGCTTCCCACTTGTGACAGGATTGCACCTTTCTTTAAGGGCTCTACCACATTGTGTTGCCAGTGTGGGGAGGTGGACAAGGGCATCAACCATCTTTTCACAGGCTGCTCCTTCTCCAGGGAGGTTTGGACTAGGATCGATCACAGGCTGCAGCAGTCCATGGGGCAGTTTGACACTGTGCAACAGCTCCCCCTGAATTGGCACAAGAGGTAGACACTCAAGGGCGACGGGATCCTATGGTAGCTGGTTCTTCATGCTACTCTTTGGGCTTTGTGGGGCGAAAGGAATAGTAGGATTTTCAAAGGAGAAGCTAAAGTGGAAGAGAGGATCGTCTCTTTTGTTTGTGAGAGAGTGTGTGAGTGGGCTAAACATCTTTGTAACATGGAGACCCATAAGTCCACTCTTTTCCTTTTGTTGGGGTATTCTTAGCGCCCTAGCTTGGGGCTTGCACATTTTGTACAGGGATTGTTTTGGGAGCTGAAGTCTATACACTTGTATACCCCTTTTTTACTCTTCTTTTAATACAATTGGTGGTACCATCCACTTTTCCCAGCAGATGCTCATCTATATGTAGAATGGTCTCAAAGGACCTCTGAAGCCAAGACCCCTACGGAGGCATCAAAAAGCACATTCGGCGGCAACTGGTTCCCACCACCGCCGCGCGGATATATCAAGCCCAAGGTGGTCTCTCATATTACCATCACCGAAGATGTGGGCAGGATAGCCCCCAAAGCCAATAAAGTCAAGGTCGATCAGCAGCGTGACCACATAGGGGTTCTGGAAGGCCTCACTAAGCCAATTCCTGGCCTCAATAATCCCACTGTCGAGCATTTCAAAGCTTGGGAGGTAGTGCAGATGGATGGCCCTAGCAGCCTATTCTATACAGCTGAAGAGCACCGTACCCGAGAAGATATAGATTGTCATCTGCCCGAAGATATAGAGAACCCGTCAGTTCCCATCCATGGTCTGGCATTCACGACAAATCGGATGGCCAGGATGTTCCAGAAGCAACACATCCCCTTTAATCAGTCACGCAAGGATAAAGAAGCATTCCAAAAGATGTGGTGTCCTGCAAGTCCGGACAAAGAACTGAGATGCGTCTCTCAGCACCCAGGGTTGGGCTTCACCCTCAAAGAATATTATTACAGTGGGCACTATGAGGTGGACACCATCTCTACTTTCTATCCTACTAAAGACAACCCGTTGGGGGCAACCTTTGATGAATACCCAACAGAAGCTGAATATACTTAACCGGCTCGACCAAGAGACCAAGAAATAGAGACCATGACCCCTTGTCCATGCTGGGAACAGGTCTATCCTGAAGAAGTAGCCCTTCAAGCCAGATTTGACATGGCTAGCAGTAGCGAAGTTGAAGATGTTAAAGAAACAGGGATGTCTCCTCCCAGTGGACCTCTGCTAATAATGAACTCAACACCTCTCATGCCAATCGGGGAAGCCTCTGTCGATCCCGATCAAGAGATAAATGTTGCCAAGAAGGAAAAGGCCACCTCAATCGAGGACATGGCGATCCAAGAGGGCGAGAGCTCCTCTCCTTCTACTACGAAGCTGTAATGCTATTTAAGCCCAGCAATATGTGACCACCAGTCTACCATGACTGCAAACCTATCTGTGGGGGATGTAGCTGTTGACTCACTCCTCGAAACTACAACGACAGCGGATTTGCTGGTAGAGTAATTCACAAAACCACTACTGGCCGGGATAAAGAGCCCTACTGAAAATGCAAAATATAGGGGCTTTAAGATCTTCAATTACCATAGGTTGCCAGACATTGTCAGACATGCCAACAAGACATGGCTATCAGTCAGTCATTTAAGTTTACTAGAAAGCTCGTGCACCACTCCATGGGACAAGTTGAAATCAAAAGACCTACATTAGTATATTACATGGAAGTGAAGTCAGAGATTTAAGCTACCTGAATTGCTGCCAACAGAATCCTGACGACATAAGGGGGTGCAACAAGAAGGCAGCTGACTTGAACTTGTTGCTTCTTCACAAACTGTTATTCCATTTCCCTGTCTTCCAACATGTGCTGCTTGACTACATGCATGAGCATCTTCCATGTCCTCAATTGATGATGAATCAAGCATTCTGTCATTGGCAGTTGATCTGAAATGCTGAATCCAAGGGTTTCTCAAAAGCACACAAGTGTCATTCTGAATGTCTGTTCGACTCCATGGCCTTTCAAACTTAACCTCTCCCCAGCAGCCTCCACGCAGAGCCTTAAACTGCATAACATGATTTATTGCTGGTGAATCATATTTGCATCGAAAATCAGCCAACAAAACATAAGAAATCAGCTCATCTCATACCTGACCTGAATAGATGTTCTCCAGATGTGATCGTAATGAATTTGGATTTTTTTGTGTTCTTGAAGTCCAACCAAGCAAATAGTTTGAACTGTGCAGTTGGTTGACAAATGATGCTTCTATTGAATTCAGATACAGACTGTGTTTCTCATCTGTCCATTCTGTGCACATAGGTTCTACCATCTGTAGTTCACAAAAGGAAGAGCTCAGTAAGTCTAAAGATTTTCAGAGAAGGAACAATTAAATACTAGCAGAAGTGGGGCAAAAAGAGCAAGCATATGTGTAGCCTGGGCAAGTAAAACAATAGTATTAAATTGAAAAATATGTGATTAAGTTCTGGCACCAAAGTGGTTCCCGTAATTTGCCGAGGATAGTTTTATGAGAAGATTAGCTATGGCCTTTGGAGACAGGTCAACAGTAAAGGGAACCTACGTTCCTTTTTTGGAAGGGTGTAAGGCACCCAACTACCCACTGATTGTCATCATCATCATCAGAGCCCTATCCTATTACTTGGGGTCGGTTACAAGAATCTTGTTCCATCAAAAAATTCTATCAAGTGATAAATTCTTATTTAAACCAAGAAGCCAATGTCCCCTACTCCGGCTCCTGTTATTCCGGCTCAAGAGGATGCGCCTGGTAGTCGCAGACGTGCTTTGAAGGAATTTCTGTTGTTTCATCTGCCGATTTTTGAAGGCCAGATCGATCCTGATGCCGCCAGGGTATGGCTAGATGTGACCGAGCACGTGTTTCGCTCTATGGAATGCGCGGAAGATGAGAAAGTGATGCTCGGCACTTTTCAGCTCCAGGGCGGCGCGCTGACATGGTGGAATACGGAATGGGAGATTGCTTTTCAATCTCATCCGCTACAGCAGATTTCGTGGGCTGAGTTTGTCGCCGCTTTTGAACTTACTTTTAGTCCGGCTTACCTCAGGATGGATAAGATGCACCAGTTCTTGCAGCTCGTCTAGGGAGGAATGTCGGTGCTTGAATATCGAAATAAGTTCATGGAATTGGGCCGTTATGCGTCCCATGTGCTGGCGAATGAAGCTTTAAAGATGGAGTAGATCCTTCGTGGTCTCCGTGCTGAATTGAGGCAACCGTTGATCGTTGCTCGTGTAACTAATATGAATGAGGTGTATCAAGCTGCGGTAGCATTGGAGTTGGACTTAGCGAGATCCCAGACTTCTTCTCAGGCAGTGTCTCACTCGATGGTTTAGCTTCCATCTGGTTATCCGCCTCTTGTTCCAAGTTTTTCTTCTGTCACTCCCGCTGCTAGTGTTGCTGCTTCTTCGGGCAAGTCCCAGTTTAGGAACTTTAAGAATAAGAAGAGGTTCAAGAAGCGATTTGACCAGCAGGCATCATCCGGTGCAGTACAGCAGTTAGCTCCTTCTTTTCAGCAACGCCAGGGTTCTGCTAAGAGCCAATTTAAGGGTTGTGCGTAGTGTGGTGACAGCCACCCAGGCAAACCGTGCTCTCTGCCAGTGGTATGTTTTCGATGTGACTAGTCGGGTCACGTAGTGAGAGACTGTCCTTTGCGAGCAATCCCAGTGCAATTTGCTCCGGCAGCTCAATCTCAGCTACCTCAATCGTAGTTCAGGCCTCCACTTCCACCACCGCTGCCATCTCAGCAGTTCTAGCAGATCCATCCTCAGGCTTCAGCAGCATCCTCCTTCCAGTCCTCTGCAGCTGCCAGTAGAAAGCAAAAGGGCAAGGTGACTCATATCTCGCGGGCTGAGGCTGTGGCTTCAAACCTCGTCGAAGGTACTATTACTATTTTTGGGTGAGCTGGTCACGACTCGAGGTTCCTTTTCTGCCATTTCTATTGAGGAAACCTCCTATTTTCTTCCTGAGTGCGCCCCGATCCAAGGGCTGCTCATTCAGGGTCCGTTAATGGACCTCTTCTACCCCTCCGACGAGGGGTCCTCCTCTATTCCACCTCTTGTATCCACTTCCTCCCTTTCCTCCTCTGGCTAGCTGTTCCTCTTCTTCTAGTGTCAAGAGTCCAGGGGTAGTTGCTAGAAAGACCAACGGTAAGCTGATTCCCTGTAGATTCTTAAGAGAGCTATCTAGGAGATGCCAAGCATGTTTGGCCATTCCCCAATTCATAGAGGATCCAATCATTTTGCCAGAATTAGAATATATGGATATAGGTGTCTCCAACGAGGGTTTCGGCGTCTATGAGATCATGAACGAGGAAGACCCTATTGAAGAAGGGGATGAGGAATTTGAAGAATATGAGGAGGCGGCTGACGCATTTGCTAGTGGTATGAGGAGATTCGACAAGCCGTCAGCCTCAGTAGAAGAGCCTACCAAAGAAATCAATCTGGGTACTGAGGTGCTTCTCTCTCTAGAATTCTAGAGTGAGAAGCTCCGGGTTTTTGTTTCTTCCCGCCTCATTCCTCTGCTTCCTTAATGCATCCCCCTCCTTGCCGGCGATGGCTGGTGCAGTGGGGGATGCTCAGTTTTCTTCCGAAATCAACACTGCTGTATGCACAGAGGTTGGAGTAGCCCCTCGGAAGTCATATGCGCAGACGCTAATGGAGGGACAGCATCAATCGCGCCTATGCTTCTAGGTGAAGCCCCCTACATATACAGATCAAGGGGAACCTGCAGTATATTTCTCTCAGGAAGATATTAAATCTTGTTCATATCTTCAGAATGCAGTCATTGCTAGGTGCTCATATGGTCGGCCATCCATACCGGAGATTAAGGCCTGCCTTTCTGAACGATTGCATCTGAGGTCAGACTCTATTCTGAGCCGGATGAATGCTAGACATGTTTTAATCCGTCTAGGATGTGAAGATGATTTCCTTAAAATTCTCCTTCAAAAGAACCTGTACATCAAGGGATTCCTCTTCAAATTCTTTAGAGACTTCGATTTTGTATCGGATCGATCGACTATCCCTGTGTGGATTGGATTTTTGTCATTACCAGTCAATTTTTACCATGAAGACATGCTTCGTTCAATAGCTGGTAACATTGGATCTATCTTGCGGATTCATGATGCTACTGTTGCGATGACTGAAACCTCAGAGGCTTTAGTTTGTATTGAATTAGACATTGCTGCTTAGAGAAAAAATCAGATATGGATTGGGATGGAAGATAGTGGTTTTTGGCAGTCGATTAGCTATCACAGGGTTTCGCATCTTTGTTCTTGTTGTCATAAAATTGGGCATTTGGAGGAAGAATGTAAGAAGAAACAAAATAAGGCTGTGATTCGCCATCTGCCTTTGAAAAATTCTGCTCCACTTGAAGTTCAAAAGGTGATTCGTCAGGAATATAAACCTCGGCTACCTAAAATTTGTAGTCCAAAGATGATAATTAATGAGGTCAACAGGTTTTCTGCATTGGTTCAATTTTCTGAAGATTCAGATTGAGGGGAATGATACAGGGGTTACCAATGATACCTCCACTGATTCTAAAGTTTACGATCAGGCTAATTGTAACCCTTTGTCAGTTGATGAAGCTATTAATTCATGCATCTCTCATATTTGCAATAATGCCTTAAGTGAATAAAATGTTTCATACATAGCATGCAATGAGAGTGTTACAAAGCTTGAATCCTCATTCACTGAGAAGCTCCCTTCAACCCAAAACTCTTATATTCCTGGGGTGAAAGAGAAATCTAATCTGTTAGACAGCTCACAAAACTTGGATATCAAGGACATCCAAATTATTTCAAATAAAGTATCTGAATTGGCTGCCTTAGATAACTCTCAGATGGTTTGTCAAAATAATAAAAGCATATACAGTGGCCTTCAAGTTAAAGAAGTAACTTAAATTTCTACCATTCCCGGAGAGCTTATTAGTGATGGTTGGCTGACCAGAGCCAAAGCCAAGGTATTGGCTGCCAACCCCTCGTCCTCTTATGCTCATGATTAGCTCTGCCCTCATATGGAATGTTAGGGGTATAGGTAATAAGGCCACTGTCAGAAGCCTTGCGCAAATTATCAAAGCTCATAAGATTTGTGTTGTAGCTATTCTTGAACCTCATGTTGATTTCAATTATGCTAGTTATGTGGCTCATCACATTAACCTTCATTCTGCTCTTGGGAACAATGGTGCATCCTCAAGAATTTGGATATTTCACAGTACTGATATTTGCCTTGATATCATTGAGCAGCACCCCCAGTATATCACTGTTGCTATTAAGGAGGACAACTCTATCTTTATGTATTTTACTGCCATTTATGCATCATGCAATGCTAGTATTCACAGGGAAATGTTTGATTCCCTGATGGAATTCAGTCAAGAAGTGACTATCCCTTGGACTATTGGTGGTGATTTCAACTGCATCACCTCTCCTGAAGAAAAGCTTGGTGGTATCATGTCCTCTACAATTGCCATGACTGACTTTCAAGGCTTTATCACTGCAACTGGCCTCAGTGATGCAGGTTATTCAGGCTCTCCTTACACTTGGACTAATAACCAAACTGGGACTTCTCATATTCGAGCTCGGCTAGACAAAATCTTCTATAATGCTACTTGGTTAAATTGTCCTTCTAATCTGACTGTCAAGCATCTGGATAAAGGCCCTTCTGATCATGCTCCACTCCTCATGAATATGCAATCTATGCAAGCTGTCTCTGGTAGATTTATATACCAGCATATGTGGCACACACACGCTGACTTTTTGGACTTTGTCAAAGAACAATGGAACAATAATGAGCAAATATGTCATCCCTTTTACTTATTAAAGGAGAAGCTCAAACATCTGAAGGCTGCTTTAAAAATCTGGAACAAAGATGTATTTGGTGACATCCATCAAGCTAAGGAAATTGCTGAATTTCATTTACATCAGGCCCAAGAAAATTTTGATGATTACCCCTCTATGGAAAATAGAATGAAACTCCATAAAGCTAATGTTGAGTTGAGGCTTGCTCTCCATCGGGAAGAAATTTTTTGGTTTCAGAAATCTAGAATTCAGTGGCTTACCTATGGAGATCAGAATACACAATTCTTCCACCATTACACCAAAATCAGAAGGCAAAGAAATTATATTCATAAGTTGAAAATAGATGGTAATTGGGTGGAAGATCAGGCTGCTCTATTGAATGGTGCAACTGATTTCTTTAAGAATCTTCTTTCATCTGAAGACCATAATATTGATGTTTAGCTCTTGTCAGTTATTCCTAATCTGATTACCGAAGAACAGATCATAGCTCTCTGTGCCATTCCATCATTAGAAGAAATCAAAAGCATTTTGAGAAAGCAGGGCATTGGGAAGTAGGGCACGCCGGGTAAGGGGGCACACCGGGTCAGCTTCATTCCCTGCGTTTGATTGGCGCCAGTCAGACTGTGGACCCCGGACTAGCTTCGGGAGTTCCCTTGATCTTTCATCTCACTGTGGCTCTGTAAAACTGCTACGAGAAGTATTGGCAAAGCCTTCAGGCCACTGAATGGCTAATTCTGGAACCATGTGTACCTTTGATTTAGACATGCGGGTTTTCTACTGACACGACCTTTGGCACCTCAGTTTGCACTACTGGCATGGCTTTACTTGCATTTGTGACTTTCTCGGGGAGTGGGACACTACCCGGGGTGCTTTCGCCTTGGCTGGGTGGTCATTTGGTTACTAACGGACCCCATTGTCGAGAAGACATACGCATGTTGAGTTACTCGGATCTTCCACTGACAGGGCCTTCGGCATCTTGTTCTGAGGGGCCAGAGATGTTCTGTCACCTCAGGAGGGTTTCTCATCAGGTGGCGGACCACCGGGTACATTCTCGCCCTTTATTGGACGACAGATGTTGCTTATGCGGCACGACTGTGTCGATGCTGGTTCATTGGATAGGCCAAACGACACTGCCAGTTTGTTGTGGATTCTCCCGATTCTCTTGAGGTGAAGTCTTTGGTGCTTGTATTAGATAACCTGAGGCTCCAGTAGTTTGAGAAGGCCCTTGTGTATCGGCTTTCTTCGACTTTTGTGCTTCAGTGGCCCGCATCATTCTTCTTGTGTAGGCATGATTGCCATCGAATATATTTTGAGTGCCAACAAATGCCCCCTAGCCGCGGGTGTCGTTAGTGAGGAACGAGCGAGGCGGGGACAGTGGATGCACTCAGACTGGGCAGATTCTTTGTCTGATCGGCATAGACCCATAATAGTCTTAAAACGGCGCGATATTTGAACCGGTGCGGCCAGGACATTGTGAATACGACGCAGCCTTAATCCGGCGCCCCATTTTCATTTGGGGAGGGTTAAAATGGCGCACTATATAGCACGCCGGATTAACCCAAGAGGGGCCAGCTATAAAACCCCCTTTTTTATTTTATTTTTTCTTCACCCAACTTCATTTGCATAGAAATTTTCTCTCTCCTCTCTTCTCTTCTCCCACGGCATTGAGTGGCTTTGAGGGTTTGGTGGCGGCAGAGGTAAGAGGTCTCTGGAGTGAGTCACACCTGAATCGAAAAGAACACGTGCTGAGCGATCATAAATTAAAACCGTACCTTCGATCAGGTTAGACGCCAACGCCTCTGCACGAGTGATGTGTGTAACTCTGGCTCTCGGCAGACGGGTAGCAGCAGACGATTGCTGAGAAGGTGCAGGAACTGGTGGTTGAAACGGTTGAGATTGAGGCGGCAGAGGAAGACGAAACTGCGACTGCTGCGACTGGGAAGTCTGCGAGAACTGCACCATCTGCTGCCTCAACGGATAGTTTCGGAAAACGTACCCCGGCTGATCACAGCGATAACAAACAACTGGCAAGGAGCATGGCACACCCGGATGACTACCACCACATCTAGAGCATACCCTCGGCTGAAAAGCAATAAAATCTGGACGCGATCAAACAGAAGAACCTGACTGTTGACTCGGATAAGAAAATGATGGCTGATCAAACCTCTTCCTCTTTTTCTTAAATCAAAACCCTCTACCCTGAGATTGCGGGAAGGAAGCACTATCGGCAGGAGAGAAGGCAGAAGAAGCTCATGAAATAGACGACTGGTGGGGCGGCTGATGCTGCACGGCCGACAGAACCATTCCACTCTGAGAAAACCCTCGAGTCCTCGCCAACTCCAGCTCTAGCGCGACGGTGACTTGATATGTAGAATCCAACTCAGTCACATGTGTAGTGAACAGCGGCAGGCTCAATTCTGCTTTTAGTCCGCACAAAAACTACTGAGTCCTCACGGTCTCATCGGCAAAGATGTGGGGTGCATACCGGCCCAACTCAATGAATTTATCGCTATATTGCAGCACTGACATCTCGCCCTGTGTCAGCTCCAGAAATTGATACATCTTGGCTAACTTCAAGCAGGTTGGAGTATAGACACGTTCAAAGATAGTAACAAACTCAGCCCATGTGATCTGTCGAAGTGGACGGGAATGAAAGGCAACCTCCCACTCCGTGGTCCACCACGTGCGTGTAGTACCTTGAAGCTGAAAAGAAGCCAACATAACCTTTTCATCCTCAGCGCACTCCATGCATTGGAAGACGCACTCGATAGCATCCAACCACTGCCTCACTGCCTCGGGATCTGATTGACCCTTGAATGTTGGTGGATGGAACAGCAGAAATTCTTTCAGTGCCCGTCCACGACCACCGGGTAACTCCGCAGGTGGAATAGGAACAGGTCGGAGAATTTTCCCTGGGGATCCATCCCTGGGCACCTCTGACCCATTTCCTTCCTTGCAGTTCCTATGAGGCATGGTGATCATGATCAAGATTCTACCGGGATCACACCGCTCAGGACCGACACGAGATCACCCCTCTTCATCTGGCGCCATCTGTGTGAACGAGTGAAGAGCCATAATGGTGTAAAGAAGTTCCGATAGGAGGACCACCTTCGGCGGGGATATGTCGTGGGGGGAGGGGAAGGAGACCCTGTGCCTTCCTACCCCACGGGAAGCCTCCCCTCTGAGAATAACAACCACAAAGCCGACGAGCTACCTCCACCAGTTGTGGGGGGGGGGGGGGCAACCTCCCAATGGGGATCCTGATGCTCTCCAGACCCTCAATGCTAAACTAGATATCCTCGTGGACTTAATGAGGACCCAGGCAGCCAGGGAAGAGAAGTCCAGACTCCCCCCGGAAAGCTCCCCCCGTGGAGCAGTGTCCGTACAAACTGTCGAAGGTCGCTTCACCCTCCGGGGATGACAGCTTGTGTGCAACAGGTCAGGAGGACCTTCGCAAGCCCCTCCTCTAGAACAAGAAGCCTCCTCCACTCCAATGAGAGAAAAGTACGGGGTGCGCCAACATCCTCTGGAAATCGACACCCCCAAAGGATGACGAGTTATCCTGCAAGGGCACCCTCGCAGCCCCTCGGCTCAGCGTCAACTAGAGTTGTCCCTCCAACTGAGGGACTTCGAGCGACATTTCACAGAGCATGAGCGCACCCTCACGCCTTACAGAAGACGTCCACCAAGGAGGATGAGGAGCAATCCCTATTCTCCGACCAAGTTTTGAAGGTCGAGATCTCTCCCAGAATCTTGTTACCGACCTTCAAATCATATGACGATCAGGGAGACCTGGCCGACCACTATGACAGCTTCGATGCCCTGATGACTCTCCACGGGGCTTCAGACACCATCAAATGTCGAGCGTTCGTGACCACCCTGGTCCAAGGCGCTCAAGCCTGGTTTCGAGCACTGGCCCCCGGTAGCATCCACGACTTCTGACAGTTCAGGCGGAGCTTCAAGGAGAGCTTCACCGGTAGCGGCCCTCCCAGGTCAGTTGCGGGGCTACTGGCACTAAAACAGGCATAGGGGGAGAAGCTGCGAGCTTATATCAACTGATTTAAATCGGAAGCCCTGCGTATCCGCACACACGGGTGTGTCTCTGACCACAAGACCCATAGCGCACAGACGACAAGGCATGGCCATTACGTTATAAGAGAGGCCCCGGGGAGGGGATGATTTCTGTTGCCCATATTGCTCCAGGGCGTATTCGATATCGGGAAATTGAAATTCAAAGACCGGATGCATAGGGGGACAGTTGGATATACACATCGAGAGAAGAATGGGGTGAATATATGCACAACATCAATCACTCATTTATTAACATATACATGCCATTCATCCCGTCAACAGGGGACGAAGACATGCAGTACAAAGTATTCAGCGCCGGCGTTGTCGCTCGGACGCCATTTCAATGATAACCCAGACATAGCTACCTGAGAGCCAAGATGACGGGATGGTGAGGGGGGGGGGAAGATGGGCTCACATCATCACCCCTCCCCCTCGCTCACTTACATTGCAGTAAAGAAGAAATCAAAAAAGAAAAAGAAAGAAAGGAGAAACGACCAGGGAGAAACCACGGGCACCCACCTAGAACTCTTCTTCAGAAAATAGGGTATCGGACTCTCCTCTCCGACGCCGGATGGTTGCACACAGGGTGGGGGATGGTGGCCACAAGGGACTCTCAAAAGAAGAACCTTTCTCCCCAAGAAACCCTTATACCCTGGGCTTTGATTGGTGGCCAATCTCTCCCCCCGGCAGACACTTGGCTCTCTTCAGGCTAGCCTTCCTATTCTCAATCGTCCCCTCTCTTCGAAAATCCTCTTCTCCCTTCTTCTTTTTTTTTACTTGGTTGAATCGAGTGCTTCTTATATACGCCAAGCCTAATACGGCGTGGGAAGTAGTGCACCGGGAAGGGTCCTCCAAGCCTCCTTGCGCGCCGGATTTGATGGCGCCAGGGAAGGGGTTTCTCTAAGCTCCTTTACGCACTGGATTTAGTGGCACCAGGTTAAGGGCGCACTGGAATTAGGGGCATTATATTAGCTGGTCCACTTGACGCGGATTAGTCAGTGAATCCGGGGATGGTTCCGGAAGCCACTGTTGACCATTCATCTCATTGCGGACTTACAAAACCTTGACGGGAAGCCTTGACGAAGCTTTTGGGACGACGTACGGCCTTTCTTGGAACTTCGTGTGTCTTTGGATCGAACACGCGGGTTTTCTACCGACATGACTTTCGGCAGTATGATTCATGCTGCTAGGCCAGCTTCTTTGATGATGTCTTACCATGACTCATTTATGAGTCTCACATGTATTTGATGATGTCAACATGTTCAGATTCAGATCAGATCATGTTCAGTTCAGATCATAAGTCAAGCAGATCAACCAAAACGCTCAAAAGACTTAAGACTCACGATATGTGCAAGCAAAGATTGAGAGAAATCAAGAAAGGGAAAATTGAGATATGAATAAAGGACTTTGGCAGAACAAATTGCATGAAATATGCTCCTAGAAGCTAAGACATTGCTGGCAGCATAGAAATCACTGGATACATAGAAATCGAGGCACAAGCATGCACAGAAACCAAGAAAAGGTTGGGCAAAGAAAGGAAAGTCAAAAGGTAGTAGAATTCCATTGTGAACTGCAAGTTCAAGAAGGCTGCATCGACCCCATATGGTTGCGGTGTCGACTCCATTAGCCCTCACAGAAGGCGACAGCTCCCAGGATATAGTGGTGACAAATGGGTGGTCAATGGTGATAAATAGAAGATAAGACCAACAAATAGCTTGGTAAAGGTGAAAAATAGGTGGCCAAGCTGAAAACAAGGAAAACGTAGAAGGATTGTCGACTCCACAAGGCTTTAGAGTCGACTCCAGTCTCGTTGAAGCTAAAAAAGAAGAACTAAAGACATGGGCGATGGCTCCTAGTGGCTAAGGGTGAAAAATAGTTTTTACTGGTGATAAATAAAAATAAGGGTGACAAATAGGTGTTACCCATGACAAATAGCCCGTACGGTAGTTTTAACTAAGGTTGCATTGACTCAGTCCTCTCGGGGCGTTGGCACAATGGCGTTTCCAAAAGCCATTGTAAATGGGCTTCTCAAAGGATGCGTTGATGCACCTTCAGTCCTGCATCGACGCCATGAAGCTCAAGCTTCCCAGTTGACTCAAGGATACATGAAGCTGCGTCGACGCAAGGTCACTACTGCGTCAATGCACTAAAAGCTTTCCAAGCCTTATATGTTTAACCTGCACAGTTTCCAAAGGCCATCTAGGGAATAAAGAACTCCTATGAAAACCTCCAAAAACATGTTTTTTGAAGTCTGCAGGGAGTTCCTAGGTCAGAGGTCCTGCCATCTCATTATGCCATCGCAGAGCATCCTTTTGGAAGAAGACTTGCCAGGGACCAAATCTATGAAAGTCTTATCTGCCAGAAGACTATCTTTTCTATCCTGTGCATCTTTGCATGTTGAATACGGAGAGAGATAGGGAGGGAAGAGAGATATGGAGAGAGGGAGAGTCCTTTTTTTTATTTCTTTTGAGATCTTTTTGAAAGAAAAAAAGATATTATATGTGAAGATATAAGATAGAGAGGGATAAAAGAGACTTAAAACTAATAATAGAAGAGAGAGGGGAAAGGGTATAAATAGAGAGAGGAGTGAGGGGTTAAGAGTAATCAAAATATACATAAAATAAAATAAAATAGAATAAGTGTGTGTGCGCGGTGGGCAGAGAGAGAGAGAGAAAAGAGAGAGAGAGAGGAGAGAGAGAGAGTGGGTGAGAGAGATAGAGAGATAAAGAGAGAGAGAGTGGGTGAGAGAGATAGAGAGAGAAAGAGAGGGAGAGAGAGGTCACGCAGGTGGGAGAGAGAGAGGAGAGAGAGAGATGAAGAGAGAGAGAGAGGGAGAGGGAGAGAGGCTGGCTGACGGGGGGTGGGTGTCTGTAGAGGCCGAAGGGTGGACGGTGAGGAGGCGTCGATAGGCAGCGAGAGAGGGTGGCAAGGCCGGTGAGGCTAGCAGAGGTGGTGCACTCGTGTCAGTGGCGTGGGGGCTGACAGTGAGAGGAGACGGTGGCGAGGTCAACGCGGAGGGGGGGTGGCTGTTGCGGTGAGGAAGGGTGGTAGTGGAGGTCCGTCTGCGCGGTGATGAGGGGAGGTCGGTGAGGAGGTGTTGTGGCCATGACGACGGCAGTGCATGCAAGGAGGGGGTCAGCGAGCACGCAGAGGGGGAGGTCCGCGGCGAGCGTGGGGGATTGGTGTAGTGGAGATGGTGGCTGGCGTGGAGGTTGGCGTAGGTGGTAGAGAGGGAGGCTGGGGTGGTGAGGCTAGCAGAGGTGGTATGCTCGCATCGGTGGCGTGGGGGTTGACAGTGAGAGGAGACGGTGGCGAGGTCGATGCGGAGGGGGGGTGACCGTTGCGGTGAGGAAGGGTGGTGGTGGAGGTCCGTCTGCGTGGTGACGAAGGGAGGTCAGTGAGGAGGGGTTGTGGCTGCGGTGACGGAAGTGCATGCACAAGGAGGGGGTCGGCGAGCACGCAGAGGGGGAGGTCTGCGACGAGCGTGGGGGATTGGTGTAGTGGAGACGGTGGCTGGCGTGGAGGTTGGCGCAGGTGGTAGAGAGGAAGGCGGGGGTGGCTTGCCGAGGAGGAGTATCCCACATCACTCTTCTCATTCCTAGCATTTCCTTTGCTAGATTCACCCACTCTTTGCTTTCCTCTCAATTCCCTTTCCACAAGCACTTTTCAATTTCTTCAATTCATCATGCATGGTATTGAAGTTGGTTTCAATTTCTTCTTTGGATTTCTCACACTCACTCATTCTTGATTTAAGCTCATTCAACTCCCTTACCAATTTTTGATTTTCGGTCTTCAATTTTTCAACATTTTCATAGGCATTTTGTTTTTCAGCTTCAAGGCATCCTAGCTTATCCTCATACAAGGTTTTTCTAGATTGAAAGTCCTCTTTTGCTTCCTTACAATTTTCAATCTGCATTTCAAAGAAACTACATCTATCACATGGATTTATAGAGCTAATCAACTCATGAAATTTCTTTTTCAGATTCTTGACATCATTTTTGGACCTCTTATACTTCTGACATATGTCAGCATAAGCTAACTGCCAATGTTCACCAGTGAGATTCTCAGAATTTGAATATACGTCAGAATTTTGTTCACTCGCCATCAAACATAAATTCTGGACCAGCACGTCCAGCTCATCCTTCTGATCTTCAAATTTTGAATCATCCATGTCTTCATCACTCCATGTTGCTTTCATTACTTTCGGCTTCTTTACTTTTTTCTTTTTTAGCTTCTTCTGGAGCTCGGGGCATTCACCCCTCATATGTCCTACCTTCTTGCACTCATAACAAATTATGTCATCTTTCTTGCTCGTCTCTCCTTTCTTGTTGGCATTCCTGTTTAAGAATCTTCTCAGAAAGTTGTCTTCTCTTCTTGTTTTGGTAAAATATTTTCTGGCTCTCCTTGTGATGAGAGCCATCAACTCTTCTTCTTCACTGTCAATAGTTGATCTGGCATAACTCTCTTCCGACGATACTGGATAAGCCTTCAGCGCAATCGTCTTCTTCTTCTTGTTCTCCTCCTCAGTCCTCTTAATATTTATCTCGTACATCATTAATGACCCAATTAACGCATCCACAGTGAGAGTGGTGAGATCCTTGGAGTCTTCAATGACGGTCGCCTTCGTGTGCCATTGAGGTGAGAGGGAGCATAGTACTTTCCTTACAAGCTCCTAGTTCATATAGCTCTTGTCCAACCCTTTCAGTCCATTTGTAATCTTGCCCAGCCTTACGAACATTTCTAATATCATTTCTTCCTCGCACCTGAAAAGCAGGGATAAGTCTCCAAACAGAGACTCAGTAGGGGTCCCGTAGAATCCCAACCGAGAAAAATAGCGGCGGAAAGAAAAGCAGCACTAGCTAAACAACCATAGCAGGAACAACGAACCGATGGCCGGTCAAAACTCAACACTACAGCTACTCCTACTGGCAACAGAAAGGGAAAATCTCGATCTCACAATTGGGAACCAAACCACTCTAACACCAGACCTACCGAGAAAACACTCACGGCAACCCTACCGCAGACGCCTGCCTACACAGGCACGACCAACCAGGACTGCACAGTCCCACACTGGCCTGGCGAGGCCTCAGTAATCCCTACCATGCACCTCTGGCCACCACCTTGGGAAATCACGTTGGAACGGTCCAGAAGCCACGTCTCGCAGACGGGAAGCGGAACCCAAAAATAGGAGAGTCATGACTCACGTGATAGGAGTACCTGCCCACTAGAAGCACAGCTAGACGCATCCCCTGATGACTTACACCGCACCGCAGTGTCTCCCTACTCACCCCAGGCGAAAACTGAGACACATACACAAGTAACACTGATAAGGGTCTAGTCAGGGTCGTGCTCGTCATCACGCGTCCGAAGTCACCGACCACGTGTGCACACACTGACTGACTGCGCTACGTCAGGCCCTCTAGCTGGTTCTTCCTCCCCTCCCAGACTCGAGCTGTCACAGTAGGAGGCCCACGGCAACCAGCCTAAAGCCGTATCTCTCAGGTAGCCTCGCCACCACTCCTACGCGTGTCGAAAGGCTACAACTAGTGGGGAGTCACTGATGTGGCCACTCTCCGAGGAGAAACTCCGAGAACCACGCACTCACCCTATGCGAAAGTCACGAAGAACCAAGTGGCGACAAGCCACTGGACTCTGGACAGTCCTCTAGACTCACTAAATCCAACGGTCCTTGAATCACAAGACTCGAGGTCAAGACCGTTGCACCGAACGGTGCCATGCTGTCAATCTGCCCTAATCTTAGGGTCAGAAACCTCGGCACGATGACTCATGGGCAGTTCACGACTGTCGAGACCATTCCCTCAAAAAGGGAATTGAGAAACCTCCAGCTCTAGGCTGGTAAATAGGACTCACAGTCCATGGGCCACACACACACACGGTCCACGCAGAAAACATAGAAGCACGATTCTCAAGGAAGCTCACAAGGTCCTCTATCTTGGCAATTAATCAAAGATTTTTCTCCTTTCAGGAGGATGTAATTAACGTCATAGCGTTGATGGTATGACGGACTTCTGGTCCCGACACAGATCTCACATCCGTCTGACCAAGTCAGACCGAGCGCATAATAAAATTGTCACGTATGTGACTGGCACGCCATATCGCTCGAGATAAAATTCTCTCTCCCACAAGCTGGCACGCCTGGTGGGACGAAGTTTCCCTTCATCTCCTTGCCAAGGAAGAGGGCCCCTGGGGCCCTTCCCAAGAATGCTGACTTTTTGTACATCCTCCTTGCGGGAAACGTGATGGCGACTGGACTTGCTGCTTTGTCCTTTGTCACGCAAGTGGTGGCTACTCACGCCGTCGATGGGTACCAGGCGGTGCCTACTATTTCTGGAGCTTTCCCACCAATGGTTAGATTCCTGAACTTTTTGGGAGTTGCATTTACCAATGTCATCGAGGTTGCGACCGACCAAGCTGTTGCTCCTACTGCTGGCAAGAAGCGGGTGACCCGCCAGGCTAAGAGCCTAAGCTATTAGGCCTCGTTGGGAGGCCAGATTCAACTAGTGAGTTGCATGGTACACCATGCAGCTCGTGAGGCCCGTCCCAACTACAACAACAAGCCCGAAAGTCGCCAAAGGGGAGTGTAACGACCCAAGATCCGAATACCGGGAAGACCCGATACCATTCGAATCCTAGCCCGTCACCCACGAGCTGGAGGGCTCGGAAGGGCTAAAAGGATATGTGTGGTGTACACAAAAATAGAAAATAAAACAGGACAATCTAACAATTAACAAAAATAAATAACTAACTACAACAGAGTCCAGTCCAACAAAAGTACAGTCTAAAGCAGTAAAACATACCAAATGCCAAGTGAACACTCAGCCCGACGAGCTGGCAGCTAAGGACCTCCACGCAGTACCCTCGAACCACAAGGAAGAACCGCGACATCTGAAAATTAGGGGTGAGCCTCCTATCACTGGCTCAGTAGGGGTCCCGCGGAACCCCAACCGAAAATAACGGCGGCATGAAAAGTAGCAACTACAAGTAGAACAACAACAACAACAGCAGGAACAGTAAACACGGTGGCCAGTAAAACCTTGGCTCTACAGCTACTCCTACTGTACCAGAACGGAACTCAACACCCCGATCCCACGGTCGGGGGACTACCAGAATTTTCTATAATTTGGGTACTACATCTCCCCCCTCTTAAAAGAATTTGGTTTTATTTTAATTCGCGTTACTACATTATCAGCCCAAATGAAAACCACCACACCTTAGACATTGCGCTGGCAGCTAAGCCAGACTATGCTGTGATGCTTGAACCACTGGCTGTAGAACATCCGCTGTAGAAGCCAACTCCTCCTGCTCCTCGTGTTTCCTGCCATACCTACTCTTCCTAAGTAACTTGGTCATTCGACTGAGCCTCGATCTCAAAGAGGAAGAGTCCATATCAGAAAATGAGAAAGATGATGATTCTGGCTACCTCAAAAACAGTTGGGGAACATTATGCTACTGAAGATTCCTCTATTGACTGTGGCTCGACTGAGACTTCCCTGCACTGGCCTGCTCTTGGGTCCTCAACATATCCTCCTCTAAGGCTACCGCAGCCTAATACGCTGCCTCTATATCCATGACACGCGTCGCAAACACCAGATGTCAAAGCTCTGGCCCACACCCCTAACAAACTACTGAGTTTTCAATTTCTCATTTGCCATAATATGAGGCGCATAGCGACCCAACTCTATAAATCGGGACTGGTACTACATCACTGTCATATCCCCCTGGGTCAGCTCTATAAACTGATGCATTCTCCTTGTTCTGACATGCTCTGGGCTAAAAACTTACTCAAAAGCTGCAAGAAAATCCTGCCATGGAATCTTTCGGAGAGGACAAGATTGGAATGTTGATTCCCATTCTGAAGTCCACCATGATAAAGTTGATCCCTGCCACTGATAGGTAGCCAGCAACACCTTCTCGCCCTTTGCACACTACATGGAATGAAACACCCTTTCCATGACATCTACCCAAACTCTCACAACATCTGGATCTGATTGCCCCTTAAAGCAAGGAGGGTGTAACAGACTCTTTAAAACCTCACCCCCGGCCCCCTTGAGATAACAAGCCCTCTCTAGCCATTTTTCCATGCTGCCGAAGATAGGGCTGTTACATCCCCTCGATAAACTCCTTTCATCCCTGCACTCCCATAGCTACAACCTAGAAAGGTAATGTCCTACTTTGCTCATCCTGATCCTTGGCCGATAGCTTCTACATGGAACAAGTCCTTCTTATTGCTGCCATTGATAATCTTCTAATATAAGTACATAAAATAAGGTAGTAAATAAAGTAAAACACCCTATCAACATGAGTCCCTTTGAGATAGTTACTGACTATAGGCCTACGAGGCCCATAGATCTTGTCCCCATGGCCATTCAGGCCCGTGTTTCAAAGTCAGCTGAATCACTAGCTGAGCATATTAGGTATGCATGATAGCAACCGTTGTCGCATTGAGATCAATAATGATACCTATAAGAAATTGACAAACGCACACCGTAGGGAACAAGAGTTCTAGGAGGGCGACTACGTAATGATCAGGGTTAGACTTGAGCCATTTCCATCGGAAACTGTAAAAAAGCTACAAGCTCGGGGAGCAGGTCCTTTCAAGGTCTTGAAGCATGTCGAGACCAATGTGTATGTTGTAGATCTACCATTAGACTACAATATTAGTTCTGCATTCAATGTCTCAGATCTGGTGGCTTATCGAAACCCGACAGTGATTCCCAATTATCCTTTTGAGCCTTCTTCCCCCCTTGTAAGTGGTCCCACCCCTAAGTCCCCACCATCAATCTCTGTTGCAGCACAGCGTGAGTAGATTGACCAGATACTGGATGAGCAAGTTGTCACCTCACGAAGCAGAGCTTTTCAGGGCTATCTGGTTCGTTGGAGAAGACGGCCACCTACTGAGGACGCGTGGATCACATGTGAAGAGCTATAGCAGATCGACTCCAACCTCTTGGAGCAGTACCAGAGAGCCAGGACCCTTACTCAAAGGGGTCGAGTTCCTCCCAAGCGAGGAGGATTGGTGAGGGCACCCGAGTGTGGACCCAGTTTGACCCAACCGGCGTTTACCGTCGTCAAAGGCCTCCAACAGCGACATCGGCACCTCTTTGCTTGACGATGGTCCATTAGTTGATTGATGTACTTTTAATTTGATTAGTAGGTCATTTTATTGATTGTAAGGCCCATTAGTGGTCTTTTTCATTTTTTATGTATTTTCGGATGCGATTTTTGCAATATTTTTTGGTCCCAACGATATGTTGGTTATAGAGTTTGTTGGAGGACTATTAGGGTCCATCATCTATAAATAATAATGTAATCTCATTTTTCAGAATTAATGAAGATGTTGATTAGCATGGGAATTGCACCCATCTTCTTCCTCATCCCGTGAAGAGAATAGGGTGTGAAGTCTTGGGTGTTGAGCCCTCTGCTCCTTTCCCTCCCCCGCTCGCATCGGTCTACATCTGGGCCCCGCCGCACGTCCCGGTGCCCTCTTTTACCCTTTAAAAAATTTTAGAAGGGACTAGAGCGCGAAAGCTTCATTTCTGTTCTAAAAAAGCACCTCTGCCCCCCCCCAAATTACGTGTTCTGAAACGCAGCTCCTCTTCCTGGTCTCTATCCAGCTCCTCCTCCCTGCTTATCTCAATGCCAATGGAGGAGGCCTCGTGCTCCCTCGACACCGATGGAGGCGGTCTCGCAGTTTATCACCCCGCCACCGCAGCTTGCTGTGCGAGACCAAGAAGAGAAGAGCCATTGTGACTGCTAATCTGTTGGGAGATTGAGAGGGGAAGTGGCGGCCACAACAATTTGGTGGCATAGAGATACGACGGTGGAATCTCCTCTTCATCGCCAACCTGCCACCTCTCCTCTCGATCTCCCACATCAGAGAGGCAAAAGCGCTCCCTCTCTTCCCATCTCCACAACAACGGCGATGGCCAGAGCAGCGCAACAGTGGCAGCGGCTACTGCCATCGTGACGGAGGAGAATCCCCCTGTGGTCGACGAGGATGGGGCCAAGATGGTGGAAGCCATCATGGGGACGGTGGTTCCTGTTGCCTGCACCATGGCTGCCAGCACAGGTGGCGAGCAAGAAGGCGATGTCGCCTCTTCCTCTAGCAGAGGAGCCCTCCTTTTGGGGAGTGCCCCTTCTGAGGGCCGGCGAGAGGAGCGACACCGTCCTTCTCAAGATCCTGCACGCCCGTAATTTCAAGCCGAAGGAGGCAATGACGATGCTGAAGCATACCATGCTCTGGCGGGAGGACTTTGGGATCGAGGGCCTCCCTTCTGTTGATGACCTCTGTCTGCCTGTCAGTCTAGGGATGATAGGCTATGGAGAATTTTAAATGTGTGTCCATCATGTGCCACAGGATTTTTCAAAAGTAGCTAGTGAACCGGACATCCCTATCTGACACGATGATACGAGATAGCCCAAATCGACATATACAGTGAGAGAAGAATAGGCGGGCTATCCTTAAAGCATCATAAGTTTTGGAGCAAGGGATAAACAAGGCCATATTGAAAAGTCTATCTACTACCACAAAGATGGAGTCATGCTTTGGAGGGTTCGTGACAGTCCTAGAATAAAATCCATCCCGAGGTCACTGGGTCATTCCCTCCTAATTTTGGGTGATTATCGTTTTTACCCCGAGGTCACTGGATCATCCCTTTTTTAAAAAATCGAGGAAAATCGCCTCCAACGTCTCATGTTTCGGACTTCCATGACTCCTTTATCTTATTGTGCATTTCATGACCACCCTTAGGGCTTCCTGCCATTTTGCTTGAGATGGGGGTCTCATCTCCAGGACCTTCCTCATCATCAAGAGGATGCCACTCATCATCTAAGAAGGTGATGATTCCACTTAGACATATAGCCACTCGGTCAATTGTCCGTCGAGAGGCTGAACTAGCGGCTGAGCCTTGTATTGAAGTGCAGAGCTCCTCTAAAAGTTCTCTGTCCCTGTCCAAAGAATAGGTGGATTATGACGGTTCTGACGATGAGGGAGCCACTGATGCCAATGGAGGTGGGACCTTAGCTTCTTGTCCCTTAATATAGGGATCATCTACGTTCAGCCCCCCACGGCTTATCATCAGAAGTCCTGAAGAGACTCTGCCAGAAGTGGCTATGGAGGCTGGTATAGAGGAATATCTGGTTTCCTCTGTAGTTGAGTCATTAATAGAAGAACCACTTGCTTGGATAGCCCCTGAGCTATTGACCCCTGAATCTGCAGTAGTTAAAGTGAGTCTTCTACTTTTGATGCTCATTTCTTTTCATTCTTCAGTTTGTTGGGTCATTTAACGTTCTTTGGTTCATTTCCCCTTCTTTTCTTCAGATGCCGATCACCTTGAGCCAAGCCATTGCTCCTATTATTAGTAGTGCTCCCCCAGCTGAAGCACTACATCCTCCGTTTACCATGGCTTCGACCTCCGAAGATGCTGTACCAGTATTGCGGCTTGCGCCAATTAGAGCCCAGCTTGGGTCTGACGTATTGCAGATTGAGTTGGATACATCAGGGGAGCCCCAGTGCTAGCTCGTGCTCCTGAGTTGAGGATTGAAACTCACGCATAAGCTTTCACCTCCATAGTGGCACAATCATTTGTTTCGATGCTCCCGACTGTTGAGGAGAAGGGTGTCAAATCTAGGTCTTAGACCATTCTAGCACTTCCTAGCGCAACCACATCAGAAGAGCTTACCTTGACAGGAGAGAAACTACTAGGGCAAGAGAATGTTGTTGAAGTGTCGAGCACCGCTATTATTCCGGCTTTGCTGTCTTCTTATTCAGCCACGAATGATGACTTATGGGCCAACGTTGATTGTGAGGTCGAATTCAATTTGCCTCCAGCAGCATATGTAATGCCCGTGTCCTTCAAACGCAGCGGCAGGCTCCCCTATTAGAGCATTTGCCATCCAATGCTATGACTTCGGCCGCATTATCGATGCAACCCACCCACCTCTACCCTCAATCAACGGAGCCAGCTATGGTGAATAAGTTGATGGTGGAGCAGATGATCGAGGCAAGGCTGGGAAAGAGGGGTGGTGATGATTACGCCCCCTTTGACATATATGAATTGCCATATCCAGCCTATCATGCTGCCAAAAGATTACCACCCGGCGTCAATAAACTCCCAAAATTTGACAAATACAATGGGAAGGGCTCCCCGAAAGAGCATATCGCACATTATATGACAGTCATGTGTGACTTAGCGATGGACGAGTCGTATCTACTGAAGTTCTTTAGGTCTTCACTGACAGGACCTACCTTCGAATGGTATTCTAGCTTACCGGATAGATCTATCCACGATTGGCTAGATATGCAGCAGAAATTCAGTGAAAGATTCCACGTCATCGAGGCAGAGGTGGTCATGGCTGAGCTATTGGAAACCAAGCAAAGGGATGATGAAACAGCTACAGAATATATCAAGAGATGGGACGATCTCAGCATGAGGTGCCGGCGTCCTCCGCATCCAGAAGATGCAATACAAATGTGTAAGCAAAACCTAAAGAAAGAGATTTTGGAAAAGATGATTGGAATAGAAATTCGGTCTTTTGACCGATTAAGTAATATTGCCATGGAGGTTGAAGATTTCTTCACAAGATATCCCTCCAGTTCTGCTGGCTCAAGTCACCAAGTCAGGTAGGTTATTAAACGATCGATGCTAAAAGCGGTCCATACTATCAGCCTCACGGCGAAAAGGCATAAATGGGTGCACAACCCTCCTCTCAATGAACATGCTGACTGTCGAGAGAGCCATCCTCTGCAGAACAAGGCAAAGAAGCTCTATGCCTTCCCCCGAGAGCGGACTCGAGCATTGTTCGAGTGGGCTGTCACATATAGCAAAATCAAGCTTCCAAAGCCAAAGAGACCTGATGACGTCAGAAGAAGATGTGATCCTCATTTATGCCCTTACCATCAAATCCTTGGGCATCCTATTGAGGATTGCCAAATATTCAAAGACATCGTCCAAGGCTTAATAAAAAGAGGGGAGCTACAAATGGGGGAGGACAGAGTCGATCCTCCACGCCCTCATGAAGTGCCTACTCAAGAGGCATCGTGCCAGTAAATCGAAAGTATATAGTCAAGAATTGGACACCGAATAATTTTTTACCTACTCTAGGTCTAGATTCGAACACGCAACCTCTCAATCACGTGGAAGGGTGTGGATTCGAACACGTAACTTCTCGACCATGTGAGAGGGTGCGAAACCACTCGGCCACGATACTGCTCCCGACAATATATCCTATTATAATCTACATGTCACTAGATGTATGGAATACATTTTGAATATCTTCTATTTCTTGTTTTAAGCAAGTAAGTGTGCAGTCTGGATGTACACAGATATCAGCTCTATTGCACAATACTCATCTCATAACAAGACACCGTCTGACTTGTCTTTAACTGTGAGCCAAGAAGAGCAATACTGACGTTTCGGATCACGTATGGAAATCATATTAGATGATCAAAGATGTATCACTAACTAAACATCAAACCTATACTTCGACTCCAACTGAGGGGGGAAGGGGTTGGCAAAAAGAAAGGTATCCCCTTATTCTTGGTGACACTAACTTAAGATAACTATACATATGGCCACCTACCCCCCACATCTCCTGTGTGAGCCCTAGAATCCCATTACTAATACTTAATCCTTCTTTATTCCATGCCCAAATTCCTCATCACGTCATGGGTGCTTCTACACAAAGACATTCCACTATCTATGCCTACCTGTCAGAGCCTCGTAGGCTTATATGAGAATGTGAGAATAAGTTAGTAAGATAAAGGGGTACCCTCGTCGGCCCACTTTGCATGTGCCCCAAAAGCTATGGCCCTAATTGGGCCGGCAAGTGGATGGGCAGAGGCGTCACGGGACCACTTCAGGCCGCAGGCCCGTTGGGTGGGCGGTCCCTTTCTGGATCACAAAAACGCTGAGACACTACGAGAGAGATGGGGGAAGGGTGAGCGCATCCTATTCCAAATCTGTCTCTTCCATTCCTAACGCAGTGGAGCCCACACACATTTTTAACGAGATCAGATCACATGAACAAGATTTTGCCATCATATCTCCTAATGGGATCTAGTGAATAAACTAAGGTATGTATAACCTTTTCGTGAGTTATCAATTGGTGGTACTCCACCAGAATAACATGCTACACAACTAAGGCCCCTACAATCTTTGCATGTTGAAATCCATCATCTTATCCTCTTCGTGTTACCATGTATGTCTTCGTAATAAGAATATGTCTCCCGCCTTCAACTCGCACGTAGATGCGAGTGCCGCAGGTGCCGTGGGATCCTTGCCGTCATTTTTTGACGTCCACAGACATATACATCATGCCCGATGGCCAACAGCCCGGGGCTTATCCTAACCCATGGATATGGCTCCGAGGTTGCCAACCGCTGGCGATTTGCGAAGTTTATTCCCCTTGTGAAACCATCAGAATTTCTTTCTACTCACAACCATGTTTTGGATTTGGACCAATCTAATGGCCATGATGCCAAAGGGGTGAGGCAAACAGGACTCGATCCCAAACCGATCGCTCTCTTTCACCAATTCTGACTTTCGGGTTTTTATCACTCATGGATCACCAGGGGCTCGCTTCTTCGTAGCGTGGACCCCGGGTGACTCCCTTCAAAAAGGGTGAATATGGAAGGTCATACATGGCAATAGCTTAAGTCTATGTTTAGGTGATGAGGTCGTGGCAACCCATGGGTTGTCGGGGTCCTTTGTAGGCTAGTCCTCGAGATCTCCACGCCCAAATCAGACTATCGAGTGTTGCCGCTTCCATGCGCACACCGGGATGTCGCCACCTTTGTGTGCATCCTTTTTGTTTTGGGGTCATCTCAGAGTTCCTTCGTGGATGCGTACCCTATTTACACCCCCGACACTCCGGGTCTAGGAGAGATGCTGCCAAATTTTTACCAGGCAATTTGAAGGACAATAACCCACAGAATGATACCAATTGAACTCAATTTAAGAAAACATATTGATTGAACGCCAGTGATATAACACAAAATAATGCACAATAATCATAAACGATGCAAACAATTAACTTCATTTCTAAGTCATCTGCGTTTGCATCCCATGTGTGCATAGACGCATGGAAAATTAAAAAGGCTTAATGAATACCCCATTGCATTCTTGCATGCTTGCTTGCCATGGTGCCCTGAGTATATCAAATGGCATGTGGAAGAAGCTCGAATCATGTCCGAGCGAAAACCCTTGCTATGCGTGAGTTAAAGACTCTGCCACGTATCGAGGATGCCCTTGTTAAAGATGATTAATTTCTCAAAACATCGTGTGCATGCTGACAACTTCATAATCGTCTATTTATTTATATCACACATGTCATTTTTTAGATTTTAATGAAGTTAATTATGTAATTTTACATGATAATCTCAGTCTCACATAAAATAGAGAATTTTCTGTCAAAGAGTGACTTATGAATATTGACATCATCAAAACCACAGAGACACAACAAAGTCCTCACCGCCTACCTCCGCACAACTGGCTCGGGTTGGGAGGGGGACAAGAAGCGACAGTCTAAGCAAGGCTCCGGACAAGGAAAAAGGCAGAACTGGGACGGAGACCCTAAAGAGCTCTCTCGGAGGTACGATCGGTACACCCCCTTGATCGCCCCCATCTACGAAATTTATGAAGATATCAAGGGCTCGGGCCTTCTCTGCCAACCCGAGCCTATGAAGGTGAAACACCGCAACCGCCAAAAGCATTGTCTATTCCATAGTGACCACAGACACCACACCAGTGATTGTCATCAACTACAAGATGAGATCAACTGCCTCATTCATTAGGGGCACTTATCCTAGTATGTGTCTGAACACAAGAAGGACACCACCGTCCTTGAGGAGATTGACAATATCCCCCCGCAGAGTCCACATCAACGTCATTGCTGGCAGTGCGGCATCAGGTGGAGACAGCAGTCGAGGAAGGAAGCGTCATGCCGAGCGGGTGAGCCAGGCCTCTGAGCACCCTAAGGCCCTACAGGCGAGCAAACAGCAGGTCTTGGTGTTCTCTGACAAAGACCTGGAAGGGCTAACAACCTCGCACGATGACGCCCTAGTTGTATCGGCCGCAATAAACTATTGTAATGTAGATAAAATATTAGTCGAAAATGGTAGTTCCCCTGATGTACTTTCTTATGATTTTTTCCTAAAGATGGGTGAGAATCCATCTAGACTCCACCTGATTCGAACCCCGCTTTGTGGGTTCAACGGCCAAGCAACTTATCCCGAGGGAACCCTAAGCCTGCCGATCACCATCGGCACCCTGCCCAAAACCATCACGATTATGGTGGACTTCATTGTGATTAAAGGGATGACGGCTTATAACGCCATCTTTGGCCAAGGCCTCCTCAGCCGAACGAAGGCGGTGCCCTCTACCTATCACCAAGAAATGAAGTTCTGTACCAAAAATGGCGTGGCGGAGGTCCAAGGTAACTAGGCTATGGCCAGAAGGTGCTATATAATCTCGGTCAAAGTCATAAGGTCGGAAGGAAAAAATGAAGGGATTAAGGGGACCGAGGAAGGACCGGCGACATCTAATCCTAGTGGCGAGTTGTTAATGGTCTTCCTCAAGAACGACCCTGCCCTAGGAGGGCGACGAAGGGGGATAACCCGTCCACAGAGGCATCCTCAAGGAGCAGGTACGGAAGTCTGCAGCCAAGGTAGAAATGCCCCCGAGTAGAGGCTGCAATAGCTGAGACTGGCGAGTCTTCTGGAGGACTTGGGACTGACGGGGTAGCTAAGGCCGAGACAGCTTTGAGTAAGTGCCATTTGCCTTCTTTGCTCTTGGTCAATTTAGCCATGGTGGTGAGCTAATCTTGCTTTGCTGGGTTTGTGTCCTGTAGCTCCCGTGGAGGCTAGGGCGGAGGTGACCTTCTAACCCCCTCGGGAGGTGGACCCTCCCTATGTAGAGGGAGCTGAGTGTGAGATTGACACGGTGAGTTTTCTCCGATAGATGGACGAGATGGCGCCCAATGTCAAGGCCTTCCCCGACTTCGAGTCGTGGGGAGGTGCAAGAGGAGCCCATTCAGGTAAGGGCTTCTGGTGGTGACTGTAAGTAGTGACTTCGCCCATTTTTGGCAACTGATGTGACCATCTAGTTTGTGCAGAGAAGGTAGAGACGTCGGGGGCTAAGGCCCCGACTGAGGCACTGGACGGAGAGCCTGGATAGGCGGGGGAGCCAGCCCCCACGGTGACTGGTAGTTGTCTGGGTAAGTGTCCAATTACTTTGGAGGGAGTCTTCCTATTGCAATTGCACTCTTGGCAAGCCAAAGTTGTTGACCTGGTCTGAGTCGCTTATTTGGCAGGTGAGGATGCGGCGGCCACCATGGAGATGATCCAGGAACTGGTGGACGCCAGTCCGTCAGTTGTCCTACCGTCGTTCGGGGATGAGGCTAGGTAGGAGACCTTCGTGCCCCCACCCACCATCGGGGACACATTGGGTAGACTACCGAGGCTATTGGAAAAGCTGCCCCTCCCACCTCTGCCGACCGTGGTGTCGGCTTGCACGGTGGGGCTGGTGGAGTCATCCAGCATGGGACCCTCAGGTATGTAGCTGAGTACTTAGTTATTTCATGGTGGATTACTCTGCTTTACCCACTCATGCTAAACTTTCATTGGGGGTTGGTTGCTGGGACCTCTTCTCCCCTAGAAGAGGGAGAGCTTCCCCGGGACACGGCCTGGGTGGCCGGTGACGAGCTTGCTGTTGCTACGTCTACTGGGTGCGATGAGGAGTTCATCGATATCGAGGGGGTCTCTGAGGGGGATGCCCCAGTTGGTGAGCTTCTTCCCTAACACCTTTGGCTAGGGAGTTTTCTTTGTGCAAGACTGGACTCGGTAGTAGCCTGACTCGGCTTACTGGTGTGTAGGTGCCTCTGATTTGCCCATGATTGAGGGTTCACCAGGGGCTTCATCTAGTTCTTCGGGTAGTGGCAGTATGGCCATGGAGACCAACAAGAGCTCGAGCCCGAGCTCTTCCTCCTCTGAGGATTCTTCCGCCGGAGATGCTGAGATGAAGATAGTGTTGGAAGGTACATGTAGCTCCTTCGCTCCATTCTATTGGCTTTGACTCAGGGTTTATGGCAGGACTGACATTATGCGTTATGTCCAGGACTGGAATCCGAGGAGGAGCGCGTGCCGACTCCCATCGAGGTGGATCTGGGGGAGCCTCTCACCTCTTTGGTGATTACTGGTGACACCCGGATGCCAGAGGAGCCTCTGCCCTCTTTGACTATGGCAGGAGATGCTGCTGAGGTGGGGGATGGACTACCCTCACCGACCCCGAGTGGGGGTGTTACAGGCACGACGGGGGCCGTAGCAGGTGAGAGCCAGGACATTTCTTAGGTTTTTCACCTTGTCTTGCCATAGGAAAGTCCTGAGCGTTGCTGACCCTCTTTGTGTTTGGTGGTGTTGCACAAGTCCTTCTGGTGTGCTGGCTGAAGTAGGCCACTCCTGCCTGGAGCTGGGGATCGAGTGGCCTTCATCTGTCTCGCCACCAGAGCCACTGTTGGATGCTAGCGTGGGCGCGACTTTGCTCCAGCGTGCTCGAGGTTACGCAAGAGGTGACCCCCTGCCTTCTCTGGAGGAGCTCTGACAGCAGTTGAGGGAGTGCACCCAGGGCTACCATGGCCTCGGGTTCCCACGCGAACTCTGGATGTCTGGCTTGGTCGACATTTGGGTGGAGTACCTGTGGCTTCTAGAGGCGCAAGAGCAGAGGGCTCAGCTATGGACGTCTAAAAATGATGATGATGATCATACGGCACTCGCGTCTACACATTCAAGCGCAATTCGAAGATGGGAAGGCTAAATAAACCCACACCTCACCCGATCAGGATGAGAATTCACTTGGTGGTCCGCTACCTATTAAGGAAGCCCCCAGGCGGAAGATATGACCACAATTCTCCAACCAGCCGCCCCGAAGGTCGAAGCAAAGAAAAGGTGGGAACTCCGACACACTCTCAGCATGCGCCGGATGGCACGCAAAGTCTTGGACCAAAGCCAAAAGATCGCGAATGAAACATCGTGGATGCCACGCATTGCAACTAGAACATTCCGAGAACGTCGACATTCATATGAATGGCTGCGACCCCAGGAAGAAACCTCGATCTGCACGACCTTCGCCTGAACTAGCGAGGGTTAAACCAGTGCCCCCCCATCTCCCTTTGCTTTCATTCTTATATGTCGTGCTACACTTGAATGCCTTAATACGGTGCCACATTTACATTACCTTAAAACGGCGTGCTCCACTTTGAAGGGCCATCCCTCTTTGTTGTGTTAATACGGCGTGGCAATCTTGAATGCCAATAAGGGCTATTCCGACGTGCTACAGTACCCATCATACCTTTTCCTTCAAATGCTAAAACGGCGCGCTCATTTTGAAAGCCAAGTGGCTATTCTGGCACGCTCAAAGAACACATCAAACTATTCGTTGAAATGGTTATCCGACGTGCAATCTTACCATCCCGTCATCAATGCGGTCCCCTGTTTCCTACTAACAGCATGACGACAAACCCCCTGAAATGGTTAACCTGTCATTTTGATCCGGTGGGCAACCAAGCTTATGCCATGAACGAAAACTCTCGAGCCATACGCCGAATGCCCATTCCATCGGCCGGACGCTCACGTCTCCCTCCGAAGTGATGAAAGCAACGTGGCGAATCTGAAAGACTGACAACAACTCCGCCACGACGTGGGCAAGGGGCGAGAGACATTCCTCTTCGAATGAGAAGAACTTGAGCTCCCCACCGAGGAGATATATATGGCCATGATGCTGAAGAAACAGGAGGGACTGAGCGGTGTGAAGGAAAAGGTTTCCCCCGGCTGGCCATTAGAAAAAAAGATCTCTCGGCTGTGGGCAGTGAAGAGAAGAAGAAAAGAGAGAAGGAGTTTGGTCCCCCGGTGCTGGAAAGGTGAAGAGAAAGAAAGAGAGAGTGTGTGAGAGAGGGAAGGTGAGTCAGAGGGGGAAGAGCCTGTGCTCTCTCCCCCTCCTCCGTCAATGTATTCTCTCCCCCTTGCCAGAGTCACTGTGCTCCTTGGAGATACATTCTGTTTGTCTTTTGCTTTTGTCTTTTCGTTTGTTCTTTCCATTTTCATTAAGTATTTTTTCGATCCTCTGGTTTGAGGTCGGGGTTCCTCCTGTGGACTCAGGAGAAGGGAGACTGTGTCTCTGGCTTGCAAGTGACAGGGTGTCACTTGTGGTTTCCCTCCGGTTTGGAGAAAGGGAGACTGTGTCTTCGAGTGCTAGTGACGGGGTGTCACTAGTGGTTTCCCTCCGGGGTGGAGGAAGAGAGGAGAGTGTTCCTCTGGGTCAAGCTGTTAGGTAGTGTCTGTTGCAGACTGAGTCTGTTATTCTTACTTTTGCAAGGGTAGTCTCACTCCGGTTTGGGGTGAGGGGTGGACGTAGGCAGACTGTGGGTCTGGCCGAACCACTTAAAAACATCCTATCCATCGTGGTTTGCCTTGCGTACAGTTCCATATCATCTATCCCCCTTCTCAGGTTGTTTGAGCATTCTATATTAGAAGATTTCCTGTGTGATTTCAGTTTAAATTTCGTATTGTTGTTAAGTGTTTGACTGAGTGCTTAATAGAAACATATGCATTTTAGTGCTTCCAGTTCCTTGAGCGAACTTGTGACTTTAGTCTGCACGATTCCTTGGGTGATCTATCTTCAGCATTTTTAGTTTCCTGAGTAACTGAGTTCAGTGGTCTCATTAGACCTCATTGAGTGCAGTCAAAAATTTTATTCTGCTATGAGTTTTAAAGGGGATTCATTCACCCCTCCCTCTGAATCCATGTCTTGCACCCTAACAAAATCAAGTAGCAAAATTATGAAAAGAAAAGCATGGCAAGAGTGACGAAGTCCCGTAGGACGTCATGAGCCCGGTTGTATGCATGCCTAGGTCTAAAATTAAAAGGCACAAAGTCCCGGCACAATAGACATACTTTTTGAGGGGTAGTGCCCTGGAAGGGAGTCGAGTCCTGACATCCCGCGTCCCTACGTTGGGCTTGTTCCCATCCTTCTTTAATTTCTCACTTAAAGACTAGCTCCTGCCCTGGGTATGGCCCTGGGAGAGACACTGCCATGTAAACCGGACCACTGGCCAGGGGGTTGTCACTTTAAGCACACGTTGTGTTTCCGAAGATTTCTTGTGACGTAGGTTAAGGTCCTTATTACTTGGCTCGAGTTAGCCTAAAAATTTAGTACCATGGGGGCCGGTATAAAGTCGAAGCGTGATTGGCCAGTAGCTCAGGGAGGGCGCCTGGTCCCGGCGGGTCGCCTCCCGGACTAGCCAACACACGTCCCCGATCGTCCGGCAGCGGTCGGCAAGGTTGGCCAGGTCGACATGCTTCTTGGCTGACAGATGGCAGTATAGACTGAATTGGTCCATCCCCCATCCTTCGGCGTAGTGATAGGCCACATGCAATTGCTGCCCCGGGATGGCCGATGACCGACCCTCGATTGTTAGCCCGTGCACCCGCAAGAGAACATAGAGCCAGGTGGTATCCGCGTAATTCTACGACTTTCGCTCATCCCTCCTCACGAAGTTGTGGTAGGGGAAAATCAATCCTTCTCGGCCCGCCAGCTGGTCGCAGGGGTGCCCTCCTCCTCCACCGGCAGTAAATAATTGATCAGCTCCAGGTGGTCTGAGCCAATGTGACAAAGGTCCTGCAGAGTCTTCTTGAAGTCATCCTTCGCCACCGAAGGCAGCTTGGCCTGTGACGCCGATCTGCTCTCTCGGGCCGCCTTACGAGCAATCATATAGTCAGCCACGTCCTTGCTTTTGCCACGCCATAGGCACAGGAGGTGCTCTGGCTCGACATCAATAACGGGCACGGGCTGCCGGCTCAAGAATTTTCTCTCTGCCCTGTCCCAGCAATCGATCTTGTGAGACCGATAGAATGCCGTCTGGGCATTCAACCACATCACATATTCGGGTGTCACCTGTGGAATGCAACCGGGAGCCGGTACTCTGAAAGTAGCAGCATCGGCCTGGTGGAAGAAGTCCCACCAGACCCTCGCTTGTTCTGCACCTGACCTCCCTCATAGACTCAATGCGGCGAGGCCAAATTGGGCACTGTGCACCGGGATGTGTTGATCATATCCGATGTTACGGCCAAACCGGAAGGGGTAATACGGTTCCAGGAGCAGGGTCTCCCCCTTTTAGAACGCCAGCACGCTCGGGCATATAGACAGAGCCCAGTCCCTGAGTTCGGGCTCCAACAGCAGACGGGTGATGTTTGCCTGGCTGATGGGGTGCACATATTTTTCAACCTGGTCATCTTTGCACTCCCGTTTGTTATTTACCAACGGACTTGAATGTGCTACCAGGTTCCAGAAATAAATCATCCCGGCGGCCTCTTGCGGGACTGTTGTCAACCGGCCTCGCCATTAAAAATTGAAAGAATATTCCATCTAAGTAATAAAATTACTGAAATAACCCTCCCTCTCTCACCTCTACACTCCCATTCTCTCCCTCTACTCTCTCTTCTCACAGGGAGCGTCGGAGCTGGGTAGATTTTCTCTCTCTACGCTCTCCTTCGCTATCTCTCTGCTCGCTTTGCTCTCTCTCTTCCTCTCTCAAACCACACGGCCAATGCTAGAGAAGGAAACCCCCTCTAACACTCCCCTTCTCTCTCTGCTCTCTCACACCCTCTCTCTCCCCCCCCCCACAACGAGCTCGCCGTCAACCGCACCAGGGTTTCCGACCTCTCCATCTACTTTGCCCCCCTCCACTTCTCCTACGTGGAGGTGGGCCTGCCAAAGGGTTGCAAGAATGTTGAACTAGTGCCGACCGCCGGCATCACAAAAAACTTCTTCTGCGCCAATCACATGCTGCGCAAGCTGCTCAAGCGCTACCTTCACGCCACGTCGTCACAGACATGTGCCATCCCTGGACTCGGGACGTAGTAGCCAACGAGTTTGGGGTGCCCAGGATCATCTTTTATGGCATCTATTGCTCTCTCTCTCTCTCTCTCTCTCTCTCCATTTCTCTCTATAGTCTCCCTCTTTTTGCTCTCTCTCACTATCTCTCTCTCACTCTCTCTCTTACACATAGACCGCACCCCAGTGCCAGTGGCGGTGCAGGAAACCCCCCTCCAACACCCTATCTCTCTATCACACAGATCTCTCTCTGCTCTCTCTCACTCGCATACAGATCTCTCTCTCTCTCTATGACCGCAAGCCGGTGCCGGAGAGGAAAACCCCACTCCAGCACCCCCCCTCTCTCTCTCTCACTCACTCACTCACGGATCTCCCTTTCTTTCCTCCTACTAATCTCTTTCCCAGACCGCACCTCAATGCTGGTGCCAATGCCAGAGTGGGAAACCCCCTTCTGGCACCCTCTCTCTCACTCGATCTCTCTCTTTGTTGTCTCTCTCTCTCACAGATCTCTCTTTGCTACCTCTCTCCCCCTCACTCTCTCTTTGACCACACGTTAGCGCTAGAGAGGGAAACCCTCTCCGGTGTAGACACGCCATTTTTGACATTGCCGTGAATAGATCCCGTATTACGCTATGATGCCCCAGAGTGGCTAGAACATTCGAGTTATGTGAGTGATTTCCGAAGTTTACATTCAAATAAAAGAAAAATTACATAGTTTATGACTCAAATAAAATATGACAATTACATGGATTGACTCATAAAAATGTGAAGAATATAATGGCGTAAGTCGTCGATCCATCTGAGCATTGCAAAATGTGGAGGGGTAAGTGTTGCCCCCATCACCAGATATCTGGTCAAATAACTCATCGATCCTTGGCAGTGGATACTTATTTTTGATAGTGAGATGATTCAACTATCGATAGTCTATGCATAGTCTCATCAATCCATCCTTCTTCTTTACAAATAGTATGGGCTCTCCCCACAGGAAAGTGCTTGGTCTGATGAATCTCTTCTTTAAAAGCTCCATCAGTTGCTCTTTTAACTCCTTGAGCTTGGCAGGGGGCATCTTATAAGGTGCCTTGGAAACTAGACCAGCACCAGGGACCAGGTCAATGGTAAACGCCACTTCTCTTTGTGGGGGTAGACCAGGCAGATCCTCTAAAAATACGTCAGAAAATTCCCGAATGACGTGGACATCTTCTATCTTGGACTCCTTAGTCTCTTGTATGGTGACAAAAGCAAGGAAAGATACAAACCCTTTCCTTATTAGCTTACTAGCTGGGAGACTCGAAATAAGAGGTGACTTGCTCTGACTCTTAGGGCTAGTGTAAATAAGTTCCGAGAACTCCTTAAAAGTTACCTTGATGTTACGGCAATCAACAGTTGCCAGATATTTGGATAGCCAATCAGCTCCTAATATGACGTCATAGTCTTTCATTTCTAGGCATATTAAGTTGGCAGGTAGATTCTCCCCCTTCACTATAACTTCACAATTCAGATAATGGTGTGTGATCTCGGATTCATTTCCAAGAGGGGTTGAAATAACTAGATCTATCCATTCTGGCTCCATAAGTAATGGATCAACAAACTTATTTGAAACAAAAGAATGCGATGAACTGGTATCAAACAAGACATGTGTAGACTTGGAACAAATCTTTAATGTACCTTCCACCAGTCCGCCTTCGTCTTGTTCCGCCTCTTGGAGAGCTTGGAGGCGTGCCTGTTTCTTCGCTGGATGCTTCTCGTCTTCGGCTTGATCATTCATTAATGGACAGTTGGGAACCCGGTGATCACGGCTCCCACTGTCACGCCCCGACGCGGAATATCGGAACGTACAGTCAGAAACTAGCTAGAAATAACACCAATATGCTAAACTAAAATTCATCATTCAATGAATCAGTTGTGGCTCCAAAAATAATATCATCAACATATACTTGTACAAGAAGCATATGTTCATTGCAACTCTTAATAAAAAGTGTTTGGTCGATGTTACCTCTTTTGAAGCCATTTTGTGAAATAAATATACTTAACCTTTCGTACCACACACGGGAGGCTTGTTTTAGACCATATAAAGATTTATCAAGTTTGCACACATGGTCTAGGTGCTTCTCATCTTCAAATCTCGATGGCTGTTCAACATAGACGTCTTCCTTCACAATACCATTCAAAAACATGCTTTTAACATCCATTTGAAAAAGGTTTACATTTCTAGAATATGCAAAGGCAAGTAGTATTCTAACTGCTTCAAGCCTAGCTGCAGGTGCAAATGATTCATCAAAATCAATTCCTAACACTTGACTATAGTCTTTGGCTACTAGCCATACTTTATTCCTAATCACCATCTCTTGATCACTAAGTTTGTTTCGAAAAACCCACTTAGTGCTAATCACCGGGTGATTCTTAGCTCTAGACACTAGAAACCACACCTCATTCCTTTGGAATTGGTGTAATTCCTCCTACATAGCGAAGATCCAAAAATTGTCATTTAATGATTCATCTACAGACTTGGGCTCAATATTAGAAAGTAATGTAAGATTATCAAATTATTCAACTTCTCTTATTGAAGCCCTTGTCCTTACACCTTGTTCCACGTCTCCTATGATATTTTCTTGTGGGTGATCTCTGTGGAACGTCCACTGCCTAGCGAGATCTTCAATTTGTATTTCTTACTCAACTTCATCTTGGGCTGGAGCTTCATTATCTTTGTTGCTCGACTCCTCTTGATCTACAACTTATTTTTCCTTGTCAACTATTTCACTTCTTTCTACAGGCCCTACATCCAGAAAATGATTATCTTTATTAGACAATCTTGAAGTATATTCATCAATAATCACGTGAGGGCTTTCTTCTACCACAAGAGTGCATAAGTTATATACACTATATGCTCTAGATGATGAAGAGTATCTAAGAAATATACCTCTATCACTCTTTGCGGTAAACTCCTCCAAATTTTTCTTAGAATTGTTCAAAATATAATATGAAGAACAAAAAGGTTTAAGATATGCAATGTTTGGTGTCTTACCTTTATATAGCTTGTATGGAGTTTTCTTGAGAATTGGTCTTCCAAAGTGGGTCTTTGCACAAGGTGAGCCGACGGCCCACAGCCATCTGTCGGCCACGCCTGATCCAACGGCCAGAAAGGCGCCGCTCCCCTAGCCGTCGTATCCCGTCTAGCCGCTACATCAGAAGGACTATAGCTACTATAAAATCTCCAGTTTCGTAGACTTGAACAAGGTGGGCAAAAAGAGAGCGAGTAGAAGAACAAGTGAAGAAGCTAGAAGAAAAAAAGAAAGCAAGCACGAGAAGCAAAAGAGAGAGCAGAGAGAAGAGACTGAGGGTTTGTGAAGGTGGGTTTGGTCTTTATGTAATGCCTTAATCTGGCTTGCAGTCTCCCTTCCCATGATCCCTCATTCTCCCGTCTCTCTACTGTATCTCCGATTCTTTGTTGCACTTTATTTCTCTCAGAAATGTAGCATCTGTGATACTCTATGGAGGAATAAACATCGTGAGTTGTTCAATATGCTAATTGATTGTTTCATTTCTGCTATCTCCCCCTTTTGTGAGATTGAATAATAGCTTAAATGTTTAGAGTCCTGTGTGAACTCTCTTATTGATCTATTTTCTGCAATTCCTTTCTGGAGTTTTCCGAATAGCCCTAATGGCCACCAGAGGTTCATCACTACTCAGATGTGGCCTCTGTGTGTTCCGAGAATGGGTATATATGGACCCTGTCCTCATCTCCAGCAAGAATTTTGCATGGGAGAGGCATTGTGGTATTTGATGATTTCCCCCCCTTTTGGAGCCAGCAAAATAGCTTTTCAATAGTTTATCAGCCCTCGAAGGGATGCCAAGGACCTATGAAATGATCGCATGGCCTCTGGTCTCTCCTTGGTGAGCGAGGAATAGTTCCTAGTCTGTCCCTCTACTATTACTTAGTATGCAACTCTGTTGGCATCAGCCGCCTATTGACACCCATTTTTACCAATAAGTCAGATCATTCCCCTTACTCTTATTTGTTGATGCCTCGAGTTGTCCGTTGTGTGTCGGGATTATTTTCTGGCAATATTCAGACTTATTTTGTGGAAGGCCTCCCTCCCGGGCTGGGTCCATTTCAGTTCAGGGCTTAATGGGCCTTAGAATTGCATTGTTTTCCATTTTATTACAAATTCCAGTGCCCAACACTTGTGCGGCTCATGACAGGCCGCTCATGATTGATTTTTGTTATTTTCACTATTTTTTAATTATCACCGTGTAAAGTAAACCTTCCTCACTTGAGTAAGCATTCCTCACTTGAGTTTCACCCCTGCCCTTTTTGTGAACGGCCATACACCCTTTGGCACATGCAAACGAGGATCTCTTCCAACTTACCAAGAACTCTTATCACCGAAACATTATTGTCATGATTGTCAAAATTATTAAAGAAATGATAACAAGACCTCCTTCTCTTGGTCAACGAAAATAATACAAAACTTAAGAGAGTCAAAATAGCCACAGTTTTTGATGAAACAGTAAGCGATGATTTAGACTAATCCCTAAGTTACAACTAGAATGCAGTTCCCATTGTCACTCCACACCGCGTTGTGTTTCCTGACCCATGGGAGGGCTTTGGATGCTTGACACTTGCAGCAAGGCCATACACAGAACATACTCAGATCTTGCTGAAGGGAAACGACCCAAGAGGAAGGTTTTCTGGGGCCTATAAAGAATCCTACTTGAACAGATCGGCGTTCAACCAATCCCTGCAAAAAAAAAAAATTAAAAAAAATTATTATAGCAGAAGTTTGCTGAGTTGAAACAGAAACAGACATATGACATCCCAAAGAGGAAATGGTAAGAGCTTCGTGGGCCTACTTGCTGATGTCGTCAAGGTGGTCATCAAAATCGACAATCTCCTCCCATTTACTCGACGAGATGTAGTCTAACAAAATGGCGTTGGCTGAGGGTTCTTTTAGTGTCAGCTGAGTGCCTTCTTCTGATCCAGATTGGCGCCAGCTTTTAGATGAATCCCTTGTATAGAGCTGCAATATAAAATAACTGACAGAGAATAGTACAGCTCTATTGACAAATGAAACAGTGAGTAAAGCCTATTGCAGGTGAATATTTCATGTAAACTGAACAAAAAGGTACTAGAGAATTGTCAGACATGTGGGTATAGGCATTTTGGTAAAGACTGTTTCAGATTTTTTCTTTAGGATCCTACTAAACGGGGTTCCATGTTGACATAAAGGAGCACATGAATGTCAGCAACAGACACAGTTCACTCTTTTGCGGCTTGCCATGCCAGTCCTCCACGAGCACAGAACCAACTACGATTAAATCCTGTGATCATTCACATTATAAATCCATGATGCTACACGTTAGCAATCCAAATGACATGCACCAAGGTTTGCCAACCGGGACAAGACATTAAGGTTCCAAGTTCTAAAAGTGCGAACAAATAAAACCATGAGAATTAACGTCCACCTATATGGACGCTATATTCTGGAAAATAAATTTATCAATTATGGATAAAATGAAATGAACTAATTAGCGACTTCCATGATAGATGCCAATTTAATTAACGTCTGTCAGGAAGGACGCCAATTTTCCTGACCACTTGATTTCTCTGAGTTTCCAACCCTTAACCGTGAGTTTCTTGACACTCTCGTCTCACATCCGTAGATGAGGTCCCTGTTTTGGTTTATATCGCGTACCCTTAACTCTCCGTGATGATTAAACCCTATGTGAGACATTCCGTTCCTTCAGACCGATGATTTTATCATAGAGACCTCCTTAAGTCTACGCTAGTGTTAGATTCCCTCAAGGCAGCCGAGCAGGTTGTACCATAAAAGCCTTATATCAGGAGTCACTGTCATGTCCCTCTGAAGAAACATGACAATCTAGCCCTCATAAAGTGTTGTTTTGACTTTTATGAGAATATTGTCACTTTCTAGAATTTGCGTCTAGTATAGTAGACGCCATATATGAATTGTGACCATGTTGACGGACGTAAATTCTTTGTGCCTATATCTTATTTCCAGAATAAGCGACCACCAGAGTGGACGCTAATTCTAATTTGCGGCGACTGTAGTGGATGTCATTTACCTAGGTTTTTATATGTCTCGGATCTCTAGATAAGTCATCTCTACATAAATTCTACCTTGAATTCTAAAGTTCTGTGAATCTACCTTATCATCCTACAATATCTATTCCTTTAGAATTCTATTGGCTACAAAACTATAGTGGATGTCAAATTATATAACCCAATGCCTGTGCATATAGGGCCCGATCTGGTCCTTGGAGGAGCACCCGAAAGTACTTATGTCCATGGGAGTTTAATGATCACGGTGTGGCATTGCACCGAAGTGCATGACTATCTTGATTTATGACGTTTCACAATCTCTTACATGCTTGATATTATTTGACATGACATGCGTGGCCCGGCATGGGCAGTACTTGAATAAATGAGTAGCCATTATCTCATGACATGACTTGATGTTACATGCTTGATACCATGTTAACTTTACTTGATACTTCTTGAAATCTTGCTAGTTCAACCTTATTATTTCTTGTTATTCCACTCTCATCATTATCTCGCATTTTCTCTTACATGATTATATCATATTGCATAAATTGTTAATCATGTCAATGACCCATCGTAGAATTTCTATTCTCAAATTTTCTTTACTGATTTGAACAGAGTCCCCGTAGCTTGGTAGATGCTGACACTTTTCACGGAGATTCCTCCACCTTCTTAACTAGTCCATGGCGAATTCATTATCTTTTTGTTTGGCTGCTTGTAATTTAGCCTCGGTAACTTCTTCTTCGGTCGTCTTCATATTCATTGCTTGTTCCGCCATTAGCTCATACGACTGCATGGGCGGCCTCCTTGGCACAATCTTCAGAGATACTTTAGTTGCCCCCTGACTTGCCTGGGGGACTGTATGTTGGAGTGGCTGAGGGAGGATGTCCCCTGCATGATCATGTACTATTTGGGGCATGACTGGACATGCTGATGCTTCAGGTGAGCTAGCATTCCCTTGTGTTGCCTCATGTAGATGTCCTGACGATTGTGACATAGGTGGACTTAGATTCATTTCATTTAGCTACCTTTACAGCATTTCAATCTCCTGCTGCTTCTGGTATAGCAGTGCCATCATGGCCTGGTCTTGCCAGGAGGGGCAGGGAGTACTATCTTCCGCCTCTAGTTTGATTGGGGTGAGTGGCATCCCGTGATTGTTGCTAGATGCGCCCAACTTCTTTGAGATGAACTCTTTTGATTTTATGCCTTCGAGTAGAGGAGGAACGTGGTATTGTTCCCCCTTGCTGGATGGTGGTTGTCATGATATTCTCCCAGATCTAGCAGCATGGTGGGAGGCAGAAGTTTTAGCCTGATTTGCTCCCTTTGGTATAAAGTAATTTTTTTCATCTTCCTCATCAGCAACTTGAGCCACACTGGATGGTGCTGACAGCATGTTGTAGGAGAGAGCAACATATTTTACTTTAGCCTTTGTATTCTTCTTTTCCTTCCCCCTTATGACTGGCATCTACCCCCATGGTGGGTTGCTCGGTGCATTGAACACCCTCACCTTGTCTTTAATTCTTTTTATCAGCCAGTGGGACTCATTGCGTCTTTGAGGGGCATGCTTCTTGAGCTACATAGGTTGGCTCTTGAGCTATTCATGCTCGTCTAGCCCATTTACAATGATTTGTAACTGTTCCATGGCTGAGTTGATTTCTTCGTGCATCTGCACTGGGGTTTGTTTCTTTTTATTGTTAGTCATTCTTTTGATAGTCGCTGGAGGGGCTGTTCGAAGGCAGATAGGAGCACTTTGTTCCAATGCATGCCCACTCATAGGGGAACCAATTCCCATCTCTTTTGCAACTATGGCCAACCCCTATGCCAAGTCCCAAGGCATTCTTCATTGTTTAAAGCGGTGCATACCCTCATGGATAGAGTGGACAAGTTTGACCGAGACACACGGGAATATTTTTACCGTGCCGAGGGTAGGTTTAAAGCCATCGAGGATAGGATGGACGCTACCGACCAAACTGTCTAAGGTCTAGCTAGACGACTCCCCGCCCTAAAGAAATCCCCGATCAGTCCCGTCCAAGGCAACAAGTCCATGTCTGAGGACATTAGGGACTTTGATGAGTACCGATTGGGATATGGAGTTGGAGAGAAGACCACCACAACCGCATTGTGCTTCCGGAGAGGTTTACGGCTTCACTACCAATTTGAATTACTTTGCCACGACGTAACCACTTTGGAGCATTCTCATCACGTTGCTCTAGAAGTTGAGCCTTTCGAGTCAAGGTTTGATGCTGCCCTTCGGTGAGCATCTACCTCTTAGCAGAGTGCCGAGCCGGTCAGACGGCCACATGAGCCCACGAAGCAGAACTGTTGGCCCGGTTAGGAGGCAATTGAGAGGGGGGGGGTGAATTGATTGCCCACCCTTTATAAGCAAATTTGACTAAATGGCGCCGATGGTAGATAAACACTAGATTCAGGCTTGATTAAAATGAATAAGTGATTTGCAAACAAGCACGCACAGCTTCACAACGCAAGACGATGATCACTCGGATGAAGTTAAATGTGCGGATAGTTGAAAAACACTCGGCTCACCGATTCACACTCGTATATGAATGAATGATATAAACAAGCAACCACACAAAGAGCAAACCATGGCACAGTGATTTTTAGGTGGTTCAGACGCACCAAGTGCCGTCCTACGCCCACCCCTCTCACCTCGAGAGGATTTCACTAAACACGCTGTGCGACGGTAGCAACCACCTCACACACGGGCACGACAGCCCACAGTGGGTTCTCGCACGACGATGAGAAACCGCACACACTCGGAGCAAGCTTCGAAATTGTTTAAGATGTAAATAGAATGAGAAAATACAATGCTCAGTCTGAGAATAAGAATCTTAGCTCCAAGACAACTAGAAAATGGATAGACAAGATTTTCCCCTTGATAATCATGTAGCTAGGAGATCAAATGGAGGGTGCTCGGGTCCGAGAGCGAATGAAAGTCTTATTAAATTGAGAGTGAAGACTTAGGAGTGTCAATCTTGTCTAGATCGAGTTCATGTAATCTTTCTTTTTATTGAGTCAAATAGATGAAATCAGTTGAAATAGTTGATGTACTTATCATTTGATCATTTAATGAAATGAAGTTAGAGTTTGAGTAAATTATTGTGTAATTACATCTTATATGTGATTGTCTTGAACTCTGATTGTTCTTGCTTGCAAGAGGCTTACCATGCCAGTTATTCACGTTTCCTGAGATTATCTTCTACTGTAATAAAGGCTCGAGGCATGACATACATATACTCAAGCATGCATGCATTCATCACGATAGACATACAAAAATAGAGATGCATAGCCTAGGTCCCCTCTATCAGGGATAGGATAGGAACGTCACCCCATGATTCACGGACACAATGTGTTTCACGAGGCATGACTAAGGGGTGGTACGTTCATCAAAAGGACGTTGCAACGTTTGTGTAGTTAGCTTAGCTCATGATCTTCACTCGAGATAGTTTTCTCTGTGGTGTGAAAGTGCAGGTATGCAGGCAATGAGCCCTTAACATAGGGATACACAGGTATTCCAAGCAACACTCAAGGATTACTCTAGCACCTACATGTACACTTCAGGCTCTCAGCTTTTGGTAGCTTCGCACAGTCTCCTTTTTCTTATTTAAAAATCTAGGCTTCACCATTCGGTGTGAGTTTCCTCATGTGTCTCAATAGGGATTCTCGACTACTAGGATTCATCTTCATTGAAATTTACTTCACCATTTCGTGTGAGTCTCCTCATTTGTTTCAGTAGGGATTCCTGACTACTTGGATTCACATTATCCTCATTCGTTTCTTCTTTCTTTTATTTTTTTTGAAAAGGGAGCAGGCAACTTTTTCCTTATGATTATCTTCCATGCGAGTGTAGGAATTCAAGTATTCGTAGAGTGCTTGGAAGAAGGTCCGCAATACCTATGATCCGAGACCATCGAACACATTGTTCGTGAAGTGCGGGAGTGCCATCTCAGATGCATCTTGTGGGTTATGCTCACAATATAGCTTTGGCCATCTCCTTTGACGCACACACCCGTTACAATGGGGTTTTTCCCCTTTAGTGTACGCCGTGATGTGCATGCATTTAGAATCGGGGCATCATTATTTACCAAGGAAATAAGGTCCTAGAAAGTTCAAAGGAGGTGCAGTAATTCTATAGTACGGGCAAGCATGCAAGCAGGGCAATCAAGCATTCAAAACCAGGGACATGCAAGAGATATCCCTTTTTGTTATGTACGCATATCACGTATGGTATAGGGTCAATGCCAAAGCAAAGGGGGGAGGATTTTATGTGCAGTGATGGATCCTGACGAGCAAAGGGTTGGTGTTAACCGAGGGTGGTCATTTGTTCAGATGGTAGTTTCGGTTAAGGTAAGATATTTATTGACTTAGATGGAGGGTCATAACGCCGACTACAAGGTGGTCCCTTTTGTATTCTCTGACAGGGATGGAATGTCCAAGCCAAAGTGGAAAGATCTTTTCTTCTATTCTCTGATCGACGGAAGGATCCAAACCAAAGTGAAAGGCCTCTTCTTTAATTCCCTCTTCTTTAATTCTCTGGCTGACAGAAGGATCCGAACCAAAGTGAAAGGTCTCTTCTTTAATTCTCTCTTCTTTAATTCTCTGGCCCAGGGAAGGATCCGAGTTAAAGTGAAAGGTCTCTTCTTTAATTCTCTCTTCTTTAATTCTCTGGTCGGGAGAATGATCTAAACCAAAGTGAAAGGTCTCTTCTTTAATTCTCTCTTCTTTAATTCTCTGGCCCGGGAAAGGATCCGAACCAAAGTGAAAGGGGTCGATTCTTTAGTTTTGTTGGATGGCCAAAGGCCAATGGTGGAGTTACTTGTGGGCTTGATCTGCCGGCTCGAATGTCGATGGTTGGAAAGCTGTTGGCATGAGAGCCAATAATTGGGAAGCTGTCAGCTTGGATGCCGATGATTGAATAGCTATTGGCATGAGAGCCAATAATTGGATAACAGTCGGCTGGGACGAAAGGGTCATGAAGCCGACCACATGAAGGGTCTCTTCTTTTTTTGGTGGCGAGTGGCCAAAGGCCGAAAGGAAGACACTTGTCAGCTCGGACGAAAGGTCGTGACGCTGACCACAGGAAAGGTCTCTTTTTTTTTTTGTTGAGTGGCCAAATGCCGAAAGTGAGGTATTTGTCAGCTAGGACGAAGGGTCATGAAGCCGACCAGATGAAAGTACCATCAGCATCTTCTTCCAGATGGGTGCATTGATTATCTTGACTCCATCCTCTGATCTATTCCTCATTCTTTTCTTTCTTCCCCTCTTCGCAGAGGCAGGTGTGGAGACCATGCTTGTCTCATAATTTTTCTTCTTTCTTTGCTTCTCTTCTTCTTTTCGTAAAGAGGCGGGTGGGAAGACCATGCTCGCCCCATAGTTTTCCTTCTTTTCTCTTCTTCTTTGTGGAGAGACATGTTCGAAGACTGCGTATGCCTCAAGACTTTTCTTTCTTGTCTTCTCTTCCTTTTTTTGTGGAGAGGCGGGCTCAAAGACTGCGTATGTCTCATAACTTTTCATTCTTTCCTTCTTTTCTTCCCCTCTTTTTTGGAGGGGTGGACTCAAATACCACATATGTCTCGTGACTTTCTTCCTCTTCTTCTTTTGTGTGAAGAGACGGGTGCAAGGACCACGCCTGCCTCATGATCTCCTTCTTTTTCTTCTTGAGGATCCCGGGTGGGGAGAATAGAATTTGTCACCTTTGTCGGCTTGACTACCATGGTCGTTTCTTCGGGGGTTCCCATGGTCAGAGTGACCGGCTCTCATCTTCTTTCAGGGAGATGGCTGCCGCGACTCTCCTCTTCATTTTTTATTCTTTTGCTGCACAGAGAATGTAAGAGGGGCGAGCCTCCCAAGCCTAGCCTCAGGCATCCTTTGTGGCCCATTCGCCTGACGGCTAACATTCGAGGTGGATCTTGTAACTCCTGGTGGGACTTGAGTATGCCCACACAATTTTGCTTTTAATGCTCCCAGACTGGGATGTATTCTTCTTTGCTTCAAATGTGCCCCAAGACAGGGTGTACGCTTCTTCACATGCCCCTCATGCTGGGGTATACGTTGCTTCACATGCCCCTTATGCCGGGGTACACGTTGCTTTACATGCCCCCAATTTGGGGTAGTTCTGTTCTTTTGCCTTCGTGCCCCCGGACCGGGGTATCTTTTCATGTGCCCCTGAAACGGGGTGTCGCTACTTCATATTCCCCCAGATCGGGGTGGCTCTTTTCCTTTTGCCTTCATGTCCCCAGGTCTGGGTATTTTTTCATGTGCCCCCAGAACGGGGTCCCTGCTGCTTCATAGGCCCACAGATCGGGGTAACTCTTTACCTTTTGCCTTCATGTCCATAAATATGGCCGGCTTGCATAAAGGGAGGGTAGTTTGGGAATTTTTGTGCTACGGTTTTTAGGGTAAATAAGGCTCTGGTATATATTCAACTCTCTCCTCGAGCTCGCCTTTACCATTCTCCTTTTAACCTAAAAACCATGACATATCACATTCCTCTTCGCGTCGTCCCTCTCTGAGCTCTCCCCTAGTCCTTCTCACTCTCCTGTGTCATCCTCGGCTTCTCCATCTCTGTCCGCTTCTCTTCCCTCCAAAACTCCTCCAAACATGTCTGGTCAAAAGGAGCAGCAGGAACTTCCTCAGGTTGGTGATGAGCAGTCCGTACCCTCCACCACAGTCTTTGCTGAGAAGAAGAGGAAGGGCAAAGAAAAGATTGGAGAGTCAACGTCCAAGCGGCAAAGGTCTCAAGCTTTTGAATCAATTGAAGAACAGGCTACGGAACAAGGTACAATGTCTCATCATCCTCCACAGTCGGTTATTTTTATGGAAGGCGAAAAAATTATTCATCCGAGAGTCGTGGACTTCCATGATGATGACTTGGTCACGAGGTTTCCTGAGCTGATTGAGTTGTTTAAGTTCCAGAAATGGAAGAAGTTTCTTGGAAAGCACCGGACGTTCTGTCCACACCTAGTTATGGAATTTTACAACAACTTATCTTTCAGTCAAGAGGAGTCATCTCTGCAGTCTACTATAAAAGGGGTAAAAATTGTGCTGACTAGACGTTCACTTCACAAAGCCCTCAAGATCCCCGTAGATGGGGCAGTTGAAAGGGGGTTCAGTTTCAACTTGTTCGATGCTTATTCTATCATTACGGGAAAGCCAAGCAACCCGTATGATAAAGAACAAACCAAGTTGAAAGCATACAACATGATGCTCTTCTCTCCCCTTAACAAACTCCTCATTCACATTATTGCTTCGATTGTTACACCACAGATAGGAGCAAGAGGGAGAATTACTGACTCTCAGATATTTATATTATTCTGTCTGATCAAGCGCTTTAAGATTTGTCTTCCTGATATTATTGTTCATGTTATGAAGAGTTGTATAAACTCAAGAAGACATCTTCCGTATGCTACTCAGCTGACATCAATTCTTAAAAAATCAGGTGTACCACTAGAGGGTGAGACCTTCTCTGAAATAAAAAGGGTACATACTTTCAATGGGGAGTTTATTACAAATGTCTTGGGCCCCACTTTCCCTCCACTTCAAACCACCCCCACATCCATCAAGAACCTTCTTTGCTCTACTCAGTTTGCGGGTAGCAGAAGAAGCTAAACTTGCAGAAGCTGTTTCGGAGTCGTTCGACATCAGCTGGAGGCGCACCATATATCAAAGGAAATCTCGTTGAGATAGCTTCGTCTCTGTGGTGGTCTCGCCAGAATTTGACTTCCCAACTGTCCGGGAGGTCCGATCTCCCTCGACTGCGCAAATCCTGACCAATGGGTGACCTGAGGTGACTTCCTGGAGATCCCACAGTCGCACCCCACCACTGTTGAAGGCGCCGTTCGGCCGAGGTCTTCTACAACCAATCTACTTCCATCATCAAAAGGCAGCATCCCGTTCGGCATCCGGAGGAGCATCTACCAATTTTCTTACCCCAGGTGCGCAGAACAGGTCACCCAGGACCAGACCCGACCCCTCCCCACTCAATGGGCTCCCCCTCTCTGCCCTAATATCGTCTGGTGCTCCCCCTAGTTGCTGCTCGAAGAAGACTCGTCCACGGTCATCCTTGACTTGGTCCTACCACAATCGGACTTCAGGAGCGGCTGTGGCAGCTACAACTAGCAGTTGCTACACCCTAGGATCAGCCTGAGCCAAAGCACAGAGAGCCTATTCCAGGAGCCACCCCGGCCGGTGGCGACGACGGGTCCATCCGTAAAAATTCTCCAACATACCAGGGTCTGATAGAGACGAACTGGCACCAGTTTCAGTGACTTCTGAGTTTGGGGGCATGCATAGCGGCATCTGCATCAACCCCCTGTCCTGTCGTTCCAGCACTGGACAGAACCAGAGAAGTGCACTTTCGGCACTGACTTAGCAATTCTCCCCTCCCCGCCTGGCCGGCTTAGTGCCCCTCCCTGTGCAGAGGTATTTTTCATGTAATCCTTAATTTCTCCTCCCCTAGTCCAACCCCCCTATGTGGGGAGTAGTGCTTGTTTGATCTGAACAGGGGAAGTTACATCGGCGCAGTGTGCGGGGAACCCACACTCCCCGCTCGCCCTCGTCTCCAGCTGGGATCGGCGCCTTCACGCCGATCAGGTGCGCTTCGGGTTGCTCTCGTCTACGGGTTTCATCATTGCTTAGCTTAGTATTGTTTCTAAGTTGCATCGTCGGCGGTGAGGAGAGTGCTCGTTCCAACTGTCCATCAAATTGCCTCTTGGCTGTTGAGTTTTGATGTGAATAAATATCAATTGTATGAAGTCTTCCTGCTCATAGACTTGTTCATGCCAAACTGAATGACAGAATGCTTCTTTAGTGCTCAACAGGATCAAACGAAAGCCAAAGTTCATTTAAATGGAAAACCAAGGTATGTTGTTTTTAATCCAAGTGATTTAAGGGCTGACTGCACTTAATCTTTTGATTTCCAGGTGTATATATCGATAGGACCTCAGTCGATGTCGACAGAATCTAAGTTCAAATTGACAGGGAGAGCTTGCAAAGGGAAGGGTTCACATTCAACTACACCCTGTCGACAAACAATCACATTATGATGACAGGACCATGTCACCAGGTCAACATATGCAAAACCCCAGTCGACAGACCACTGGTTTGCTTCTGAAAAGATGAACAGATGAATAGAAGTTTAATTGAGCCCGATCGACAGACTCAGAAGGGTCTGGTCGGCATTTGTGTTTCTCAAACTGTAGATTTCTCATCCAAAAGGACATTGTGTTGCTGTCGAAAGACTCCCAAAGTCTTCAAAGTCAGGTCGACAGGACTTCTATATAATTTCCTAATCCAGAACAGATACAAAGGGCAAAGCATGAACTTCAGTCAACAAGATCAAAGCTCATGTCAACAAATCATTCAAAGGAATCCTACTGACTCCTTGATTAAGTCAACATTATCAAAAATTAAGCCATGGGTCGACAGAACTTCAAGAAGAAGCAAGTCAGGCCGACAGAGTTAGTCTTCCAACACCTCATCTGAACAAGAGCTCTTCAAAAAGGATGACAAGATCAGTCAGGTCGACAGACCTCCAAAGGATTGTCAACTCAGGTCGATAGGACCTGCTATCCAGAACCAGTGGCAAAGGCCTAGTGTGAACTTAGGTCGATAGGCTCCTCGCTCCGATCGACAGGACTGTGAAGGGAAATTAAAAAATGGACCAACGAACTTGGGATACCCACACATGGGATCCAAGATCCAATTATTGGGAATTGACCCAGAACCTCGTACTGCAGATTTTGGAGTCAACAATTGATCTGGACGGCCCAGATTTGCATTCCCTAAGATTAGTGGCTAAGATTTGCCCTTCATTCTATAAATATGATACGATTGTCATCTGGGAAGGGTGGCCGAGTAGTATTACGAAAAGAGTTTAGTTTTATCTCGCCTCAAGGATCTCTTGACCACTACTCCAGTCTTATCACTACCTATAGAATGTGAGAAGTATGAGGTGTATACTGAAGCTTCCGGTATTGACCTCGGGTGTATATTAATGCAAGATGGAAGAGTCATTGCATACTCTTCCCGGCAATTAAAAAAGCACGAAGAGAACTACTCGGTGCATGACTTAGAGCTGGCTGCGGTAGTGTTCGGCTTAAAGATCTGGAGACTATCTCTACGGAGAACAATTCATTATGTACTCCGATCATAAAAGTCTCAAGTATCTATTTTCCCAGAAGAAACTAAATATGAGACAAAGGCATTTTTTTATATAAAAGGTATCAGGAGTTGCAACGGTCGAGTGCACCTATCTCCAAGGGAGGTAAGTGGCCCCACTCCCTCGGCCAACACCTGCGACCCGAATTTTATTGATAATGGAATCAAAGGGATAGAAGAAACCACGGGGCATACCCTTGAGATACAATTAATGGAGCCCTACCCGAAAGGAAGTTTAAACTCGGAGAGAAGGGATACCCAGCTTGTCCAGAAAAGCCGCCCCTCTGGAATCGTTGGGTAAGACATTTCTAGACTCAAAAATCATGTTCCTATCAATCACGCAGGCATGGTTAGTAAGGGCATCTGCCACCCTGTTGCCCTCTTTGAAGAGATGTTACAGGTTGAGAGGCGAGGCCTGCATCATGTACATAAGTCTGCGCCACCAGACCATGATCTGCTAGGAAGGACAAGTGCGGCTGTGGATAGCTTGTACCAAGACAGCGGAGTCTGAAAAGATCGTTGAAATCTAAAAACCCCTAGAGGCGGCCAAGACCAACCAATCATGGAGAGCTCTGGTTTCCACTATGAGACTGTTGCCCATCTCATATGGGTGAGAGAAACCCAAGTAGAAAGAGCCCGTGCTATCACGGATGCACCCTTCACCACCGTAAATGTCGGGGTTCCCTTTGGAGGTGCCTTCGATATGCAAGCTATAGCTAGTCTGAGCTAAAGATCTATAGACCAAATGGGGCCACTTGTGTATGAGCACCGGCATGCAATTGAGGCCCTGAAGAATTTGCTCCTACTCATAGGCAGGGGCCATGTGAAAGTTAGTCTTGCTTAAAGCCGCCTGAATCATATGACAGATATTCTTGCGACTTAAATACATATTCCACCTCTTTCATTCAAACCGGGCAGCAGCGTCTCGGGGGGCAGGCCCCGGTCTTATTATTGGGTGCCACGTGGCGTGGCTTGTAGACAGGGCACCCCCGGGTTGGCCCGGGGGCCATGTAGAGCATGGGAAAAACCCGCAACTGTGTGATTGGGGGTAATCCCAATCAGTTGTTGACATTGTCGTGGGTCACGACTGGATGGTTAGGACCCTTGGTCGGGCCCGTTAAGCCATAGGAGGGGCTGGGTAGCCCATGCCTTAAAGGTGTTCGAGGAAATCCCTAAACCCTTATTCCTTAGTATTTTGCTAGAAAATTATCTGGGTACAACACCTGTTAATAGAATGATCCTCGATCATATGACCCTTAGATGCCATTCCACCATTTCTCTCAAGGTCGTTGGACCACATCATGAGAGATTGGCTCTGATACCACGTGTTATGTAAGAATGGCTGATCTAGAGGGGAGGGGTGAATAGATCTGCCCCCTTTTTTGTAATGAACACAACAGAAAATAAACGACCCTCACACAAAGGAAGAACCTCACTCGGTAGATGCAATCAGGAATATGAAAACTGGCCTAAGCAAGCATCTAGCAAAGGCTATCACACAAACAAACCACAAAGACAAAGCTTTTAAGGTGGTTCAGACCCTACCTAGAGTCCTACGTCTATCTCTCACTCAACTAAGTGAGACTTCCCTTGTGCCAAAGAATTAAACCATTGCCTTACAGCTTGCAGAGAGATTATCCCCTCTCAAGGAACCACTGCCTAACAGCTTGGAATGTGGAACGAATCGTCTACAAATAGCTGAGCATCACAGCTTGCTTTCCAGAGGAACATATCCTCCACAACCGCTAAGCTTCACAGCTTGCTATCTGCTGAGCCTCACAACTTGCTCTCTGCTGAGCCTCACAACTTGCTATCAGCTGAGCCTCACAGCTTGCTAACAAAAGATATAAGTTCAAACAAATACAAAAGGACAATGAAAAACTCAGACAAGATGTATGAACATCAAGCTAAATGTAAATGTTCCTGTCCGAAATCTGGAAGGCATGCTTTGTTACTTCCAGAATGACTACTTCAGGTCTTCAAGGAATGCCGGTGCTCTCTCCTTCTTTCTCCTTCTTCTTTCTTATTTTCTTTCTCTTCTTCCTCTTCTTCTTCTTTTTCTTGTCACACCCAAGAGCTCATAGATATATCTTGTTTTCTTCTTACCAATCAATGAGAAAAGTAATACACTAACCTCCTTTATATAAGGATGACCAAATTACACTAGGATAAAAATACCCCTAGACAATTCAACTAAGGACCTTCATATCTTTTGACTATTGACCTAATAAAATAAAAGTAAATCATACATGTACCTCATACATACAATACACACAATACAATCATAAAATACATAGAAAATGGAAATGGGTTTCAGGACGCCGAGTCTCCTAGTCACCGGCTTGGTGGTGTCGGGACGGTGTGACTCAGTGGTGTCGAGACAGTGCGACATCAATTCTGTGTAACTGATCTGGTGTCCCCACCACCAAGCCTATAGTTACGTGTGTATTATCTCCTTGCCTTCTTCTTTCCCCATCGCCAGCATAATATATAATCCTCTCCTTCCTGCCTCGCTCTTCTTTTAATTAATTAAGAGCCCTCCAACTCCGGTGCACAGCTATGCCACCTAATTAAACGTACGTACGTGTATTTACAATTTGACCACTTTCTCATACAATAACAGTACAATATCATCTCACACAAACTTCGATTAATCATTTACCACGCATGCATGTATCGGTCAATATGTTTTGATTCAACAAAAATTGCTGGTCACTTCCAGAAAATAATTGGGTGGAATGCCCTCTCCTGAAAGGATGTGCACATATGCATGCCCACTGCGTTCCGCGATTGGCGCCCTTCTAAGCGTGTGCGTTATCTCTGGGCTGGAGGACACCCACCCAATCCCCTGTAGACACTCATCACTGACAGACATAAATAGAGCGATAAATGGAGCGCGCGCGCGCGCGAGAGAGAGAGAGCGCGCGCACGGCACATCAACGTCGTCGATCGAGAGTGTTGTCTTTACTTAGCCGTTACTTGGGTGGGGTTGCATTGGATCACACATCAGCAGGAGCAAAAGAGAGCTACGTACGTAGGAAGAAACAAGGCCACGTTTGTACGCGATATCTCAATATCGGAGATAGATGAGGATCGAGCGAACTCATTTGATGGCGGTCGTTCTATATTGTTCAGCTGTTGGTCTTCCGGACCACAGCCGTGTCTGATTCCGACACCACAACCACCGCGCGCGCGGGACTCCTCAACAAGTAAGACATCTTTGCTTTGATCTCTTATTTTTGACTCACAATTAAGAACCTACCGACGGAGCTGACTTTGTAGTACGTACGTGCTTGTCCATACGTGCATCTAGGGTCAACAATTTGGTATCAGAGTGGGTCTCTAATTTTTAGGACAACCTCATGGTTGTAGAGCAAAGATCCTTTGCTATGGCCAACAAGGGAATGCTCCCCAAGGGACTTTCGATACACTGACCACCCTTTTTTGATGGGACTAATTACGCTTACTGAAAAAATAGAATGACTGTGTTGTTGCGAGCACAGGATTATGACACCTGGAGAGTCATATGTAAAGGTCCTTATTAATTGCCCGATGATGAGGACAATTGGACTGAAGAGCATGTTAAAAAATCATGTGTAAATTTCAGAGCTATGAATATTATTTAATGTGTAATACACCCTAATGAATACTCACGTGTTTCTATGTGTTCATCTGCACAGGAAATGTGGATCAAATTGAAGGTTATTTATGAAGGCACGTCAAAAGTATGGGAGACAAAGGTAAATCTGCTGGTTCGGGAATATGAACTATTTGCAATGAAGCCCGAGGAGAGTATAAGTGAGATGTATGCAAGGCTAAGCGAGATCACGAACAGTTTAAAAGCCTTAAGAAAAGAATATTCAAACCAAGACCTGGTCAGGAAGGTACTGCGGTCACTCACACCTCCGTGGCACACAAAGATGACCGTCATCGAAGATTCAAAGGATCTCACCGCACTCACGGTGGATCAATTGATCGGGTCACTTATGACGTACGAGATCAACATCATGAAGCGAGCTGAGGAGGAAAGCAAAAGGAAGAAGATGATTGCATTGAAGGCATATCCAGCATCGTCAGAAGAAAGTGATGGAAGATCATCTATGGACAGTGATGAAGAAGAACTAATGGCTCTCATCACAAGGAGGGCTAGAAGATGTTTCAGAAAAGCAAGAAGATAAGGTAACTTTCTAAGGAAATTCTTGAAGAAGAATGCTAACAAGAAAGGGGAGACATGTAAAAAGAAAGAGATTATATGCTACGAGTGTAAGAAACCTGGCCACATGAGGGGTCAATGTCCCAAGCTCCAGAAAAAGCTAAAGAAAAACAAAGGAAATAAGCCGAAGGTAATGAAAGCAACTTGGAGAGACGAGGACAAGGATAGTTCAAAATTCAGAAGTGAGAAGGATGAGCTGGATGGGCTAGTCCAGAACCTATGCTTGATGGTGGATGAAGAAAGTTCAGAGGTAAATTCTGAATCTGCAGATTGCAGTCAATCCGCAACAACAGGTTAAAAGTGTGTGTGTGGGGGGGGGGGGTAGCAGATTGCAGTCAATCTGCAACAACGTGTGTGTGTGTGTGTGTTTCACTTATCAGTAGTTAATCCCTGTTTTTCTGTCTCGTTAATTGTTGTCCAAATGCAGCAAACTTGGCTCATCACCACACACCATCTCAGATATAGGCAATGGAATGCAAAATCTTGTGACGTAATAATAAGACATAAGAAATCTCAAGATGATCTCATTGCTTACTAGGAAGTACTTCACACAACGAACCATAACATGCTTGTGAGAATCGATTTATAATAAAGGCATGATACATCAACTTTCATAATCTGATAAATTACAAGAATTTAGAAATAGAAAAGCCTGCTAAGATCTAAGGGGGAAAAAAAGAGTGGAGAAAGATAATGACAATATTTGATTGTTAAAGAATAAGAAATAGGCAAAAAAATCACTATTTAACCCAATAAGAAAGGTAAACCTTTCAACCCCCCCCCCCCAAGCGGAACCCTGCTCCTGCAGAGAGAATAGAACCCCACCTAGCAAACCCAAGCAAAGGGGGAACAAGGAAGAGGATCAACAATTCCTGGCATACTTACTGCACAACAGATACATACATAAAACATGAATAGAACGATTCTACATTTTTACAGAGCTAACTCCTGTAAAATTTTTTTCTTTTTCATGAACTTACACTTGCAGAGGAGCATGAGGCAGCAAGGAGAGCAGCACCTATACCCGATCCATCCTCGAAAGTCCTGAGAATGACATTTTGGGCCACCTCTTCTCCCAAGATCTCTCTCATAGCCTCATTCAGGTATTCCCTAAACGAGGTGTAGCCAGCATGGAGGCCACCCTCAATTGCCACCACCGTTCTCCTCGCTCTGCTCTTCGACCTTCCACCGGCAAAACCACCACTACCATCTCTTCCTACCTTCTTCAATATCCCTACAATGCCTGCTGCAGCTAACCGGGCAGCTCTTCGTGTCACCGCATCACAGACTCTTACGACGAGCCTCCGCGTCTTCAAAGGTATGACCGGTATCTATTTGCATGGAGGGAGATGGCAGAACTTAAGAGGCACATAGCACAATCATCTTATAGGAGCGGTAAAAGAAAGTGTGTGAGGGAGCGGTGCCTGTTACCTGCAGATTTTCTTCCAGTATTCTGGCCACTTCTCTCAAATCGGGAGAGTTATCCTCATGCATGGCAGCCATCACAGGGGTTCTGAATTAAAAATGTATAAACATATGAGATGGGGTGTTGTGTGGTCAAGGCATTATTTTGAAGTGAAGACGCTTGATATGAGAAAGAAATGCATAAAAATATGTGAGCCAAAGGAATGCATGGAAATTTGCTGACTGGCAAGTAGACGGTTACGGGAAATGTTCAGGTTGCAAAATAACGAGCAAAACTAACAACCATTGAAAGCAGAATGCCCCATAACCCATGGCAAGAAGTCCCCGCGTCTCATTCGACATTGACAACTAAAAATATACCAAGTTTAGCCGTAAGCAGTCACATACATCCAAAATCATTGCCGACAAATCTCTTCGCATCCCTTTTAATACACTAAGTGTTCTTGTTCAGGAGAAGTAACTGTAGAAGGATATCAGGTCAAAGTGTTTGTCAATGGCACCAGGCTGGGCCCGAACTTCCAGGTCAGGCAGGGACTTACTTTTTGGATCATGAGCCCAGAATGCCTGGACTCAGGCTTGGGCCTACAGCCTAAGGTGCAGCAGGCCCAATGCATCTTTAAATGTGAATCACCTGTATGTTAAATATAACATTTTATGAATGGGTAATCATGCTTTCTAAGAACACAAGATAATAAAAAATTTACCCAGTGGATCTCCTGGATGACATTTCACAGTTGGGCAGGGGCGGGGGAGACTCAAGCCGTGGTGTTTTTGAAAAATGAGTGTGGTAAGGTTTGTGTTCATGCCAGACTAGGGACAGCCCACCCCAGACCCATTGACAGCCCAGCATTTTATCAAGCCATCTTCTTATTACGAGGCATTCCCTTCTATAAACTTATTTATTTGGTGTTTCTGATGAGACAAATGTCATTCATGCTTAACGCAACAATCAACAGTCCACAATGTCATTTTCATTTTCATTTGCCCAAGCCCATCTCTAAAACTAAAATGCTTATATCTTACAATGTCATGAGACACAAGAACAGAGTCAGGATAGGATGATCTAATCCCTTTCTGAGCAGGCCAATCCCTAGTGGTCCTTGGAATCCCAACTCTTCTCAGTGGTAGAGGAGGAGAAAGGATGGGGAGGGCCCTAAAGATGGCAAGTAAGCAGCAAGAAGATTAAGGGCCTCGCACTTTTCAGCAGCATGAGTAGCAGAAGCGCAACGGTGGGGGAATAACAACAGCATCTACAGTCATACCGGCAGCTATCACTGCAGCAGGAACAAAACTGATATCCAACTGCATTCATGGCTCAAAAAAAAAAATTTGATCCATCTTGTGCAATCCTCAGAACCATGATACCATCTTATGCATTTGAACAAAGCATGCTGCTAAGAGTCTCTCTTTTCCTTGTTTACACATACCATATAAAGCCTGTTTCAGTCTTCTATAGGAGTTGATAGAAAGCTAAAGCTGGGAGGGAGATCATTTAATCACAGATGCTATCGACAAGGGATCTTCACAAAAATTGAAGACAGAATTTGTCACAAGATCACTTTGATCTTCAAATAAAAGATAAGATAAGATGGATATGATTGGTATATGCATCAAGCCAGTGCCATGAAAAGCACCAAAGACCATATCCACAAAGATTTGGAACAATGAATTGGCAAAAACTAAGGCTACAGACTACTTGAGTCACAGATAACATGGCCAACATGATCTACACTGCTAAGTGCAGATAAACAACCAACCATAAATTAGATTTCATCATATTTCCAATCCAAGGCTAAGAGAAAGTGGATATGATTGGTAATATCTACAACCATGCCTGATGTAAATTTGGCAAAATGAAACAGCAACATGGTCAGGGCTGCAGAGGTTCGATTACAGATAAGATGCACGTATGGAATGCAGAAATGATTCATCCATAAGTAGGTTTAATCACATGTCCAATCTCAAGGAGGGCGTAAGCTGGAGACAACTGTTGGGTAGGTTAAGCCAGTGTTGGCCACGGAATTATTTTATCGTAGATAAAATGGATATTTAAAAAAAATATTCTTGTTGAAAAGAAACATTTTCCCTCTGTATATGGAAGGTCATGCCGTGGGTGCGCATGATATCAGACGATTTGGGTTCAGGTGCTGGACCTCTCCCCACTGACCGGAGTCAATGTTGATTTACATCGGCCTAACGTCCGAACACCTTTATTTGACTATCAAAGAAATCCCAAAGTCTTCTATAGAGGTTCTGATGTTGGTGTTCCTAAGGGCACTGGAATTTGAGGTATGGAGAGTAGTGTCCAAGGGTCCTTATGCATTACTTGAGAATGAGGATGAATGGGAAGAAGAGCATGTCAAATAATGTTGTGCTAATTATAAAGCTATGAATATTATTTAGTGTGTAATATACCCTAATAAATACTCACGTGTTTCTATGTGTTCATTTGCACAGGAGATGTGTAACAAATTGAAGGTCATTTATGAAGGAACGCCGGAGGTCAAGGAGATGAAAGTAAACCTACTGATTCGAGACTATGAGTTGTTTGCCATGAAGCCTGAAGAGATGATTTTAGATATGTATGCTAGGCTAAGCGAGATAACAAATGGATTAAAAGGGTTGGGCAAGGATTACTCCAACCGGGACTTGAAGGTGCTACATTCCCTCTCACCTTAGTAGCACACAAAGGCCACTGTCATAGAGGACTCCAAGGATCTCACCACTCTCACTATGGATGAGTTGATTGGATCTCTAATGACATACGAGATCAACATGAAGAGGATTGATAAGGAGAATAAGAAGAAAAAGGCAATTGCATTGAATGCATATCCAGCATCGTCGGAGGAAAGTGATGCAAGATCGAGCATCGATAGTGAAGAAGAAGTGCTGATGGCTCAGGTCATCACAAGGAAACTTAGAAAATATTTTAGAAGAGCAAGAAGAGAAGAAAATTTTTCAAGAAGATTCTTGAGAAGAAACGCCAACAAGAAGGGGGAGCCAAGCTAGAAAGAAGAAATCATATGCTAAGAGTGTAAGAAGGCTGGCCACATGAGGGGTTAATGTCCCGAGCTCCAGAAGAAGCTGAAAAAGAACAAACCAAAGAAATCGAAAGCGAAGAAAGTAACTTGGAGCGACGAGGATTCGGATAGCTCAAAATCTGAAGGTGAGAAGGATGAGCTAGATGAGCTGGTCCAGAATTTGTGTGTGATGGCAGATGAAGAAAGTTCTGAGGAAAATTCTAATTCTGAATACCTCACTGCTGAGCATTGGTAGTTAGCTTATGCTGACATTTATCGAAAGTGTAAGTGGTTAAAAAATGATGTCAAGAAGTTGAAAAAGAAGTTTCACGATTTGATTAGTTCTATAAATCCATGTGATAGCTTCTTTGGAATGCAAATTGAAAAAATTAAAGAAGAAAAAGAAGACTTCTAATCTAAGATAACGGGTCGTGCTAACTCATACGGTTGCCAAGCAGATTATGGGTTCTATGTTCAAGGGGTAATTGACCGTATTCTCAGCATTCTCCAAGGACATTCTACACATTTTTGGTAGTTTCCCTCGATTTATCAGCATGTCGGCCATGTCAACGCCGCGTATTACTCTCTCTCAGTTTCATCCTTCCCTTTTATCAAGAGAGTTATGCTTCATGATGGATTTCCGAGTGGAATTGCCAAATATCATGTTGCTAGTGCCGAGTGACAATACTTCGTAGTTTTCTGATATTCATCATTTTGAGGAGTTACTTATTCAATAATGTCCACACGTTGTTAGCACCGGGTGTCTAAGGGCAACCGCCCCAATGAAGCTGTATGTTTATAACTGGGCTAGGCCATATGCTAGATGGGCTCATTATTTGAGAAGACATTGTAAATCAAGAAGCCCAAAGGTCTGAGCCCACGCCAGGATGGTCCGTGTTCAAGATATTTCTGCCAAGAAGAGAAGGCGACACAAATATAAGGGCCATGTGTTGTGCATTCAGGGGTCCACTTCTCTTTCCCCTTCTTTTCACTCATCTTTTCTTCTACTCAGCTCCCACCCTTGGGTGGTGTATCTCCCTTCGTTCAATCCAGCATCTATAATCTTCTCCCCTTTCTCCGGGTCCATAAACCCCCATTCTTCTCCCTCTTACCCGAATCCTCTTTATTCCCACGAATCTGGGCCTCGGCCTATGCCCCTTTGTCCCGATCTCAGGACATCTCCCGATTCTTCTCCTCCGGTATATCCAAATTCTACTTCTGATTCATCCCCGACCTTGTGGGGTAATTACCATTCTCTTTCCCTGACGCTATCGAGTGATTATCATCCTTCTTCTTCGACCCTATCGGATGATTCCTACTCTTCTTCTCTGACCACTTCGGATGACTACTCTTCTTCCTCCTCAACTTCACAGCAATCCTCTCATTGTCTTTCCATCCTCTCCTCTTCACCCTTTCAGGGTTCTGCCCCTTTTTCTTACTGTTTTCGAGGCTTTAGCCCACCTTGATTTTAGTTAATCCTTATTTATTCTATATTTGGTTCCTTGTCATAAGGGCCTTGGCGCCTTAACGAGGGAGTTCTAGCCCTCGTCTCTCTTCCTTTTATCATTCTTCGTCCAGTTTGGTGTCAGCTGCTCCTCCATGTCAAGGAATCGGACTTGTATAATTATGGATCTAGACTATTGTATATGTTTATCACTCTGATATTATAAATTGCTTCTGCTTAAAGTTCAAATTGTTACTTCAATTACTATTGCGCGTGCAATTCCAATTCGTTATGCATCTCCTCAACAAAAGCTCCCAACCCTTACGGGGCCTCATCAACCTCTTGGGTGGCTTCCCCGAGTTCTTGGTATCAGTTTACCGGTATCCTGATCTCCGGGTTGTTACATTAATAGTGCATTAGGTCTACGCACATACAAGTCTATGCATACTTAAGGTCTAAGCACATTTGCATCTTGCCTTCTAAGGTCAAAGCACATTGTGCATCTTGCCTTCTATAGTTTATGCACATTTTCATCCTGCATAACTAAGGCTGAAGCATCATTTCTGCAGTCAGTGCACATGAAGGCATCAGATCAGAACACTTTACTATAGTGGTCAGAACACATGTTCATTGTTGCATGCAAAGGTTGATGCTAGTGGTCTGTGTTTCATGCTTAAGGTATGTGCATATCATGCATAGTTTAAACTAAGGTCTATGCATCTCCATGTGCTGCAGCATGCAAGTCTACCTGACTTGATACTCCTTTTAAGTACCTATGATGACATGGATAATAATTGATTTTTATGTTATCTTTCGTAGAAACTTAAAGTTCCCAAAAATTTGTTCAAACAATTGAAGTGTAAAATGCATCGAGACTTAAAGCGGGCCACGTAGGCTCGTTAGCTTATTCCTTCAAGACACGTGATCCCAGGATAGTTAGTGGCACGTGATCGAAGGTAGCCCTTCGATCAGAATTATTCTGCCATGAAGACAGTGCACCCTCATCTCTTGACACATGGACTTCCAGCGGAGCACTTCATCTCAAATTTCCCTAGGCGGGAACATGTTTCCCATGTGCCTTTCGCAAGCCTATAGATAGATGCCAAGTCGCTCAATCAAAGATACAGAAATAGTGAGAACAGAAGATAGGAAGAGAAACGTGATTGAGAAGGGCTGAAGATTCCAGAGTTCGAGAAAGCGAAGAATCAGAGAGAAGATTAAGAGAAAGAGTTTGCAAGGATCTTAGAGAAGAACAGAGTGCTGTAAATTAGAGAGCTAGTCTAAGTGAGAGGAGAGTCTAAGATCATCTGTCTCTGTGAGTGACTTCGAGATTAGATCTAGAGTCAATTTGCTCTTATTTTTCCTTTTTTCTTTTAACCCTCTCTCCTCTCTCCACTGTGCTCACTCTCTCCCTCTCTGTTCTCTCTCCTCTTTTCCCCTCTGCTCTAGCTGCAGACGGAGAAGGCAATGGGGATGACGTAGAGACGACGTGGAGGTGTCGTGGAGCGTGAAGGTGTGAGGAATGGAACGTGGCGTTGGCGCGAACCCTTGGTGGATTCAAAGTGTCACGGTGTGGGTTCATGTGGTGGTTTCAGCATTTTCGGCTTGGGAGGTCAGCGAAGGAGGTAGGGGGATAGATTTCTTACCTCTTGTTCTACTTTCCCCTTGAATTTTGTGCCAATTAGTGTGTATTTGAGTGGGTTTCTAATTTTTGGGGAATTATAACATGTTTCTGGGTGTGCGATGGAATTGCCGTTCCAGGCGATGTTTCTCACATTAAATAGTAGGAAATGAACCCCTGGCATGTTTGGATGCCATTCCTGCCAGTTTGACTGGATTTGGTCGTGATTTGGGGCCGGTAGGAGTCCAGTGACCCTCGTGAGTCATTTTGGGTGGATTCGTGGGAATCGCCCACTTCTGAGTCATTTTGTGGTTTGTTCGCACCTTCCGGCTTGTGGAAGGTTGGCAATGTGTCTAGGGATGTTTCCCCGTCATTCTGGAGACAATTAGGGCGTGGAACAGTGTTTTTCACAAATTTTAGTGTTTTTTAGGTTCGGTGTTTTAACGCAGAACTCTCAGAGGGTGCGTTCTCAGAAGAGACGCGCTGTGTCATGTGGTCGCGTTCATCAAGGGAGATGAACAGTTGGGCAATTGGGAACATGTCCCATGTCATAGGCGCGATCGTTTGTTAACGCGACTCAGGTAACTGCCACATTAGTGTTATCGCGACCCAGGCTTAGGCTGCGATCTTGTGTTATCGTGCTCGAGGTCCTGGCCGCATCTATTATCGCGACCAAGGCGTGCACCGCATCAATGCATTGACGCGCTATTGTTGTTGGATGCATTCTAGTGACAGCGCAACCCTTTGTACGGGCGCGTTAAACATCACAACGCAGGTTATAGGCGCGTTAATGTCTTCTATTTTCTGTGTCTTATTTGAGTTGTCTCGGGCTTCGGTTGTAACATCCATGGTTTAGCGGAGTCTTAATGATGCGGATCTAGGATTCGTCCGGTGCATTTTCACTATTTTTAGGAATTTTACAAGTGGGCCCGGGAGGACCGATCTTGGGTTGACGGGCACACTTTGATCACCCCGTCGGTGCGGTTCGGATGGCGCAAGCTACTGGTTGTGGGGCCCACGTGTTGGTCAGCGGGTCCGAGTGAGCCCGGAGTGGTATCGCTGTGACGGTGGATCCTGGGGAGGTGCTCCCTGGGACGGCGGCACGCTGGTTCATCTTGTGGAATGCGAGTCGGCCCCGACCTCCACTTGTTGGAGTTGCTGCCCACAGATTTGAAGTTCTGTTTTGTAGCGCGCGACCCGACGAGATCAGATGCTGCCATCACTCCCGATGTCAGATCGACGCGAAAAAGATACCGTTGGAAAGCTGACTTGAAGTACTTCAAACTATGGGTAGAGGTAGAATTTTGAATATCCAGGAGCTGGTCTTGGTCGAATTTACAAGTTACTGGCTGACAGACTCAGAAAACTTAGGACAGAAATAGAATCTTCAGATAATGTGCATAGACCGACACTCAAACTTCTGATTTGGAAGTTGACCTCTTCATGAAAGTTGTAGATATTGAAGTCAAAAAGATGGAGATATTTCATATAAGACTTTTAATGGAGTTTTCAATTTTTAGGAGATTTTACAGTGGACAGGTGTCGTATCTGAATTGCACAGGATAGAATAGATTTGGGAAAAGATAGTGATTTTTAAAAATAGTAAAAGGACTCAAAGAATTCCAAGAAAATTCATGGATGATGGGTGTGGTGAATAGAACTTCCAATAAAATTGGAGACTCAAACAAATTAAGGAAAAGGGGTCGAACAAGGAATGACCCAGCTTGCTGTGACAAGTTTGAAACAGTAGACTGATTGCTAGGGGGGAAAAGATGGAATTGGGAAAAATAGCTACAAGGGGGTAAATGACCTAATTTTTTTTGTGACGGCTGGGGTGGACTCACTGCCCAATTTTGGGCTCAATCTGAGCTCCTAATGGAGAGCTAAAATTTGAGCTTTGATGCTCTATCCTGATATGGACAGAACTTCGGTGATGACGATGATGGTGCGATGGCGGCGGCGGCAGCGGCGACAGTAGAGAATGAAACTAGAGGATCGAGAGGGGAGATAGAATGGGTCTCACACCCTAAAAGATCATAGGAAGAGGAAGAACAATAGGGGGGAGGGAGAGAGGGAGGAGAAGGTGCCATTGGACAATGTTCTTGCCACCACATTCATCCCCCATTGAGCGAACAACCAACTCGGGATGGTGGGGTGTAGTGGTGCCAATGGCCTTCTAGGCATGGTGGCATGTTCTTGGCACTTCTGGCATGACTTGACAAATTTGCAACAATCATCAAATCTAGTGGGCCCGTAGTAGCCCAATTTCTTTATTTCAATCTTCATCTTCAGACTGGCCTAGTGTGCCCCGACTAATCCGGCATGAACCTCTTTCATCACCTGCCATGCTTTCTCCATAGACAGGCAATAGAGTAGAATTTTCTTCTGGGCATCCGCCATTATTCGGAACAAGATTTTGTTCCTCATCTCATAGGAATCTTTGATCCTGAGCAATTTCATTCTTTGTTCTTTTTCCTTTAGTAGCTGTTGGCGCTGGAACCAACACAGGAGGTGCTCTCGCCAATCAGGCGGCTGGGCTTCTTCAATAATCATTATTTCATTCTCTTCTTCATTGGCCAGGACCTCTATCATGCTGGGGACCTGGTGTCTGTTGATGATAGTTATATTCAGACTCGTGTCTGACAAGACTGCCAGGGAACTGGCCAACTTTGCGAGGGCATCTGCCTGAGCATTTTATCCTCGATTGATATGCTTGACTTCGATGAAGTAGAATTTCACCATTAGGCACAGCACCAACTGGTGGTATGGAAAGAGCTCTGACTTTCGCACATCAAATTATCCTTTCACTTGTTTTATGATTAGCATGGAGTCCCCGAACACTTCAAGCATCTGGATCTCCATGGACAAAGTAATTTGCAGCTCAATAATCAAGAATTCATATTCTGCCTCGTTGTTTATGTAGGACTTGTTTATCGAATAGGAGGTATAAATGACCTCCCCTTTGGGAGATTTCAGGACTATGCCTATACCAGCTCTGACTCTGATAGGCCCAATTGCTGGAGTATTGGTTCTAGATGCACCATCAAAGTACAATTGCCAGAGAGTACGCTGCACTTGGTCTGGCTCCAGGGTCTCATCTTCAAGAAGTTCTGTTGCCAGCGGACAATCTTCAGGCACCGGGTGCATGACGAAAAAATCTGGGATAGCTTGTCCTTTGACCGCTTTCTGCAGCACATAGTAGATGTCAAATTCCATGAGAATCACCGTCCATTTGCCAAAGCGGCCCTTGAGTGTAACGCCTAAGAATTTTCTAAGAATTTTTAGAATTAATTCGAAGCCTTACCGCTCTTGGGTGGCATCTCAGGGTCCAAGTGGTATCGGGTTCACTCAATATCCGGGTTCTTGGTCGTTACAGATGGTATCAGAGCTAGGTTGCGGAGATGTATAGAAATGTAGAATAAATGCAGTGTTTATCAGTCCAGAAAGTCCCGTACACTCTACTGCTGGCTAGGGCTCTTTTGTATTTTGTCTGATTTGTTTCTTTTGTATGTTTAAGGTTCATATGGCACAGAGGGAAGAGGCACAACCCCCGATGGAGTAGGCAGCTAGGGCTCAAGTAGAGCATGGCGGAATACCACCTTTGCCCATGGCTGTAGTTCCACAGGCACCAGGACCGACTGACTTCTTCTTGCGGTCATCTCAATTTCTGGCATTGTGGCAGGAGGGATTTCTAATTGCTATTTATTGGGCCAGATTCAAGGAGCTGAGCAGATTTGCACCACCTATCATGGCAAATCAAGCGATGCTGACCCAGCAATTTATCACGGGTTTGAGGTCAGAGCTCTGTCGTACCCTTATGACGGCTGGTGTGAGTAACCTAGAGACAGCTTCTCAGACTGCGGCAATCTTGGAGATGGATTTTCTGAGGGTTTAGGAGCAGACTCGAATGGCACAACTTTATCAAGATGACCCAGAGCAACTTCCAGTCCAATAAGTGGTGTTACCTGTACCCCCTCCACCTGCTCTTAGACAACCTAGGAGAGAAAATCAAAGGCAGAGGATCAAGCGGATGAAAAATTATCGGCGCTGTCAGATCAGGCACCAGGCACATAGGAAGTCTTCGACTGAGAGTGTACTCTAACCAAGGGCTCGATTACCACAACAGGGGTTAGCAGTTCAAGGAGAACATGTAGTGTCAAAGATGTGGTGGTCTTCATCTCAGTCAGGTTTGTCGAGAAATTGTTGCAGCCAGGAGTTGCTTTACGTGCTCTCAAGCAGGCCATATTGCGAGCCAATGCCCGTTACACAAGTGTTATAGATGTGGTCAGGTGGGACACTATCGTCGTGAGTGTCCTTAGCCGTTTCCTTAGCATAGCTTGGTGGTATTGGAGGCGTGATGTATTTTGTTGCGTAGGCGTATGGATGTTCATCCCAAAAGGTTCGCTTCTAATTTCTGTTCGACTTTGTCTAGTTTGCGGATTGTTTTATATTCTCCCCCATGGATTTTGTGTATTGTAAGTATTTTATGTATGCCCAGAATCTAAGGTATGTGTGTGACCATCATTTTCATTAGTGTTATTGTTTATGCCTTCCTCATCAACTGTACATTATCTTATTTTATGTTTTATGTATGTGCAGGCTGGGAAGTCCACATCAAGTTGTGGGTTCTACAAGTGGGTGGAAGAAATGTCAACGGTATATATCATTTCTCATATATTATGTTAGATTGCGGTGAATGTGAATGTGTTGTGAATGCATGAGTTCCTTCTATTTTAAAATAGCTGAGTTTGTGCTGTGATGCCGTATGGGTTTTATTTATTTTAAAACAGCCGAGTGTGTGCTGTGATGTCGCATGTGTTTCATTTATTTTAAAACAGCCGAGTGTGTGCTGTGATGTCGCATGAGTTTCTATGATTTTAAAATAGCAGAGTGTGTGCTGTGGTGCCACATGAGTTTCTTGTATTTTATCACAGTCAAGTGTGTGCTGTGATGCCGCATGAGTTTCCTGTATTTTATCATAGTCGAGTGTGTGCTGTGATGCTGCATGTCTCCACTACATGTCACACACACACACCAGATGAACACACACACACACACACACAAACCCTGTGCTCACTATTGCCGCGGCCCTCTTCTGCTATTGCTGCTGCTGCCACTCCCACTACCACTGTCACCTGTACTCACCATCTTCACCTACACATGTTATTGATTTTAATTCTCGTCTACTTTTTTAATTCTCCCACTGCCACTACTTCACCTGTACTCGCCATCTTCACTTGTACTCGCCACATGGCAAGAATGTTTACCTTTAGGGAGCTATGACTTCTATGTGGGAGTTTTCCTTGGGAAGAATTTTAACATGTTACAGTGTTGTGGCATATTCTTATGGTAACCTGCTAAAATTTTGTCAGATTCTTTGTGTTTGCATATCCAATACAGAGGCTTTGCCTGTTCAAAGTTCAATAATTCTGCACGTAGACTATTGCATACACAAGTCTTACCCTTTAATTCCTGACCAAATTTGCCATTTACGTCTTGTAATGTATGGTTAGAAAAACTAGGTTATTCTTGTATGGATCATGCTTAATTTCCAAATTTACCATTTAAGTTCAATAATCCTTTGTGTTTGTGTGTGTGTGTGTGTGTGTGTGATCATCCGGTGTGTGTGTGTGTGGCATGTAGTGGAGACAGCCCCAGGGCGTTGCTTTAGCATGATACTTGCCATACTTGTCATCCTCGTTTGATGCGGGATGGACCACGGCGGACTCAACTACAAGTTCATATGTGGTCCTTGGACTCTAGTAAGCTCGTTGTCCTCCCTAAGCGAGAGAAGCATCGGACGTGCGTGGTTGAGAAATCGGTAAGAGCTAGGGTGGTCAACTCACACTTTCGTGCCTGGATCGGGTCACGGGACGGTTTTACTCTCTCTCGCAGCGGTGAGTTAATAATATCGAGCTAATGGCCCTAACACATACTTTCTAGTAGCGACATATAAAATGTATACAAGTAAAGCAAATGCCAACGAGGAGGGTGGCGAGTTTACCTCCACGCTCCTGGCGTGGGGAAGACGACCCCGGCCAGTTAGGGTAACTCCCGGTAAAACAGTTATTAAAATAATTACAGTAGTGATTTCTTACCCACTCCACACAGGGAGGTAAAGGGCTACAACTGGGGCCCGGGAGGACTAACCTTGGGTTGACGGGCAGCAAACTGGGAGGATTCTCAGGGCAAACTCAGCCTGCTGGTCCGACTCGGTCCTGCGCCGACTTGGTGCTTCGCCGACTCGATCCTGACTCGCTAAATAGTAAGTGAAGACTTCCAAAGGAACATCACCCTCCTGAGGTCTTCTGGAGGCGCCACTTCGCTGGGACGATGGCAGGATGTCCCTGGTCGACTCCTGGGAGCAGCGGTCGTTGAAGTTGAACTTTGATATTTATTTGTGCATTTCTCCTGGACTACTATTTTAGACCTGCACAAGGAATAGATTTGCATGCCTCAGCGGCAGGAATTAATTCTCTCAGATCTGGAATCAGATTGAGGTAAGACTGGTGGCGTTGCAAAGAGGACTCCAAGGTCTACAACATATATATTTTTTACATTGATCCAGAGCAGGTATTAGAAATAGGAAGCTCTGTAATCTATGTGTTTTCTTATGGATCTGGTTACAAACACTCAGGACAGAAAGGGATCTGCCTAAAACTGACCTTTGACTGAGGGAAAACTGATTTTTTTATGATCTGGAAAAATTATGGGAGGTAGGGGAAGACATGAGGAACACTGAGGAATGTTTGTGATTTTTTCAAAAATTACTAAGGGGGTGGGAAAAATCAGACAAATGGACACTGTCCCGTGGATCTGTAAAATGGCAGATTATAGGAGAAGAATAATGGACGGTGAGATCATGCTACGCTGAGGACCCTCGACCCCTCGTCCTCCAATCAACTAGGTAGTTAGAATTAGGGATTTTCTCCTTCGTTTACTCTCTTCTTCTTCATAGTTCTATCTTACTTTCCCTCTTATTCTTCGTCAATCCTCACATATCCTTTGCATACATCACATATTGGTTTCAAAATCACATCTAACAATCACACACACAGCACCAAACCTAGTTTTGCCCTTCCATAGGGGTTTAAAAACTGCCCCCAGGTGTCTTCCTTTCCTTTTGCATGTTTTCATTGAACATAGGAATAGATTCTACATTTAATCAAGATCTAATGGGCTTTCTTTTGGTTTGGTTTACTGTTTTGCTGGCATAGGTAGAAGAGAATGTGAGGCCCTTACTCCTTAGTCGACCTTAGAGTGAGAAAGGAATGAATCTAAGCATCTCACTATTATTTCTTGAACGTGGTCGAAACCAGGACCGCGTTCTTCATAACGCGGCCCTCAAGGGAACCACGTTCAACATCAGCCCCTTTTCTAGCCTCCCTTTTCTTTTCGAGGTAAGTAGCGTGTCCCTTTTTGTGAGCCCTATTATTTTACATGTTATAACCTTCGGTGGTGTTCACGGATCTACTTTCTTATCTTTCATTGCATGTGCCCCACCCCCTTTATCTTCACTTATATATATCTTCATGTCTTTATCGTTATCGTTATCATCATTATTATTTTTTATATATTAGTGGGTTTGGTGATTTTTATGATCTACAACCATTAAACCAAGTATGCTTGCTCCCATAAAACCAACATCATGCAAAGCATGGCTAGACATAAAAATATTAAAATTAAACATAGAGGTGAGGTCCGACAGCCTGCCACCAAGCTTTTCATTAGGAGATAAGATAGCATTAAAGTCACCAGCAACCATGCTAGGACAAATAGAAGAAGAGAGCACATTAGCAATATCAGACCAAAAGGATCACTTGTCCGCCACAGTACAAGGAGCATGAACAAAAGTTACTAGATAATTAGGTGTAGAACTAAAGCCATCACATAGAGTAGTAAAATGATCAAGGGCAACAAGCATAAATAAATCAATATGCGATTTTTAGAAAATCCATATAAGAGCACGATCCCCAGTGCCATGAGCTGCATAATCCATACAAAACTTACACCTCATATAATCAAGTCTGTCTATACGTAAAGCACAAAACACACTCCGGGACCCACAAAAATAATTCAAAAAATATTTAAAAAATTTGGGGCATTACACGAATGGTTTTTCTATGTGTGAATCTGATAAATGCTTATATGTTAATTGCTTGTTGATTCTTACATTATTTTATGTCTTTATGTTGATGATATCTTAATATTAGACAATGACTTGATGTTGATAAATGAAACTAAACAGTTTCTGAATGGAAAGTTTGACATGCAAGATCTAGGAGAGGTAAATGTGATATTAAGGTTTAGGCTTCTAATGTCACCTGGGGGTTATTCTATATCACAATCTCATATGTTGAGAAAGTGTTGAGAATGTTTGGTTTATATAACTGTAAGCCTGTGAGTACTCCTTTTGATTCTAGTGTCATACTTAAAAAATATCATATTGAATGCGTTGAACAACTTAGATATTCATAGTTAATTGGTAGTTTAATGTATTTTTCAAATTATAGTAGACCTGACATCTCTTTGTTGTAAATAGACTTAGTAGATATATACATTGTCCTAATAAAATATATCGGCATGCACTTGAAAGAATCTGCAGATATTTAAAAGGTATCTTATTATATGCACTCCATTATGGAAGATATCTTATTGTAATAGAATGATATAGTGATACCAATTGGGTGGCTGGATTAGCCCAAGGAAAGGGTACAACTGGTTTTGTGTTTATGATGGGTGGTGGGACAGTTACTTGAAATCCAATAAACAAATCATATTAGCGTGGTCTACCATGGAGGTTGAGTTAGTGGAAGTAGAAGTGACTGGTAGAGAAGCAGAATAGCTGAAAAACCTTATGGTTGAGCTCCCATTGTTGAGTAATTCAATTCTTACTATCTCTATTTACTGTGATAGCTAGACTATAATAGTCAAGGTTAAATGTGATAAAGTAAATGATAAGTTGAGTACTCATATAACGTTAATTAAAATTAAAATTTGTGAGAGTATATGAATAAAGGAATAGTCTCTTTAGACTATATGTGAAATCAGTAAGAAATCTTACTGATCCTTTAACCAAGAGATTGGATAGAAATTTGGTTGAACAATCATAAGGTTGAATGGGAATTAAGCCCATTTGTTAAATGTTGTGCCCCTGTGATCATTGGTCATTTGTATATCATGGTTTTGATACTGGCTAACACTATAAGTCACTGCTATTTTAACATGACTCAATGCCTGGCATTTATAGGGCCCGGTCTGGTCCTGAGAGGATTGCCCGAAAGTACTTGTACCCATAGGAGTTGACTGACCATGGTGTGACATTGCACCGAAGTACTTGTCATTCTAGATATAATACATTCCACTCACTCTCTCGTGACAATACTTGATATTACTTGCGTGCTTGACATGACTTGCATGGCCCGGAATGGGCGAGTACTTGATTGTTTGAAATAGCCAACTCTAGTGACATGAACTTGATATTACTTGCTTGAACATTTGATATTATCTTCCTTGAATCTAGTGCCAAATCTTGATAGTTCCTTATTGTTACCTTGAAATCATGTGTAAATCATATCTAAAATTTCTTGATATCTTGCTTGTTTATCATGCATAGCTATACCTACATTGCACGCAACATGTAATTACATAAAGAATTACTTGTTCTTGAGATATAATTCTTACTGAGCGTTCGCTCACTCAGTTTCATTCCAACATTTTTTAGGTAACTCGGATAGCGACAATCAATCAGATGGGAATGAGACCGAGTGAAAAATGTAGAGCTTCCGAATGTCAAGCTGTTGTCGAGTAGTGTCTTGTCGTGTCTTGTCCTTTTATTTAGTTTTATGTCAATGTACCCCATGTCATGTGGATCTAGTTGTTGGAAACTTGTTAAGGCTTGTAGCCTTGTGGTTTAATTTGGATGGTTGACATTATGGATTGGGAGTATTGTCGCTATGGATAATTGGTTAAATTGTGAAATTTAATTATGGTTGTTATTATATTACCTTATCTTTTGCGCACTCTATCTTTATGTCAAACATCTTGATTGCGCTGATTGACATAATCGATATAAACTCGTCACGCGTACCAGGTTCCTTCTACACTGGGGACGTGACAATATTTGCCCTTGATTAGTCTGCACTCACCTTCGCACCCCCTCATTCTATTTCTCTCTCTCTCTCTCTCTCTCTCTCTCTCTCTATGCCCTTCTGTCCCGCATTGGGCATAAAGGAGCCCAATTTATAGGAGAAGAGACCTGGCTTAGAAAGGATTCCAAACAAGGATGGTGGATATACTTCCCTAAGAAGCAGAGAGACCAAGACAGGCAGGAAACAATCAGGTAAAGGAGCCCAGGTCTAAGCGGAGATGAAAGAAAAAAGGGCATCAAAATAACACGTCGCCAATAAAATGAAAGATAAATATATATACAAAATAAATAAATAAAAATATATATACTAAAAATAAAAATCAAGTAAATAAATAAACAAAAATTAAAATAAAAAATAGAAAGAGATGCGGTGAGTGTGTGTGAGGCGTGTGTGTGATTTTTTTAGAGAGAGAAGGGGAGACGACCGTGAGGGGTATGTGTGGGTGTGTGCTAGAGAGAGAGAGGCGGTGAGGCTCTAATGCATGGGGAGGGGTCGATGTGGTCGGCACGATTGGTGGTGACAGGGAGATCGATCGGTGGCAGGTGTAAAGGGGCATGCACGGTGGTGTATGTGCCGTGGGTGTAGGGTGTGGCTGTAGCAGGCGTGCAAGGGAGGGAGCCGTTCATGGTAGTGGTGTGGTCGTGGGCGTGGGCAGCCGGCGTGGCCGGTGGTTGTGCTCACAGGCGTGCAGGGGAGTGGACTGGCGGAGGTCGACGGTTGGGTCGGTGCGGTGACCACTCGCGAAGGAGAGGCCAACGAGGGTGGAGGGGCTGCCATGGTGGTTGGACATGGGGTGGCCGGCGTGGGTTAATGAGGGAGAGAGTGGAGGCAGAGGGCTGATGTCGTGGGGAAGAGAGGGAGCTGGAGGCGGAGGGCTACTACCGTGGGGAAGAGAGGGAGCTGGAGGTGCTGGTGAGGGTGGCAGGTGAGGGGTTAGAGAGAGAGAGTGAGGGGGGTGTGGTGTGCATGTGCATGGAGGGGAGGGAGAGAGGAAGTTCGCCGCTGGTGTTGGCCAGGGTAGCGGGAGGTGACGAGGGCATGGCCGACGTGGCCGGAGGAGATGGGGGGTGTGAGGCGTGGCGGAGTGGGGTGTTGCGGCGTGGCCGGAGGTAAGAGGGAGAGAGGGAGAAAGAGAGAGAGAGAGAGAGAAATGGGATTGCGTGAATGGGTTCTTTTTTTGGTAGTCGGAGTGAATGAGGAATGTGTGTACCGTCCTCCCTTTTTAAGAGAGAAAGGGAGAGAATGAGAGTCATAATAGAGGGGAAGAAAAAATAATAGAGAAGGGACAAGATCCTAGAATCAAGGGAAGAGTGGGGTGTGGATGGACCCATTGTACAATTATTTTTGTTTGTTTGTTTGTTTTTCTCTTTTTTGTTATTTTTTATTTTTTAGTTTGTTATTTTTTATTTAATTTTTTTAGAAAAGAATAAACACACAATTCCTCTTTCATTTGACTTTATAGATATTGCACATTCTAGGGCTAATTTGGGCTTTATTGTCTTGTCATTTACTTTATTTTTACAAGTCAATAGAATCATAGCAGGAGGCCCATCCCTTCTGGCCGGCCAGAAGGGGTGGAGGACAAAGTTCCAAAACTTGAAGTCTGTCAACATCACACGGTCTTATCTTGTCTGTTTGCAAGGGTACACGACCTTTTACGGACCGTTCTTAACCTTCCTGTGGCCTTTTGTGGACCATTTAAATGCCAACCAGCCTTCATCCCGTGTTCTCTTCCCAGCGCAGTACGTGGCCTGTCGAGCGACAGCGTATGTCATCCAGTGGTCCCCACTGGACCACGTTCACACTGTCACAACGCTAGACATTGACGAGTGTGTCATCCATCTCCCCTTTTCCAAGGTACGCGGTGCTATGCCATTACATTTCGTGTCTTGGTGGCGATCACGATCCATCCATACCCCTTTCCCCCATTTAGTGTTGTTATTTTTATATTTCGATTTGGGAAGGAAGGGTAAAAGGGGGGGAATATATCTACATCCCAATTTTATTGCGATCATGGTGGGACACCTAGTGCCCATCATGCTTTTGTTTTGATTGACCTACATTCATGTGTATGTGGTTGGGTTTTCCAAGTCCTTCCAGGTTCATCCTCTCGCCCTTTCCTAGTTTTTGTTCCCGGATTGGTACGCGGTCCTCTCAGGGTCGTTCACATATTCTCGCGATCGGACGATAGGCCGTCTTATTCCTGTCTCAGCCTGATTACTTCAGCAGTTCTCTGGGGCCGTGCTTTAGTTCCCACGGTCTTTAAAGAGACTGTGTATGTCTATTGTCTCAGGTACGTTAGTGTTCTCTATATTTGTGGATATGCTGACTTTCTGCGATCCTTCCAGGGCCGTTTTATAGGTTTCACGGTCATTTGATAGACCGTCCAGATCGTTCGGGTATGTTTCAGTCCCTCCTGTTTCAATTTATCTCAATTCAATGTTCCTTTTGTTTATTTTTATTGCTACATGTCATTGAACAGTCTTTCCCTGGACCGTGTATCCTCCCTGAGCGGTCTCCCATCAGACTGCGTGTGTGCTACAGTGCACCTGAAATTGACATCTTGAGTATCATTTCATATCATTTTATAATTATTTGGGTGCCCCATATCTCCCCTGGTTGTCATTTTCATTTTGTGAAAAAATCGGACACTCGACCGAGGAATGTTAGAAGCGCCTTGGCGCTTGTTTACATTGTGGAAGTCGGGAGCATCGTATGCCCAATTGCCCTCTTATGAAGGAACAAGCCTCTAATAGTGGACGAAGGTGGTAGGCTCGTCTTAATGTCGTGATGGAGGAAGAAGCACTTACGAATGATGGGCTCATGGAAGGTACTGTTCAAATTTATGCGCATCCTGTCTTTGTACTATTTGATACTGGTGCCTCTCATTCTTTTATATCTATTATCTTTGCAAAAAAATTATCAATTTCACATACTCCTCTACTATTGGACCTAGCTATCATAACACATTTAGGTCCTGGAATGAAACTTACAACCCACTACCCCGATAGTGAGGTAATTGTAGAAGGTCATAATCTTCCTGCAAATCTCGTATGCCTTGATATGGAAGGCTACGATGCTATCTTAGGTGTAGATTGGCTTGTTGACCATGACGCCTATAAATTGTCGCAATAGGAAAATTTCTTTTCAAAAATTAGGTCTTCCGCGATTCCCTTTCCTTGGCATTAAGTATAGGAAGCATCCTACCATCATCTCTTCTCTTCATGCTTGCAAACTCATCTCGCAAGGATGTGAAGTTTTTCTTGCTTCCGTGATTATCACCGAGTATAAGGAAATCCTCATAGAAGAAATTCCTATTATCAAAGAGCTCCCCAATGTATTTCCTTCGGATTTACCCTGTTTACCGCCCGAAAGGGAAGTAAACTCCTCCATTAAACTCATACCGGGAGCCACACCTGTTTCAATAGCTCCGTACAGGATGTTCCCTATGGAACTCAAAGAACTGAAAAGGTAACTTCAGGAGTTACTAGACAAGGGCTTCATTCGACCCAACGCATCCCCTTGGAGTGTGCCGGTTCTATTCGTCAAGAAGAAGGACAGATCTCTCAGGTTGTGTATCGATTACCAGCGACTTAATCAACTCACCATCAAGAACAAATATCAGTTGCCACGTATCAATGAACTATTTGATCAGATCTTTGGTGTGGAATATTTCTCCAAGATCAACCTCAGGTCGGGTTACCATCAACTAAAGATCAAAGATGAAGACATCTACAAGTCTACTTTTCGAAGCCGATATGGGCACTATGAGTTCGTGGTGATGCCGTTCGGGTTGACTTACACCCCACCAACAGATGTCAAGAAAATAAGAAAGTTGAATGTGATTGGTTCAGATTTTTGATAGCAAATTTGGACGATGTGTAACAATGATGTTCATTGCTCTCACTAAAGAATGTAGTGATTTAATGTGATGACCACTGACAATTTGTTTGTTAATCTCACTATGGGTGATAACTTAATTGGTTACAACATTTGGCAGTGTAGAGATCCGTCAAAAATAAGCATGTGTTGCTTATGCGATATTGGATCGTTATTGACGAAGATCATCTCTTTTTCTTCCTTTTCTTATTCGACTTGTGTGTCAAAAATTGAAGACCTGGATTCTACCATATGATATGTGCTAGTGTCGATGCCTTCGTGTGAATTAGGCTTGACTGATCTAGCATGTCGGGAGCCTTTTGAAAAGGGCTATGAGTCATGGAATCTTTATTGCCAAGTTTTTTTCTTCTCTGATGAAGGAATGATGGTCTTTCTGTAGAAGGAAAATTTCTTGTCTTAGAAATAGTGCTAAGAGTCTTAATTCTCATACGTTGGGACCATAGTCTGATATCCTACCATTTTCAGTAGGGGGAGGGAATGTGTTTCTCTCACCACCACGTGCCTGATCACCACGTATCTGTCGAAAATAGTAGGAATGATTAACCTAGTGGGAGTACGCCTATTGGGGAATGCACATTCAGTGAGAGTGCACACTCAGTGGGAGTATATTGGTAAAACCACTAGAAAATTTAAGACTCTGAATTTAGTGGTAAGCATGGGTATGCCTCTCATCACTTTTGAAGCGTGGGTATATCCCTCGTCACTTTTAAAATTTTTTGATGACCATGTGCTCATTAGTGAGCCTAAGGAATGATGAAAACCCCAGGTTTGTCCAGGAGTTTTTTACATCATTAGTGGATTCTGTGACACAACATATGGTTTGGAAATTAGTATATCTCTTACAGGTGCACGAAAAGATTGAAAACTAATGGGTTTTCAAACATGAGTGCAAGACAGATGGGTCGATTGACAAAGCACGACTTATGGTGAAAGATTACATCCAAGAGTGGATATAATCTATGATGAGGTGCTATCTCCGATGGTGAGATTTTCATCCATTCGTCGTTCACCAGTATTTAGCTATCCTTAGTGCTTGACTGCATTCTTTTTGGAAAACTAGACGAAAAAAATTATTTGACTCAGGCAGATGGCTTTGAGGCGGAGTTTATATAATTACCGCTGTGGGGTACTTGAAGGGACTAGGGGCATTATGCTTCATAGGAAGACCTTTCCTCTCCCCATGCCCTTTGGAGTTTTCCTGTTCGAGCAGTGGCAAGATCCCCACTGGGAGTTATGCCCTGTCCGATGGGGTTCCGAGCATTAGGATATCCCTCAGTGAGGTGCTTGGGCTTCTCCCGAGTTGAGGATGGCGTTATATCAGTTATGCTCGGGTGCTATTTAGGCTTTTCTGAACGACCGAAGCTCAGACTTCGGGCCAAGCAGCCACCTAGGAAGATCTATTCCGAGGGTGTTTGGGCTTTGAGATGGGCGGGCCCGTATGTGGGGCTATCGCCTTGGGGGGCTTTGGCCTGGTTAGGTCACGTTGGGCCTAGTTGGCCAGTTTGGACCTAGTTTGGCCGCCCAGATCTGTGCGTATCGATGGACTGTGGATTTTCCCCTCCAGAAGTGGTGATTGCATCAACTATAGGGAGGATGGGCATGCTAAATAGCTTGACAATTTGCCCCTTGTACGGAAACTTCAAGCATTGGTGATTGGTGGAATGGACGGCATTCATTGCCTCAATGTAGGAACGACCCAATATCCCTTGAAAGTCGGGTCCATGTTGAGAATGTGAAATTCTATAGGAACCACCACTAGACCCACTTCTACATCAAGAGTGATCATTCCCTTTGGCGGCCTTTTTTTGTTATCATATGTTGTGATCGTGATCGCCGAAGGCCTTATCTGTTTCGTGTTGGCCCCACATAATTGAAGGGTGCTCATGGAAATCACATTGATTGATGCACCCGTATCCACCAAACATGGGTACACAGATACTCCATTGATCTTTACTGCAATACATAAGGCATATTTTTGAGCCTTGTTGGGAGCAAGCTCATGATCATGAAACATAATGGCTGGTTGTGTACTGGTCGACGTTAACACTGTGGAGATCTTTTCCGTTGGGAGGTCCTCATTAACCATGACCTTTTGAAGATATTCGATTAAAGTTTCTTCATGGCATTTAGACCTCTTAATCTGCTCAAGGATAGAGATCCGAGTAGGGGTCTTATCCAAATGCTTCAACAGGTTGTACTACGTCCCAGGGGTGGACTCCTCTATCTGCTCTTCAGTCCCCCTGTCTAGCTGAGACTGTTCTGTTGGGATTGGTGCTAAGAATTCAGATTATCTACCAGTCAGCTGTTCCACCAACCATAAACAAATAAATGTAAGATGTAAATGAAGATCAATTCTTCATGATGTACTAATACATATTAACTCAATTTAAGCCCAAACATTTAGTATACTTGGATTCACTCTTCTCACAGTGGATTGCAATTGTGAGTCAGAATATGTCCCACTCCTCAATCTATAACTGTCCGTCTATCAGGATAAAGTAACAATTAACATAAGTAATTAAGTAAATTCTTTTCCTCTTATTGATAAAATCAATAAAAGCCAACTTGTAGCTCGGCTTGAAGCTTCTTTTCTGGTGTTCTCGGTAAACGACCAATGACTGTTAAGGTGCTTTGAAGCACCTTGCGATCAACGTTTGCATTGTCATTGTACATAAATCGAGGGTTGAGGAAATAACTTGCATTTGTGTATAGTTGACTAAGTGTAAGATGTAAATTAACCTAAAAATAATAAACTTTATATCAGTACAATTAATCACTCACCAACTGCATGCAATTCATGGTGTAATGTGTTGTCCCATCTATTGTTAACAATTTTCCACCACTTTGCATACTCTTTGGGAAGAGATTTTTGCAACTCTAATTTGGCATAGTCCATGGCCTCGTATCGATATCCCATATCATTCTTCTCATTGCCATCCACCATTCTTAGGACTTTCATGAGAGGTGTGACAATTTTCATGTAATGTGAGACCCTGTTCTAAAATTTATTATCTTCCACGATGTGGCACACATCCAAATAATCCATTTGAGTATCAACATTAGATTTGTCTATATGATCCCTCATGGAATTGTGGTACATTAAAGACTTGAGCACTTTCCTATACCTGTGCAAAGACTCCGAAGAAATGAAATTCGATACAAATCTTGTTGGCCTTCTACGGATGATATCTCGGCCCCCACTTGCACGCTCTCTGAACATGTTCAAGATCCTAAGATGGCCATAAATATATTGAGTGATTTTTTGTGCCTTCTCAATTATCTTCTTCACATTATTTTCCTTCCCAATGTTTTCAAATATCAAATCCAGACAATGTGCTGCACATTGCACATGGGAGCTAATATAAATGCCCGCGCTTCTGCATTAACCTCTTCCCTGCAGCCTTATAATTGGCTTCATTATTGGTGACTACTTGGACAACATGTTCCTCTCCAATCAAATCGTATGAATTGCTAGAATTCCAACACATCTAAGAGTGTGACTACAGGTATTGAAAAATTGGCTGGTACGAAATCCCTAGACTCAAGAGTCTTCTGCCAATCAAATTCTTGCATAACAAGATCAGTGGAGTCTTCAGCAAGTTGTCTTCAGCAGCTTTAAGACCTACACTCCCATGGTTGTAGATGACTTTTTACCTTCACAGTAGTTTGGCCCACCTCTCTTCAATCTTCAAGTTATCTGTGCATTTTCCTGCCTCTCCTCTTCCCTTTTATGCTTCCTTCAGCCTCTTTTGAAAACCGACGTGAAGAGTAAAACCCTGGCTACTCGTTCAAAAACCAGTTCCCAGATTCCCTGTGGATTTCTAGGGTGGAGGTTAAAATCTTGTTTCTCAATCAGAATGATTGGTTGACTGAATCCCCATTTGATGCAGCAGCCTAATCAGCTGAAGGCCCAATTCCACATGCCTATCCACATGCCTTCAGTAACAACTTTCCATATTTCTAGGGCTGCTAACCATAATTAGCTTCTTCAGGATTTTATCTAGTCTGTCCAGTTTTGGTCGACCACAACTAGGTCAATGGTTGACTTCCAACAGATGGCAGAAAACTTGTTGTTCCCTATGTTGTCCTAGAGCTGACACTTGAGCCCTCCTGTGTCAGCACCTGTCCCAGTCCAGAGTCTGGTTGGACTCCAGAGTTGGCCACCAGTGCATTGGGTGTCAGCAGATGCCTTCCTAGCCAGAACCTATTTTCAGCCTAGGCCTTGTAGCTTCATTGAGTAATTGAAATTACTCAACTTCCTTTGTAGATTGAACCATTCAGCATATTATTCACCTGCATCTTCCACCAAGATTTTGAGCATTGTTAGGTGTGTTTCAGCATTCATTATGGTCTACATTCAACATTGGCACCTTAAGCATGGTAAGATGAATTTCTTATTAGTAGTAATTCAGAGGAACTTTCAACTCATGCTTGAGTGATTATTCCAATGACTTGTGGATTGTCATCATCAAAACTAGGGGTGCACAACACTATCCCCCTTTTTGGTGATGACAACTATAAGTCATTGTGAAGTCTTTGGAATTAGCACATAAGTGATCAATAAACAATAGCAGTTAGAACCAGCGATTATGTTTATCAAAAAGCATTTCATTGATTCCTCCAACATTTACATAGTTAAAGTATTCCACTGATTGATTCTCAAAACCGTACATTGCTTATCCTAAATGCAAAAGACTGACATAAGGAGCACACCAAAGGAAGAAAAGAAATTACCATACTACTGACACAGACTGGCTGAATGTTTAACAATACTGACGAAGACCATAATCACAGCCTACCTACATGTGACATGAAACACATTGACCTCTGACCCTTCTCCCCCTTTGTCATCACAAAAGAAGGGGGGATATGGGATCTAGGGGGACCCTAGTGGCGGTAGTGGAGCTAACTGTTGCTCAATCATATACAGCTTGTCTGACACGTCCTGAAGCTGGGCATGAACTGCCACTTGACTAGTTGCTAGTTCAGAATTTTGCTGAAGAATTGAAGTAGACTCCCTTTCCAAGATTTCTAGCTTTTCAACAAGGTGGGCATAGGAGAGCCGTAACTTCTGGATCTCAGAAATAGTGACCTTGTGCTGTGAGTCGGTTTGTTGAATGGAGTCATCAACTTGAGCAAGTTCACCCAGTAATTGTGTCTGTAATGCCCCGGCTTCAGTAGAGAGAAGACCTAGAGTGCCTACTAGTCTGTTGAAGCGACTGGCGGCATGAGCTGAATGCTACTACTACGAAATGAATCTGCTTTCCATTTGAGTTTCCAGCCTTTGCATCCTCAATTCTAGGCGACCGGTAGTTTCAGACATGGAAGATTGAAAGGAGGAGAATTGAGTGAGTAAGGAGGAAAGCTATGTGGATATGTGCTGAAGTAGCTCAGGGGAAGTGGAAGGGGGTGTGGTATGGGAAGGCGGTGGTGGAGCCGAGGTAGAGGGTATGTCAGACACAGCCATTGTGGGATGCCAAGAGAGCATTGCACTAAATGTAGATTGGCCAGCCTCAGAGGGTGCGGTATGGAATGGAGCTAGAATTTGGTCAGCCATCAAAATTTCAGGTTGAGGTGGCGGAGTCTCTAATTCAGGGTGAGGAAGAGATGGTGTAGAGGATTGGCCTTTTTTAGAGGGTAAGGTCCTGGTGACTTGGTCACCCACCTTTTTGTAGCCCATAAATGTGGTCACATATTGAAAGTTGTAAATGTGTCATTTAGGAACCATGAAACATTCTTCACCGACCAATGAAATTTTAGCTAGTTCCAAAATGGCCGTGATGTGGGTAGCAAATGGTAGCGAGTTGGAGGGATAATATAGGATGGAGGTGAAGGCATTGAGGAGCAACGGAGGTAGGCAAATGCGTTGCCGAGTGAGTAACCCATGGAGGAGAAACATGTGGAGGTGACTAACTTGTCCCCTGCCCCCTCCCCGTGGATGAATGATTGTTGTGATCATATGGTGAAGGAGATGGTGAAAGGAAGGGAAGGTGTTGGCATTTACAGAGGGTGGAAGTTCAGAGGGGGCTAGGGAGCCGGTCACCAGAGTGAAGGCTGCTTTGCCAACAAAAGTGGACTGTTTGAAGATAGACCCTGATTTGGGTAGCTTCAGGGCTTTGTGAAGTAGTGGCTTGTTGATGCCAATCACCACATCCTTGACCACTGTAAACACCTGGCCATCTACGACTTGCAGATTGTGGAAGAATTCGTGAACAAGGCGTGGATAGTACCGTGTGTGTGAAGACATGAATGAAGTCCACCCTTGGGCTTCCATGTCATCCGTAAGGTCGGGCAATAGTTCCAGCAACTTGGAATCGGTGAAGTTGACTATTCTAGGCGGCATGATAGTCCGAGGCTTCATGATACCGGAGATAGGATGGATGGTGGACTCTTCAACCGACTCAGCAATCTTAGCTTTGGATCGCTCCTTGGAGCCACCTCGGAGCCCCTTGTGCTCTTTGGCTGATGATGTCACTTTGGCCTGCGCCTTCGTTCCTCTGGCGGATGGGGATGTCAGTGACTCCGTTTTTCTCGGTTTGGCAGATGAGGACCTCGGTGCCGGTTCCGTCGACTTCTTGGAGGATGGAGATATCGGTGACGTTGTCGTCTTCTGTTTGGAGGAAGGCAAAGCATGTGCCATCTTCTGTTTGGATGACGGCGAGGCGGGCGCCGCAACATGCTGGACCGGAACAGCAGCACTTGGCGGGTGAGGATCGTGCCGATGCTTGGTGCGCTTCTCTTGCCTGGGCACCTCTGGCACAGGCTCTGCTGAGGCCTACTACTTAGCCGCGCATGTGAGAGGAGTTTCCATGGTAGAGAAGGGAGGAGGAAGTAGAGGGTGAAGCCGACTAGGTGAGAGAATGGAGAAATGGGGAGTCGGCTATAAGATAGGGACGAGGTCGCATCTTTTGAACGCCCTTTGCTTTACCAGCTTATCATAGGCTCGAGTCATTCGGGCTTGGTATGGCCGAATATGTTTGTAGGTTTCTAGCCTTTTGCCTTCAAGGTTAGACAGCTCTTTCAGGCCTCCTTTTTATTTCATCGTGTTCGTGGGCTTGTAAGTCGGTATGGACGGCTAGCTGGTAAAATGACATTTCAATTTCAATTGATACTACGGCCTTCGCCCGATACACCAGAGAGAAGGGGGAACCGCCAGTGGGAGCCTTGTAGACAATTTAGTATGTCTAGAGAGTTTCGTGTAGTTTCTCCCCCCAATCCCTTTTGTGGCTGCAAACAATCTTGGCCAGGAACTTGTAGAGGGTCTTGTTAAATGCTTCAGCCAATCTATTGGCTTGGGGATTGTAGACCGTTGACGTTCTCCAGTCGATATGAAACTTTGCTGCCAATTGGTAAATGGTCCTGTTTTTGAGTGGAGTGTCATTATCTGACATGATTCGATAGGCGGTGTCGAATCGATATATAATATGGTGCTTTGACAAATTGGGCGACTGCCTCTCCTGTGACCTCCCGCATAGGGATTGCTTCGGCCCACCTGGAGAAGTAATTTGTACCGGCTAGGATGAATTTGTGGCCTTTTGTGGATGGTGAAAATGGTCTCACGATATCCATTCCTCATTCTGTAAAAAACCATGTAGAAGCCATGGTGTGCCACGAGCTTGGGGGTCTTCTTGGCACTGGGCCGAAGGCTTGGCATTGTTGACGTGCGGGCGTATCGGTTGCAATCCGCATACATGGTGGGTTAATAGTAGCCCTCAGGTTTTATATTGCTCTTCATTTTGTCCCCTACTTGATGGGCACCACAGAGCCCTGGGTGGACCTTGTGCATGATCATCTTGGCTTCCTTCGGTGAGAGGCAGCGTAAGAGGACATGCTTGTCCTTTTCATGTACCAGCCTATATAATTGATTTCTTATCAATTGATATGATGTTTGCTCATTCGCAGCGGCTGAACCCTTTGAGCTCAATCTGAAGAGAGGCAACCATTCTTTATTTTAATAATCGGCTTACGCTAATCTTTTTCCTCTCTCTCGATAGGATCGTCTTCTTCAATTGTGTTGACCTCGGAGGTGATAGGGTTAGCTTCTTCATCATTTGAAAATTTGAGAATTTGGGGTGGTCAACCCCTCACATGGTTGGCATCACGACCTTTCATCCGAACCAAGAATATTCCACCGACGGGGCGTTAAACTGACAAGCATTCCATTGACAGGACGTTAAACTGACAAGCATTCCACCGATGGGGTGTTAAATCGACAGGCATTCTGTCGACGGGGCGATAAATTGACTAGCATTCCACCGACGGGGCATTAAATCGACAGGCATTCCACCGACGGGGCATTAAACCGACTAGCATTCTGTCGATAGGGCGTTAAACCGACTAGCATTCCGTCGATGGAGAGTTAAACCGACTAGCATTCCACCGACGGGGTGTTAAACTGACAAGCATTCCACCGACGGGGCGTTAAATCGACTAGCATTCCATCGACGGGGCATTAAATCGACAAGCATTCCACCGACAAGCATTCCACCGATGGGGCATTAAATCGACTAGCATTCAGCCGTCAGGGTGTTAAACTGACTAGCATTCCACTGACGGGCCGTTAAACCGACGAGATGACCCATCATCAGCCCCCGAGCCGACAGCTTTTCACTCATCGGCCCTGAGCCGACAGCTTTTCAATCATCGGCCCCCGAGCTGATAGCTTTTCACTCAAAGGCCCCTGCGCCGACAGCTTTCCAATCATCGGCCCCGGGTCGACAGCTTTTCAATCATTGACTCCCAAGCTGGCAGCTTTTTAATTATTGGCCCCTGTGTCGACAGTTATCCAATTATCGGCCCCCGGGTCGACAGCTATCCATTTATTGGTTTCCATGCCAATAGCTACTTCATCATCAGCCCTTGCGCCAACAGCTGTCCAAGCATCGGCCCTTGCGCCGATAGCCCTTCGATCACCGGCTCCTAAGCCAACAGCTTCTCAACCATCGGCATTCGGGCTAATAGATGCCGAACCAACAAGCAATCCCACCTTCGGCCTTTGGCTGCCTAACAAAATAAAAGAATAGACCCTTTCACTTTGGTTCGGATCCTTTCCCGACCAGAGATTAACAAAGAGACCTTCCACTTTGGTTTGGATCTTCCCCCCCAGCCAGAGAATTAAAGAATAGACCCTTTCACTTTGGCTCAGACCCTTCCCCGGCCAGAGAATCAAAAGAATAGACCCTTTTCACTTTGGTTCGGATCCTTTCCCAGCCAGAGAATTAACAAAGAGATCCTTTCACTTTGGCTCGAGCCCTTCCCTGGCCAAATAAATAAACCAAATAAACTAATAATAATAATAATAATAACTTAATAAAATCCATTCCCACAAGTTGGCACGCCCGGTGGGACATAACCTCTCTTCATCTTCTCGCCAAAATAGAGGGACCATGGGGCCCCTATTAAACTATTTCAAATGCTAATTTTTCATTCGTCTTGTTTCCCTCCTTGCAGGTCAAAACAATGGTGAGCGGACTGTCTGGACTTATTTTCGGTCCCCAAATCGTGGCCGACCATGCTATATACGGTTACCTTGCCATGCCTACCACCTTTGGCAACTTTCCCCCAGTCGTTGGCTTGCCCAACTTCCTGGGAGTTGCATTCGCAGATCTCCTGGATGTGAAGAGTTCTAAACCTATGAAGCTGAAGAACAGCAAACTTGTAGCCCACCAAAATGAGGATATAATCAAGAAAGCTTTGCTAAAGAGCCCAGTGACCGTGGGCTGCTACGTTCACCACACTACCTGCCAGATTAGGGCACATGAGAAGAAGTCCGCTGGAGACAATGAAAAGAATTTCATAAAAGGAAGAGTCCCTGCCACTACTCGAGGGCGGCTCTTGGCGTCTGGGAAGTCCTTGATGGTTGGGGGCATCTGAGTCTACTTCAACGGCCGCAATGCCTAAGTTCTATCGGATCGGGTCATCCCAACTTTTCCCACCCACAACTCCTTCCAAGTGCTGGCTAACCGGAGGGCGAACCTTGATGAGAACAATCAAGGGAGGCCAAACCCAAAATTATCAAAATTCAAGAAAATGTGGGTTCCCAAAAAGACCCAAGGCACTGCATCAGCCCTACGGGACTACAACAATTCTTCTGATGTCCCTACAAGACGGATCAACAAAATCATGCATGTAATGGAGGCCGCTGCTACAATTTCTCCATTCAAAGCCAAGACTTGTGCGAGGCAGGCTGACATCATCAAATATTCAAGGAATTCCAATCAAGCTACTAAATTGATACAGCTATCATATATGCCATCTATCCGGGACTGGACGTTGCCTCCCGCTATCTCTATAAAGCACAGTCAAGAAGACATGATTAAGGTAGTCTGAGAATATTTTCATCGGCCGACAGAGGTCACTTTGTGCCGTCAAAGCCGAAGAAGAAGGAAAAGATAAAATGTCACCCGTAGGGGCGAATAAAAAAGAGAAGCAAGCCGGGGCTAGAAGCCTTGTCATTGTGAACAGAAATTCTACATTGACAAAAAACATACTCCATGTGGCTTAAAATTTGAGACATATTTTCAGACATCCGTAATTAATTTTCTGTATATTGGTTAAGGAATTTTAACAAATGATGTGAAAAAGAAATATCTGATTAATGTTTTTAAATAGAATTTGAAGAGGAGAGATCTCGTGCGAAGTCACAGACCGTCGGATGTAGGGCGATCGTGGGACGTGACCACCTCATAACAGAGTTCTGCAAAAGGAAAAAAAATGATCAAGGGGTCCAAGATTATGATATCAAGGAAAACCCTCCAACATTTAAGTCATCAGACAATATAAATAAAGTGCGAAGGGAAAGGTAAGAGAGGGATAGGGCATGAGACTATTTTTCACCAATTAAAATGATTAAAAATTAACTTATTTTTTCAGAGAGGTTCTTTGGGTTTATTAGCCGTTGGCTCTCTTTCTTGAGTAGGGAAAGCGTGACAGTTTGGGGGAGATTACGTCTATAGTAAGAACTCTCACCGTTCAGAGACTCTTACTCTCTCCTTATCTTCTTACGCTTCTAACTCTCTAGGGGTAGCGTAACATCTGCTGAGATAATGAGGGATAAGTGTCCAACCGTGAGGAATTTGCTCTGACTGATTAAAGAGTCTTGATCGATGGCGGGCTGAATAAGAGATATCTCCTATCTGCGCAAAGAGTTTGAGACTTGGACACCCCTTAAGGGAACATTCATCCACCTTCTGGTGGCTAAAGTTGGTCACCGACTAGTCTTTTCTCGAGTGTTAGGAAGGTCTTCGTTTGGACTACCGAACTAAGGTTAAGTGGGCCATGTTAGTCCGCTTAATTGAGGTCCTATAATAAGTGAGCCCTACTGAAGCTATCACTCGTTCGGCCATGCGAACTTTTGTGGGTCGTTTGGATCGTGTAAATATTGGAATGTAAATCTTTCCCTCTCCCGAACCTATTCATTAATCTTAGTAGACATGCCCCGTTGAGCTTAATTTATAAGTAAATCCTTTTCTATATATATTGAACTGAATGGCATTTCTGTATAAGATTATTCTCATGTAAATTATATAAAGAAGTCACAAGTCACATGGAAGAAAAAATGTAAGTAACTTCAATATTGAATACTAATTTAGTTTGACTCACTTTAAAATCTCTTTGGTGAAACCGTTCACCAATGAATAAATCCATGTACAATGGGTATAGTCATTAATAAAACTCACAAAATAGTTAAAGCCCTCCAAAGAAGGAACATGAGATGGCCCCCAAATATCAGAGTGAACAAACTCAAAAGAAACTGAACTTTTATTCATTGAAATTGGACATCGAGTACGCCATTGTTTTGCTGAATGACAAGCATGACAACTGAGTGACTTTAAAGTCACTTGACCAAACAATGTAGAAAACAAGACTCTCAAAGCTCTAAAGGAAGGATGAACAAGATGGGAGTACCACAATTGAATCTCCCTTATTTGATGGTTCACATCTCTACTAGCATTGGAGCTAAGAGTTGCACCTTTTCCTGGCTCGAAGTATCAGAGACCTACTTCATGTCCAGTCCCTTGCCCTCAGGTCCTAGAAAACACAATGGTCAAGGGAAAAGGTCACCAAACAGTTTAGGCACTTGGTGATACTATTTACAAATAAAAGATTCATAGACAGGGTGAGAACATGCAAGGCAGAGGTCAAGATAAGGTGACTATCCAATTTAACATCACCATGGTCTGCGATAGTGGTTCTTGAACCATCTACAACAGTCACTTTATCTTGACCAGGGGCAAGAGATAAGAGAACAGTGTAGGAATACCAATGCCATGGTCAGTTGCACTAGAATTCATGACCCGGGGAGAATGGACCTAACGGACATAAGTTATACTCAGTGCAATAACAGCAATACCTAACAGAGCACAGGTGGGTGAGGGAACAGAAGAACTAGTTCCAAATTGTGAAAGGAGCCTCTGGAGTTGTGTAATGCCCTGTAAGGACATGCCCGGAAGGGCAAAACCCGAAAAACTAACTGATCCATGATCAAGGGAGGGAGCTGACCGACCCCCTACAGGGTGAGAAACGACTGCCCGTTGTCCCTTCTTGCCATTTTTCAACTTCATGGGCTTTTTCTCAGGATTCAAATCCCAACAATCATCAACAAAATGATTCTCACAGCCACAATAACTACAAATCCTTCCCGTCTTGGTTTTGTCTTTATGCTGATTAAATACTTTTTTCCACTTTTCTGTCCAGAACATACCAAGACTGAGAATTCCCAAACACTGGGACGATTGAGTGGTTTGATAGTATTATTCATGGCTCTCCTATGCTTTCTTCATTTACGATCTTGAAATACACCTGTTCCAAGGAAGGAAATGGACAGAATATTACACATTCGGTGTTAACCGCATGATACAATAGATATCACCTCCGTCCTGATCAATCGGAGGGCGACCTAATCTACATGAAGCTTAAGAGATGAGGACTGTTACAAGATGCCCGGTACATGGTCAGCATTGCATCACATGTCGCACGGCCCGTATCTGTTGAAGAGTGCAGCGCCATACTTGGGGTAGGTGCGTCAATCAGCCCCCGAAAGCTCAGCATGGGCCCAACAATGTTGAGCTTGTGGATGAAACCGCTGTCTTGGCAAAGCCTTTGTGAAGATATCGGCAACCTGATCATGAGTAGAGAAATAGCATACTTGAAGTTGAGCTTGAGCAACCCGTTCACGAACGAAATAATAATCAATCTCAATGTGATTCGTTCGAGCGTGAAAAATGAGATTTGCAGTCAGATAAGTTGCACCAATATTATCACAAGATAAGATAGTAGGTTTGGATAGCGAAAAATGGAGCTCTTTGAGGAGACTCAATCCATATAACCTCAGATTTGTATTCTGCATCAGTACTTGATCTAGCAACACCAAGACACAAGATTCTTGCCAAGGAAGATAGCAAAACCTCCCGTGGATCGTCAATCAGATGAGCAGCTGGCCCAGTCGACATTCGCAAAAGCATGAAGAGATATGGAAGAATCCCGAAAATATAAAAAGCCCTTGATACAGTTAGCCGCAAATATCGAAGAATCCGCTTAACGGAGGCCCAATGAGCATCAGTAGGAGCCTGCATAAATTGACAAACTTTATATTGAAGTGCTCTAATGATGCTCCGATGGAGATAGGGATCAGGCAAGAGACCGGAACTGGGGTCAACACTAGATGAAGAAGCAACCGATGTATTGGTGGGTTTACAGTTTTCCATGTTGGCCCGCTTGAGAATTGACTGAACATAATGTGATTGATTTAGAACCAGTCCCTGCGGATGCGTTTGGAGTTCAATGCCAATAAAGAAGCGAGCAGCCCCAAGATCACGAACTGCGAAGGCAGAGCTAAGAGAGGAGATGAGTTGTTACGAGATGCACGGTACATGGTTAGCATTTAGCTGCGACTTATCCGCAGGGACCCGTATCTGTTGAAGAGTGCAGCGACAGCCTTTGGGGTAGGTGCATTAATACTAGGAGGAGATTGTAGGAGGGGGAAGATTTCGCTACAAGAAAAGGCGGATAGATTTATGTCCTAAATGGACGAGCCGTGTTGTTTAGTTAATTGTCATTATCTAGTGTTGTAATAAAGGCTTGTGGGCGCTCATCCTGTTAACAGGAAGCAAATATACAAACTACAAAGCATCCGGTGCCGGTGTTGTTGCACGGACGCCATTCCATTAGTTGCAGAGAAGATGATTTACAGAAGAAGAAGAAAGGGGGGAGATGGTGAGGGGGGGAGATGGGCTCGTGTCATCGCCCCTCCCCCCCGCTCACTTGCATTGCAACAGAAGGGAAATTAACAGGGAAATCGACGGGAAGAACCATGAAACCCACCTAAACTCTCTCCCCAAAAAATAGAGTATCGGAGCTTCTTTGCTTCAGCCGAGCAGAGGAAGGCGACAGTGAGGAGGCCCTCAGGGGAACCCTTCTTCTCCCCCACAAAACCCTTCTCCCTCGAACAGGTTGGATTGGTCGTCGGGCTCCCCGGATCGATTCCTCTCTCAGCCTTCTGGTGATCATAATTCATCTCTTCTCCCCTTTTTCTTTTCCAATTCGTTCCCCTTTACTTAGTCGAACCAAGTGAAGATATGTTGGGATAGGCTAATTCAGCGTGAGGAATGGCGCGCCAGGGAAGGGGCATTTGCAAGCTTTTGCTTGCCGAAATAAGGGGCGTTGGAATAGGGGGCGCGCCGGTGAAGAGGCGCGCCGTATTAGCTCCATCTGCTTGGCGCGGGTTAGACGGTGGGTCTCGGGGGATGCTCCCGGGAGTGACCGTGACCATTCATCTCGTCGTGGTCATGCAAAACTTTGACGGGAAGGCTTGACGTAGCTCTCGGGCCGATGTATGGCCTTCCTCGGAACCTCGAGTATCTTCTCTTTGAACACGCGAGTTTTCCGTTGACACGGCCTTCGGCACTGCAGTTCGTGCTGCTGGCTCGGCCCGACTCATGCTCGAAGTATTGTTGAGGGGTGGAATGCCATGTTGGGGTGCAAGGCACGGATTCAGAGGGGGGTGAATGAATCTCTTTCTAAAATCTATTGCGGAATAAAACTTATGCTTCAATTATGAACAATCTTTGAAGGACGTGTGCGGAAATAATATCAGAGAGATCAATCTAAATAGACTCACACATGGACATAACCCAAGCCACTACCACTGTAAAGGAATTAAGAGGGACTTGGTGGATCATATAACAAGCCCTATTTGGCTCTGGCCGAAACGCCGGCTGCTGCAGATCACATTCGACCGCGAGCACGCGGCATCCCATGGCCGCGGCATGATGCGCCAGCGCCAACGTCGTCAGCGTGCGCTCCACGGCGTCACGCGCGACCGGTTCGGAGTTCACGAAAAACGCGCCGGATTTGTCCACGGCCAGAATGATCCGGGCCGCGTCCGTGTCGCCGGATTTCGCGGCGGATTCGGCCGCCGGCGGCGTGATGTTCAGGGATTTCGGATCGTCGAAATGCGTCGTGAGCAGCAGGAAGATGATGAGCACGACCATCACGTCGATCAGCGGGATGACGTTGATGACCGGCTGCTTGGCGCGCCTGACGATCAGACTCATGGCGCGCGTTCAGGCTTGGGGCGACGTTTTCGCCCGGAACGCGATCAGCCGCTCGACGGCGAGATTCACGCGCGCCGAAAGCAGTTCGATCCGGCGACCGAGATAGTTCGAACCGACGAGCGCCGGGATGGCGATGGTCAGGCCGAGCATCGTGCTCGTGAGGCCGAGACCGACGCCGCGCAGGAGCGTGGCCGTGTCCGGCTTCGTGCCGTTGTCCGGGAAAAGGATGAACAGGCCGTACACCGTGCCGAGCAGGCCGAGCAGCGGCGCGACGCCCACGACCGTATCCAGAAGATAAAGACCGCGCTGGAGCCGGGTCAGCTCCATGCCCGCATAGGCCTTGAGCGCCTCGGCGTCGGGATTCTGCGTGAGCGCGAACTGCACGATGCGCCCGCCGACCGTGTCGCGGTGCGTGTCGGCGGCGCCTTCGGGACGTCCGTCCACGATCGCCTCCATCAGCGCCTCCGGCATCACGCGCGGCCCGCGCAGCGCGAGCAGCCGCTCGGCGATGATGAAGACCGCGACGAACGAGCAGAACAGCAGCGGATACAGGAGAGGGCCGGCGCCCTCGACGATTTTGTTCATTGGGAAGACGAGCGACGCATCAGGCCGTTTCCGTCCGCGCCGGCAAGACTCGGGGAATGCGGAACGCGAATTGCGGCGTGCGGACCGGGGAGAAAGGCACGCGGCGGGATTCCGGAAGGCTTCCGGCTCACTTGCCGTCCCACGGGACGAGACGAGGCAGGGCTTTGTCGAAATCCGCGTCTTCCGGCGAAAACGCCCCGGGCGAGACGTCGAGCGCACGCGCCAGCAGGATCGTTTCGTAGATCCCTCCAAGCTCGCCGCCGTAGATGTTTTATGCTGGATGATAACCACAACCACTAGGGGAATAAAACTTTAGGTCTTTATTTTAACGAATATGCGGTGACTGGGAAATTAAGCTGCGTGCAGGGGAAGCCTTTTAGCAGCATTATAGCAGAAGCTGCATTCAATTCGTCATCGGCCTAGAAAGAAAGATGTGTGTCATTTCATTTTGTTTTGATATGTGATTAACTATTAGTAAGATCACTCGTATGCATTCAATCAATAGCCAAATTTCTCACGACATTCTGCTGGAACCAAAGCAAAACTTATCTAGATGTATTGTGTGATCCAAGTTTCAGAGGACATAACCTGTTTGCCTGGGATTTTGACTTAAACAGGTGTCTAACCATTCAAGTGTTGCCACTAATGTTATAATTTAAATTATCAGTGATTAACGTAATAGGGATCTTTACACGAAATTTACTGTTAGAAGTGAATTTATATATGTAGCGGCAACAAAATAGATCTTATGTCACGTATCACCTTCTCTATTTATTTGTTGGGGAAATCATCCGGCACCCGTGAAAGTCTGTAAGCGCCAGGAATCACGGAGGGGTCAGAAGGAGCCCCGGACGTTATCCCAGGGGACAATCCTCCGATGCTTAAATCAGCAACGGTTCAAAGTGAGAACATAGAAGAGCAAGGAGAGAAGAGGGAGAGAGTTGGAGGCCGTCATAGTAGATCCGAGTGACGTGTAGACCCTCCAGGTGAGTGCTCGTAGCTCCCAGTGAACACTCAACGAGTACTCGCTGGGCGGTAAGGTCGCGTAGGAGGGGTGGCTTCTCTCTCAGGGGAAGTGGTCACGTATGACCTCTCTAATGTTATAACTCGATTCTATGTGTAGGGTTCTTAGCAGAAGATCCACATTGTCCGTTCTTCTCTGTCGATGTCTTTTTTATATGGGGTTGTCCTGGACATAGAGGCCTATCCCTTTACAGAGAAGGTCATGGATAATAGACCAACGTCTCCCGCGATTGAGGCGAGAATTTTCGTTGGAGGGCGAGTTCCTCGGCGTCGGCCGTTCCGTGGGCGAGTCTTACGGCGCTCCTGGGGCGTGCTCGTCTCTTATAAGTTAGGGGCCAACGTCATGACGGCAACGGTCGGTCGTCAGAGAGTCTTCAGGTGGTCATCGCGCCTGGACTGTCGTCTTCTGGTGGCTGTCGAATCCAATGTCGAGTCATATTGGGCCTGACTAACTGGGCTGTAGCCGTCGCATGCCTTTATTTCTAGTAGCAAGGTCGGGGATGTCGTGGACTCGCAGTAACGGGCCCGTTATGGATGAAATCGGATTTACCCTCTGTAGAGGCAGAAATCTAGTTTCTACGCCACGTACCACTTTCTCTATTTATTGAATAGGAAAGTCGTCTCGCACCCGTGAAGGCCTACAAGTGCTAGGAAACAGGAGGCGTCAGAAAGAGTCCCAGGTGTTACCTCAGGGGACAACCCTCCGATGCTTAAGTCAGTAACGAGATAATAAAGGATAGAGAAGAGCAGGGGAGAGAGAGAGAGAGATCGTTGTAGAAGGCTGAACAGCCGTAGAGATCCTCCACCCGAGTGCTCGCCGGTCCCAGTGCTCACTCGATGAGTGCTCGCTGGACGGTAAGATCGCCGGAGGGAACCTTTCTCCGAGTATCTGCTGTCGCCCCCCTTCTTCTCTCTGTATAGCAAGGTTAGTAGCTCTATCCTCTTGCGCAGTAGTTTGGCAGAATGAACCACCGTATCTCTCTTCTCTGTCGATCTCTCTTTTATAAGGGGTTGTCCTAGAGGAAGGAGCCTCATCCCTTGATAGGGAAGGGCGTAAGAAGTGGAGTAACACTTTTTCGCTATAGTGGCGGGAGTTTCCCGTTGGAGGGCGATCACCTCGGCGTCGACTGGTCCTCGGGCGAGTCTTACGGCGCTCATGGGGCGTGCTCGCTCACTATAGGGTTAAGGCTGATGTCATGGGGGCAACGGCCAGTCGTCAGAGAGTCCTCCGGCGATAACTGCGCTTGGGCCGTAGTATTTTATGCGTTGTAAAATCCAATGTTAACTTGGGCCTGGCCACACCTTGGTGGGCCGCACGCGTTGGGAACCTCCTGTGCATGCTATTAAGAGCATTCTGGCATGGGCCTGCCGTTATTGGGCCATAACTGGGCGCAACTGGATTTACCCTCCTCACTTTCCCCCTACTCTCAGTCACCGGGCACTCTGCAGGGGGCTGAGAGTCGATTAGGAGAGGGTTTTCTAGAGTCGATCTCCTCGTACTGCAAGCGACGACTGTTCTGATGACCTGCTTGGCACGCAAGGCGCCTCTGATGGGGGTAGATGCCACATCGGTAATCATGACATTTGTCCTATTTTATCTGGGAGCGTGTGCTCTGAACGATCACCCAACATTGGTAATCGTACCGCCACAGGGATAGGCACCTTTCGGCCTGCCGTACGTCTTGGAAACGTCAGTATATCATAGGTGGTTATATGGATTGTAGTGGGACTTGTCTCAGAGACCTGGCCCTCGTCTCACTGGTTACCGAGCTTCGTCGTAGGCGTCTTCCTCCTTCGCCTAGTGAGGATCTTCTCTTCCCTTACGCCTTCAGTCTTCCGTAGCCATGCCTCCTTGTAGGAGAACTCTTCGTATCAGTCCTTCCTCTTCTGCTGAAGAGGTGGTCCCTGGTCGCGGTGGTGCTGCGAGCACTTTCGATGCCAGCACTAGTCATCCCCCTTCCCCACCGCTAGTGGCATATAGGGTGGTCTTAGAGTTGCGAGAAGCCTTCCAGATTCCGCCCAATCTGGACATCATCTTCCTGACCATCGATGACGACCTGTTGAGCCTCCCCCCAGGTGGGTTTATAGTCCCAGTAGCGTCTTTCCAGGCAGATTTTCGCCTGCCTGCACATCCTTTCATAGCGTCCGTCCTTCACCATTACAGGCGTCGCCCTGGAGAGTTGTTCCCCAACTCTTATTACATTCTCTGCGGGTTTGTCTATGCATGTCGGAGAGCATCGGTGGAGCCTAGCGTCCATCTCTTCCGACAGTTCGACTATATTCAGCGCTACCCGACCAATACGACCTATGCCTATTTCAAGGCCCAGACTAGCCGGAACTTCATCCGAGTCTCTGCCACTGCGGCCAACCTCAAGGGTTGGTCACGATGTTACGTGTATATTGTAGAGTCGAGGGATTACGATCACCCTGGCGGTTGGAGGTTTAGGGGTACCCATCCTATCTGGGCCGATAGGAAGCCTTCGATCAACGCCGAGGAGGGCAAGAAGGTGGACGCTATCCTCCAGTAAGCCCTCGTCGATGCAAACTTCATGCTAACTCCGTTGTTACTCCGGGAACTGGGGCTCAGTCCTTCATTGCCGCAGGGTATTGGCCTTTATTCCCCGTTGGGTTATACCGGTGATGATCTGCGCTTAACCAGCTTTGCTATATTTTTAGGGGCGGTTGAGGTCCCGGTGTGGAGCTATGAGATTGTCAGGTTGCCGCGGTGTGCTCCCCGCCCTGTGGATCATGTCGAACCGGGGGCTGGTCAGGTGACAGTCATTGCTCTCCCGGTCGAGGTTGCATTTTCTCTGGGAAGGCTCCATCATCCGGTCCCTACGGGCGTTCCCCTGGTGAGTTCAGCCATAGCTTCTGCGGCCAGTAGAGGGTCCAGCGTCCAGAAGGCTGCCTTCGAAGGGGCGACTAGTGTTGAAGGACGAGCATCTGCCATGGTTGGCAGTAGTTTCCCCCCACTGTCCATGGATGAGTTGGCAGCGCTGGACAGCCAGCGTCGCTCGAGGAAGAGAGGTAGGATCTCTACTCCGCCTCAGGGTCAGGTCCCGCCACCACCGTCCGAGTTGCCTCCTGTGGCTTCATCACCGCCGGTCAGAGAATCGGCCACTCCTCTTCCTGCACCTGCCTTCGCAGAACGAAGGCGTGATAAGGGCAAGGCCCCCGTGGTGGTGGATGCTGGCCCTCCTCCTCCGCCGGAGGTCCCTTTGCGAGGCCAGTCTTCACCGCCCGAAGAGGCGACGTCAGGGCTGGCAGGGGTTGCGACGATTGTTGACCTCATGGGGAGTAGCATTCGGTGGTATGAGCACCTTGGGGAGTCTGGGCCCGAGGTTGAGAAAGAGCTAATGGCCCTAGCCGCGAAGGGCGTGTGCTCAGTCATTGGTCCCCTTGGTCTGTGGAGGCACCACTTCAGGGGTCTTGCTCGAGTGCTGGGGGCCAGCCAGCCCATTCAGGCATAGCTCTCGGCCAACTGTGAGGTGCTCAAAGAGCGCCTGAAGTTGTCAGAGACCGCCAACGCCGGGATCCGTGATCAACTGGACCAGCAGGGGTTAGTCCTTTCTGGGATGGAGCGAGACTAGGACTTCTTCCGGGTTTGGGTTGACGCGGTTGTAGCCTGTGTGATCAAGCTGGGGGTGCAGGTTCAGGCCCTGGATGTCCGAGCCAAGAAGGTCGGGGCAGAACTTGCCAGGCTGCGCTTGTCGGTGTCCACTGCTGGCGAGGAGGCACTGGAGAGCTTTCGTTCTTCTTCGGCCTACCGGGACTAGATGACCACGACGGCCTTGGAGATCTTCGGTGCTGCGCACGACCGCGGCTTCTGGGAGGGCTGGAGTGCTGCCGTTGTGGCTACAACTGAGCACCTCGGCCTTGTAGTGCCATCTCTCCCTCCTCCGTCGGCACCCTACAGCCCAAAGGTTGGTGATGGTGAGGAGGGGATGAGCGGTGAAGAGGCCAAAGCCGAGGAGTTGGCACCGGGGCCGAGCACTGGTGAGCGGGCACCTACTGTCCCCCCAGTGGCGGAAGACTGTGCCGTGGAGCCGGCCGAAGGGTTACCTCCTTCTAGACAGACTGTAGCCGCACGTGGGCCTGGAGAGTCCGGGGCACGTGATGATGCCGCCGAGGCGAACCCTTAAGAGGGCGTCTCCTGTTGCCTCTTTTTCTTTCTTTTCTTCTTCTTTTTGTCTGGGCGACTACCTTTCCTCTGTAAGCTTTTGTTGGGATTGATAGAAACCTTTCCTTCATTTTGCAAATCTCGTGTACTTTCCTCCCTTCTGAATGACTTTGAGATTCTATGGGGATACGGAGTGGCGTCATTGAGGGTGGCTCTCGAAAAGATGTGGCTTTTGGGATCCGCCACTTCAGTTTCTATGGATTTGCTTGAGGCGGTAGGAGTCCTTGTTTTCCTGGGGATTTCACTTCTCCTTATAAATAGTGGCTCTCGGGATGAACTCATGACCATCTCTAAAGTGGTGAGTTTTGAGGAGGGAGTCCTTCTACGGGATGTCATCAGGAGAGTCTGGTACCCCGTCGGACGACGATGCTTCGTAGGCCCCTCTTCGACCCCTAATCCTCCGGAGGGCACCTCCATCGGCTCCTTGGCGGCCGTGGCCGTAGCCGGGAGTGAATGGTCTCATTTTCGAGGAATATCGAAACTGGTACTTGGATGGCTGGTGAGAGGCATTGTAGAAGGTCAATAGCTTGTATGCTGGCAGGTCCTGCTTCTCGAGCCGGACAGGTTCCGTCCTTAAGGGGACAGAGGATGCCCTTGTACACGCCCTCTTTGCTTCTGAGTGCCATCCCTCTTGTCGTCTTCTTGCCGCATGGTCGTGACCGCTTTCCTTTGTGCTTGCAAGTGGGTGATGAGGTATTCTCCTGAGCTAATGGGAGTGCTCCTCTGCCTGAAGATGTCGGTAGGCAAGGCAGTCGGCTTTGCTTTCCAGTTTGCAGGCATGGCCAGTGTGCTGGGCTAGCTTCCGTAATGGGTGAGTCTCATCTCTCCATTGTCCCCTGTCAGCCAGGGGTGGATGGATCAACAGGTCTTCATTCCTGGTGCAGGTCTCTCTACCGTCGGCATCTCTAGTTGGTCTGCTTCCACGGATCAAAAGGGATGCTAGGTGTGGAGCTCGTCCCTCTTCTCGAGCATAGATGGCTTCCTCTGTCGGGCCACTTCCTCAGAATAAGCAGGTCGGGAAAAGGTCGTCTGTTACCGCCACAAGAGGTTAGGGATGAGATCGTGTCTCCACGGCCTTCTTTTCTTGTGTGTCTACATGACGGCTTCGCTAGAGCAGTTCTTACACTTTGACAGTTTTGTATCTTGACTAAAGAATAAGGTCTCTTGTACTCTTTGTATTTTGACTAAAGAATAAAATCTCTTTAGCACGGGCTTATTTGAATGTGTACCTCTTTGATGGGAGATGCTCGTACGATGTGCTTCTGGTTACTTTTCCATGTGAACGTCCTTGCAACACTTGCGCCTTCCCTTGGGCTGGTCAACTTGTAGCCATTGTTTGCGAGGGGACCTGTGCCTGCCTCTTGGGGACTCTTAGGTCTCTTTCTGATTTTTGAGGGGATCAGTGCTGGCCTCTAGGAAATGCTTACATTACCTCATCATTTTCAAGGGGAGTTAGGGAACCTGTAGGTTACCTCCTCATTTTCAAGGGGAGCGATGCTCGTCTCTAGGGAACCCGTAGAACCCGTAAATTACCTTCTCGTTTTCAAGGGGAGCGGTGCTCACCTCTAGGGAACCCGTAGGTTACCTTAGTTGAATACGGCTGGTAACACTTTATTGGAAATATTTTCTGAGGTTTACAGAGTTCCATGTCTTGGGTACCTCCTACCACCCCAGTGTTGCCAACCTGTATGCTCCTTTACCGAGCACTTCAGTTACCCTGTATGGGCCTTCTCAGTTTGGCGCGAGTTTTCCAGCGGCTCCTCTGGGGTTCGCTATGCTTGCTCGACGTAGCACCAAATCTCTGGGAAAGAAGTGTCGTTCCTTGACTCGAGCGTTGTAGTACTAGGCCAACTTTTGTTGGTAAGCTACGAGTTTTACTTGAGCGTTTGCTCTGTCTTCTTCGAGCAGGTCTAAGTTTTCCCATATTGCTTGGCTGTTTCTGGGCTCATCAAAGTGTTCCACTCGTAACGAGTGGTTGGATATCTCCACCAGTACTACTGCCTCAGCGCCGTAAGCGAGATGAAAAGGTGTCTCCCCTGTGGCGGCTCTAGTGGTAGTCCGGTGAGCCCATAGAATGCTCGGAATTGTGTCTATCCACAAGTCGTCTGCTTGATTCGAACAAGTTTTGATGTCGTGGAGGAGCATTCTATTGGCATTTTTCACCAGACCGTTTGTAATGCCCCAGATTTTTTTGAATATTTTTTGGATTATTTTTGTGGGTCTCGGATTGAGTTTAACAGTTTTCACGTGTTTTTACAGGACGGGCCTTCAGAACGCTGTGCAGGGTGAACCGGTGCGTTCTCTGACTCCGGAACAGTACCACTGTGTTGTGTGCCTTCCGAGGATCGCAGAGATAATTTTTCACATTTTTCTAAATTTTTAGTATTTTTCAGATTTTCTGTGACTCCCTTGGTTCTATCCTGTGAGGGGATAGAATTAGGTCATGTGACTTGACCTTGTATCCCCTTCTTCCTCTGATCTTCTTCTTCCACAAACAATCCCAGTGATACCTCTGCGAGTTAGGAAGATTTTAGCGCTAGTTTCACATAAATCGGAGTTCGTGAGCAACGAAAATAATTCTTTTCGTGGAGGCGCGCAGATCGGTCCCTGATTGCTGCCTAGATCTAAAGATGATTGTGTTTTAATTTCTCCAGCCCACCCCCAATGCCATCTGAAGCTGATCCCTGAAGAGTAATCAAAGGATTTCGAGTCCTCTTCGCGTTTCCGCTGGTTTCTCCTTGATTGGAGTTCCGTGCTGTTTGTGGCAGTGATTCTCGTGAGATTGCGCAAGAGATCTGAGCAGATCTAGTTCAGAACCAGCATTGACTTCCTAAGCCTGCCCCGCCTCATCCGGCTGAGATCTGTGCAAGGTCTTTGGAGAGCTTCTTCCTCCGGACGTCACCGACGATCTCCCATGAGAGGCGCCTCGATCGGACCTCGACAACCATTTTTGCCCTAATTATATCTGTTCATACGTAGTTCTGTGCGAGCAGAACTAGAGGATCGGTGCAGTCGCTACTGCACCCAGATATGAAAAGATCTGATCACGCCCTTTGGAGTGGACTAACTTCAGCAAGTCACCGATGTTCTCCATCAAACGACGCCTCGATCGGACGTCGGATCTAGCCGTACCAGCCTTCACAAGTTCGCTGCGCAGGGTGACCAGCGCGGATAGATCCGGGTCAGATTCCCCTCGGCATACCCGATCGGCTCTGGTTCGCATCCCTCGTCTCCTGTGAGTGTGGCCCGTCAACCCGGGTTCCAGCAACCCCAAAATTAGCCATTGTTGCCCAATACCTCCCTGTGTGGAGTGGGTCAAGTTATGAAATTGTAAACAAATTAAGTCATTTGTGTATCGGGGTTGTTCAGAATTCGGCCGGGAATTCTTCCCCACGCCTAGGCGTAGAGGTACGCGTTTCATTCCTCTCTCACTTTGCTAGTTTAGTATGCTTTCTATATTGCTGCGTTTGTGAGAATAGGGCCGTTAGCTAGTTTCAAATCACCGTGATTGTGAGTTGTGAGCGCCCGTTCCGTAACTCCAATCGAGCACCAAGCTCGAATCGGTACCCTAGGCGACGGTGGTTTCTTAATCGCCGTGATCCCCACATTTCCCTCGCAAGGGACGATCGTCGGGCCAGAGTGAGTTGCTGTTGAGAGAGGTCCCCTCCCGGAGAATACCACGGTGGTCAGCCGCCCGGCTTGCCTTAGTGTGCAATGCTGGTCGCACTTCGAGTCGGTCGTACGTCTTAGCCCGAGTCGGTCATCTATCCTGCATCAGATGATCAATTCAACTTAATAGCCTAGACTTTTAGTCGGAGCCTGCTTTTCGATACCCTTTAGCTTCGTAGCCTACTTTCAATATCCTCAGCTTCATAGCCCACTTTACAATACCCTTTCAACTTTCACGGCCTACTTTTTGATACCCTTTGGCTTTGTAGCCCGCTTCCGATATCCCTCAGCTTTATATTCTAGTATCCTTTCAACTTTCGTAGCCTACTTTCTGACACCCTTTGGCCTACTCGGCCTGCTTCCTCGATGTTAGCTTATATAGCCTACTCTCCCGCTATCCTTTGGCCTACCTAGCCTGCTTCCCCAATGTTGGCTTGTCCAGCCTGCTTTCCGATACCCTTTGGCCTATTCGGCATGCTTCCCCGATGATTGACTTATGCAACCCACTTTCCTACTGTCCTTTGGCTTATCTGGCCTGCTCTCTCGATGGTGGATCATACAACCTGCTTACTCAGCCCGCTCCCCCTAATTTTGACTTACGAGTCGGCCTTCCTACTCCCCTTCGTCCCATCGGGATTCACCCAAATATTAAAAAAATGAAAAGAAAGAAAAAAATCTCTTGTGTGCTCGTGACGTTGAATACCTGATTCCCCTACTTGCATGTAAGCCTATGATATAACTTAATGCATTTCCTTTGGACTTTCTAGGATCTTGTTTCCTTGCTAAATAATAATGCCCGATTCCAGGTGCATGTGCGTTACGACGCACGTTATGGGAGAAAACCCAGTGATGGTGGTGCATGCATCAAGGGGAAGAGTCATAGCTGAGTCATTAGCATAACTCATAAGATATACCTGAGACAACACTCCCACACTTTGCACAAAATGTGTTCAATGGTCTTCGATCATAGGGATTGCAGACCTTCCTCTTGACACTCTTTGGATGCTTAAATTCCTGCACTCGCGTGAAAGGTAATCGTGAGGAAAAAGCTATCTGTCCCTCTCTTCATAAAAAAAGAAAAAAAAAGAATGATATGGATAATGTGAATTTGAGTAGTCAGGAATCTCTACTGAAACAAATGAGGAAACTCGCATGAAATGATGAAGCAAATTTCGATGAGAATGAATCCTAGTAGCCGAGAATCCCCATTGAGAGACATGAGGAAACTCGCACCGAATGGTGAAGTCCAGGATTCAAAATACATGAGGGGGATATGTGAAGCTATCAAAAGTCAAAAGTCTGAAATGCATGTGTGGGCGTTAGAGTAATCCTCGAGTGTTACTTGGAAAGCCTACAGATCCCTATGCTTAGGGCTCTTTGCTCATATACCTACACTCTCACACCACGGAGGAGTTGTCTCGAGTGTGGATTATGATTTAATCTACATGCATAGGCTATGCGATATCCTCTTGGCAAGTGCACATCCCCTTTAGTCATACTTCGTGAGTCACACTTTACCTATGAATCATAGGCGTTATTCTTATCCTATTCTCGATAGGGGGGAGCTATGCTTTATACATACTTCTGTGTGCCTGTTATCAATGGATGCCTGCATGCTTGAATAAATGATAATAATAAAAAGAAACAAATGAAATTACAATGAAAAGCTCTCTCAGCCTACTTTCAGCCCCGGCTCTTACAGCCTACTTTCCCGATGTCTCTCGGCTCTTGTGGCCTGCTCTCCCGATCTTGGCTCTCATAACCTACACTCTCGATCCCGGCTCTTAGAGTCTACTCTCCTGATCTTGGCTCTCATAGCCTGCTCTCTCAGTCTTGTCTCTCGGGGCCTGCTTTCCCAATCTTGACTCCCGTAGTCTAATTTCTCAATCTCGGCTTAAAGTTTGCTCTGTCGATGTTGGCACTCATAGCCTACTTTTTCAACCTTGGCTCTCGTGGCCTGCTCTCCCGACCTTGGCTTTTACAACCTGCTCTCCCGATCTTGACTTTTAGAGTCTACTCTCCTGATCTTGGCTTTCGTAGTCTGTTCTCTCAATCTCGGCTCTCGTGGCCTATTTTTCTGATCTTGGCTCTCATAGCCTACTTTCTCAATCTCGACTTAAAGTCTGCTCTCTCGATATTGGCTCTTGTAGCACCAAGAAGCACATCTGGGGATGACTAGTTTTCACCACCACCACCAGGATATGTGAGTCCTAAGACGGTGTCACACATCGCCAGTACAAGGGACGTGAACAGAGCTGCACCTTCTACTGCCTACCCTGAAGCCAATGAAGCAAAGGCCGACCAATATCATGGTCATATTAAGATCCTGGAGGGTCTCGTCAAGCCGATAGCTGGCCTCGACCATTTAACTGTTGAGCCTCTCAAGACATTGGAGGTGGCACAGTCTGAAGGCCCCAACAGCTTATTTTATGCGGCTAAGGAGCATCCTGCATAGGAGGATACTGACTGTCATCTCCTTGAAGACATCGAGAACCTGTTAGTCCCTATTCAAGGGCTAACATTCACAACAGACAATGTAGACAGGATGTTCAGGAAGCAACATATCCCTTCTGGCCAGCCACACAAAGAAAAAGAAGCAATTAAAAGGCTTTGGTATCCTGTCAGCCTGGACAAAGAATTAAGGCATGTCTCCCAACACCCGGGGTTGGGCTTCACCCTTGAAGAATATTATTATAGTAGGCGCTATGAAGTGGACACCATTTCTGCTTTCTTCTCAACAAAAGACAATCCATCGGGGGTGACTTATGATGAATACCCAGTGGAAGTCGAACATACTGGGTCACCTCGACCAAGAGACCTAGAGCCAGAAGCCACAACCTCCTGCAAATGCTGGGAGCAAGTGTACTGTGAAGAGATGACTTTACAAGTCAAATTTGACACGGCAAATAACAGTGAAGCCAAAGACACTGAGGAAGGAGAGGCCTCCCTCTCCTGCAACCTCCCCCTAGCAGTGATATTAGCACCCCTCATACCGATCAAAAAAGTTTCTGATGAAGTTGATCGAATAATACCTCTCCTCAAAGTCCTGGCCGGAAAAGAGTAGGGCACTTCTACTGAGCATACGGCAATCCAAAGCAACATGAAGACGAAATTGTCCCTATGCATTGCAAGGCCAGAATGCTATATGTAACGACCTAGAGCCCATGGCACCGATAACCTGGTACAAGTACCGAATTACCGCTAATTTGAACTGGGGATGCCACCCAGGAGGCTGATGAGGCCCTCCAAGGGTTAATGGGGGTTGTTGAGGGATTGCATTAGAAATTAGAATTCCCAGCGTGCAATATTAATTTTTGGCAACGAACAAATTAAAATGTTTAGACCTCGGCTTAGTTCCCATCATGGTCATTGTCCAACCCACACCCTTGACCTATAGTTTGTCCCACTAGAACACATGAAGACCTTGGGATCCGATCCCGGGCTAGCCTCCCGTTACCTTTCGGCCTCGGATATACTAACGACGCTCACGCAAGTCTTGCCTCGACTGCAGGGGGCCCACCGCAGTATGGTCGTGGCTTGATCTTGCACCGGGCCAACAGATTCATCGATTTTCAACCGCACTAATCGAGATTTAACCGAATATTTTCCGTTCCTCCGAACAGTAAACTTGTCGTGTCCCGCCGTACGTATACTTCAGTTTTTTCTGTGATAATTATACTTTCCTCGAACCGGACTCCCGTCCGAACATGAAAAGGTCAATGAGTGATCGACATATCCGATTATCCGTGCCCTGGCATGGGCTCCCTAGTGCGGTTTACTCCTGCCCTTTTTTTGTGCAATTAGTATTAATTCTTTCGGCCGCAGGGCCCCTAATTTCGACAATTAATCAAGGATTTTCCCTCGTATGGGGGATGTAAACGACGTCGTGACCTTTACGGCGCAACGGGATCTGGTCCCGACCCAAACTACACAATCACCTGACAAAGTCAGATCGAGCGTACCATGGGCTTTCACGAAGCCCGAATAAATCGTCACCTCGATGACTGGCACGCCAACGCACTTAATAAACCAATGAACCCTTCTCAATAAACCAACAAACGATCTAATCTAGAAGTGCGTCCACAAGTCTGGCACGTCTGGTGGGACCAAAATCACCCTTCATCTCTTTGCCGAAATTAGGGGCCCTGCGGCCCCCTCCTTGTAATACTGATTGCTTCCTCTTTGCAAATGCGAGAAAGATTACATTTCAACCTCGATAATGGCTGTCGTCTTCGGCCCCCAGGTCGTTGAAAGTCGCATTCGAGATGGCTATCTCGCCGTCCCCCTTAACTCCGGGAGCTCCTCTCCTGTGCTTGGCTTCCCCAAGTTCCATGGAGTGGCCGTTAGCAACATACTGGACATGGAAGCATCCGAAAAGCCCAAGACCAACGCTCCCACCTGAGGGGCCACTGAAGCCACTACTAACCTAGCTCCGGTCAAGGATAAAAAGGGGGAGAAGGAGAAGAAGAAAAAAACAAGTAAAGAGAAAAAAAAGAAAGGAAAAAAAGAGGAGAGAAGAAGGAAGACTTGTCCTTCTTGTTTCATTAGTGTATAAGTGATTTTTTTAGTACTAAGAGACCTTAGGAGATTCTAAATTAGTTCCCATGACTAGAGACAAAAATCATTCCATCATCCTTCTCCACAGTCTTCCACATCCCAGAGTCTCTTTTATGAAAGCATGAAAACTCAGTTGAGGCCTGTTTTTATTATTTTATAACAAAATGAGGCAGCAGGTTGCATGAGATTTTTACATATTCATTACCTTCTCTCCCCAACTTAAATGACATCGTCTCTTATGGTATGAACAAAATATGAACAAAATAATGTCTACATGAATGCTTGGGGAGGAAAGGTACAACCTGGGGTGCGCAGACATGGCTATTTAATAGGCAGCCTTGCAAATGACTTCTTCCAGTTCCTACATACACAAATGAAAATAACTCACTAGATTATTGAAGGAGAAATGGTTCAGTTGCCTCCCAACAAGCGCTATGTTTAACGTCTTCAGCCAATTGACCTCCTTGCATTTATCATTGATCACTCAGCGGGATTGATTCTTTTGGTGAAAGTTGTGTGTTTTCCATGTAGGGTTTAAGACGTTGAATATTGACAGTGAAAATTTGACCATTTTTATGATCTAGGATTTTGACAGTACCATGATCAAAGACTTTTAGCACAACAAATGGTCCATCCTATCTAGACTTCAATTTTCTTGGGAATAAGCATAGCCTTGAATTAAAGAGCTGCACTTTTTGATCGGGTTGAAAGGATTTTCTCATAATATGTTTATCATGAAAAGTTTTGATCTTGGCTTTATAAATCTTACCATTTTCATAGGCTTCATTCCGCAACTCCTCCAACTCATTTACTTGTAGGGCTTTATGAGACCCGGCTTGGGCCAAGTCAAAATTGAATTACTTAATATCCCAATAGGCCTTATGCTCAAGCTCAATGGGTAGATGACAAGCTCTTCCAAAGATTAACCTATATGGAGACATGCCAATAAGAGTCTTGTATGTTGTCCGATAGGCCCAAAGAGCGTCATCTAATCTTTCAGACCAATCCTTCCAATCGGACCTAACGAATTTTTGGAGGATATTTTAGACCTCCCTATTGGATATCTACACTTGGACACTTATTTGGGTGTGGTAGGGGGTGACAATTTTATGAGTGATTCCATATTTTTTCAGAAGAGCTCGAAATTGAGCCGACGGGCCCCTTGGGCGGCAATGGCGGGCCGAAAACTATGCAAGCGACATCTTCTTTTTCAACCCTGCTTGGCGAGGCTTTCAAGGTGCCTGGCTGCAATGGGCCACTTACAAAATGCTGGCGGCAATCCCAAGTCAAATGCATTGAATCTCCCAGGATTGACAATGGCGACTCTTGATAGCTGAGGCCCCTTTTACTCATCTTTCTGCCTGTTGGGACCGGCTTGGTCCACCCCTACAACTGTGTGCCGAGGCCCCTCCCTGACTGATAGCCCAGTTTCAATATCATGTTCTAGCCCTTGGGATCCCCTATCTTGGGCTTCTCTTTGACCTTCACTTTTACACCGCCGGCTTACATTGTGCATAGGCCCATGAAAAATTGAGATCTAGCACAGAGATAACATGCCTATTGCTAGGCCAAAGCGTTGGCAGGATCTTATCAGAAGTAGCTTCAACTGACTGGACCATGGAGATGCGCTTGACCTTCACCACCCGCCCTTGGAATGGGAATTTGAGGCACTGGTGGATGATAGATGGCACAGCACTGAGATTGTCGATCCACGGGCGACCCAGGATGGCTTTGAACATGGTGTCAATGTCCAGCACATAAAATTCAATGGGCATCGTGAACGGCCCAAGCTCAGCCTGTACAGTGACTACCCCATGGCAGGGCCTTCTTGAGTTATCATAAGCGGCTATAGTGGCAGGAGTGGGTCTTAATTGATCCTCTGAAATATTACAGGCTCGCAGGGTGCTCAACGAGCAAACATTAATAGATGCCCCGATGTCAACCAAAGCCACATCGCTGCTCACCTTATTCAAAGTGATAGAAATGCAAAGCGACATTTGGCGAGCCTTGTTGCGTCCCCTAGTTTTGATGATAACAAACCATGAACCATTATTGGATATTTTTGGTGTGTCTAATAAATTTGTTGAAAATCTTTTTGGACAAGTACATGTGATGAATGTTCAACGTGTCGACTTGCCAGCAGGGAGTGTCGATACTACAAGAACAAATGCAGGATTTATGCATTTTTGTGTGGGTTCTATTCTGCTAAGTGTGTCAACACTTCACACAGAATGTGTCGACACTTTAGTTCAACAAGGAAGGTTGTTTCTCTGTCTGGTGCTCATGCCTCGACACATCTAGGGTGATGCCCCGACACGGCGGTACGAGCCGCAAGTGTTGATTTGAGGGTCAATTTGGGGCATTGCAATGCAATAGGAGATGTACTCAAAGTGATGTCAATTTTGGTGTGTTTGTAGCTGGGAGCCCATGTTGGGTGCAGGCTTAGCTGCGACTCAGGGTTGGAAGCCGAGCGAGTGACTGGAGTGATGGCTGAGGTCCGGGGCGTGGTGCCCATGCTGGAGGTTGGCTACTATTGGACCCAAGAGCTAATGCTTGTTCGGGCAAGAGATAATATAGGACCCCTGCAAGGGCCAGCAGTGGGACCTCGAGCCTGGTGCTTGCGCAGGTCGTTGGTGCTAGGAAGGCATATTGTGAGTTAACCGCACGAGCAGAAACAGGAATTAGGGTTAGCCGTGAGATAGCCACAGGGATCACGCCCAAGAAGTAGGGTGAACCGATGACAAGGGAGAAGTCATTGAAAGTGATCGGCGTCACCAAGTAACTCACCCCCATGTAGGTAATGATGACGATGTGGCCATAGGTCATGGCCACCATTGCTGTTGTGTTGCCGGTTACTGGTGAAAGTGATAGTTGAAAGTGGTTGCCGGACACGAGCCGACTATTGGAGAGCAAACCAGAAGCTGTAAAGGGTGTCCCTCTTCTACCTCTCCTGCAAGGATAGGAAAAGGACACCATGGGTTCAGGGCTGGCATGGGCTCCTCTTCAGAAAGAAGAAAGATAGGAGACGTTCCACTAGGTGTGCCAATTTGTTTACTGGGTGCCAGAATTTCTTTATTCTCTATAGTGTGACATACACTCACCTTTTGGAAGGCCGAGATAGGTCGGCTTGGCATGTAGGGATTCCAAGGGTTGACAGGGAAATGCGAAAGGAGAAGTATGACTGGGTCAGGGGTAGCTGGATGGAATGCAAGCATGCCAGTCAATTTCTCAATGATCATTTGTGAAACCAAGTTTTTAACTGGGGAAGTGCTACCAGGCATAGCAAGTGGACACGAGATGTCATGCGACACGTGGAGAGAAGAACATTTCGTTGGTATGAGTGTAGGCAATTGTGGGGATTCGTGTATAGGACATCTTCCCCACTGACTACAAGCAGTCAATGTGATGTGAAACGAAAGGTGGGGTCTTCAACTTTTCGGCCAGAGCACAGATAGACAAAGGACTAGGACCCATCTTGAACGTGGTTTACTCTACCACCGCCTTCAGAACGTAGTCCTGATGGAATACTAATGACTCATAGTGTTAGATATCATCAAAACTATAGAGACACACTATTCTCCCCCTTTTTGATGATGGCAACACTATGAGTCATTATATGTCAATGTAACCTAATTGAAGTGATTTCATGACACATGCATAATAAGATAGAACCATCTCTCCCCCTTACATGTGACTCTCCCCCTTTCATGACTTATCTCTCCCTTATTCTAGACTCAACAAACAACTCTCCCCCTTTGACATAAACAAAAAGGAGGGATAGGAAATGGTGTAGAGAATAAAGATCAGAGCCAGATTGGATTGGCCAGAGAATGTATGCATATGAAGGATTTCTAGAGAAATACAACTCAATATAACATGAGAAACCAGTTGCAGAACTACATGGTTAGAAGATTCATAGTCTGATACTAATCTCATAGTACAAAGAATATCTATGTTCAGAATCTAGAATTATGTAATCCTCATGATAGGTTCCTTATTCAATTTGCATGGTTCAAAGCTAATAATGTCAGAGTTTTGCAATAGAATTTAAAAAGATCGGCATGCAAGTTTTAATAGAAAGGAACCAGAACCACATGTTCACCCTTGCTGTAACCTTCGTCAGCCTTACTCATTCATCTTCAATGGCTCCTTTGGGGGTTACACAACTAGTATTGTGGTTAAACAAGCATGAATATCATATGAAATTCTTAGGACTTTTGCATGATTCGTTTAATTTTGCTATGAAGCTCACAGTGATCTTTTGAGCACAAGAGTAATGTTGTGAGCAATTAAGTCCAAGCTTGCCATGTATCTTTAGGATACACATTGTTTAGATGCCAGTATCCCTAGGTACTTGGTGTGACTGACTGCCATGCCTCAATCTGAACAGAGATAGCATTGTCACTTCATGACATATTTGACCTCATTTCTTTGATGAGGCGGCATATTTCTCAGCAACTGTGCCATTGCTCTGCCTAAAAATTTTACTTTGCAATTTACAGCAAAGTTAACAGAGGCACCTCATGACACAACCCCACTTGTCTTCTTGGATAGGGGACATGGTTTCTTAGGGAACCAGTGTCATTGCTCTGACAAAATTTAGCATTTGCGAATTCCAATAGTTCATGATGCTTAAAGGCAATACTTGATTTCAGTACTCAACCAAACTAGCCTTGAGAACAGAATTGGCAAAATTTCAGAAGGCATTTGTTAGAATGTGAGGAGTACCTTAATTTATAGAGTAAGAAGGATAAAAGAAATAATACATAATATTCATATGTACGTATATATAACATCAAGATATTGGGTATTCGGTATTCCACTTTATATCTCCCTATTCTTTGTCATATTTGTGTCTCTATGTTTAGTAATAGTATTTTAGTTATGTCCTCCTGAGTTTAATACAATCAAAAGTAATAGTATTTGAGTTATATCCTACTGATCTTGTGCATCCTGCCGCCGGGCCAGGTCACGGCGGGCGCCGCTGGGTCCAACGTGCCGCCTGGCCCCGTCATTCAACTTGCGGCCCCCCCGGTAGCTGCGGCCTCGACCCGCACCTATTTCTTCGGCCACGGGAGGCCATCCCCAAGGCCATCCCCTGTCACCTACTCCTCTCTCTCTCTCTCTCTCGCTCGCTCTCGCTGCGTGGATTGACTCCGCCGTGGACGCAGCGCCAATGGAGTTAGAGACACGCACGGCCTCGTCCCTGGCGTGGATGCTACTGGAGCTCGCAGCGGCGGTGCCGGCATCATACTACTTCCTGGGGTGCCTGACGGCGTGCTTCGTCTTCCTCTACAAGCTGCTGGGGTTCCACGTCTTGGGCGACGTCCTCCGCGGGTTCAGGGGCGACGGGGTGAGCCTCACCTTCAACCCGGACTCCGAGCTGTGCCAGCACTTCGTCTCCAGGTGCCGGGTCCTCCACGGCCGGTGAGTCCCCGGGTCTCCCTTTGCCCCCCTCTCCCTCTCTCTGGTCGTGCTCGGTTTGCTCCTCTGCTGGGAAAGAACAGATGTATGATGGCGCTCGCTCTGTAGGTACCTGGTGACGCCGTGGCTCGCCAGCCCGCACCTCCAGACGGCCTTCCTCAATTTGTTTGGCAACCCGCCGGCGGTCGCTTACAGAAGGTTGGTGCCATGTATATGACGTCATAACTTTTATCTTTGGAAGAACTGTGAGGATCTGCTGGACATGTATAGTTGAAATGCGGGGAGATGCTAAGATGGACTTGATGATATAGCAGTTGGCATGGATTGATGATGGGAATTTTGCTCTTGTCACTGATCGAACTCTTTCTTTCCAGGGAAGTGTGTCCCGTGTCCGATGTAGAGGTTGTTGCTCTGGATTGGCTGCTACCTTCTGATGGTAAGCCCCCCTTCCCTCTCCCTCCCGGCCCCAAGCAACCTTCAGATCTCAGTTCGTAGGCAGTAGATGAGGCCCGAGTTGCAGAACCTGTCCTGGAGTCATTCGGGATCACCTGAAGACGTGTCATATATCGACGGAAAGCTCGTCGAGAAAGCTTCACAACTGTGGTGGTCTCGCCGGCATACGACATCCCTGCCGTCCGAGAGGCTCGATCTCCCCCGACTGCACAGATCAGGGCCAGCTGGCAACCTGAGACAACTTCCTGGAGCACCCATGGTTGCATCCCACAACTTCTGAGGGTGCCACTTGGCCGAGGACTCCTACAACCAGTCGGAGTCCGACAGCAAAAGGCGGAATCCCATTCTGCATCTGGAGGAGTGTCTTCCGAATTTCTTCCCCAGGTGCGTAGAACAGGTTACCCTGGACCTGACCTGACCCCTTCCCACTCAACAGGCTCCCCCTCTCTGCCCCGACATCTTCTGGTGCTCCCCCTAGTTGCTGCTCGAAGAAGACTCGTCCACGGTCATCCTCGACTTGGTCCCATCTTGACCTCGGGAGAGGCCGTGGCGCCTGCATCTAGTTGCTATTGTACTGCACAGATCAGGCTCGGCCAATGACCTGAGGTGATTTCCTGGAGCTCCCACGTCCACATCCCACGGCTTCTGGAGGCGCCGCTTGGCCGAGAGCTTCTACCATCAGTTAAATCCATCATCAGAAAGCGGCGTCCCTGTCGGCATCCGGAGGAGCATTTTTCAAATTTTCTCCCTCAGGTGCTCCGTTCCGTCCATTCCTGGACTGAACAGACACACGTTCACCTCTCAGACTGTCCCGAACTGCTCTGACCTCCACCGAAGTCCCCGCAGGTGCCGTTTCGAAGAAGACTCGTCAATGGTTCCAATGAATCTAGGCATGCTCGATTCAGAGGTCAGGAGTGCTCGTGGTGACCATTCCTTCCTGCTACTGAAGTACTCCTGCGGGCTGAACCAGAAACCCAGGGCCCTACTTGCGGCCAGCCCCCGACCGGATCCGATGACAGAAGAATTCTGCAAAAATCAGGCGTCATCCTGACCCAATTACGAAGACCCTCCCACTAGTTTCGTCTTAAGCAAAATTCAGGAGTGGCCGCAGCTGCTACATCTCCGACAGCCTGTCCCCCCATTCCAGACTTGGGCAGAACCAGGAAAGTGCCCATACGGCACTAGTTTAGCTTGTTCTCCCTCCGATCATCATTTTTTTTAATTTTTTAACTGGTTTCACCCGGTTTCGGCCGAAACCGATACCGGTACCGAAACCGGTACATATCGGTTTCGGAACCGGCCGAAACCGGTACCGAAACCGATACTGCCATCCTTGGATGCAGAATGCTAGTATCATTGTCGGTGGACCATCCATATAAGGAGGAATCCTTCGTATAAGGAACTGTCGGAATACCAGAAGCTGCTTCAAATGCTTAATGGTGCCTAGATTGCAAGGCACATGGATGATAGAGGGACATGGAAATAGGATGTGAAATGGCAACACTCTTTGGGATTTTTTGTTAGATTTTAATGACGAAGGAACTAGGGTGTGGTGAAACTTAGAAGAAGCTAGCACGGCCCAAGCTTCTTCCAACAAGAATTAAAATTTCCACGCGGAGGGTTGCCTTGAAGAGGCCATCCACAAGTGATAGATTATCCTTTATGTCAAAGGTACGATCTCAGATTATTTTCCATGGTATTCATGATAAGAGTGTGATCAGATCTAAGATGATTTTCTATGGTATTCATGTTGACAGAATTGATCGCTCAACATGTGGACATGGTATTTTGACTATTCTGTAGGAAATTATACAAAGAACCATCTGGATTTAATGTCAAGAATTTGATAATGTCCATGATTTTGTGATTGGTGGGAATTAGGAAGCACAGAAACACTGTCAGAGAGAAATGAATCATTTTGATTCCAGCAATGTCGTGGGCAATTTGGTGTGAGAGGAACTAGAGAATGTTCTGTTAAGTGCTTAGCAGCAAGTTTGATACCTCTGGAGAGCATTTTAGTGGTCCAAAGGCTGGTGTTCAGCTGCTGGAATAGAGGCTTTGGACAACTCCATAATCCAAAAGGCTATCCAAGTGGAGGAGCTTCACTTGTTAGGTATTGTTGATTTGTTGTATCTGATCAGCTTCAAGCCCTTCTCCTAATAAGGTCTATCTGCTTGATATCTTCCGAGAGCACTATATTGTCTTGTCTTTTACTTTTTACTCTCCTTCTGTTTGTCTTGAAGGAGTCAAGCTTAGTGTAAGGGATCTCCACCCCCTTTCAGATATGTACTATCATTCTCCTCTTCCTTATTTCAATGAACTGTGACTTTTAGTTAACTTCCAAAAAAAGGATTGATCTTCTGAAAGAACGAGTGTGCTGCTTTCCCTTTAATATGTAGTTAGAAGCTTGATGTATGCGATGTTTTGTACGAGATTGGGCTTAGTGTAGTTAGTCAGTTTGGTAAGTAGTTATCATAGTAATCATGTTCCAACACATTAGCAACTTGTTAGAAGGATTATGAAATATTTGAGAGAAACTTTATACCACAATCTTGTTTATCACGTTGATATGCTTTAGGTGCTTGGTTATCTGGATGCAGACTATGAAGGAGATAAAGATGACGAAAAGTCCATGTCGGGACACTTGTTCATCTTTTATGGTGGTGGTTTTTCTTAGAGAAGTAAGAAACACGGGTATGTTGCTCGATATACACAAGAAGTTGAGCATGTTGCATGTAGTGCAACTGCTACTCATGCAGTTTGGATCAAAAGGTACTTAAACGATTTGAATCTCAACTTGGTAGATGGACCAATTGAGATATACTATGATACTCAGGCGACAATTAGGTTGATTAATAGTGGATAGAATATTTTAAGAGGAAAACATATTAAAGTACAATGTCATTATATTCGAGATATTGTACAGAATGGGAAAATGAATGTGACTCATATTCCTACAACTGATATTGAGGAGGGTAAATCTGGTATGGCCCAGATTCGGCCCGATAACAATAGGCCCACTGGGAATCAAGCGCTATAAGCCCTCCCAAGAGGTGGGCGCGCACTCGGCCCAATAAGAAGGAACCTAGCCCAGAAGGACATCAGATTCGACAATGCGTGATGGCCGCGGCCCAAGCTCAGTTATCGCCAGAAGACTTTCCGGCGACCGACCGTTGCCCCCACTACGTCGGCCTCGATCCCATAACGGGTGAGCACGCCCCATGAGCGACGTAAGACTCACCCTGGGAGCAGCCAACGCCGAGGGAATTGGCCTCCAATGGGAAATTCCTGCCATGATAGTGGAGAAATGTTACTCCTCTACGGGGACCCTTCCCTATCAAGGGAAGAGGCTCCTCGCTCCAGGATAACCCCATATAAAAGGGAGATCGACAGAGGAGAAGAGCACGGTGGTTCATTCTGCTATTACGCTATCTCAGAGGATAGAGCTACTAGCCTTGCTACACAAGGAAAAGAAGAGAGCGACTGTCTACACACCGAGAGGATTCTTTCCCGACGACCTTACCACCCAGTGGGCACTCCTTGAGTGACTTCTGGGACCGACGAGCACTCGTTTGGAAGACACTCACTGACTCTTCATCGCCTACGACGATCTCTCTTTCTCTCCCTCTCCCTCTTACTCTTCTCTAAATTTTATTATCTCGTTACTGACTTAAGCATCTGAGGGTTATCCCCTGGGGTAACACCCGGTACTCCTTCTGACACTTCTTTGGTTTCTTGGTGCTTGCAGGTTTCCACGGACGTGAGATGATTTTCCCAACAAATAAATAGAGAAGGTGGTACATAGCCTAGGAACCATTTTCCTACCGCTACACTTCTTGGCGCCATCTGTGGGAAACCAAGCGAAAGGCTATGGCACCCTGTGAAAGTCTCCGTAACACCAACAACCGGGGGCGTAAATCCAACCAGGGACCCAGCTCCCGGCGGGAGTCGCAAGAAGCTTCTTCCGTCCACCCCTGGCAGGAGGTCACCCCGGGGGACCTCGACGAACTGTGCCAGGAGATCCAGACCCTGACAGAGCTCTGCCAGGAGCTTCGAGACCAACGGGCCAACCCCCAGCGCATCGTGTCTGAACGATATGAGGACGAGAGATGCCAGGCTGGGGGGAACCCCCGTTCAGCACGAGAGGCATCCCACGCCTCGGTGACAAGGACCCGGCGATCCTGTAGCATGCCCGCGCCAAGGGTGCATAGCCCACTTCACTCCAATCTGGAGATGGACCGCCGACTCCAGCGTTTTGAGGAGATAGAGGACAAGGTCTGACATTTGGACGACGTCCTCTTGGCCGCCAAGAATCACGGCCTAATCGATGACGACCCGGACTTCCATGCTCCCTTCTCCAGAGAAATCATGGAAGTTCCCATCCCGCCAAAGCTTCAACTGCCGTCGTTCACCTCCTACGATGGCACCACCAACCCGGTCGACCATATGTACAGCTTCGAGTCTCACTTGGTGTTCCACCGGGCCTCAGACACTATGAAGTGCCTGGCATTCGTAACGACCCTTCGGGAGAACACCCGGGCTTGGTTTGAGTCCCTACCAGCTGGGACCATTACCTCCTTTCAGCAGCTCAAGAATCTGTTCAAGGAGAACTTCATTGGCTGCCGAAAGGTGGCCAAGTCTGCGGTGACCCTGCTCGCACTCAAGCAGTGTAAGGAGGAGTCGCTGTGGGATTTCTCTCCCGCTTCTGCTTGGAGGCTCTACGGATCCCACACCTCAACATCGGTATTGCCACCACAGCCTCACCCAGGGGACGCGGGATCACATCCTTCGACGCACCCTCGGAGTAGAAGCCCTGACGATCCTTCCAGATCTCCTCGCCCTGGCGCAGAAACATGTGCGCTGCGAGGAGAACACGGCAGCCCTGGGCCACGTGGCCGGAACCGATTGGTCCGACCGTAAGAGATCTACCGACTCCCCGCGAGAGGGTCAGAATAAGTGGGAGCGACACGACGGAGATCGCCACCACTGCCCCGAGAAGGAGAGGGGCAGCTACCGTCACTACACGCCCCTAACAGCTCCACCAGACCAGATACTAATGGAGATCCGCGAGGAGCCATTCCTCAAGTGGCCTCCTCGGATGAAGTCCGACCCGAGCATGAGGAGCAAAAAGAAGTAGTGCCTCTACCATCGCGACTATGGCCACGACACCACCGACTGTATCAACCTTAGGGACGCCATTGAGGACCTCGTCCGGAGGGGACTCCTCGACAAGTTCCTTGCCAAGGCGACGGAACGACAACAGAAGACGCCCCCGCCAATCGACAACTGGCCCAATGGGAAAGAGATCATGATGATCTCTAGAGGACCGACCGCCGGGGGGGATAGCGTGAGTAGGAGGCGGCAGTACGCGATGGCGGTCCGCGCCACGGGCCAAGGCGATGATGCTTCGCGCGGGGATTCCACCCCAGGCCACCCAGGAGATCCCATTATCTTCTCTGACGATGACCTAGATGGTGTAGCTATGCCCGATTCTGACGCCTTGGGGGTCTCGGCCGCCATTAATCAATGCACCATACGTCACATTTTAGTAGATAACGGAAGCGGGCCTAATGTTGTTGCCTATGACTGCCTTGTCCTCATGGGTGTGGATATGTCTCGACTAACACCATTGAGCACACCATTGTACTGGTTCTAGGGAACGACAGTCTGCCCGGAAGGGCGCATCTCACTCCCGATCACGTTCGGGACCGTGCCGAAAGAGGTAACTGTGGCGACCTGGGATCCGAGTACCGGAAAGGAACCGACACGACTCAAATCTCTACCCACCTCCCACGAGCCCAAAGACTCGGGATGGACGGTTGTGGCCGGAGAAAGGCGTGTTCGCGCGGACGCCACCCGGAGACCCGCGGCTAAGGCTTGAAGGGATGTTATTTTTCTTACTTTGAGTTTATTTTAATATTCAGAAGTCAAAATATGCATGCAATGGGATAGTGATCATGCATGGTTAGAGCATAAAATCTGCATTTAGTAGTATGTTATGACCAACATAAGTGTATTTCTTTTCTTGATTTGTCTTGAACCATAGTTGTGATACTATCCTTGTTCAGATGCGATTTAAGTTGTCCAAATGAATGACAATGAAAATGTTAAAATGAGATTGAGCACATGGATAGAGCCACGTAAGGGGGGGAGGGTAACTAGGTGAGCATCTACTTGGGGATTGACCCTCGTCTGAGGACAAACAGACGGTTAAACATCTAGAAGCCAAACATGATGATGATCTGGTGGATGGTAAGATCTTTACCCTCGATCTTGTACAGTTGATCAAATTGGTTGGTATAAGCGTTAGATCATTCATGGCAGTGTCTCCACCTCTGGGCCACAATAGGTAAGGTAACTCCTTATGTTGTGGATTAGATGCATGTCCAAAATATGCAGCAAAGATGATTCGAACATGTCATGTTGGTGGGGGGTTTATAAAAAGAATAACCTGACTATGCGAGGCCGATGTAAAGGATTGGCTACCCATAGCCGTGTGATTCTAATAAAAATAGCCATGTGATTCTAATAAAAATACATGTGCGATTCTAATAAAAATATGACCCACATGCCTCCTGTAAATCTGAACCCCTGACAATGACATTACTTCAATATTTACATCCTTGATTATGCATATGTTAGAGCCTACTGAGAAATTAGTGTATTCATATATGTACGTATTGTGCATAAAAGTCTTCCAGCTTTTCATAAAAAGTCTATTATATGATATGCTTGTGACTAGTTACTCAAATGCCTACTGAGTCTTACGACTCATGGTTACAGTCTAATGATTTTTGGGAAATTGAAGAGGCGTGTTTGTAGACCCACCAAGTAGGAGGCCCAAGGAGGAGCTTGGGGAGTTGTCAGCTGTCACCGCCCAGAAGACTTTAAGGTCTTAGTATTTGTTTGAGTGTTTACTTTGTGTTTGAGGGTTCTTTTGTAGTAGGAATTAAACAATGTTAATTAGTTTAAGTCTGAGTGTGATATTGGGAGAATGGGGCGCATTATGTCCTTAATAAGAACTCTCGCCGTTCAAAGACTCTTACCCTTCCCCTATCCTCTTAAGCTTCCCACTCTCTGAGGGCAGCACAATAGCCACTGAGATAATGAGGGATAAGTGCCCAGCCATGAGGAATTTGCCCTGGCTCATTGAGGAGTTTAAAGGACGGGCTAATCCGATAAGGGATATCTCTTGTCTGGGTAGGGAGCCTGAGACTTGGGCACCCCTTGAGGGAGCATTCATCCACCTTATGATGGCTCGATTGATCACCGGTTAGGCTTCGCCCAAGCGTCGAGGGGCCTTCAATCAGGCGCCCAAGCCAAGGGTTGGTGGGCTATCGTCGGTCTGCTTTATCAAAGTCCCGTGGTAAGTGGGCCCTGTTGGGGCTGTCACTGATTGGGCTGTGTAGACCTTGATGGGCCGTTGGGCCGTATAAATGTTGGGCTACAAATCTACCCCTCTGCACTTGCCCCCTACTCTCGAGCCAAGAGTAGGCTGGGAGAGTAAGGAATATATATCAGGGTTTTTGACAAGGGCGGGGATTGGCCATCATGAGCTGTCTCCGCTTTGATTCTCGGGTCCATTACTATGGTTGCTCTAGCACGTGAGGGCTCAAGCACAATGATAACATCTTTTTGTGGTGGTTCGAATGCGCTGTCTCGGGGCTTGTACCCTTCCGAGATGCCACGATAGTTCTCTTGAGGCCATTTAGGGCTAGAAGTGCCCCGCATGCCTGTCCTCCCCACCTTCATCGTTAGGGTTTCTTTATCTCCTCGTGCTTACGTGAGTTCTTCAGGAGATTCATGTCTCAGGAGGGGAACCAGAGAGAGTGTCACGTCCCAAATCGATAGCAGCGAAAGATATGCTCGGAACGTGACAGTGATTCATTCATGATGCAGAGTGAACGAAAGACAAAAACATGAGATAATTATAACGCCAAAAAAATATAAGTTTTGTTGATATCCATAAATCAAATTACATGCACTAACTCCACTACATTAATAACAAAAGAAAAAGACTCAAGTTACAGGACTAGACACAACTAAAATAAAAGACATAATCTTCAAGACATCTGGCCGCTTTATCACTCTTGTCCATCCCTGCTTGTTGGAGTAGCTTCATTATTACCTGAAAAATGTTAAGAGAAAGCTGGGTGAGCAAGAAGCTCAGTAGGAATTACTCAATCCCTTAAGACGAGGTGAAGAAGGATATTTTAGCAGCGAAAAGTGTGACAATACACTCATAAGAGTATACCTGCAAATAAATGTAAAACTGATTTGTTTATAATTTCACCTTTAATGCGGAAAAGTCTTCTCTCTATGCCTATCTATATCAAAGTTTCTCGACTCCGTTGTCCATATCGGAGGGGGATTGCTCTGTACGCCCGAGCCATATGTAACTAGGGCTGACTTGGTTGTCTCTTATCTCACTCGACAAACTTTTCTTCCACCATCTCGGTCCCTTCTCACCTCGACCATGATTTCTTCCCCCACCCCGATAGCGCACCATGACGCCCCCACCCCATTACCGACAGTCTCCCACCGTGGTTAGTAATGTCCTTTTTGGTCAGATTATCATCGTCTTTGTTGGATTTCATCTATTATTATTGTCGGATCATAATCAGAGCATGTCTAGAAAGTCGTACAGAAAGATAGAGATAGAGAGAGAAGAGCGACTCAGTATCAATCGATCAGATCATATCTCAAATTATTATGAATCTAAGTAGATCTATCCGAGTCATCTCGACTCAGACCTAGTCAACGACCTATGATCTATATATCTATCTAGCATCCGAACATAGGTCTGGTGTATAGAGGTGAGGTTCGAGGGGTGGTTTTGGTCGCGTATCCACCTACGTCTCTTCCCATCTCTAACTAGGGTTTTGGTGGTCAATCCCCACGACGACGGTTTGGGTCCGGTTGGTGAAGGTGAGGGTGTTATAATATTATTGAACACTATCTAGCTAACTTTCATAGGTATGGGTATAATATAGAAATAAACAAATCTACCTAGAAGCGTATACAATTACAAGTGCACAAACAACTCTATTTAAAAACATATCCGAGGCATAACCCGACCCACAATAACCACTCGTTAATTCTTAAGTAAAGCTGCCACTAACTGAAACAACGTTCTTAGAGGCTATTTTTATAGAAGTGGAAGCCAGATGAGCTTTACGAGAACATGGAGGTCATTTGAAGGGCATAAAATTAGCTCGGTCAACTAACTTTGGTAATATTAAATGAGTAATCATTGAAAAAAGGATTGTCCGTGTCCGGAGCAATTGCATTCAATTCTTCTGAATATTATTAAAAAGACTAAAGATATGGAGCGATGTAACCTCATATTTGTATATATAAAAGGAATGCATCCCGTTGACAGGGAGGTAGCTTGCGTGCCTCCCCCTCGTGTCGCCACATCGGCCATTCCACTGCGTGCCGAGGATCTTGTAGGGGAATGGCGTAAGATCCCCCCTATCGGACGCGTCATAAGAGGGGAGTGTGCCACCGAAGAAGTGGCCTGTGCCACTGAAGGAGCCTTCATGGCGTGCCACTGAAGACACTTGGTAGAGTGCTGTTGAAGGGGCATGAATGGTGTGCCGTTGAAGGGCACTGGGTGTGCCGTCGAAGAGGGCACCAGGGTGTGCCGTTGGAGGGCACTTGATGGTGTGCCGAGCGCTAGGAGCGCGCCGGTGAAGCCCGCGCCAGGCGTGCCGTTGAAGGGGCATGGGCTGTCATTAAGGTGGATTTCTGGGCCTATTTTGGACCCGATTGACGATCCGTTTGATTCTCTTCGGGGGCCCACACGTAGTGAGCTTCCCCAGGGGTTGGTTTCTCTTCGCTGTCGTGATTCCAGAGACGGCTCCACGGCGACATGTTGTTTGTTCGGAGAGTCCAGAGGGGACGTCTTCTCCATGGTCTCTTCGGTTGAAACTGTTGTTGCTGTTGGACTGCTAGGGACATATGGACGTGTGATTTTACACGTCCACAGAGCCCAACGAGAGAGTTTAAAATGTTCATCTATATCATTATGGAAAGGGATTTGAGCCAAAGAGGCTTGTAATAAGAGCAAAAATTTTGATAAAGGAGTCATTGGTTTATGGACACTAACCTCCTTAAATACAGCAACAAAATGAGCATTGTTAGAAGGAACAGTGTGGGAAATCGCAAAGTATTTGCGATTTATAGGGTTGGAACTCATAACCATATCTTCCCAATTACAAATTTCATCATTAGGGGATGAAATCGAATGCCATTCAGAATAGATTATCTCATTTCTAAAGCAAGGTGCAATAGGTAAATAAGTTGGCATGACCGTTTCCATCACATCTTGGGTTTCATGAAAAAGTCGAAACATTTTAGACGTTTGATCTTCATAATTAATCGCCAAGTTTCGGGGTGCATATAGGTGTCATATAAATTGGTGTAAGAAATCACTCTGGCATGATTGGCTTTATTATCATACTGGTGGAGAAATAGAAACTATGAATGGAAACCGCTCTATTTCTCATTTTGCATTGCAAGTACCAGTCAAGATTGGAAAATAAATTCTTCGTCAATCATCTGGCGTGGGCTGCCATTCAGGCGATGGCGATGCCCAGCGAATGGCAGCCGATAGAGACCGCGCCGAAAGACGGGACGGTCGTCCTCGTCTGCGGCTTCGGACACGATGGCTACTACGTCGCAGACGCGAAGTGGGATGACGGGTGGTGGATGTTTGACCCGTTGACCGACGGCTACGACCTTGAATCGTCCAAGCATACCCACTGGATGCCGCTACCCGCCCCGCCCGCTCAATCGGATATCGGGCGTCACCTTTCCAAATCCGGACAGTTTTAGAGAAATCAACGATATGACCGATGAAGAACTCGCCAAAGGTCTCGGGCTCTATGACGACCCACGATGGCCCCAAGCCATCGCAAAACTCACGCCAGAGAAGCGCGCCGGCTACGAACGTCTGCTTGGCGCCTACGAAGATATCAAGCTTTGGGAGGCAGGTGTGCAGCCGCTGCCGCCCGGCATCATGGTCGATACGGTTCGATCCACAAAGCGTCGCAGAGCGTGGCGTTGAAAGAGAAATCAACCGTCATGAAACCGAGAAACGCGAACACCCATAAGAAGCTGCTCAACCTGCGTAGCGACAACGTTTCCAGCAAGGCGCACTGGATGCTCCTTCATGAAGACCGCGTCACCATCGCATCACAGCGATCGGGCCAGCGCGCGACCTACATGGTCGATATCCCGAAGCGTGAATTCAACAAGCTTGTCGATTGGTACATGCGCGACCAGAAGGCCAAAAAACCAACGGCGCGAAAGTTGAAAACGAGATAACTGCATAGGAGAGCGAGATGCATTTGAAGTCACGACGATCCGGCCGCGACCTGCGCAATCATCCAGCGGTGACCGGCGAACGTCTGGTGTCTGTTGCCATCCAGCGCGACGGGAAGACCCACGATGGCTTGCGGTCGCATTACGAGTTGCGACGCTCACTAGGCGACACAAGCCCGCAGGCCTCAAATCTCAACGATGTTGAGGGCTTCATGACCTCCAAGGGGCGCTTTGTTGATCGCGACGAGGCGCGCGAGGTTGCCCTAGCCGCCGGCCAGATTGGGCGGATGTGGAAGGGCGCAACCCGCAAGCTGCTCTCGTCAGATATCGATTGGTAACGAGAGGGATACTTTATGGCCGACGAATGCAAAACGGGCTGCCCGCGTCACGAGCCCGGCATGGAGTGCCCGAAAGGCTATGCATAGTGATAGTGGTGGGGGTGGTAAGTAATGGGTGAGATGGGAGGATGGGTGAAGGCGTCGGTGTTGGTGTAGGGGAAAAAAGGGTGGCAGATGGGAGGACGAATGGGCTAGCGAGCGGAAGGGAGGCTTGATGTGTAGGTATGAGAACGGGGGATGAAAAAGGATTGCGATGGTTTTGGTGGAGGGCCGAGACTTGGTGGATGAGACCCTTATCGTCATATGACCACCCGGCGTCAGGAGCCGGGGGTTGGACCAAGTTGACTTGAGCCAATGCCGGCGGCTGAGGCTGTAGAGCGTGAGGATGATTCGGCATGGGGTTTTGATGGATCCCCAAGTCTTGAACCTGCTGCGGTTGTTGTAGTGGCTGCTACTGTGGCAGCGGTGCCTGTTGTTGCTGCACTCTTTTTTCCTTTATTTCAATAATGGCCTTATGCATCTCAGCCCAGTCGATTCTATGTCCCTCATGCAGGTCATAAACCAAGTCCCTGAACTGAAAATACCCTTCAATCGTATGTCCTGGCTGCCTGTGGAACATACAATACTTTGTCTGATCAACGGTCGGGTTCCAGACGGGTCATTCCGGAGGAAGCTGTATAGCACAAATTGACATGAGAGCGGAGAAGATGTCGGCGAGAGTTTTCGATAATGGAGGGTATTGGGCTCTCTTCGGAGCCGGGCACTTGTTGTTGTAGCCATTAGGGGGATGGATGTTCTGGTATTGCGGAGGTTGTTGTGGGGCGGAAAAGGCATTTTGTGGAGCGGCAAAGGTGAGTGGAGGGTTTTGTGGATTGGAGTAGGCAGACGGAGGGTTTTGTGGAGTGGAGTAAGTAGGCGAAGGGTTTTGTGGAGTGGATTGGTTGTTGCAGGGGTGCTGGGAGAAGCAGATTTGGTTGGGTGGATTGGCGGAGGGGAATGTAACGGCTTGGACTTGTTCCTTCGTCTGGACTCCCTCTGTGACGGTGATGGGGACACGGCAACCCCATCACTATGGTTGGGTGAATTCCCCACGCCGTGAGGCTTTGAAATTTTCTTGATGCAGAACAGTGGCGAGGTTCTATTTTTAATTTGAGTCTATTTGAGTCCTGTAAGCCTTAATGGGCCCGTTAAATAAGGCCCAAAAGGGCTATTGTTGAGACTAGCTTGGTTAGTGGTCGTAGCTAGCTTATATTCACCACCATACCTCTTATACAACATAAGTTACTTGACCATTTTCTAGTCGGAACAAGTTCCTATCGCTTATCAAGCGAAACCGAGAAGAGCAAATGTCGAGCGAAACTGAGAGGAACAGATGTCGAGCGAAACTAATAAGAACAAGTGTAGATAGATATATGCTGAATGAAGCTAAGGAGACAAAAATCGAGCAAAGTCAAGAAGACATAATCGATCGAAATCAAGCGAAGTCAAGAAGACATAACCGAGCAAAATCAAGAAGACATAACCGAGCAAAATCGAGCAAAGTCAAGAAGACATAACCGAGTGAAATCGAGCGAAATCAATAAGACATAACCGAGCGAAATCGAGCGAAGTCAAGAAGAGTAGGCCATACGAAGTCAGCCGAGAGTCGAGTCTGACAAAGCCAAGTTCGATCGCCATGACTAAGCTTGGATGAAACAACTAAGATCGGTCAATACAAATAAGGTCAGACGAAACAAAGCTCAGACAAATCTAGGCTCGGACGAAACTGAGCTCATACAAAATAGCTAAGATCGGTTAATACAAATAAGCTCGGATGAAACAAAGCTCGGACAAATCTAGGCTTGGACGAAACCAAGCTCAGACAAATCTAGGCTTGGACGAAACCAAGCTCGAAAAAAACAACTAAGATTGGTCGACACAAACAAGCTCAAATGACACAACAAGGCTCGGACTATACAACAAGTTCGAATGATGCAACAAAGCTTGGACTTCACAAAACAAAAGCTTGGACGTCAGAAAACCAAAACTCGGTCATCAAAAGGATCACGTGGACTAGGGTTATGGAGACAACATGCATCTAAGTGCATTCTGAAAGGAGTTAGAGATTAACTTAATGGATGTATGCATATGTACATGGCCAAAAAGGAACAGGTATCAGAACTTATAAGTCAATTTCAGAGGTTAGTTTAGAACAAATAGAACGAATAACATATGCCAAATAACATATAACATAGTCAATAGTAAGCATAATCTGATAACAATTATCTAAAGTTCTAAACTGAATAGAGGACCCAGATACAGTGCCCCAACCACCACTAGAACGTTAGAAACAAATACCAAATCACCTAGGCAATGGCGATGAGGTCTTGGTTAACTGCGCAGAATCAGAGAAAATTTTTCCACACCTTAAACAGTGGAGCTTGTCCACCTCCAAGATTTCACCCCCAGGTTTGAGTCCGAGGTGGGCTTAGGAAGAGCCGACATCACACATATTAGGAACACCCTCCTTTTGATTTGGACTCTTCACTCGGGGATTCTCACTCGGGTGTAACTAGTTCTTCTCAATTGGGAACCTCCGTGAGTCCCCGCAAACCGTGGATTCCCACACGGTCGCCAGACAGGTTGTACCTTCGAAGTCCTATTAGATTTCCTAAAGGGTTTGAGTGAGATTTTCTTTAGGATTATCCAAGAGTTTGGCCTTAATCCCCCTAGATAATTCCATGCTCATCTAAGAGGGAACAACTTCAAATTGGACTAATCTCCAGATTAACCTAAGCTAAAATTGTTGGGGTGCATTGTTTGAATACATGCTTGTTGTGAGACACCACTAATTAAATCCTAATTGGCCTTAAAAAATCCACATCAATTTTTAAAACTAGTTAGGTTGAGTTACAATGGACCAATGCTTTTCTAACATGCATGTTGTTGATGAGGATGATTTGGAATCCTATGGCACATAAACCCAACTTGACTTTGAAATAGATACACCCAATGCCTTCATTGGGATGGGCATGTGGGTCAAAGCACAAGTAGTGAAGAATCATCCTCCCAAAGTGAAGAGTTCATCCATGTCAAAACCCCATCTATCTCCCCGAAGGAGGACCAAGAGCTAGCTAGAGTACTATCTCGATACTCCCCTAACCATTTGATTGCCCTAGCTTCCCAAGTAAGATCACATCTCAACGCTCAATCCATTCCAAGGAGATCTCCAATTTCAATGTTAAACTCATTCAATAGGACTCGCTTCCATGTTCCTAGTCAACCTAACCATCCTCTTCACTCTTAAGGGGTCACATCTTCTCCAAGCTCTCATGCTATACCTAATGTCAATGCACCCCTTAGGCAATTCAATCTCAATCCCGACAAGAGGCGGAAGGGTATGTCCGACAAGTGGTTGCCGAAAGTCTCCCCAAACCTCAACCTCACTCCTTTACTAGCTATTGTAAGCTTCCGAATGCTTATTTTCTCCCGGGTTTCAAAGCCCCCAAATATCCGAAGTATGATGGTTCCACCGATCCACATGAATATCTTTCTTGCTTTCTAATAGATTCTCACCAATGACTTTACGATCAGGTCCTCCTAGTTCATCTCTTTCAAAAATCTCTTGAAGGAGAGGCCCTTAGGTGGTTCTCAGTGAAAGAATGAAGCTTGAAGAACCCCCCCCCCCATTGGCGATGAGATGGAGGGCGGAGAAGGAAGGAGGAGGGGAGGAAGAAAAGAGAGAGTAGGACGTCGCCGGATGCCCCCATCCGTCCTCTGGCACTTCTATCTTCCTCTGAAGGTAGCGTTGGCCGCCCGGCAATACGAAGGTGGCATGCTCCAGCATGACAGTCACTCTTACTAGCCGTTCACCAACAGATGGACCCTCTTTCAAGCCGGAGCAATAGGACCCTCCTTCCTCGTGCCGTCTGCATCGTCGTCCTCCGAAACGATGTCCATGCTTCACCAAGACTAACAACACATCACTTCGTGGAGAGGAGAAACTGCAGGGATGGTCTTAAGCGGTGAAGAGAGGAGGAAATGCCCTTTGGAGCCTTTTATAGGCCGAAGGGGAGCGGTTGCCTTAAATGACTTTTCCCTCGAAGAATCATGAAAGGCAGACACCCTTTCCCCCCAGGCGGTTACCTCATTTTCCACCAACACCCCATCGATGGTAACACGCGAAGTGGCAAGTCATTAAAGCATGGGAAGGTGGACAGGTGCCAGCGCCACGCCAACCAATCAACACGCAAGATATCCACAGAAAAAATCACCGCCTTTCTAACAACTACAAGGACAGTGGTCAAATTACGCCAAAAGTGGTAAGGAATAGTCCAGTCAACATTCACTATTATCAAAACTCGCACACACAAAGTCTTTACATGACCGTGTCAGAGAAAAGGAAAAAATACATCAGGCCTCGGGCCCACTATGAAGTTCGACAGATGAAGAACCCTCGACACCCGGTGATCTACCCCCCGCACCCTCGGTGATGGCCGGTGCAGACACTGACCCCACCTGCGTGGGAACAATCTTGGCCGTGCACCCTCCCGAGACTGCTAGAGTTGGCAATTGCTCAGATGACACAGAGGTCCCCCGACTTCCGCCTTCGCTCGACATCTGAATAGAAGAATCTGTGGTATCTTCGTCTAAGTCATAATATTGCCTGGAAGGAAAATCGAGCTCTCTGTGTGCCTGCTCATGGGCCAGAGAGGTCGCTCGGCGGTAGCCTTAGGAAAACCACCCCTTCCGCAGGCCCCGATGTTAACCGGGCTCGTAGTAGGCAAAGGCAACCTGCTGGATCGCTGCTTGGCAACTCTCCGAGCATTTGTCTTGCTTGAGTGCCTCCGATCCAGCCAGCTTTGCCTTCTCCTCAAGCTTGGCCACCTTCCATCCCACCTTAGACTGCCTCTATTTGGCTTCAGCTTGCGTAGCCTCGGCCTCCGCCTACTGCCGCTCGACCTCTCGGATCCGACCCTCGAGCTCCTTACGCTCGGCCTTCCACTGCTCAGCGCGCTCGGCCTACACAATTCACTCCGCGTCTAGGACTCTATTTTTCAGCTTGAGCATATAGCAGGCCTACCCCAGCTGCTCGATTGACTCCTGAGCTTCTTTCTAGCTTGACTCAGCCTGCGCTCTGAGCGAGGTCGCCTCCTGTCGAAGGCCTTCAAGATCGCGAGTCAAGCGCTTGATCTTTCGGTCGGCTGCGCCACTGGCCCAGGCCAGAGAATCCCTCTCGGAGTTGATCCGAGCATACAAATCGGCCATCTCGGCCCCCAGTTGGGCCATAATTAGGCTACCTTCCATGACTCGTTTGAGAAGAATGGAAGGAGGGCTACGCCTGAGACTTCCCCAAATTACTTCCGAGGTCATAGTGCGGCACCTATGGTACAAGGAGGCTCGGACGACAGAAGCACCTACCGCAGGAGGGACAGCCCTCTCAGGAGTAGCTGGGATCGAGGAATCCCCCCCGGGTGTTTCCACTCTCGAGGGCCCACCGGTTAGCTCAGGCTGGACCGCTTCCCCTTGCGCCTCCGTAGTCTCGGTCGGCTGGGATTGGGTCGCTTCGCATTGCGACCCCTCGGCCTCGACCCGCTCGGATCGAGTCCCATTGTCTTGTGCCCCTTCGACCTCAATAGGCGCACCAGCGGTGGCCGCCCCTGCCTAAGGCGCACCTACCTCGGCTGTGGCCCCTTCGACAATGGCGGCCCCCTCGGATTCAACAAACGGGAGGGCCAACTGGGCGCCCCCCTCGAGTGAGTGAGTGGCCTCTGCCCTTCTCGCCCTTTTTCTCTCCACAGTCGTGGCCTTCATCGAAGACCGCAGCACCTTCTCCACGGGATCCTTGCGCTTGGCCCCGCGATGCTCGGAAGTCCCATCCCGAGTGATCTGCTTGCCCTTGTCACAGGCATGGGAAGAACTCCCAAGAACTTGAGGTCCCCCGGGAGCAGACGCCTCCTCTTCGTCGAGGATCACCACCTTGGCCAGTGACGCCTCTTCATCAGCCACTCGCCTCGATTCTAAACAGAGACAAGTGAGCTATCAACAAGAAGTTTACTCTTGCGACCCAACATCAATGCAAGGGGGCCGAAGCCCTTACCTGGAGGCCGCACATGCTAAGAAGGATACTCCTCGATGTTGGCCACGGTCATCAACTCGGCAGTGGATCGACGATTCTCCTGAAGAAGAGCAGCCTTCTTCTCCACCTCTGGGGAAATTGCAGCCAGCTTTAGGGGGATGTTTGGATGAAAGTTGGGGATCAGCGGGAAATTCCAAGAACCACTGTCCAGAGCTGCACCCACCCAAAAATACTGGATCTTCCAGCCCTTGTGAGAAGAGTCTTTGGGGGGGAGAGTTGCGCAGCTCCTTCCCCTCTTTGCCTGGAGATAAAAGAAACCCTTGCCCGCATGGGAATGCTCCTTCAATTCAAAGAAAGCATGGAAGAGATCTAGCGAAGGCTCTATCCCACATGAACGGCAAAGGAAGATGAAGGAGAAGATGAAAGTGTACGAATTTGAGACCAATTGGACTAGAGCCAGTCGGTAGAACTGAAGCAACTCTACAGCAAAATGGTGAAAAGGAAGGTGGAACCCGCACTTCCAGGCCAAGAGAAAGGAGTGGAAGAGGCCGGAGTGAGTGTCCAAACTATACTCATGAGGCCCTACTGGAGAGAAATGGTACTTCCATGGCAGCCCATATCGGCGCTCTAATAGCTTCACCTCATCCTCAGTCAGCTCACTTCGAAGAGGTTCCGTCGGCACCGTAAGTGCCCTAGAGGCCGGCCCAACTTCTGGCGCTTCGGCCTCGGGATGCTAGTCCGCCATGGGACAACAAGGAGAGCTAGAAGATAAAGAAGAGGACACTATGCTGGACAACTATGGGGGAGGCAGAAGTTGGTGAATCGCCGCCGTCGTAATCTCCGCAAGCTCCGCGAAGGCCACCGCCACTCTTTGCCCTTCAGGGTCAACCTCACGGCGCATGAGCCTCTCCCAAACACCAAGATGGTGGGAAAAGCCCTAGACGATGGAGGTTAGGAACGATCGCACGCGCTATGCTTATAAACCCCCCGGGGAATCCTCTTCTATTCCCTCTCCGATCATGGCTGCTTTCCCTAATATCACTCACGAGCATCTCTTATCTTTTAGATCCTCGCAATTGCTGAGGGGGAGTGTGTACTATCCTTTGCTCAACCTTTCACTCTCGTGTGTAGAACCTCAGGGGGAGATTCCTTTCTAAGACTGGCTCTTATTGACTGACCTCTCTGATAGACATCTCCTGTTTCTCGTATCATGGTTGTTCAAGTGAATTAAGTTCTTAAGGTCAACAACTTCCTGAAGTTTGAAAATAAGAAGCTTGAAGGAGGGACTCCTTAGGTTTCTCCTGTTGATACATTTAGTGTACTAGGCTCTAATGTCCCATGGTCTGCATATGCACATTCAGTAATACTTTTAGTTGATAAACTCTACATTGAGTATTGTGATCAAACAAGATTATGAGTAACCAAGCACACTTCACCTAAGATGTGAGGTGGTTTGCATCAAAAGGTCATATCTTGACTAGCTCTGATCTGGTATTTGTTATTAAAAAATAAAAAATAAAAAAGAGAAGAAGCTTACAGAGCAATGGCTTTGGTCTGTTGAGAACCTTCACCCCTTCACCAATGAAGTGACAGAGGGTTAGGCATGAGGTGGCAAGCTATCTCTGGTCTAAGTAAGACATGATAGTTAACTGCACTGAGTAACTGGGATAGTTGCATCTAACACATGTGATTCCTCATGTAAAAAGGTGTCAGTTGAACTTGATTATCAATGCAATTGTTTTTGGCATACCAGAGGTGCATGATTGGATTCCATATCACTATTCCAGCTTGTTTGACTTCAATACTAATGGTAGTTAATCCTGAAAGATCACTAGATCTCAATGAGCCAGATTGAACAGGGAATATCTAGGACTTTGGTTCACTCTTGTGCATTAGCTTCAATAATCTTGAGTAAGCACTCTCTCGTTAGTTGCTTGAATTCTCACACTTCTAAAAGTTCTTGATTTTAATCCATCAATTCATACTCTCTTACCATGCAATGTTCTTGTGTTGGGAGATATCTGAATTTGGGGCTGATCTAGTCATTTCATCAGACTTGTCTTAGACTTGAATCTCTCTTCTGCCATTTTCTCTGCCTCCCATCTCCACTACTCATTCTGAAAACACCCCTGCTGTTTTGATGATGTCAAAGGGGCAAAAGTTTTTAATGAGTCATCATCATGGACTCTTAGCACTGTAATATCTCGAATTTCCATGTACTTCTACACATCCTTCGCAACACATAGCTCTGATACCAACCGTGATGACCCAGTATCTGGGCTCGGGTAAACCCAAAACCACTTGGATCCTGAGAGGACTCCCAAGAGTGGTAAAACTCCGAAGTTATAAAAGGAGAGTATGAAGTCGTATAGAAATATGTTGAACTTCTAGATAAGGTAGTAAATAATTGCTATGTTTGATCAGGATTGTTAAAATAGTAAAAATAAAATTACATTTTTAATTAAACAAATTAAACTACAGCTACAATAGCTAGCAGAGTCCAGTCTAACTAAAGACAAGTATAATCCAACAGAAAAGGGAACGTACCCTCAAGTCGGGGGAAGCCCGACACTGGCAAAACTAGCAACTAAGAACCACGCACCGCACCACCAGACCACGTGGAAGAAGAGCAGTTGTTGTGTCTCCTCTGGATTTGATGAGTGTTGTGACCCTATGGTTTTGATGATGGCAACGCTATGGCAAAATGGCAACACAATGGCAGCCCTCTAAAACTATATGCCCCTGTGGTTTTGATGTTAAGAAACACTATGGTTCATTTGATGTTTTGGCATGCACAGATTCTATGTCTCATAAAATTGTTTGGCATCTTAGTGCTGATAATGTTCATAGTGTTGTGACCCGGTGGCCTTGATGATGTTAAATACTAAGTCTTATTTGATGATGTCAAATATTCTCTATCATCTTAAGACTACATGAGTAAAATGAGTGATATGTATTTTTGTTGCACTTGCTGTGAGTGTGTCTGCATTGTGTCTACATTTGCACTTGCTGTGATGTTACATTTGCCTTGATGCATGATGCATGTTAAGCTACTGTGATAAGATGTGATTCTTCACATTGATGCATTCTGTGCATTCATGCATCCTGTGCTGTCACTTAAAGTCAGGTCAAAGTAGGTTTGTCATTGGTTCATGCTCATTCATGCATTTTGTCATTGGTCTATGCTCATTCATGCACTTTGTCATATAGATCTAATGCACATCCATGCATTCATAATCATGCAGGTCAACGTACATTTATTTGAGTCAATGCATCATTGGTCTGCATTCTTTTCCCCTCCCCGCCGGGCCGGCTGAGCACCCCTCCCTGCGTGGAGGTATATTTTGGTTGTAATCTAATTCCGCAGTCAGCAAGTTAAGACTGAGCATTTCAGACCTGCAGGGAAGCTAAAGCCACTTGATATACCTCAATGGAAGTGGGAGAGCATTGGTATGGATTTTATCATGGGTCTACCTAGGACTCGTGATGGATTTGACACAATATGGGTGATTGTTGATAGATTGACTAAGTCTACACATTTCTTGACCATTAAGTCCAAATGGACAGTTGACGTCTTGGCAGCTCTATACATGAAGGAAATTGTGAGGCTTCATGGAATACTGGTAAGCATTGTATCTGATAGAGACCCAAGGTTCACTTCGCACTTCTGGAAAGGGTTACAAGAATCCACGAGTACTCGTTTGAATTTCAACACTGCTTTTCATCCATAGAAAGGCTAACATACTGAGAGAACCAATCAGATTGTGGAAGATATACTGAGAGCCTGTATAATTGAGTTTGAAGGCTATTGGCATGAACATTTGGCTTTGATTGAGTTCGCCTACAACAACAGTTACTAGTCTAGTATCCAAATGGCTCCATTTGAAGCTTTGTATGGAAGAAGTTATAGATCACCATTGTGCTGGGATGAGGTAGGTGAGTAGTAATGGCTGGGACTAGATCTCATTTCGAAATCATCTAAGAACATCCGTGTTATCAAAGACCAGTTGCTAGTGGCACAAGTAAGATAGAAGAGTTATGTCGATAATAGGAGGAGAACCTTAGAATTTCAAGTTGGCGAGTATGTATTCTTGAAAGTTTCACTAATGAGAGGTGTACGAAGGTTTGGTATTCATGGCAAGTTAAGTCCAAGATATGTTGGTCCATTCGAGATTCTGGAAAGAGTTGGGAAAGTTGCATACCGTTTAGCGTTACCACCTCAGTTATCAAGAGTACATAATGTCTTTCACGTATCGTGCTGTGAAAGTATGTGTATGACCCCACCCATATCATTCAACATGCAGATTTAGAGTAAAAAGAAGATTTGACTTATGAAGAAAGACCCATCAAGATTTTTGGACAGTAAGCAGCAGCAACTCAGGAATCGTTCTATATCTATGGTCAAGGTTCAGTGGAGTCGATGTGGAACTGAAGAAACTACTTGGGAATCCGAGGATGTTATTCGGAAGTAATGTCCTGATTTATTCTAAGGTCAGTTCTCAGTCCCCATTTCAATTAAAGCAGTGAATTTGGAGGATCAAATTTCTTAAAGATATACCTTCTGGTTTATGAAATGACTGCCAATGTCGGAGATAATTTGGCTGGGGACCCCGAACCAGAATATTATATTCTGTCGGAAGATTCTGGCGACTAGCTCCCCCGTTACTTCTCTTAGCGCTATCACTTCTGTCCATCTGGAGAAGTAGTCTGTGACTACTAAGATATATTTGCATCCTAATGAGGATGCTGGCAGAGCCCCCGTGATGTTCGTGCCCCATTGAGCGAATGGCCAACTCAGTATGGTGGGATGTAGTGATATTGGTGGTCTTTTTGACACGGTGGCATGTTCTTGACATTTTCGATAAGCTTTGGCGAACTTGCAGCAATCGTCAAACACAATGGGCCAGTAATAGCCCAACTTTTTTATTTCAATCTTCATTTTCAGACCGGCCTGACGTGCCCCGACTTATCCAGCATGAACTTCTTGCATCACATGCTGAGCTTTTGTTAAAGACAAGCAGTGGAGTAAGACTTTCTTTTGGGCATCTGCCATTATTCGGAACAAGGTTCCATTTCTTATCTCATAAGAATCTTTGATCTTGAGGAGCTTCATTCTCTATTCTTTTGCTTTCAAGAGTTGCTGGTGATGGAACCATCGTAGGAGATACTCCCGCCAGTCAGGCTATTGGATTTCCTCCACATTTGCCGCTTCATTATCTTCTTCATTAGTCAGGACCTCTGTCACACTGGGGACCTGATGTCGATTAATCACTATGATATTCAGGCTCGTGTCCGGCGGGATTACCAACGAATTGGCTAGCTTTACGAGGGCATCTACCTGAGCATTCTGTCCTCGGCTGATGTTCCTGACTTCGATGAAATAAAATCTTGCCATCAGGCACAGTGCCAATTGATAGTAAGGAAGGAGTTCTTGCTTCCACACATCGAACTCTCCCTCCAACTGTTTTATAACTAGCATGGAATCCCCAAATGCCTCCAGCATCTGAATTTCCATGGACAGGGCAATCTGTAACCTGATTATTAGGGCTTCATACTCTACCTTGTTGTTCGTACAGGGTTTGTTTATTGAGCAGGAGGTATATATGACCTCTCTCTCGGGAGATTTCAGGACTATGCCTGCCCCGACCCTGACTCTGACTGCTCCAGCTGCTGGGGTGTCAATTCTGGATGCACCATCAAAATACAACTGACATAAAGCGGGCTGCACTTGGTCAGCTATTAGAACTTTGTGATTCATTCAGACTTGTGATCATCAAGTTGATTAGGGCAGAAGCAAGTCAATTCAGATTTGTGCAAGGTTCATACTCAAACACAATTTGTCCTAGTTCGAGGCGGGCCCACAGGCACTACGCCAAGTGATTATTGACACCATTGGCTTACATGTTAACCATTAGGGATACTTTAATTGTTTATTAAGACAATCACACAAATAAGTGAAATCGAGGGTAAAATTTGGTAGCATTTCCCCATATCCTGAAGGGTCACAGGGGAAAAGTGGAGGCTCACCCACGGGATTCCCGGGGTAAGCTCCTAATTGTCGGGAGGCCAACATGGCAATCGATGAACTCGAATGGATGGAAATCCCGAGGGCTAGCCTATGAAGGGCACCGATGATCTACGAGTCATCAATACGAATTCAATCGGACAGCTCGGACTGGACGGAGACCTCGAGGGCTACCCTACGAGGGGTTCCGTAAACCCATGGGCTATCACAATCCCAAGAGGGGATGTGGCTTTTAATTTCCTGTTGGATCAGAGGATCCGTTTATATTCACTCTTAATGGCCCATTGGGCTCCACATTATGGGAGAACAGGTCCCTATGGCCTTTTGGCGATTCAGAAGAAAACGGGCAGCGAACTCACTTGATGGAGAATGTTCCCCCTCCCCGGCTAGTGAATCAATACTCACACACGTAAGAGACACATCGATTATAAGAACATTTCATATTACCCTGGTAAAGAGGGGTAGGGAGTCATATTGACGAACTCCAGCCCAATCTTTCTAAGGGTGGATAAAACATGAGGAACGATTATTCCATCATCAAAAAATCAATGAGAAGCTAGGCATATAAAAGATTAAGTTATCACTGTTTAGGGGTTAGCCACGAAGACACATAGGTTACGGAGCTCACAGAGGGGGGCATCGTATAGATATAGTTATATAAGACAAATATTCAAGCATGTAACAGGCAGGATGTGCGATGGTGATTTTGATGTTTTAGCGTATGGCGTCCAGGTTGTGGGAACGGCCATACCCTCTCCGACTCATGGGTGTGAGTGGAGAGGTGACAATGGAACTGGTTCCAGAAGTCAGTAGAGAGGTATGAAACTCTGACGAAGGGAGGCAACACACATCAATCACATGAAATAACCCCGCTGTGATCAACCCACCAAAGGGACCCCCAAACCCCCATGCTTCTTTCTCCCCTCATTCAGAGACTCCAGATTCTCTATTTTCTCATGATTCTAGGTCTTGGCCTATGTCATCATTTCATCCCATTTTTGGGACTTCTTCTGATCCTTCTCCTCGGGTATCCCCGGGCTCTGCTTCTGATCCTTCCCCGACCCTATCGAGTGATTATCTTTTTCTTTCCCCACCCCTGTCAGGTGACCATCATTCTTCTTCCCCGACCCTATCGGATGTCTATCATTTTCTTTCCCCGACTTTGTCGGGTGACTCTCATTCTCCTTCTTCAACCTCGTCGGAGGACTCCTATTCTTTTTCTCCAACCACGTCGGATGACCACTCCTCTTCCCCCTTATCTTTGCCATAATCTTCTCATAGTTTGTCTATTCTTTCCTCCTCACCCTTTCGAGGTTCTGTCCCTTTTTCTTGCTATTTTCGAGACTTTAGTCCACCTTGATCTCAGTTAATCCTTGATTATTCTATATCTGGTTCCTTGTTATCAGGGCCTTGGTGCCTTAACGAAGGAGTTCTAGCCCTTGTCTCTCCTCCTTTCATCCCTTCTTCATCCAGTGTGATGTCTGTCGCTCCTCCATGTCAAGGAATTTGATCATTTGCTATCCTCTCCTTCTTTCGTCCTGTTAAGCAAGGAAATATAAAGCTCAATGATCAAGTTACTTCGGGACGCTAGTCTTCACTCTATGGCGTTGCAAAGGTATATTCATTTTGTGCAAGAATATGCTCTCATTTTTATTATTCTGATTTTTCTGCACATGGTTATAATGTTGGTTCCTTAAAATATGGTTGAGTGACTTAGTTTAGTCTTAGTTGATGAAAAAGAAAAAAAATTGTCAAATGAGTTCGCTTTTGCAGCACCTTTAGACTGGTGATAGCACTATGTTGGGAGTCTAGTTCCTTCACCAATCGTTGAGGGTAACCATTGAGCATGGGTTTTTCACGCACTACATGGCAAGCCATAGCTGATCCCTCTAGAGCAATACCATTACTGCTTTAGCCATACTTTGGATATGCACAAAAATCTTTTCTCTTCTTTGCTCGGTCGATTGCAGGGGTAAGAGATGAACGGATGAGATGACCAACCTAGGCGCTCCCCAATACGGGAGAGGTCTCAAATAGGGGCAGTCTTGACCCTAAAAAAATGAGCTCTCATGCCAATATCTAGCCCATAAAAAAACAAGACAATGGAGTTTTTTTGAGTTACCATTCCAATATTCAGTACTGATTAGAAAACGTTGGCATACATATATTTTTAAATTCGTTCTGTACATTTGGAGATACAATAGAAATGTCCAATGTGCATATGCTAAAAGGCAGGGAGAAGCCTGGGACAATATCACAGTTGATCATCATCATGTATGGAAGAAGAAAAAAATAATATTTACAATGAACAATTTATTGAGTTGTATTTATTCATTATAACAAGCTAAGCTTGACACTGTAACACAATTGCTTACAATGAAAGCATAATCTTCACTTTGCATCGTACAAACTATGACACTGTCATATGACCATGTACATTGCACATTGTAAAATCATTCTTACACATTATCTGGGAGATCCCAAGATTTACAACAGAAACAAACTTCCTGAAAAATCACAATGAGCAAAATATGTATGTCAAACTTGAAAGATTACAAGTGAAATAATTCTGGTTACTAGCATTAGCCATTCAACATTGTTTGACATGCAAGAGTTGCGGCATTAGTTGTCAAGTGAGTGTGGGTTAATTTTCATAACCCCTCAGACATTGAAAAGAACAGAACCGTTGAGTGCACCAAGTCAGCTTCATTTACAGGGTCCTCATATATATACATAGGTCATGTCCTCAGTTTCTCAGTGCAACTAAGAACGTATGCAAATGTCTAGTTCTGTAGCTTCTTGAGATCATCAACTGTGTGATGCCTGAGAGGTGTGGGGCAAGTGAATAAACTTTGACGTAGAATATTTCACAATTGCAAATCCTTCCTGAAATCATGAATAGAAAAATGTCAGGCTCCATAACTTGACCGCATGGAATATGTAATAACTAACCAAAATGGACATACTCTGAACCTGGCCCAAAACATTTGATGGAAATAAGTTTGGATAAGAATATGAGCCCCAGAGAATGAGACTTGGTATCAAAGACAAATTCTGTGCAGCACATAGAAATGCAAGTAACAAGTGAAGCAATCAGCTTTCACTAACAGAATATGATAAAAAAGAAAGCAATGAAAAGTTTAAGAGTTTGTAGTGCTTTCCTCTTCTCCTTTTCTCGATGAACTCTCATTGTTAACTCCCAATTGACGCAAATACTAATGCTGCCATCACTTATGATAAAGACAGGAAATGATTACTACAGTTTGTTAACGTAAAATTCGTGGCTATAGGCCACTTTTCTTGTAGTGTCCTAACTATAGTGATTGACTCAAGAACTTAAGAATTATTCTCACTGCTGAGAAGACAGCCTATGTTCTTGACCGACTTGTACCTCCTCATCCTATCGATGATGCTGAAGAGAAATAGATCATTCTTTATGAGAAACATAAGGAAGATGTCACTATTGCCTAATGTTATATGCTTGCCTCTATGAGCAATGAGTTACAGAGGCAGCATGAGAAAATAGATGTAAGATCTATTTTGTTCCACCTTAAGGAGCTCTTTGGAGCTCAAAGTAGATCAAAAAGATATGAGATATCTAAGAGTATGTTCTGGACATGGGTGTCTAAGAGAACATCTATACAGACACATGTTCTCAAAATGATTGAGTGGATAGAAAGGTTGGTCGAATTAGGATTTGACATGAATAGAGAGCTTTATGTCTATCTAATTCTGCAATCTCTCCCTAATTTTTTTCCCAGTTCATTGTAAATTTTAACATGACTAAAATAGAATACTCTCTGGCAGAGCTTCTAAACATATTGAAGACTGTTGAGAGCATTATGAACAATGGGAAAGCTCCTATGATGCTTGTTGGTAAGACCGGCAAGAAGAGAAAAAATCAGCAGGTCTTTAAGAAAGACAAGGCAAAGAAGTAAGCTAAACAGGCAAAGGCTACAAAGAAGGAAGAGGCTAGCAAGGATAAGGGCCAATGCTTCCATTGCCATAAGGATGGCCATTGAAAGAGGAACTACAAGTTGTACCTTACAGAGAAAGCAAAGTAGAAGTTTGGAGAAGCTTCATGTATGTTTATGTTTGTTTGCGCGCGTAGGGGAATTCCCTTCTTACTCTTTCCCTCACGGCGGGGACGCACACTCACCTTTTACGGAAGGCCGAGATAGGTCAATTTGGCACGTGGGGATTCCGAGGGTATTGAAAGGAGGGTGGAAAGAATGATAGGAATGCACTGGAGGGAGTGGCGTATGGTTAATCATTTTGGAAGACTAGAACAGGGATGGCAAGATGGAATGTGGGTGTGCCAGTCGATTTCTCGACGATCACCTGTGGAACCAAATGTTTAACTGGGGATGTGCCGCCAGGGCATGGCGCATGAGCATGAAAGGTTATGTGTCACATGGAGAGAATGAGGTTCTGCAAGTACGAGTGTAAACGATTGTGGGGGCTCGTGTACTGGACGTCTTCCCCATTGACCGTAAGCGATCGGTGTTTATTTTAGATCGGGCAGAGCCCGAACACCTTTGTTTCTACTGCCCAAGAGAGAGTAAGGGACCCTAGATGCCGCGACGTCGGGAGGGCTTAGTCTATGCAACAGCGACAGGGCAACAGCAATACAACAGGGATAACTGGGGCAGAGAGACTAGTTTCAGCGAGGCAGGGGATCCACTCCCTAACTAGATTACATGACTTATATGCCGTGAAAGGCATTTATGTGGGGGCATGAAAGCCCAATTACAAGTGCTTGCAAGCCACAGGATAATTCCGTCATTTGTGATGGTCTCCGGGTCATTGCGTTATTATGTGGGTAGTTTCGTATCCTTACATAGTGTCTATCAGAGGACCTACAACTCAGCAAGATGCCACCCGAGGGGCGTCACAATGTCTTCCCGTTATGAGACAATGTCGAGGTCGAGGTAGTTGGGGTGTCGTAGGCACCATTGTGCTAGAGTAGTTGGGCGTCACCAAGGTTGAGGCTACCGAATGATGTAGGCACCCCTTGTCACTGGAGCGGTCGGGTGCTTTTGAGACTGGAGCGGTTGGACGACGTGAGCATTGCTATGACTGGAGCTACCAAAAGCCGTTGAGGTCAGAATTTCTAGGTGCCGTGGGCACCGGTGGGATTGGAGTTGTTGGCCGACATCTGAGGTAGAATGGCTCGACACTGTCTGGACCCGACATTGGATGCCGGGGGCACCGTTGTGACTAAGTTGTTGAGCGATCGAGTGTCAGGGGTCCCGATGTGACTGCAGTGGCTGGCAACTGGGTGCCGAGGGCCCCGTGGTGACTGAATTGTTGAGTGATCGGGTGCCGGGGGCCCCGATGTGACTGGAGTGACTGGTAGTCAGGTGCTGGGGGCACCGTAGTGACTGAATTATTGAGCGATCAGGTGTCGAGGGCCCCGATGTCACTGGAGTGGCTGGCAATCGAGTGCCCGGGGCACCGTTGTGACTGAGTGGTCTAGCGATCGGGTGCCGCGGGCCCTGATATGACTGGAGTGACTGGCAGTCGGGTGTCGGGAACAACGTTGTGACTGAGTGGTCGAGAGATCGAATGTCGGGGGCCCCGATGTGACTGGAGTGACTGGTAGTCGGGTGCCGGGGGAATCGTTGTGACTGAATTGTTGAGCGATCTGGTGCCCGGGGCCCCGATGTGACTGGAGTGGCTGGCAGTCGGGTGCCGGGGGCACCGTGGTGACTGAATTGTTGAGCGATCTGGTGCTGGGGGCCCCGATGTGATTGGAGTGACTGGCAATCAGGTGCCGGGGGCACCATTGTGACTGAAGTAGATGGGCGGTGTGAGACCTTGATGGTTGTGCTCGAGGCCCGTTGACAGAGGCAGGGGCCTAGCACTTCATCTTGCATCGGGACTTGCGAAGTATACCCATTGTCAGGGTAACAGCACTTAGGGCACGCTTATCGAGGTGACACTGAGGTGGCGTATGATTATCGGGGGGAGCCTGACAGGGGGCTTCGATTGAGCCACGTCTGGTGGTACACGATCATCGAAATAGAGACTGGGTAGAGTGCTCTCATCGAGCAAGGTCCGTGTCGTGCACGAACGTTGAGGAAGAGATCGGGTAGGGTGCCTCAATCGAGCAACGTTTGAGGGTCATGCATGATTATCGAGGCAGGGACTTGATAGGGCGCCTCCATGAAGCAGCATCAGAGGTCATGCGTGAACATCGAGGTAGGGCCGAGTAGGGTGTTCCCGTCGAGCAATGTCTGGGAGCGCATGATGATTGAGACAGGGCTCAGATAGAGTGCTTTCACCAAGCGGTATCAGGGTCGTGCACAAATATCGAGATAAGACCCAGGCAGAGTGCTTTCACCAAGCGACATCAAGGTCGTACACGAATATCGAGATAAGACCTAAGCAGAGCACTTTCACCAAGCAATATTTGGGATCATGTATGATTATCGAGATGACATACGTTCATTAAAATCAGGGGCCACCTTTTAAGAGATTGGTGTTTGGGCTAGACGCCATAGGAGGGATGATCATGCGACATGCCCTCGGCGTACGCCTAGCAAACACACACACAAATCTCCTTAGCGCGCCTTTGTAGTCTAGGGCTGAACTCCTTGATGCTTGATGCTTTGACGCTTGCCTCTTGGGCTTCCGAATGGGTGGTTTTATAGTGGAAGATGAAGGGTCAGAGGTGTTTAGGCCGAACGAGCACACTTGCCCAATAGGTCTCTTCGCATCAACATGGAGTCATACTTTAAGTAATTACATTTTTGTTCTATTGAATAAGATAATGGAAAATGTGATAAAACACACGAACAACCATAGTAACAACAATAAATAAACCGTAGATATAGAAACAAGTGGATGAATAAGAGAGTATGATCAAGCAAGATATAAGGTAAAGTGGCCTTTTATGAACAAGAATGTACTTCATAACCATAAAGGCTATGCACTAAAATGTCATGAACAAGAAAGTACTAGCAAGCATATAAATTTTCACAAGATTACCTCATGGTTTTCAGCCGTCTATAAAAAAAGTACTCCAGGCACAATGCGACACTAGTATTCATCGTACCCCATAGTTTTTAGCACGTTTCTAACTATCTGCCAAGGGGGCTAGCATGGAGCCCTTGGACATTATCTGTGATCGCTCTTGCATCTCCAAGTTACAGATCAAGCTACTTCCATGAGAATATGATAAAGTTGGCCAATAATGTACAATTCAACAATAGTTTCGTGATGATGTAACCAAGCTAAAGAACGTACCAACATAAGATTGTGAGAGCTCAATGGACGATTTAGGACAAGGTCATGGTACGGAAGGAATCTGATAGTATAACGGCATGTTCTTAGATTTTCATAATTCATTAGATAGCTTTTGCATAAAGTATGGGGTTCCAGACCATCAATAGATCATCTAGGAACTTAAGGAAAGCAACCCTTAGGTCAAACCTCGGGTTAGACACATGGAGATAGAACGCGGTCATTACCTGGACTGTTTCTAGATAGACGCGGTCATGATCTGACTGCTACTAGACAATAGCGGTCGCCTAATGGCCACTTCTAGCCAGGACTCAGAAAATAACGGTATAATATGTGCTTTCTACTTTGTTAGGCTTTAAGGGTACAACCGGCTCGGCGTCCTAGTAGAAATCCCAGGCTCGCGGAGACTTAAGGAGGCCTTGAAATAAGATCACCTAGTCCGGTAGAAGGAATATCCAATGGAGAGGATCACTAGTCCAAGAATATGTGCCTATAAGTGTAAAGTGTATCTAATGACTCCGTATCAGAATACGTGTCTTGTACTTAAGAAAAGACACATAGATAAGAAGGGATCATATAAAACAGCGATCACACATTAGTAAAACAAGTCCATCTATCCTTTGAAATAAGAGAACCCCAAGGGCGCCCCTCTCTCTCTCTCTCTTCCCACCCCATTACAGCTGTGAAAGCCCCATTCTCTGAGGTGTGATACCTCCATATCAATCCTCTACTCGGTGAGAAGCTCAGCACCACCGCCACCACCGCCATCGAGCCGCCATCGCACCGCCACCGCCTCGTCGTTGGAGTTCTATCCATCTCTAGACAACAAGCTGAAGATAGATCTATATCTCCTAGTCCCATTGTCTGATCGACCTTAAACTTTGAGAGTTTGTTTCCCCTATCATCCCCCATCTCCAGTTTTAATTTCATGTCATTCCTCCGCCGTTTGATATTTTTCCCCATTTTATACTTCCACCCCTGATAGTCTGCCAATCAGCAGATCTGCAGGATAGTGTCCTATTTTTGTATTTTTCCCACCCCCTTAGCCATCTCCATAAAATCCCAAAAAATTTCTAAGTGATCCTCGCATCCCCCCTTCCACCCATAATTTTTCCAGCACCCAGATCCATCCCTTACCCTCTGGTCAAAATTTGTTCTTAGGCAAATCCCTATCTGTCCTGACAGTTCTGCAACTAGATCCAGAGAAACCACGTAGTTTGAAGAGGTTCTCACTTCTAATACTATTGAGGGATGGAACTGAAAAATTTATATGTTGTATCCCTTTGAGTCCTCTTTCCAACAGCACCAATCTTGCCTCGATCCGCCTCTAGATATGAGCACAAAAATTTCTGTCGTGGGGGCACGTAATTCTATTGCGTGAACAGACCTGCAGAGGCAGCAGCAAGTTAATTCTTGTAAAAATACACCAGCTCCGATTCAACGACCGCTACTTCCAGGGATTGACCAGGGATGTCCCGCCTTTGTCCCAGCCAAACGCTGCCTCCAGAAGAGCCCAAGAGGACATCGTCCCTTTGCAGGCCCGTGCTTGCTGTCCTGCAGGCCAGAATCGAGTCTGCTCAGTGCCGAGTCAGACCAACAACCCATCTCCGCCCCGAGAGCCCTTCCAGCTTCCTGTCCGTCAACCCAAGATCGGTCCTCTCGGGCCCCACTTGTAGCCCTTTACCTCCCTATGTGGAGTGGGTAGTGAAACTCCTGCTGTAATTATTGTAATTATTTTTACCAGGAGTTACCGTTCTTGGTCGGGGTTGTCTTCCCCACGCCCGGAGCGTGGAGGTACACTCGTCACCCTCCTACTAACGCATGTATTAAAGTCCATTATACACCCACTAAGGTCAAGTCTTACCACCACCTCAGCCTCGTCTGCCTTGACATCCTTAAGTCCATGACAGACTGTCTTCTACCCGTTATACCTTCAGTATAACGCCCTGGTTCACATCCGCTATGCTTTCCAGAGTTCTAAGCCCGAACGTCTCGCCTGCCGTTCTTATCTTTTATTGGATAAGGTTACATGGCGGACTGATGGAGGTGCGTTATGTTAACATAGCGGTCTATCGCGGATGCGTTATGCCTCACAGAGGAGTTCTAGCAGAACTGTTCTTCTCTGCAACTCCGTGGATAGATTGTAGAAGTTGTTATCTTGATTTCTCCCCCAAATCTGATCCTTAGGACCTTCTATTGCCTATTCCTTCAATTTTTCAGGGTTACTATAGCTACGCTGGGAGAAGGACAGATCATTTTCTGTCTAGAAACCCACATCATGTGTAGAGGCAAGCCTCCACCTAGTACTAGGGGTCTACAAAATATTACATGTAGTGTAATGTGCATTCCATTGATGCATCACTGTGTACCTTAAGAAAAAGATTAGTATTTGGCTGAAACCACTGCACATAGTGAGGGGGAGTAGCGCTGAGTTTGTCAGATATGTTGATTTATGGCTGATTGTCAGAAATGGTGATGTGCTTGTGCTGACTGGTCATATTACTGAAATGCTGGGTTGATTATGGGTTGAACATCATAAATTTGGATATTGCTCCTGACTATATTGTAGAGTGTGAGTCACTTCTTCTTGAGAGTTGTCTCATAAGGAAGGTTGAGTGCTACTGGGGTATTCATAAGGCTATCAGTTAGCTGAAGGGTTAATAAAGGATGAATCTTTGGCTATCTGCAAATCTATCTTGAGTCTTATCCTTGCTCTTATGTGGCCTTCTATCCTACCACCATACCCTTCTTCATAGTGATCTGTTCACATTTTCCTTCTCATCTGAATTCTGTCACATGTCCTTAGATTTTGGCAGTCAGGGGGAGTAATGCTTATAAATCTATCATCTTTACTAACCATCAATTATTGGTCACTAAGACCACCCTGATCCAAGAATAAAATTGTTGAACTTTACAAAAACATGATGTTCTGCTTATGAAGATTATATCCTATGTTGATTATTCATAATTATTCTTGAATGTACGTTCAATGGACTTAAAAGTTGCATATACTGCACTTAAATTTAATTTGTTGGGAACGAGATACAAAGCCCGGAAAAGAGAAAGTGAGAGAGAAGTTGAGTGTCGTAGTCGGGCTTGGAGAGACCGCTCCCCTTAGCATGAGTTTACTTGTGCCGAGGGATTGCGGTCTGGAGTTGACGGGGGTGTTGATCTTCTAGGCCGATCCCTCGGGGCTGTGGAGCCTTACGAAATGAGGGTGGGGTCATGCATCGCCAATGACGGTTTTGGACGAGCTTCATGGTGCCCGTGTATGATCGACCTCACACCGGGGCCAAGCATTGAGAGAACGTGGGTCTCCAAGGCACTCGAGTCGGAGACCCTACTTTGGTGGTCATAGCTCCTAACAAAAGGCCATGGTGGAACACAAGCCATCGACTCGCAGGTCATCTAGAAGATTGGACCAATTTGAGGGCCTGGAGCTGAGATAGTTGTGGGAGGCAAGCTCCTTCATGCTACGGGCTGCTGCTGAGCTTTGTCCTGGGGGACCTCTGGAGGGCCTAGCCATCTTCCACGAAACATGGCCAGACGTCATCTTGTTGATAAAGTTGAGATGATCGTGGACTCATGAGAGGATCTTATCGAGCTTCTCCTCAAGGATGGCCGTTGTGGCTGGAGCCATGCGAGAGACTTGTCGAGCTTCTCCCTGTAAGAAAGAAATTCTCCAAGGGGTGGGTGTGCCCTGAGAGAACTACCTGATGTTTAAGTCAGTAAGCGAGTGAGAGATAAGAGGGAGAGTTCTCATGAGTGGAGAGCGACCGGGGCATGTGGGAGTAACCTGGTTGAAATGGGGGAGAAGGGCAATCACTGGGGTGACTTCTCCCTATTTATTATGCTTCTCGTGTACCTAGAGGAGGCTGTAGAGATCCCCTTTTAAAGCCAGTGAAACGTGCCAAGGGTGATAAAACTGTGGACGTGAAAAGATCACACTGAGTGGCACAATTGTTAGAGTAGTAAGGGTTGAGTGGGTAGGCAGAGGCGGATCACATCATCAAGCAAGGCACTGATCTGTTGATGCTGGCCAGATGTTGTGGTGTTTTGAGTCCTTGAAAGCAAGTAGGTGTTATGGGTTTTGCAAGATAAGGGCCACGTGGCCGAAATCGGTGATACATACACATTAAATAGG